>JAWZSL010000003.1:44771704-45385470 GCA_034769285.1 Lutjanus argentimaculatus | reverse complement strand
TGGCAAGACAAGAGGCCCAACTTAAAGGAAGGAGACATAGTCTTAATGAAGGATCTTCAAGTGCACAGGAACGAATGGCCTATGGCTGTAGTAACAAAAGCATTGCCCAGTGCAGATCGACTCACGAGGAAGGTGGAAATCAGAGTCATCCAGCAACGGACACCCAAGGTTTTCTCCAGGCCTATTACAGAACTTGTTCTCCTCCTGTCACCAACAGACTCGCATGCAGTAGTCTAGCGGACTATGGACTGGTATGGTGTCCTTAAAGACACCAGGCGGGGAGTGTCAGGGCATCTGTTTGCCATGTTCTGATAAATTAAGTAATCTGTTCAACATTTTTCTAATACTGCCACCTAGTGACACAGAGTAACAAGGCAGCCTTAACTTAAGTTAAGTTTTACTTTCACTTTAGTAGAGGAGCACATGTTTGGTGCTGCAAGCTTTTCTCATCTTCTGTGCTCTGTGGAAGGACATTTTATTCTGTACATGGAAGCTATTGAAGACCATATCCGTAAGTTTTTTCATGGATGATAAGTGTTTATTAATCTATTGTGATTGTGGATGGTGAATATTGTTTAAGAATTGATAGTTTTGTAATTTGTGGATTACCCTTCCTCCTACTTAAGGCAAATCTGGTTCAGTTTGTTCTGTAGACTATGCTGCTTAGATGGAGAACTGCATGTTGTTTTATGAAATTTGTATGCATTTTTGTACCATATTTTCTGTAATGGTGACGATTATGTTGATTTTGAGACAATGTAATTTTTCAGAACCTATGTTAATGAACATTTTTGTATTGTATTTGTGCTTCAGTTTCACAGTCAAGTTCTCAGTAAACTTAAAGACAATGCAGCTTCCTCGGTATGAGAGTCTTCCTGAGTATACCTGATTGTTTAGCTAGCTGGATAAACTACTTCATCCACAAAGAGGGATGGCAGCATAAATATAAAATTATATTATTTTACTTAACCTGTATTCATTTATATTAGCTATATTATTTTAGTGAAAACTGTCAAGTTTTATCTGTCATTATCACTAATAAAAAAAAATGTAATACTTAAATACTAACCCTAACCTATCCAAAAGAGAAGAGCAAGAACTATTGTTCCTCCCTTTAAGCTGCACTTATATTGCCAAGTAAACGTTAGTATAAGACAGATTGCTAGATTAAACATCTCTTGCAGAAGTAATTGATAGCAATTGTATGATAACAGTATTGAAACAATGCCTGTACTGTTCCACCATAAAGTAACACTGAATAATTTACATGAAAATCTAGGGAATGGCTGACATTTTTTGTTAGTTAGGCACATCCTTGGAGACACAAACAGTTGGGGAACAAGCCTCTTTTTCTGCATTTAGGTCCATCTGGTCTTTTAGTGTAAAACTGCTTGTAAAATATCCCCCTTATAATGCACAATAAAGCTCTGACCATAAAAACAAAAGAAAAAAAAGGCAGAAATTTGATTTCACTAAATTTTATTGAAAACTCACAGAGAAAGTGCTGGAACAACATTTTTTGCCATTAGAATATTGTTCTGTCAGGTCCTGGTAATCAGAGTAACAAACCCAAAACTCTCTAATCAATATATAACAAAAACTATTCACTTATTTACAAAAACGTACTTTTGTTTTTTTTATCCATAAAAATTATGAATGCCATGCCTGAAGACAGTTCCTATCTCCAATGAGACAGAGGGACACACCAGACTCCTAACACTTCCAGGGGGGAGACTGACTGACCTGCTTCATCAGCCTGTTCACAGTTTCCTACTCTCCGAGAACAACAGCCAGCCACCATACAGCTGTGAAAAATTACACCTTTGTATTCATTTGTGTCTGTATCTCTTTTTTCTTTTAGATATCTGCACAAATAAGCACAAAATATATAAATAAGTAAACAACTACCCATGTATGTATTATTCATTTCTTCACATTCAAGTAATTCATATCATACATACTGTAAATAATTACAGGCCAGTTACTCTTCAACTGGATCAAATCCTTGATAAACTTCACTCATCTGTGAGATCATCGTTTTCTGGCCTCCCTTCTTTGCCTCCTTATCATCATCACTTTGAAGAATCACTTGAAATGTTTTCACACTGTTAAAGACACAATTATCGATCATGTGTCCTGTCCCACTGTACTGTGTTGCCGTTACACACACCCTGTCTGTCCCTCAAAATTTAGTAAAACATGGCTGCCTGTCATCTAACTTCAGTCCTGATATATGAACCAAACACGATGTGTACAACTGTAAACAAGTACATATCCGTGAAATAATCCATACGTTCTTTGCAAACATCTATCCATGCCATCTAACTGCACATATAAGATTCTGCACATTATTTACTTGATCTACACTCTCTTATTCTTACTTTGGGTGCCTCAGCAGTCAAGTGTATAGAGTAGATCCACAGATGACAATGATCTAGCGAGTTATTTCAGTGCACAGAGAAATTGGATACCCAGACCTTTACAGACCTTTACATGTTACATGACCAACATGGCCACTCTGATTGGTCAACAGACACACAAAGCATTACGGAGCTAACAGCAAAACTAAGGACAACAATGACTGTTTTCAGCACAGAAAATGGAAAAATAATCAGAAAAGTAACAGTATCATGACGGATTTAAAGGGCAAAGACTGGAAAAGGTCACTGAAGTTCAAGACTGGATTACAAAGCATTTGAAAGAGTTACGATCATATCAAGTTCTCAGTCTTTCAGTGTATTCAAGGTTGATTATTTGTGACAAAATTGCCAGCCCAAATCACTTTTCTAACCCATTTATTAATTTTAAAATTGAAGTAATGAACAATTGTGAGAAAAAAAAGAAATTGGATCATTAACGTCCCAATGATGGTGATGAGACTCCAAAAAAAGTCTTTCATCCAAAGGCTTTGTCCCAAGATTATAGGTGTTTTGTGGACTCCAACAGCCCCACTCCAACAGCCCCTACTCCAACAGCCCCTCACAGGACTCTGTGTCCCCTTTTGCCATTTCCAAGCCTGCATTGTTAAATGAGATCACAGATGATACAAGTACCTCAGCAGAGTCAGGGTACAGTAAGACAATTGTACCAAACATTTCAAAATGTGAAAATGTCCTCTTAAATATTGCACCTGCCTTTGACTGTGATGTTGAAAACATCTTATGTCTCAATCCCTTCGGGACTCATAATGTTGAACAACATCCTGACAATGTCCAAGCTGCAAAAGTCCAAGTGCCTGTATAACAGGAACCTAATATCAAGATTTGCACTGTTTCTTACTTTGTAGATGTGTTCTTGTGTTTTTGGTTCGTTAATTTGAATGTTCTTTACATTTTTCATTAAACTATGCATGTCCCTGTATGTAATTTCATGCTTTAAAAGAAACAGTGTGTAATAACTACGGGAATTTATTAACATAAATGGAATATATTACACATAAGTATGCTATTTATTATTATCAATCAACTTAACCCTTCTAGACCAAGCGTGTCGTCAGCCACACATTTGGACAAGCACACTTTTCATTGCCATAATTACACAATAATTTGTCCTATGAGAAAAATTGAACATTAACATTAAACATAAAACATGCAGGAAATATGTTTGTGTGTGTGCTGTGTGCCAGTAAAACACAAGACAGCCTATTTATTAAGACAAAGCGCTGAGTAAAAAGCACATGCATGCTCAGAGTCTATGGAATCAGATTTGTGTCAAAAATAATGAAACAACACTTCTTCAATATCAAACAAAAATAAGAATTTGAGAGAGAATAAAACTCACTGAAGCAAAAAAATGTCATCTCAAAAGTAAAACTTGTGACTTGCAAACAAATTATTTGTGCAACTGAGTAAACTACTGGTCTTTTACTTTTTGTCATATATTCTTTTGTTTACAGTTCCCTCTGTTTCTTTCTCACTGCTCAGACTTTTGCTCTCACCGTCAGTTTTGCAGTTATGCTGCCAGCTTTCTCGTTTGCGCTCCCTGAGTTTTTGTTTGTGATTCTAACACTGACTGAAAGTAGATTTGCATCAAAATAATCAAACAAAACTTCTTCAATATCAAACAAAAATAAGAATTTGAGAGAGAATAAAACTCTCTGAAGAAAAAAATGTCATCTCAAAAGTAAAACTTATAACTTGCAAATAAATTATTTTTACAATTGTGTAAACTATTGGTCTTTAACTGTTTTGTTAATATATCGTTTTATTTACAGTTCCCTCTGTTTCTTTCTCACTGCTCAGATTTTTGCTCTCACTGTCAGCTCTGCAGTCTCACTGCCAGCTCTCTCGTTTGCGCTCCCTGAGTTTTTGTTTGCGATTCTGACACAAACCTCTCGCGTGAGCGGGCTTTTTCAGGGGTGCGTCGCCATTGGCTAGTGAGTTTTTGAGTGACAGCTCTGTGCCGGGTAGTTGCTCAGTGCAGCACGCGCGAAGAACAACATGGACACTTTGGCCGGCAGCACTGGGCACACAGTACCTGAACTTCTTATTTGGGTTTGGCAGACTAGGTGTAACAACAGCGTATTGCTGCAGGCTGCCTGAACTTTACTGGACTCCTATTAGATTAGTAAAGTGTAAACCGGCCAAGTGTAAACCGGCCAAGTGCTCCCGTATTGCAGACTTTACCGCAAATACACAGAGGCGGTTGAGAAAGTCAGCGCTAGGACGCTACAGCGTGGACCAACTTCCGGTTTTCAAAATAAAATGTGGGTTATTGAAAGGCAATAAAAAGAGATGTGTGAGTGTGATCCTGCACACTCACATGACACACACATGTCACATGACCTAGAGGCTATTGGCAAAAATTATTATATAATGATTATGTATACAATCATTTAATATATTATATACAAACACATATATCAAGAGTATAAATCTATGATAAAATGGCTGTATCTCAACCAGCCAGTGTAGTACTATGATCCTGCGCTGATTTTGAGTCAATAGGTCACATGGCCTGGAAGCTATTGAGCTAAAATGCTAATATTTACATTTAAAAAATAATGATTACTACTAATCTAATAGGAGTCCAGTAAAGTTCAGGCAGCCTGCAGCAATACGCTGTTGTTACACCTAGTCTGCCAAACCCAAATAAGAAGTTCAGGTACTGTGTGCCCAGTGCTGCCGGTCAGAGTGTCCGTGTTGTTCTTCGCGCGTGCTGCACTGAGCAACTACCTGGCACAGAGCTGTCACTCAAAAACTCACTAGCCAATGGCGACGCACCCCTGAAAAAGCCCGCCCACGCGAGAGGTTTGTGTCAGAATCGCAAACAAAAACTCAGGGAGCGCAAACGAGAGAGCTGGCAGTGAGACTGCAAAGCTGACAGTGAGAGCAAAAATCTGAGCAGTGAGAAAGAAACAGAGGGAACTGTAAATAAAACCATATATTAACAAAACAGTTAAAGACCAATAGTTTACACAATTGTAAAAACAATTTGTTTGCAAGTTATAAGTTTTACTTTTGAGATGACATTTTTTTCTTCAGAGAGTTTTATTCTCTCTCAAATTCTTATTTTTGTTTGATATTGAAGAAGTTTTGTTTGATTATTTTGATGCAAATCTACTTTCAGTCAGTGTCAGAATCGCAAACAAAAACTCAGGGAGCGCAAACGAGAAAGCTGGCAGCATAACTGCAAAACTGACGGTGAGAGCAAAAGTCTGAGCAGTGAGAAAGAAACAGAGGGAACTGTAAACAAAAGAATATATGACAAAAAGTAAAAGACCAGTAGTTTACTCAGTTGCACAAATAATTTGTTTGCAAGTCACAAGTTTTACTTTTGAGATGACATTTTTTTGCTTCAGTGAGTTTTATTCTCTCTCAAATTCTTATTTTTGTTTGATATTGAAGAAGTGTTGTTTGATTATTTTTGACACAAATCTGATTCCATAAGAGTCTGACCTTGCAACAATGCACAAATACTAATGCACAAATGCTGAAGTGAAAATAAAGAAACAATCTGTTAACTTTGAGTGATCATTGATTTTACCAACCTATTATGTATTGCTTTGTTATTATGGGAGGCTTGCTCTCGCAGCCTCAGCTCATAGCAGCGCAGCAGCAATAGAATACAGGTTTGAATGTGACAAATCAGGCCAGAAGGCCACAAACGCCAACACCCTGAGTGTTGCAGGGCCTGTAGTCGCCAGCACCCCGAGTGGCCCAGGGGTGCGAGGGCCCGTTCAACGCTGCTTGCAGCTTTAATTATGATTTATTATGCTCAAAATGAGCATAATACGGGCGGTGCTCAGGCCCTAATGAAAATGCAGACACTTTTAGGCAAAGTCAGATACCAGCAGCTTTGTATTTTTTAATTCAAAAAAGTTATTGTACAAATACGTTTGACAGTACTCACAGCAACGTATTCATCGCTGTTATACTGTAACATTATGCTTCACTTCAAACTTAGGTGTGGAGTGACTTCAAAGATAAAATGCTACTGGCTGTGATAAGGGTGTTATGACTGTGCGTCATATGTTGTTGATGTGGTTATATTTAGAACATTTAAAATCGAAAGTATTACTGTTTGAGAGAATGAGTGTACATTACATTTCATGGCAATCAAACCTGTTGGTTCAGCTGCTGTCTGTGGTTTCCTGCCAAGATAAGAGTCAGACTGACTTTGTTACAAGAGAGAAGAAAACAACTTGAAGATTAAAAAGACACAACCGAGTTTCATTTATGTGCATGAAGGAGGGAGTGAACTATGAGCTGCTACACAGTATAGATTTTAAATTTGTCCTGTACTTTGGCTGATGACTGAATACCTGCAAAACTGACAACATCCAGTCCTCCTCTCTTCTCATTGAAGTGCTAGAAGTGACATTAAATTATTAATACTGAAGCATCAGTGTGCTGCTTATGGTTTAAGTTTGATAGAGTCTGAAATATATTAATATGACGTACTGTTAACTTTTACTTGAGTAAAAAGTTGAATCAGTACTTCTACTTTTACCAGAGACTTTTTTTACACAAGCATCTGTTCTCCTACTTTTCCTTTTCCACCTCTGCTAAATACAAATTCAATATTTTCTCCTTCAGCCTGAACTGTCTGTCTCTTTCATGACTGGCTCCTCATCGTCTCAGCTGCCGGGTGAAGAGGGCGGTGTGAGGGGTGGCGGGGCAGAGGCAGGGGGCTCATAGTTCTACTCACTGGGTCTTCAGACAGTGCTTTGGCGCCTGGAAGCAGGTATGCTGTCAAGAGCGGGTCAGTGGTCTCGCTGGGATGACTCGCTGGTTGACATCCACTCTCAGCTGCTCCAGGAGCACATAAAGCTCGGAGGAGTCGGCCCTGCCCTGTGAGACAGAAAAACAAGTGATGAGTACTTTTGTATTGTTGGCAGCCATAATGAATAATATTAGAGAAGGTTTGTGTAATGTATATAATCCACATATGTAAAGTTAACTTTAGCTTTTTGTCACTGTTGGTGCTGTTGTAGTCTTTGTGAAGAGATTACTCACTCAGCCTGCTGAAAGAAAGGTGACCACCCTCCACCTGCCCTCCAGCTGCTCCTGCCGTCATCCATCCCTCTCATCCAGTCTGTATCTTCTCCGTCGTCATGGAAATCCTGGACGCAGAGCCTCGCTTCTTGTGGGGATGTTGGTGCGAGGTGTCTAAAGATAGACGGAGCAACAGGGAGAGTAAAATAAATCAACTTTGAATTACTGCTGAGTGAGATGAAGACTTGCAGGAGTATTACTCACCTTTGTCTGGTAACCATGAAGATTAAAAAAAGATTTAAGTTTCTGTTTTATTTTGTAGGAATCCTCCCTCGTGTTTTTGTTGACTTTACTTCCCGTCTTGGTCTTGTTTTTCCTCCTTTTTTGACAACTGATTAGCTCCACTTGTTCTTGCTTTTTCCTCTTTGTGCATTTAGCTTGCGTGTTTCCATCCTTTCCTTGCCAATTTGTCCTCATCCTTGGAGTGAAAGGTTCCAGTTTTTGTCCCAGTGTTTCTTTGTGTTTTCTTCCATGTTGTGTTTTACCTGTTCCTTTGAATTACACATACCGTGACAGCCTGATCTGCTGACAGGGTTTCTGCAGGTCCTGAAGAATCCAAGTTGACAATCCAATTATATGAATCCTAAAATCATCTTAAAATATCTTAAATACAATACAACATGGAACCTGACCTTCAAGAGTGGATGTTTGGATTGGATCAGATTTCATTAAGAGATGAATTATTATTAATTAATTAATAAAAGATTAATTGACATACTTTTTGCAAGTATGAATGTGAATTAGGTCTTTAAAAGGTTTTTAAAAGATCAATTTGTTGAAACCTGCAAAAACCCTGTATTAAATAAGTAAAAACGTAAAACATTTTCAGTCACATGTTAACTTAACTCGGATATCAGCATCTACATCATAAGAAAAATTACATCACAGTATGATGAGTAAGATATAATAATGTCTTCCTGTTTTATTTTGTAAGAGTCTTCCCTCATGTGTCTTTGTGAAGTTTATTGAGGCATCAATTTTCCAGTCCTCCACCAAACAGGCCGTCGGTCCTAATCCAAGTCGCTGTCCTCCTCGCTGGTCCACCTCTGCCTCTTCATACCTACCTGGTCGGTGTCGTCCTCTTCTCGGGTCCTCTTCATGGGCAAGCTGAGGCCGGAGGTTGAGGGAGCAGAGCCTGAGGGGAGATCTTCGGGAGGAGAAGGAGGAGCAGTAGCAGGAGGGTCCTGGTGTTGCCATTCAAACCGACAGTCCACGGGTGGGAACAGCTGGACGAGAGGGTCTTCAGGGTTGTCCTCAGAGTCCTCTTCTTACTCGGACGTGGACCAGTCCCCGGAATCCTCACTGTCTTCCTCCTCGTTGCCCCAGGCATCTTCATCCTCGGGGCTCGGGGTCTTCATCATCCTCCTCATCCGTCTCCTCGTCTTCCGTCTCTTCTTCCTCTTCGTCAGAGGAGAGTGGGCCGAAGAATGGGGCAAAAAGGACAACCAACCCACCTGGAATACCTACCCCGTCCCAATCCTCATCCTCACTCTCCTCATCAGAAGGGATGCCGACGGCTGGGAGGACGCCGCCTAGACGTTCAAAGATGAAACGCATTCCACCCGAGGGGAACACAGATAAAAGAAATGTCAAATATTTGTCAAAACATTAAATATTTTAGATTAAATCAAAGTATAAATGTAATTTATTATCAACACAGGGCTGCACAATGAAAAAGTTCAGTCCCATCATGCCAAACACATATATACAGATAATTAAAGCCGCAATAGAACAGGAAAAATATTCAATAAAATAAGACAATCAATATATACAGTGCTGACATACATATTAAAGCAGGAATTTAAAAAAATAAATTATTAAAAATAATTGTACATTGATGCAAAGACAACAATCAAAGTCTTTAGAAACACAAGAAAAGACAACACTTATTCCCAGTGGTGGAAAGAGCTCTGACAATCTGTACTCAAGTACAAGCATTACATCACTAAAATATTACTTGATTACAAGTAAAAGTACTGGTGTTAGAAAAATACTTAAGTAAAAGTACAAAGTACTCGTCTTAAAAACTGCTCAGAGTATTAGTTACTTTGGTCACACAATTTCATGGTAAATAGGTTGTAAATACCAAGTAATACAGTTTCTTGGAAATTACCCACAAATTTCATGATTATGTATTTGATAATTAGCAAGTACCTTTTTCATGTAGTGAGTGGTAATTACCAAGTAACATGTTAAATTTGCAGTTAATTTCAAGGAAAATAATTTGATAAATTTCCACCTACGTGCATAAAAACGACACTTGCGAATTGTCATGAGATTTAGGGATAATTTGTGGGTAAATTCAGAGAAATTTCAAATATGTTGCTTTGTAATTAGCATCAACTCCATGAAAATGGTCACGGTCTTGAAAATCTACTCATGAATCTACTCATAAAAGTACAAGTAACCCAAAAAACTACTTAATTACAGTAACTTGAGTATTTGCAATTAGTTACTTCCACCCCTTCTTATTCCATATCATGATATAACAACATACAACATCTATCACGATACCTAGTTTCATATCACAATATGATATAATATCAATATATTGCACAGCCCTGATCAAACCTCATGTGGATCTGAGGATTTCAGGATAGAAAACAATGGCAGGTATGAACGGAATGAGGACTCTACCTAAATATTGCACATGAAAACATATGAGTGAAATAATATTAGTATTAATATAGTGCTATAAATGGCAATGAAATAACAATGTATTTACCAGTAATTTCATTTTGCAAGTGCATAATAATGCTGTGAAAATATTGCTACCGAAATATAAAATGTACCCAGCACACTGTATCACTCAGTAAGACACACAAAATGAACACAGGACTTGAGTAATAAAAATAACCCAAACATATGTGTACAGTAATTACAGTCACAATAATAACAAACGCTGTAGAGCTTCCTTAAAACGTGAACCAAGCTGCTGGACCAGGAGCCGCGCACTTTTACGCACAACTCTGTCCACTTTTGAGGGGTTGAGAAATGCAACCAACAGAACAATGTACAACAGGGGGAATAAGATAGACCAGACTGAGTAAACATCATATAACTACCAGACATGACGTGCGTTGCAGTACATGCGTCATGACGCACAGTGCACCACGGGTACACTGATTAAATCACACAGCAACCAGCAACACTGCCTCTCCAAAGTAACTCTGTTCACACCTGACTAGTAGTTTAACACACTGTTGTCGCAATTTATGAGTTTATGCGCTGTGTGATGACTGAACACAACAACAACAACAGTGAGACATCATCATTCACTTCACTGTTCACAATCAAAACAACACAGAGGAACACAGCAGAGCTTCAAGTTCTCAGCCACCAGGCCACACAGAGCAGCTTTAAGTTAACAAAAAACTTAATTCAACACATTGGACACATTTCCACGCGGGGAACTTTTCAGGGACACACAGAATGCGTCCTGCTCTGATTCCACCCGTGCGTCCTGACGTCCTGACGCCCGGAGCTAAAAGTTCCATCGTCTCCATGGGAGCGCAAGCAAAACATATTTTAATATTTTTTAAAATTCGACCCAGTCGCCATCTTTATTTCACTAATTTCGATGCAAAATTTTGATAAATTTGTGCCTTCAAACCAAAATAATCAAGTTTTCAAACAACCACAGTAATAATTAACACACTCCACACCTGTCATGGGATATTTCGGACATTCCATCCACAAATGATCATTTTACACCAAGAAATCATCGACGGAAAGTCTGTTTTCACCAAATTCAACAGGCCCATTAACATGACGTGAAATGTCCAACTTAAAATTCAACAAATTACACTGACTGATGTGCTGATGAAGCTTGTAATGGTTTTAACAGTTAATTAACGTTAGAAGTAAAACAATCAAATAACGTTAAATCTAAAAACTGTCTTACCTTGAACCTCTTGGGCATCCTCCCAGCGCAGCAGGTGTCCCTCGTCTTCCAACGGTGGTCCTCCGGGGGCCATCTTCAGGCTCAGCAGTTGTCCACAATAATCCAGTAAAATCCAAGAGTTGGGTTTTTCCAACAAGATCCGCTTTCCAGTTAAATCCTTCTGAGAGAGATTCTCCAGCAGGGTTTGAGATCTTTCCACTGTTCAGGGTTTGCAGCAGGTCAACAGGTCAACTCGCCAAAATCCAAGTGAAAAGGGGACAGTAGAACGGTCTGCAGGCCCTTATATACCTGGCCATCGTTCTGTTTCCATGACGACTGCTGGCGCACATGCGTGCGTGTGTTGGCAATTTTTTACATTTTATTTGGAAATTTCAACAAGTTTTTAGAATATTACAATAATATATTTGATGAACCCCCCAAAAAGTCAAATTAATTGATCTGTTCTAATATCTGTCATTATTTATTCATTCATTCATTTATTTATTGAAAGTTTGTTATTCTATTGTGTATTATTCTCACATATTTTATTTGTCTCTCATTACATTAATTTATTTTGTTTGTACTTCTCATTTTTTTTAATATATATTTATATTCTTTTTGTTGTTGTTGAAGCTCTATTCAACAAAAAATTTACATATTGTGTTGGGAACATAAAGTACATAATAAATAGAGTAGAAAAGAGAGACATTGTATTTAATTTAATAATAAAAAGAACGTCTTATGTTTTCCATTTATTGTAGTAGAGCTGCTGTGTACCAACATGGACACCAAGTTTCTTTTTTTTTACATCAGGAATCATAATTACACTGAGACCCCTAGATTTATCCTCAGCACTCATAAAAATTGTTTTCATTTTCATGTTATTTATTCATACATTTGTACAGTTTGCTTTGTGAGTAGCACAAAGGGACAAGCCAGTGGTGGCTATCTGAGGAGCAGGGGAGAAAGAAAATAAGGGAACCAGCTGTATGCAGTGGGGAACCATCATGTCAAAAGTCATGATTATAGTGAAACAGTTCCAAACCCTCATTCAAATTTTTTGTCACCTAAAGTACGACAACTACAGTGGCTGACTCAGGCTTTCTGAGGGGCAGGGGCAAATAGAATAAAAAGGGAACCAGCTCCATGTGTTGGGTCACCAGCACGCTGAAAGTTGTGATGCATTTATGGTGAAATAGTTCCAATCCCCAGTTTAGATTAAAAGTGTATTATTATGTGACTTAAAGTACAACAATTACACACATCTGTAATAAAAGCGTGGCATACAGGGCAGCCTTCATAGCGCTGCACCGAGCTTTCTACACTAGAGGGGCACCATAGGGTAACGCCGTTTGACGTGGCCTCAAGATCTTCACAATATAGCATCACCAAGGTCTGAAGACTTGTCTGAGTAGATTTGACTTGGATATGGTAAACACGCTTGTAGCAGCACGTCAAACCCTAAAACATGTCATTTCCTGTCACCAGCAGGAGGCGCTATGACTATCACAGAATATTGTCATGTAGATGTGTTCAGGGTCGTACTATGATTACACGTCAAGTTTGGTGCAGATCAGACCATTTATACAAAAGTTACAGCAATTTCATGTTTCATGGCGAGACATCAAAATTTGCCGCCACCTCACGGCCACACCCTTCAACTTGAGCAAAATCTTTTAGTAACTTTTGATCACAACATAGTCTAGTTGGTACGGCGCAATTTTGAAGCCATTCTGATTAATCCTGTAGGAGGAGTTCGTTAAAATACGATGTGTGCGAAACACCAAAAATTACCACAAAATTCAAAATGGCTGACTTCCTGTTGGGTTTAGCCTATGGGTCCAAGAGACTTTTTTGTGTGTCTGGGTGTCATATATATATGTACTGATCGACAACCTTAAAACACGAAAATTTTCACCGCAACTGATGCATCCACCAAATTTGGGGAGTTTTTGAATAGTGATTTATTCACATAAATAATAATAATAATCACAGCAAAAACAATAGGGTCCTCACAGGAGGTCGGTGCTCGTGCCCTAATAAAAGTAGAAGTAGTTTTATTCAGGCTTTTCTAGCTGCTGCTCTTCCTTCCAAAAGCTGTCACGAGTGGAAAATCAGGGCCGAAATCAGCGTAGTGGTGCTTTGTCTTTGTCAAGGCTCTGCAACCTTTATGATCAAAAGAGCCATTTTTGGCCAAAAAATAAAAAAACATCTGTCTGCAGCCACAACTATTAAATTCTCTATTTCCCCTGAAGAATTTTTTTATCCATCCACAGCGAGTTTATAGAGACTCAAGAAGACGAGCCACCATCAGAGGAAAAGGCACCGAGCCACAGACACAGGCTATGATGCATATTTTAGTTTAAAACTTTTTTAATTTGGCGTACAGGTTACATATTTTTAGAGTTGGCAAATATAAGAATCACTTTACACTGTAAAAAAAAATAGCTGAGACAACTCAAAATGTCAAGACAACACAAGGCAACAGATCTTTGAGTTTTGAGCCCAACTCAGACTCTTAAGTTTTGAAATAAGTTTTGCTGAAATATAATAGTGGAGATAATTTACTTTTCTTTTTTAGATAAACTTGAATCTTTGAGTTTTAGAAACTCAAAAAAATGCACTTCAAAATTCAGTCACTGTGAGCTGTGAATCTGATTTGTCTTCATTTTGGTACCTGACAATTAAACGGTTTTAAGTGAAATATTAAAATATTATCGATATCAGTGTGCTGATAACATGCATTCTGGGACATGTAGTCTATGGAGGGCTTTACATGAAGTTCTCTGCAACACTGATGCTACAGAGGTTGAAAGTTTTGCAGCACGGGCACAAAACATCTGTTACTAAATCACTAAAAACCACCACAAGTAGTTCATCACTTCAACAGGCCTTTGACTCACGAAGGACATTAAAGCGATAGTTCACCCAAAAATGAAAAGTGACTCAATATGTACTCACCCCTGTGCTGATGTGAGGAAGGGTGAAGATCTCCAGTTCACAAAACAATCCTGGAGTCTCAGCAGAAAACAGGGTTGCAGCCAAATCCAGTACAATTGAAGTGAATGGAAGCTACAGTTGACATTTGGGCTAAAAACATGGTGCAAATGGCGTCTTTTGTGGTTAAATTTTAATGTCGCGGCTCACGGACACTTGGATTACACCACACGAGCAGGATGGAGACATTTTGTGTTTGTTCCTCATATCAACACAGAGGTGAGTAGATATTGAGTCAATTTTCATTTTTGGGTGAACTATCGCTTTAATGTTGCAACAAATCTGACAAATATTGTCTTTATTTGCCCATAATGATAAATTGCAGGGACAAAACATCCATGTATTACTAATGTTAATATTTCTAATGAGCAGTACAAAAAAACTCTGTAAATTTGTATTATCGTATATAACACATTATTCATATTAAATGAATATTTGATCATACAGTATGAATCTGTAAAGTGTCTTTGTTCTTTAATCAGTGATTTACACCTACAAACTAGATCCCAAAAGATTTTTGCTGTTTGATTCAACAGATTCATCAAATATTAGAAAAGATAGATTATTGGCCTATTTTAATGGGTTACTTCTTATTTCATCATTTTAAAACTGCTTCACTCTTATCCTTATTGTACTGTTAAGTCACAAACTACTTTAATCTGCTCTTCCCCTCGGCTCCCGTCTCCTCATACACACACGCACACACACTTATAGTGGGTTCTATTTACACTGACATTGAAACTTACACTTAAACTGACAAAAACAAAATCAGAAAAAATGCAACATGCATTTTGTATGTTACAAATTATTAGTGATTAACTGATTAATCAGTCGTGAGCATTGTCAACTATTGTTGAGGGAAAATGCACAAAATTTGCAACCCTAGTTTGTTGAACAGACAGGAGTAGAAAGCTGCTATTGATGATAGATTAAACATCAATGGTTAAAAACTAATACTCTTCTGCAGCAACCTGTTATCATCCGACCCAGCACCTCTCTGATCAGCCTCTGGTCAAGCTTTCATTTGTGCATTTAAACTTAATTGTTTCATTTCAGGGCGTGACAGTGTGGTGGATGCCAAGACTAAACAACATGTTTTCATTTTCCCATACCAGTTTGTCAACTGGATGAACACTGTGTTCCTGCGCATGTCATATCTGTACCCTGATCACACAAACATTTACTCCTTGTCCTTTCAGTTAAGTGCAGCTCAGAGACTCAGAAGTAAACATTCTAGAAGGTTCGTTACAGAATCTTTAAAAATCCAGAACATGGTGCTACAAGATGCAGATCGTGTGGATTAAACTTTTATTTCAGTGTTTCCTGATGTCAGCAGCTGAATATGGTAAGTGACATTTCATCAGTGCTGCAGCTGAATTTTGATTCTGTGAGCTGTAGCCGCAGAGACAAGTCTGTCTTTATTGTCTCACACTCACTGGTTGTTTGTTTTTTAAATGTTTTTTTATTGTCTCTACTTGTACTCCACTAGATTTTCTGATGGCTGAAGTTGTTTCTTTGCAGATTCTACATACAAAGAATGACAATGAAATAATACTAATACTTAAATTTTAAACGGCCAACCTTCACTTGTAATTGAGATTTTTTTTTTTTTTTTTTTTTTTTTTGTGAGTGGCATTTCTGTTTCTACCATAAGTAAATTACTTTAGTGCTGGTGTTGTGTTGTGTGTTGTCAAGAAAGCCATACTTGACATAAAAAAATTTAATAATAATAGTGGGTGATAAAAAAAAAAACAAACAAAGTATATAAAAAAGCTGATTGGTCGAGTAATATTCGAGATAAGCTCCGGACAAGCTGTCGGTCCAGCGATCACACACACATGCACACACAGAAGCAAACAACAACAAAATATGCATAAATATGCCAAGTCTGAGGCGCTAATAACTCTCACATCTAAATGTGCCGCCATCTTGGCTTTACCATCGCTACTTGAATTCTGGTTGTGAGTTTGGTGGTTATGTATATAATTTTTCTATCATACAGCAAGTGTAGCACTTGATCTGTTTATTCTGGAATTAAAGGTGAGTGGGTAAATACTGTACTGTACATGCAATAACTGCAGTGAAAAAGCACCAGTGCAAATTGTGTTTACATGCCAGTAACTTGGCTAGTCATGGCTAGTGCAGATCTGGGCTGAAATTTTGTTCCTTGAGCGTCAGGTTTCACTAACTGTGTGTTATTTTTCTTTATAGCGTGAAAGCAATCGCAAAATACTGTAACTTACAGCAGTGCACACGTGAGAGAGAAAGTGAGATCTCAGGACGAGTGTGTGTGAATATTGCCAGAAGTGTCGACGTGATATAAAAATCTTTCTTTGATTACAAAGCCTCATGTTTCCCTATAATTCTGTGGTGTATCAGTGAAGTGTATGAACTGCACTGCAAACTGTAGTCTGTTAACAGTGAGAAACACATAGATGGGTCTGCACCAATGCTCATCCTTTGTGAAACATCCGAGGGGCGCCCAAAAGGCCAGCAGTGGACCTGTGTGATGATGTGTGGACTGTGGAATGACAGGAGTGAAAATCCACCCCTGTGTCACCCTCTAGACCCTCTAATGTTAGACTGGCTGTATGAGTACTTTCATCATGTTGTGAATATTATGCAGCTGTCAGTCCACATGTGCAGTCCCTTTCTCTTTGTCTCTGTCTCTCTACTGCATCACACTTCTCTCATCAATTAAATGTCAATATGACAACTTGGACCTTTCCATTTGTTTTTACTGGTTCTATTGCATGACATATGCTTAAGTGATGACTGTATATTCAGCACGTGCTAAAAAAAATTAACTGATTTGCAAACATTCTGTTTTCTCACTTGGAGACAAAGCGGCAGAGCATCATTCTGGCACATTCAAGCATGGTGGTGTGTCTTTGTATCAAAACTAATTTAAAGCAAAGGTCTTAATGAAAGTAAGATTCAGTCAGAAAGTCAAAAGAGGTCAATAGAGAAAATTCAGGTATATCTGATATGTAAACAGAAACAGAGTCTATGAGTTTTGATCCTTTTAATGTCTTTTCTTTTTCAGGTTCCCACTCTCTTGAGTTCCTGTCTACAGGACGTGTGCAGCCTGGAGATCGACCTCAGTTTGAGCAGCTAACTGTATTTGATGGAGTTCCCATCTCTTACTGTGACAGTTTGATGAAAAGAGAAGAGTTCAAACCTTCTCTGGAATCAAAAAACCTGCCTGAAAAATGTGATGAGTCAAGATATCATGTTGTTGAATCTCTTGGTGTGTTTCCACGATTTCTCAACAACACAGTGTGTAAGTTTGTTTCTGTGACATATGTGATTAAACTTTGGTGAAGGGCTGTGTGATATTGTGCATAAAATCAAAAAATGAGTCTTACTGTCTTACTTTACAGATATTGTACAACGTCGCCATGGCTGCATCTGTTCAGTGAATGGGGTTGTCTCTGCTTTTGATGTCTGGGCAGTGAATGGGATGGACTTCATGAGCTTTGACCCTGAATCTCAGACATGGACGTCCCACTCTACCTCTGCAGTAATACTTAAACATCACTGGAACAACAATTCTCCAAGAAATTTTGCCTTTCGACACTTCATCAGACAAAAATGTCCAGAAATGATCCAGGGAATTAAATTAAGATCAACTCACCAAAAAACAGGTGAGAGCTGGAACAGTTGGATTATTGTCCAGACAAAATACAGTCATGCACACAGAGAGACTTTCTGAACAAGAAAAATGACAGCAGTCAGTTCTTAATCACATCTTATGGTCTTCCAAGGTAGATGAATTTGTGGAAATGGCGCAGGTGTCATCAAGTGATATAAATGAAGAACTTGAGTGTATCCTGCCCTGTCCCGCCCCCCAGATGCAAAGATGGCAAAGGTGGATTTGGTCCCTAACCCTTGAATAAATTGAAACCCTTGCTCCTTGCGCTTTTGATCAGAATCAATTTGGGCACATTAACTTATCAGCTGTACACAAGTGCCTTAATTAATTCATGGGTGTGTTTTAGGCTAAACATGCAATAAGCCTTTCACCTTTAAGAGCAGGTGAACCGGTTTTATTCCATAATAATAATACTTTCTGTTTCTGTTTGTTAAAGGTTTATTCCACTTCAATACTACTTTCTACCAAGTACTTATTTTAGTTTCAAATGTTTATTCCAACCAAATACTATTTTGTCTTGCGACTTGGTCGCTAAGACTTAAAATTTGTGTAATTAGCAGAATTTGCTCATTATAATTAAGTTAAATAGACATAATCATGGATACTTTGCAGTCTTTATATTATGAATGTATGGTCTAGAACTGCTCTGTTCTATATGAAAAGAGAGACTAACAGACTAACAGAGACTTCTGTTATGATTTGGTGCGATTTCTAAGTAAAAATGACGTTTGATTTGACCTGACTACATCTCGAGCAGATACATAAAGTTTGAATAGAGGCAAGACAAAAGGACGACTCTAAGGACAGGTTCAAGATGTATACTGTACACACACACACACACACTTCATACAATAATCAGTATGCAAAAAAGGAACAAGAGGCCAAAAAAAACTTTATGATAAACTGATAAAAACATGATTCAAAAGTTGAATTTTAGTGATGTTTAGCAGAATAAAATCAGCAAACACTCGTTTATTTCCCCTATGTAGATCAGATTTATTCTACTTTGTTTCTCTCCTTATTTCTCTGCTGGCCTTTCATGTCCCCCCTGCAGTGGCTTTAATGATTTTGAAACCTAATTTTATATACTTAGCGATTTTATTCTTAATCATTCAAATCTGGCTGGGCAGTTAATAACAAATGTTTCTGTGTAGTGAAAAATTCAGAACACATATTTGTTGTTGTTTTACAGTATCTTTTAAAAAAGGTAGATTAATTAACACTACTTAACTAGGTTATTAATTCATTTATTAACAGTTAATCAAATAGGTTAACAGTTGCAGAAAAGTAATCATAGTTAGCAAACATTACTTATTGCACACTGGAAAGCTGATGTTAACTTTGCTGTCCAATTTGGTGGCCTGGTGGCTCAGTTGGTGGAGCGTTTGCCCAGTGTACTGAGGCTGTGTCCTCTGCAGCAGCCGTAGGTTCGATTCCTACCTGCCTCCCTTTGCCTGTCATATCTTCAGTTGCTCTATGAATTAAAAGCATAAAAGACCTAAAAAAGTTAATTTATACAAAAAAGAATGAAAAATTTAAACAAATGAAACTTTATTCACCTTCATTTATCACACTTGGTTGTCTTCATCCATCATCAAATCATGAAATGCGGTCTTTGGTTATCCAATTCGGTAGGCGGCACTGAAAAACTAGGGTCCTAAAAATGTGGACCTGAAACTGCAGCCTGCAGGTACAAACTACTCATTTCCAAGGTCAAGAATTAACTTTCAAGCTTGTGTATGTATATGTTCACTGGACATCGTGGTCATGTGAATTATGTGTGTTGGATGTCGGGAGCAAAGGTGAGAGTAGCAACGAAGTAGCTGCTCGTTCATTGGATGGTGTGGATGGTGCTACATTAACCCTGATCATGATCTTTGATACTTTATTTCTCTGCAGAGCTCCGTGTGTTTGCCAAACCCACTGTGGACACAGACCAGGCACTGCTGAGGTGTCATGTGACAACTACTGACAAATCAGTGAGCTCTGTGCATCTGATTGGAGATGGGGCTTCCAAAGCCAGTTGGATCACCATAACTGGACCAGTACCTTCTGAAGATGGATCTGTGATCCTCAGACTGACAGCTGGGATCTCCTTGAGAGAAAACACCAACACATACGGCTGTGCGATACAAACAGGACGTCACAACTTCACTGTGTACTGGGGTGAGAACATTAACATGAATTATTTCTTTGCAAGTATCTTTTAAGAATTCTCACTTCTAAAATATCTGTGCATGGCAACAATTAATGGTTAAGGTAAGTTAAAGATTAAGTTAGTTAGAGTCAAGTTTAGTTAAATCATGGTTGAGGTTTTGAAGTGTAGCCTCTGAGCTAGTTCAGGCAGTCATCCAGAGTCTACTGCTACACTCACATGAGACACTCAATGTAACATACATCGTAAACATGGTGCTGTACTTGAACATGTTGTGTTTGGGATCGTGGAGACCCAAAAACATACAGCAGAATTGAGTCTCATTCCCAGGACATCAAATACAGACGTTTTGGGTTGGTAAAGCACACAGAGCATAGCAAAATAATGAGAAATACTGGCAGAGGGCAGGGTCTCTGCAGATGTAGCCATCAACACACTCTTTTAGTGGGTCGTGACTGATGATTGAAAGGGTTTGGATGTGATATGAGCATTGAGGTTGCCCAAAGCAGGTTTATATCCTGCCAACAATGCCAAATCTATGAAGAAAAACCTATACTTCAGGTCAGACTTCACTTTGATGAACAAAAGAATATAGCTGAGGAGCCTCAGTTGATCTTACCTAAATATACACTCAGCCACTTTATTCAGTACACCTGGGTAGTACCGGGTTGGACCCCCTTTTGCCTTCAGAACTGCCTTAATTCTTCATGGCATAGATTCAACAAGGTGCTGGAAACATTCCTCAGAGATTTTGGTCCATATTAACATGATAGCATCATGCAGTTGCTGCAGATTCCCACTGCATCCCTAAGGTGCTCTATTGGACTGAGATCTGGTGACTGTGGAGGCCACTGGAGTACAGTGAACTCCACACTGTGGTCGTAAAGGGATGGACATGGTCGGCAACAATAGGCCGTGGTGTTTTAAACAATGCTGAATTGGTACTAAGGGGCCCAAAGTGTGCTGATCAGAGCAGCAGAAAACTGTTCACTTATCCAATTTGCAGAATACACCATTTAAATAGCAATGTGCCAGAGGCAGGTGCACCTGGCTCTCAAAGGGAATGGTAGATGACACTGACTGGTTTAATAAATGTTATGCCTGAAACACACCTATGATTAATCAAGAGACTAAATACAACATCTTCGCTCCTTGTGGCTTACTTTGCAAACAGATTATGTACCATTTACCTAGCAAAGTGGAGTTAGACATGCCCTAAATGCACATCATGATTTATAAATTATGAATTCTTTTAGCCATAATAATTGTGTAGTGAAAATTGTGACAGATAGTATTTTAGAATGAAAATAAACTAACTGTTATATCAGTTCAAGCAGTTTACTTCTTGATTGACGTGCAGATATTCTAGTGAAACAGGATGAGGCTCTTGATTTTTTTAATGTCTAATCTTTGCTCGTCTCAGTTTTATATTTTCTAAATATCATGAATGGACAGAATGAAACACTTCAATGGTCAGAACGGACTTTATTTACGGACTCATTATTTTCTTTCTTGCAGATGGGAATACTCTGGATGGCAGATACCTTCTGAACAGTGTTGACTGGAGACTTCTGATAATAATTGGATTCCTCTACACTGTGTTAGCAAGTGCTGTTATATACAGTGCAATGATAATTCTGCATAAACTTGGTAAGATTTATCTCTGTTATCACGTTTTAAGTTGATATTAAATTTAGCAGATAAATTGTGCTGTCTTCAGAAGAGAATGACATCATCTCTTTGCAATGAAGTGTTTAAAGTGGGGGTGGAGGGTGGCAGTGGGGAACCCAAAACTGATGCAAAGCAGGGAAAAACGCAGTTGTAAATTTACCATTGACTAATACATTTCAGCTGTAAAGTGTGTAGAACAGTTTAGATTGCAGCATAATATTAACTGAAAGCCTGTGTTTTGTGCTCACTGCCACACAAGACAATTTTCTTTGTTTCTTTGTTTCTGTTTTGGTCTTTTGGGGGGTTTTTTTTAACCAGATTACAGGCCCAGGATTTCAGCATTTTTCCAACATATGTGTGTACAAAATGTTGAAAAATATAAATAACAAAATTCAATCTGCTCTCAGTAAACCGTTGTCACAGGAGAGATCATTTTAAACCTGTGTTAAAGCTGTTGGATATGACTCTAAAATCCAGTCTAATTAGGTACATTTGTGAATTCAGAATATTTATAAAGACAATTCGTAATATATTTCATAAAGAAAAAGCCAAGTTGCCTTCATCCTAACCAACATAATGTCAAGAACTGCTGCTCCCTACAGTTAAACATGTCAAAAAACACTAGCATGTATTTCACAAAGAAAGATAGCAATTCATAAGAAATTGCATGTCAATTGAGGCTGCTAGAATGTACATGAATACTATGATCATTTCCCACCTAACCTACTGTTTAACAAGCTGGTCACAGGAAAGTAGCTCACCCATAAAGCCACTAGAATCACTATACAAACAAGCCATGAAAATCCTGGTTAAGGAACCAAAAGGTTTTCACCACTGCCATGTCCATGTTCTGCAAAAACATAACCCTCTGAGGTATGAAAACCTGATCTAACATGCAAATACACTGAATGTCTCATCTATAAAATTAATCATGGTGTTGCTCCTCCCCCACTCAGTAACTTTGTGAGACAACAAGTAAACACAAATCATATCACAAGAGGAGTCACAAGAGGAAACTGCATTATCCCTTTCAGAAAATCCGCATTTTAGTCAATCTGCCATCTCAATTAAAGCAACATACGAATGGAATGTTGTACCAGCGCATATCAGAGAAATTGCCACTTATAGGTCCTTCTCTAGACAGTTAAGAACACAACTTATAAGCAACCAAATCTGTCACCACTAACGCAGAGGCCTTCAGATGCCATCATTTGGCAAATGAAAAATTAATACATTGCTTGTATTGCTGCTTGACATACCCTCCTTGCTCATGTCTGTATGTACGAAGTTGTTGTTCTTTTTTTCCCCCTTGTTGTGCATTTGTTGTCTTTTTGAACCGTGATTTGCTCTACTTTTATCACTCTGCCCATGTCTGTTCTTTGCTTAAAACTGTCTGTGTTCTCCTTTAACTGTAATTAGCATGCCTTTAGAATTGTTGGTATAACTTGTTTCTTAATTGTTAATTAGTGGGAATGTTTTCAAGCATTCCCACTATTGTTTCTATCATATGGGACTTATTCCCTCCGTACCACCTTTCAACTCCTTCATACTTTATGCTATTAATACCATTCAACTATCAAACCGTTCAGCTCTTTTAGAACATTTATGCTATTACTTTTCAGCTTTCTAACTTTTATAGTTTTTACACTGTAAAACTTTTTTTAACCAATTTTTACAATGGAAGTCTAGGGGAGAAATCTTCAAACCTACTTCTAGTACTTCTACTGCTACTTCTACTACTTCTAGTACTTCTACTACTACTTCTAATACTTCTAGTACTTCTACTACTACTTCTACTACTTTTCAAATTCAAATTCAAATTCAAATTTATTTATATGGCACTTTTCATACTCCATGGTAACACAAAGTGCCTCACAGAGGCTAAAACAACAAAGAAAAATCCCGAGACCAAAAACCCACCCCTCCACCCTAACATAAATACATAAAACACACAAAGCATATATATACATACCCACACACACAAGCACATACATACATGGGCACACACACACCTACACACACACCCACACACACTGACCAACACTAAGAGACATGGCTGGGCACCGAGGCATGAGGTGAGGTCAACGCTACATGTGGGGGCCAACCACACCGAGAGCGACCACGGCCTGTGACCACTGGGAGCACCACCGCGGAGACCACTCAGGCCAGGGCAGACAGGAGGCCCCACATCAAGGTGCGGAGCCCACCAGCCACCCGGGCCAGTGCCCTCCACGGGGCAGCACCCCCACCGGTAGGCCAGACATCGCTCCCGGTGTGGAAGACCCCCACGAGGAGACACTGGAGCTAAAACTGAAGAAAACACATAAAAACAAGGATATGGTAAAATAACGTAAGAAGTATACAAAATCAGTAAAATTGATAAAATATTCCAAAGTTAATCTTAAATACTCAAAAATTAAATAAATGAATAAAAGAGATGAATTAAAAGCTTGCTAAAGTAAAATAAATAAGATAAACTAAAATAGTAGAAGATCAGTTAAAAGCCAGATTAAAAAGGTGAGTCTTAAGCCTCTTCTTAAAAACATCAACAGTCTCTGCGGCCCTGAGGTTCTGCGGCAGGCTGTTCCACAGTCGGGGACCATAATAACTAAAAGCCGCCTCCCCGTGTGTTCTAGATCTAATTTGTGGCATGCTTAAAAGGCCAGTGCCAGAGGACCTCAGGGTCCGTGAGGGTTGATATAATAAAAGCAGTTCAGATAGATAAGAAGGCCCGAGACCGTTAAGACATTTAAAAATTAATAAAAGAACTTCTAGTACTTCTACTACTACTACTACTACTACTACTACTACTATTACTACTATTACTACTATTACTATTACTACTACTACTATTACTATTACTATTATTACTATTACTACTATTACCATTACTACTATTACTACTACTATTACTACTACTACTACTATTACTATTACTACTATTACTATTACTACTACTACTACTATTACTATTACTATACTACTACTACTACTACTATTACTATTACTACTATTACTATTATTATTACTATTACTACTATTACTATTACTACTACTACTACTATTATTACTATTACTATTACTACTACTGCTATTACTACTAAGACTATTACTACTTTCACTATTACTACTATTACTATTTCTATTACTATTACCATGAACAGTATTACTATTTGAACTATTACATTTTTTGACTCAATGTCTGTCTTCCTTGGGGTATTCAAATGTCACTGTACCGGTACACACAGCTGATTGGCTGAATGACTCCCTTCAGTATTTAAATTTAACTGTGCCATCACACACAGCTGATTGGCTGATTCAGTCCTTCCAGTATTCAAATATCACTGTACCATTACACAAAGCTGATTGGCTGAATTATTCAGCCAATCATCTGCATGTAACTGTACAGTTATATTTGAATACAGAATGGATTAAATCCTTTCAGAATTTAAATTTTACTGTATTGTTACACACAGGCGATTGGCCAATTGGATTTAAACTGTTAATAATTACAAACCTTGAGCTATTTCAGGGTTACTCTGGCTGTCTGCCTGTGTTTCTCTGTCTCTCTGTCTGTCTTTCTGTCTATCTCTCTGCCTGTCTGTCTGTCTGTCTTTGTCTTTCTGTCTCCTACTTTGACATTTTAGACTACAGTCTTTTTTAACTGTTCATAAATTCATCCCTTGAGCTGTTTCAGGTTAAATTCTTTCTTTCTTCCTTCCTTTTCTCTCTCATTTTCTTTCTTTTTTCTTCTTTCTTTTTCTCTTTGTTTCTTTGTTTCTTTCTCATATCCCACTATTACCACTATCACTACTACTACTACTACTACTACTACTACTACTAATACTTCTACTACTTCTACTTCTACCACTCCTTTTTACTTTTATTAGCTTCCATTTCTGCCACTTTTGCATGTTTCAGCTTCCACATTTTTCAGCATTACACTGTGATGCATTTTTACTTCAGATGTTTTAGGCATTTTATGTGAGATTTATGCATTTTCAGCAGCGTTTTTCAAATTCTTTTCAGCAATATGCATTCCCACGGCATTTTCGCCAGGAAATGCAATTTTTCTAGTTTTTATATTGATTTTAGGTTGCTAACTTTACATCTGGCTCTACATATATGGATGAAAACTAGCCTTTTGGCTTATTCTGTCAGCAAATAATAAAAATAAAATAAAGTTCATGTTAAATGTTAAAGGTATGCTCAGACAGAAAGTGAAGCAAGTTTTTCACTCGTAGATTTCATACAAATGGCAATGGTTACCATAGGGAAACTAATATTGTCTTTACACCAAAATTAGTGTGCATATGCAGGTTTTTCAAATGTGTGTAAACCTGCTAAAAATCGTTGATCGGATCAAAAGCTACTATCTACGGTTTTACTTGCAAAGGCTGACTGTGAGGTAAAAGTGCTTTAAGCTATGCTTTACAGTCCGAGTGTTAATGTAAAATAAACAATTTACACATTGCTGTCTCCATATATTGCATGTTCTCACACTTTTATTTCTCAAACCAGGAGATCAGTCTCCTCACTTGAAAATCATTTCTCTTCGTTCCCCCCTGATAAATTCGCTGTCATGCTGCCACCACTTGCGCTCTTGGCACACCTGTTTCTTAAAGGTGATCAGAGGTACAGCTGATAGGTGTATCCCACTGTGCACTGCTGGTGCAAGGGGCGGGACAGGATACCCCAGGATACACCTTGAATAAATTAAAGCCATTGCACCTTGTGCTGTCAACTTGCGCTTTAGATCAACATATGATAGGGCCCACAGTTATGTAGGTCAGTCGGATCTCCCTGATTATTACACAGGAATAAAATTTACTGAATGAGATGTGCCAGTGTGTCCTAACTGTGATTCCAATTTTCATTGTAGTCAAGAAGAAGTCCACTCGTCAAGTTGATTCACATCTGATGGAGCAGTTTACCAAGATGGTGAAGACTGTTACCTCTCCGGATCTGCAGAATGATCCACGGGGTGCAGAGTGGGAACAGTGGGTGGAAACAATACCACTGGAGGAACACAACTTCTTTCAGCCAGAATTCTTTGCTAATCTAGTTAATGGGGCACTTAAATAGTTACAGTAGGAATTGAGCAGGGAATTTGAAATGTCATTTTTTTCACAAGTTTTCCTCTTACGCCGTTTGAAGGGGAGAGGGAGGCAAGATGTTTGCACTATTAGATGCCACTAAATCCTACACACTTGTCCTTTAACAGATTACCTATAAACTTTGCACACTTCACATTGAGATTTCAGACATAACAGCCAAAAGTAAATGAGTTCATTTGAAAAAAACAGATACACACCATTTTTAGAATGAGTAAACCAACACCAGTTAGACCAATATTCCATTTAGTGCATAATAAAGAAACATAAGTTATGAAAACAAATAATAATAATGATGATGTGCACAAAAGAACACACGATTTCAGGAAATAGTGCAACTTGAAGCTTTAGTTCAATGTGTAGTAAATATGGAGTGATTTGAGGCCACAGTGAACAGTTTTCAGTGATATTTGCTTTCTTGCTTTAAATCTTAAAGGTTCATATTTGAATCATGTAGCAATCAAACTTTATCACTTTTAATGAGGAATTTCACTAAAAGTACCTTAGAAATTACACACTGTACATTAAATCACTTTATATGGCTGGTCTGTTTAGCTGCTGTTAGCTGTTGTAATGTGTAGGTTACATTAGCAGTTGGTCTATACTCTTATTATAATATGTGCATCCTGTTTTACACTATTATGTGTACCACTGTTGTATATATGTTATATATTTTTGTTGTTTGTATATTTTTACACCTCTTATTTTTATATTGTTGTATAATGCATATATTTTTATTTTTACATATTTTATTTTTACATACTTATGATTTCTATTTCCATTTTTATATTTTATATATGCTTATATGAACTCCTATTCTTGAAAGTGAGCAACTGTAAGGCAAACAATTCCCCCTCAGGGATCAATAAATTATTTCTGATTCTGATTTGGATTCTGATTCCATTACTTCCCAAGCTTGGTTGGGATGAGAACAGGTTGCATGTACAATAGAACTACAGCAGGAATGTCTAACACTGATGTGTTTACACGTACACGTATTTTTTTTTATGATTAATATTTTTGTTGGGATTTTTGAATATCACACATTACAAGTACACATGTGGGAATGGATGGTTACGAAGTGACATTAAGACTTGTATACAGAATGTAAGCAGTAAAATATGTTATGCAATGCCTGCACTCCAGAGAAAGGAGCAAAACAACAAAGAAGAGAAAAAGCAAAACAAGAACAATCTAACACATGGTAAAACAGGACAGCACGACGACAACACAATAAAATAAATTAATTATTAAAAAGTAAGGGGTTAAGGGGTTAAAAGAGATCATATACTACATGCTCAGTGACGCAGGTGTCGTGTTCAGATTTGTTACCATATCTCCTACACAGAGTCTTTCATATTGGACAAATACTGTTCCCATTTCAAATTGAAGCTTTCCACTCTGTTTATTAGTCTGTATGATAGGCCCTCCAGTGCAGCCAGTTTGGCTAAGTGAGTGTGCCAGAGGCTGACAGAGGGGGGTGATGAAGCCTTCCATTCTGAAACAATAAGTTTGCGCCCCAGCATCAGTGCCACCTGGACCCACTCTGCAACGTGGGGTGGGAGGACATCAAGTTGGGATGGGTCTCCTAGAATATACAACCTCTGGGAAAAGGGCATATCCTGTATTATAATCTTGGTAACATTACTATGAATCTCAAACCAGAAGTCTTGTATTTTTTGACAGCCCCATAGCATATGAGTCAAAGTACCTTCCCCGCTCTGGCATCTCCAGCAGTCTGGGTTCTGTTTTAACTTGACTCTATGTAGCTTAGAGGGGGTCCAATAGACTCTGTTAAGGATCTTGAATTGAGTAAGCCTAGTCCTGAGTTCCCTGGACATCTTTTTCATGTTTTGTAAGATCCTACTCCATTCCCTGTCTGTGAATGAAGCATTGAGATCTCTTTCCCAGGTCAATTTAAGGCAAGATGCACCCTTATCTGAGCATTTCAAAACCATTGCGTAATACACTGAAGCTTCATGACCTCTACCAAAAACTTTCATTATTTGTGTAAGGAAGCTTACAGTGGGGGGAGGTGTTGAAAGAGACCCGAATGTGTGCAGCAACAGGTGTCTGAGTTTTAAGTACTTCCAAAACTGATTCTGGGGTAGGTGGAATTGTGTCTTGATATCAGAAAAAGATTTGAGTGTATCCCCAGCATATAGGTCTCCAAGGACCAGGATTCCCCTGTCGACCCATGACTTCCAGAGAAAAGGTGATTTCCCTATGCAGAGTTTAGGGTTGGTCCATATGGAGGCTGCAGTGTGGAGGCTTGCATCAAAATTGAATATGAAGGCCATTCTTTTCCATACCCACTGTAAGTGTGAAATAATAGGATTACTCTGTGCCTCTAATGAAAGCTTAGTGGTGATAAAATGCATAGGAGGGAGTGGACTACACAGAGGGCTTTCCAGGCCGAACCACGGGGGTGCTCTCTCTGGAGGCAGTGCCCAGTGCACCAAGTGTCTCAGGCTGAATGCATAATGATAGAAAAGCAAATTCAGGACCCCCAGTCCACCTTGATCCACTGGCCTCTGTAATTTTTTCAAGTTTAATCTGGGTTGTTTATTGTTCCATAGGAATTTGTTGCATAGTCTATTAAACTGCTTAAAATATTTGGGGGGGATCTTCATTGGCAGTGCCTGTAATAGATAATTAAATTTGGGGGTGCAGTTCATTTTTATTACATTAACCTTGCCCCAGAGGGAGAGAAATAGTGGAGACCATCGTTCTATATCGATCTTAAATTTGTTCAGAAGGGGCTCAAAGTTAACCTGGACCAAATCATTCAACAAGGGGGGAAAAGGATGCCTAAATATTCAATATCTGATTGGGGCCAAGTGAAATCACCAGGTTGGAATAAGGTCTTGGGGCAGTAGGGAGTCAGAGGAAGAGCTTCTGATTTGGCCCAGTTCACTTTATATCCGAATAATTTAGAAAACAATTTAATGGTTTTGAGCAAAGCAGGGAGAGAGCGTTCTGGCTCTGTTATCAGGACCAAGGCATCGTCCGCGTAAAGCATCAGTTTATGACTACTACTGCCTACTTGGATACCTGGAAAGTCAGGGTCTCTGCGAATAGCCGCCGCTAAAGGCTCCAAAGCCAGTGCAAAAAGTAACGGGCTCAAAGGGCAGCCCTGCCTGGTGCCTCTTTGGAGTTCAAAAGACTGTGATATTATTCTATTTGTTGTCACTGAGGCCTTAGGGTTGGTGTATAAAAGTTTGACCCAGCTAACAAATATCCTGCCAAAACCAAAAGCTTCCACGGTGGAGAACAAATATTGCCACTCCACCCTGTCAAATGCTTTTTCAGCATCCAATGACAGGGCGGCGGCAGGGGAGGGCACATTTTGAGAGGTCCACATGATGTCGATCAAACGTCTAATATTGTCAACTGAGCTCTGAGTGCGAATAAAGTCAACTTGATCGGGGTGAATCAGGTTGGTTATCACCTTATCTAATCTTACAGCAAGAATCTTAGCAAGAATTTTGCTGTCACAGCTAATCAGACTGATTGGTCTATAGCTCTTACAGTCTAGCGGATCCTTATCCTTCTTTAAGATGAGAGAAATTAGTGCCTCAGACAAAGTGGGGGGTAGGCTGCCCTTATCCAGTGCCTCATTATACATTTGTAGGAGTAAAGGGGAGAGTTCCTCAGCGTATACCTTAAAAAATTCAGCTGTGAAGCCATCTGGGCCTGGTGCCTTGCTAGATGGAAGACCTCTAATAACATCCACTATCTCCTCCCTAGTGATTGGCGAGTCAAGCAAGTCTACCTGGTCCTCTGATAAGGTGGGGAGAGTGAGGGAGGTCAGAAAAGCATGCAACTCTTGCTGATCAACTTGCGTTTCTGTCGAGTAAAGCGTTGCATAAAACTCTCTGAATGTCTTATTTATCTCTGAGGGATCACGCGTAACAGCACCACCTTCTGTCTTAATTGCTGCTATTGTGCTCTGGGCCTCTCTCTGTTTGATGTATCTAGCCAGCAGTCTTCCTGCTTTGTCGCCCTCTTCGAAGTATTTTTGCCGAGCTCTGAAAAGGGAGAACTCTGCCTTTTGAGTCAGAATGGAGTTAAGTTCGTATTTTAGTCTGGTCAGATTAGTGAGATTTGAAGGGGTCATACTTTGCTTAAATACAGCTTCAGCGGCATGAATCTTCTTCTCCAAATCAAGTTGTTTTGTTATGTTGGATTTCTTTTTGACAGAAGCATGTTGTATTATGTGACCTCTAATGAAAGCCTTGAACGCTTCCCATGCCACACCAGCAGATGGTGCTGATTAGGCATGCCGCGAATTTTGAAAAAATCGATTTAAATCGATTTTTTAAAATACGATTCGAATCGATTTAATTAAACCATGAATCACGATGTGGCCTACAGGCCAGCAGAGGGCGCACTCGAGTTAAACTACATTCTTGTTCAACGTCACTATATGCGGCGCTACGTGTGACGTGCTAGCGCCGCTCCAGCTACAACAGGAAGTCGGGGTGCACAGCGTGCCTATGCAGGTTACAAACAAACAGTGCAGCAGCCAGCTAGCGAGCGAGAGAAAAGAAAAGCGTGAGTCATGGCGGGGGTCGAACTCGAAAGCGAGGTTGAAATTGCGGAGGCACCGAGCAATTTCAAGTCCGAGGTGTGGAAACATTTTGGCTTCCCAAAGACAGTAAATGAAAAAGGAGAAAAGATAATAGACAAGACAAACACAATATGCAAACTATGCAAGAAGTTGGTTCCCTACAAAAAAAGTACAAGCAACATGTCGCAGCATGTTGACCGGCATCATAAAGAAAAGGCCCAGTCAACAAAAACCCCTCCAGGTACAGAACAAGATAAACGTTTAGTCAAAGGGCAGTCCACCCTGCCATACGGACGTCCCCTCGCCCCTGCAAACGCAAGGGCCAAAGAGATTACCAGGTCCATTGCTGTATTTATGGCCAAAGACATGAGACCATTCTCGGTTGTTGAAAATGACGGGTTTAAGCAAATGGTAAAAACGCTGGAGCCTCTATACAATATCCCGGGCCGTACGTACTTTGCAGAGAAAGTAGTGCCGGCGCTTTACATGGAAACAAAAGAGAAGGTGATGACGCTATTGAAAGAATTGGATTCCACATCGATTACAACAGACGGCTGGACATCGAGGGCGACCCAGAGTTATATCACTATCACAGCCCATGGTATTAATAGCGACTGGGAGATGGTAAACTGTGTACTTCAAACTTGCGCTCTGTTCGAGTCACATACTGGGCACAATATAGCTGAAGTTCTTACCGCAGCTGTGAATGAATGGGATCTAAAGAGGGCTAATCGCGACATTGCCATTGTTACTGACAATGCGAGGAACATGGACGTTGCCGTGAAAGAGGCTGGCGGCTTGGCTCCTCATATCAAGTGTTTTGCCCACACTTTAAACTTGGCTACTCAGGCGGGGTTGAAAGTGAATGCTGTGAGCCACTTACTCGGTCGGGTGAGGCGTGTTGCAGCCTTCTTCCATCGGAGCACTCATGCATGCGGCGTGTTTAAAGCCAAACAGAAAGCGCTGGGGCTTGCTGGCAACAAGCTCATCGTCGATGTCGCAACGCGATGGAACAGCAGTCTGGATATGCTTGAAAGATACCTGGAACAGCAACCAGCTATCGCTGCAACCCTCCTCACCGAGTCAGTCTGAAAAAATGCTGGTGATCTGGATACTTTGAGTACCTCAGACATACGAGATGCCTATGACATTGTGAAGCTGCTGAAACCTCTTAAAACAGCCACCACTGTGATGTGTGATGAAAAGAGCCCAACGGTGTCTCTCATTGAGCCCATAAAGGATATTATTGAGAAGAGCATGTCACCCAGTGAAGGAGACTCAGCCACAGTGGCCAGCATTAAGAGAGCAATCCTCAGCAACCTTTCCAGCAGATACAGCGATGAGCATCACTACCTGCTGGAGTACAGTGCATTAGACCCCAGATTCCGCACCCTACCTCATCTAGAGGAAGCAGAGCGCCAGGACGTGTACCGCAGGCTGAAGGACAAAGCTGTGCAGTTTTACAACCAGGTATTAACTCAACAATTTATTTATTTCTAATACTGAAAATTAAAATAATGTTTAATTGTTTATCATAATCAATAGTTATTTTCTTCCTTGGTTATTGAATTAATGCCTTGGTGGTTTATGGTCTTAGTCCATATCTTTTCTAAATGCCTGATATATACAGTAGGTCTAGCTACCAAGTGCTGTTTCTGTGTTAATTGAGACCCTCTTTTTTTCCTCTCTTTTTTTCTTTTTTTCTTCTCTTCTTCTGTTATTTACAGACCACCGGTGTGGTGTTAGCAGGTACCAGTGGCCCCACACCTGCAGCAGAACAGCCTGTTGATGACCAGACAGACACAGCAGGAGGACCTGAGCTGGAAGGACCTCCTCCTCCCAAGAAGACAGCCTTGGAAGAGCTCCTTGGAGGGACTTTCACTGACACTGAACAATCAGCAGCAGAGCCCATCAGTGATATTGACATAGAAATGGATAACTACAGAAATGGAGCATGCATTGACCTCAAATGCTGCCCACTCAAGTGGTGGAAGGAAAATGAAAAGCAATACCCACTGCTTTCCCCTGTAGCAAAAGCCTTCCTCTCCATACCAGCCACCTCTGTCCCTAGTGAAAGGGTCTTTTCAACAGCAGGGGATATTGTGAGTGCGCAGAGATCTCAGCTATTGCCTGAGAATGTAGATGTGCTGGTTTTCCTTAAAAAGAACATGTAAAAAAGAAAGAAAAAGGAGAACAGGGTGGCGAGGGGGCTAACTTGGCCAAGACTTGTTTATCTGAAAAGTTTTTATTTATCATTTATTTATTTTATCTGGGATGTTTTGCAATTCATTTTATTTTAAGAGAAAATATATTTTAAGTCATTCTTTATTTTTTTATTAGGAATTTATTTTAAATTGGTATTTCATTTTTGTTCAGACAAAAATAAATATGCCTTAGTTTGTGCCTGGCTTATCTACCTCAGGAATTAAAAAAAGCATTCTCTGATACAGTATTGATTTGGAAAGAGTGTAAGAAAAGACAAGTTTTGTTATGTTTGTATAATGCCTTAGTTTATGCCTGGCTTAAAGTAGAGTTGACTTGTACTAAAGGAAAAAAAATCTTGATACTGTACTGATTTATTGAAAAGAAGGCAGTAGGCCTATTGTAAAAAAAAAGAAAAAGAAAAAAAAAAACAGGATTTGACAGATTTGAGAGTTGATAAAACAGTTTCCACTTTCCAGTCATTTGCTATGCAGGTATAAAGAGGATAAGAAAAAAACAGTATTGTAAAAAAAAAAGAAGAGAACTGATACAATTTTTTTTGTCATTTGCTGCTAGTTCTAATCTACTGTATTGAAAAGAGCATAAGAGAAAACACTACAGTATTGTTAAAAAGGAAAAGGCTGGATTTGTGTAAGAGAAATAATAAAAATAAAAAAATCAGTCTGCCTGTAAATTAATTTTGTGTTGTACATGATTCGAATCGTGATTCGAATTGTATCGTGAACCCTGAATCGTGATTCGAATTGTATCGTGAGTTGAGTGAATCGTGGCATGCCTAGTGCTGATGCCAAATTAGTTTCTATGAAAAGATTAATATGAGCCCTTAAAGATTCTTTGAAACTTAGGTCAAGTAGAAGGCTAGAATTGAGCCTCCATCTGGGAGATTTAGGGGTACTGCAAAAAGGGGTTACACAAAGAAACACAGGAGCATGATCTGAGAGGAAAATACTGCCAATAGAACTAGATACAATGGAGGAGGTACCAAATCAAGAAACAAAAAAATAATCGATCCTAGAAAATGTATTGTGGCGCGGGGAATAGAAAGTATAATCTCTTGTGGTTGGGTTTAGTAACCGCCAGACATCAACCAGTCCAGAGGCTTTGCACATTTTGTGCATAATGAGGGCTGATTTGCATTGATGCTGTGATGGGGTGCTACGATCCAATATGTTATCCATAACCTGATTAAAGTCTCCCCCTATCAAAATCGGGTAGTCTCCCATATCGTTTAGTTTACACTCTAGTTGCCCAAAGAATGTGGGATCATCAATATTCGGAGCGTAGACATTAGCTAAAATTACTTTATGGCCTTGAATCTCAGCGAGAAGTAACAGAACCCATCCAGCAGCATCCGTACTTTCCTTAATACATTTGAATTGCATTTGTTTGTGGACTAGAATTGCTACACCCCTGCTCTGACTGTTCCAGCACGAGGCGGAGACATAACCAACCCAGTCTCTGCAAAGCTTCCTAGATTCTTGAGTCGATAAGTGAGTCTCCTGCAGAAATGCTATATCACATCTTTTCGACTTAATAAATGTTATGACTTTTTTCCTTTTGATAGGGTGGTTAAGACCTCGCACGTTCCATGTCATTAAATTCAATGTCCTTACTTTATCAGCCTGCATCGTTAGATTGGAGTAGGTCCAGCAGCCTATATTTGTAGGGGATATAACCTATCATTAGAACCATCATCGCTGAGCAACAAGCATCATGAGCAGAAAAAGGACTGGGGAAAAGGAAAAAGGAAAAAAGAAAACATGATGAAAAAGAAAAACATGAATACCTACACATACCTACATGGCGACCATGAACTGTTGTCACCTGCAGGTGCTCTAAAAGCACCAAACCTAACACAAAAAGAACTTGGTCCGTGATTTTGAACAGTCTAACAGCTCACGAAGAGGGCAGTCACGCAGCTATAATTATGTAGCTTAAAATTAGTAAGGGCTACATCAAAACTGTGTAAGGGTTATAAGCAATAAACAGTCAAATATAACCAAAATACTTTAACAGGTAAGTTTTAAGTACATCTCCAAACATCCAGTGGTGTCAATCTGAGATATATGTCTCCCTATTAAGCCCTTACCAGAAAATGAAAATGGTGGGGAGGAGCAGGAGAAGATGAAACAAACGTATTTCTCCACCCCAATAACAGATGAAATAATAAGTGAGTTATAAAATAAAACAAGGCACATCAGTAAGTTCAAGGAGTGACATACATACACGTACGCGTATTGACAAACAGAATCAGTTTGAATTAAATGCCAGCTGGGGATGCCATTCTAGTGCATAACCCATAGAGGGTGCTAAAGCCTCATACACATACATGCCTAAAAAAATGGAACAATTGTGACAGTAATTAACATTAAATGGAAATATATCAAATTCTAAGAAAAACACAAGACCAATAAATAATCAATTTGAAAAAAATAAATAAATGAAATTTATTAAACAGATATCCATGCCCCAAAATATATAAAACCAACTTCACATACCTTTAATGAATTCAATTACTTTTAACTGAAAAAAGAAAATTGTATACAAAGAACAAAAAACAACAGACTTTATGTAAGAACATTTTCTTGTTGTTATTTTAAATTTCTTACTTTTTTTGGTACAAAGGGCTCGTATGAACATGTCACGTCAGATTCAACAAACGCTCGTAACTTCAGCTGACTGTGTAAATGAGCCACCTTTGTGTATTTGACTGCACATGCACGAAAGTTGTAAATTAGCGCAATTTACGCCCCAGTAATACCATATGTGGCTGTGCTTCTTGCCCCATATATTAGGAAGCGTTCATTCATGAAAATGGCATCAAAGAGTAAAAAGAACTTAGTGAGTTTGGAATTTGATGTTCTGCTTTCAGAGATCCATGAAGGAAAATCTGTCATCTGTCAATATGTCAAAGCAAAGAACTGGGAAAGGCAAGTATTGTTATGGCGTTGAACTGTCACTGAAATAAAGAATAAATGTGTTGATATGAAAATTACTTCACAGGGGAAAAAAAAAAAAGACTCACCACAGCAAGGGGCAATTGATAACTGCAGCAGGAGCAGGGGGTTGAGGGGATCTGATCAAAATACACATTCTTTAAATTACATGTATATAAATCCAGTGGTGGCAGGCGAATTTTTCTTCAGGGGGGACTATACTGAAAATGAAAATGTTAACATATCACACCAGTGTATTTTAATCTACGAAAAGCCCTTAATTTGTATTTGCTGAGCTGAATGAACAAGTTTTTATAGCCTAGTGGAACTAGCACAGTTAAACTAAGTTGAGGTTCTTCAATTAATCCTTTATTATTAAACACATCCTTAATCCAAAATTATTATCTTTTATGCGACAATTTGTTATGCTGAAAGATTAAATGGAAGAAAATTATGAACACATTAAAACCTGTTCCTCACTCATGTATAATTAAATGAAATTGAGGGGGAAGTTTAAAAAAACACAGATTAAAGCATGAGGATTGGAATATAATTCTAATCAAAATTGTTTGCATAAATGTCTCTTATAACCCTGCCTGTTTCATTGACATGAAAAATAGCACTTACCTTGACTCAGGTGTCAAAGAGACGAGGTCTGAAAGATTCTGGAGAGATGAACTGAGCCTGGCCTCCATGTTAGAGATGACAGAGCTCGAGAGCTAGAAAAGTTAAGTAAAAGTGGTTATCCTCCATTTCTCACCTCAAACATGAACACTCAAAAACATTTCATACAATTAACTGATTGACTGATTAATCCTTGAACGTACCTGTGAGTCCATAAAAAGCCTCTTTCATGGAGTAGCTGTCTCTGTGGTCAAGGAAGGAACAAAACCGCTGTCAGTTTTAATGGCTACAAACCAATGTTAAAGATGCATGCCACCACCTTTGGAGTGTGTAACATCTAGTGATATGTCCTTCCGTGTCGAGGCTTCGAAGCGTGTATCTAGGAAGATCTTTGTGTTGATGACGTATGTGGTGACATTCGAAGCCTCGCGAGCCGGCCGTACCACGTGACTGATTCAGAAAATGGTTTGCGGGTTTGGTGTGAGATTCGAAATATAAGTGGCAGTGAAACACAATGGATCCCCGCTCACATTTTGTGGACTTGGGACTTTATCATATTATTAAGTTCATAATTTATGTATTGTCATCACAAACATTATTAATTTATTTAACTCAAAGCTTCACACACCAAAGCCATGGTGTCATTATGATCACTCTGCCTGTTTTACATTTATTGTCCACTTGAAGGCACAGTAGAGCAAATGAAGCACCATGAAGCTTCGGCCCATGAGTGCACCAATTGGATGGAAAGCTTCAATGCTTCATGAATCTTCATCTCGCCATCACTAGTAACATCATGACTTTACATTGAATTACAATGGGCTCATATTCTGGAACAAACTGTTGTGGAGCAGCAGTGAACATATAGACCCTTTTACAGTTTGTAAACAATGAGAAAGCTGCGCACGCATCTTGGCAACGGAAGTACGGCAGACCACAACAGCTTGTCAATGGGCCGCTGCAAACACGAGCAGTTTTAATCGCGTTCTCAGTCTAATCAACACGTTTAATAGCTTGCAGCCACAGACGCCACCAACTGCTCTGAAACGGTCACAATCTTTCGGAAGTTTGAACAACTTATATCAACCACTGGAATATAAATTCTTAAGTATCATATACTCAATAAACAAATGTTTTGGTGATTTTGGTGCTGCTAAAATGTTTTTGCAGCTTGATAACTCATCTGGATGACTGGAGGAGACGATACTTCTGTTGCCAAAATGTGCACGCAGCTCTTCGATGACGTCAGCTGTAAAAGGGTCTATATAGTGACCGGGTCAAACCAAATAACACACAAGGGGAAAACAAGATGGACACCAGCTACAACTACTACAAGGCAAAAACTAACTAAAGCCTGACTAATTGCAGGGACTGGACATCAGGAATGACAGAAATGTGTTCAGACACTTTGTGTCTGTGTTTTTTCTCTGCTGATGAAATCCATCAGTCAATTAATGTATTAATTATTACACTTCATGGTGAGCAGTGTCATGTTGGAACTGCTTTTTTGCTAGAAGAAAGAAAGTAGTTCCAGTAGATTCTAAAGTAGGTCCAGCAGATTCTACTGCAGTAAGAAAATAGTACACTAGGAACTGCTCACAAAAATCTGTGTGGATTATTTGGAGTAAGCACCATAAGCTGAGTGCCTTCTAGTCCCATTATATTGTAGAAAAGGCAGAAACCTTGATGGATAAACAGGACTACAAGCTAGGGAAAATATATATTTTTGATTTTGGAGTGAACTCTCCCTTCAAAAGAGAACCCTGAACCGAATATATTCAAACTAGCTACCACTGAGAGAAATGACACCCAAGGCCTTTCTTGAACCTAAGTGTGCAAAGTACAGACGTCTGTTCTTGGGGAGAATGGTCAAGCTTGGAAGAATGAACTCACAAGCTCACAAGCACACAGAACACTGCAGAGACAATGTGTTCTTGCTAGTATTGTGCAATAACCACCACACAGATGCTGCCTACAGTGCTCCAAAACAAGAGGCAGACTTTATCATCAAAATCAATCGTTGCTCTAAAATATATCTTAAGCTTAGCTGGTGCACTAACAATGAAATATATATTTATTATAATAAAGCAACAAAAATCTCCTTTCATACCACATCTGTTGTTTGTTTTCTGAAATGCTTTTAAGTGTCACAAGCCTAGAGTTTTCTGTACATCACGAGCCAGTGGCAGGAAAAACTCTAGTATGGCTTTTGTTTCAGTCTTAAATTAGATTTGAGAATAAAGAATAAGATAAAATAACTATTTTTTATTAAGGATGGGCTGGGCAATGTAGCCACCAATATCAATGTAGCCACCATTGGTATACTTTACTGAGAAGCAGAAGAGGAGGCTGCAAAGCTGAGGAGGTGACTACAAGAGAGAAGAGCCAAGATGAGGAGAGGATGCTGTCTTGGTGTTTGACTTTGGTTTGGTACGTTATCTCTCAATGTTTACCTAAAGCAGCACCAGGGCTGGGATGCTTACTTTAAAAATGTATTCTGATACAGTTATTTTCTGTTATTCTGTTATTTTTTCAAATTTATTGAAAGTTTTGATTGTTAGGTTTATCAATTGTTTGTCCAATTCTTCCTTCCTTTATTAGGTACAAATGCACATTTAGATTAATAGTGGTAATTATGTTCATTAAAATGTGCTTTGTTAAGTATGCTATTTACTTCACACTCACACTTAAAGTAAACTGTCATTGATGTACTCTGGGGCTTGTGTTTTTACCTGCACACATCCCGGAGGTTCCCAGCATCACCACCCACAGTACCAAAATGTTTTTCAGTAGTAGTACTTTAGTGGTAGAACTTCACTATACTGTGATGTTCTTCCTCATTTCTGATTTTAAGGCAAAATCATGTTGAAATTAGCAATGGCTTCATTCGTGACCAGAGTGGTGTTGTGAGACTCCTGAAGTGCTGTAATGTGTGCACACTGTGCATGGAAGTGAATGTTTTTTTTTTTATTTTAAAATATGTTGTAAAAAATCCTTCTAATTCCCATTTTTACTAAATGTAACTGTTATCTGATTCTGTCTTATTTATCTGTAACTGTAATGGACTACAGTTACCTTTTTTGTATCATTATTACATAAACCATGTAATCCATTACCCCCCAAGCCTGAGCAGCACTGAAATGTGTTTTATTAGTAATGGGAAATAAACAGAACAAATATGATACAGTAGATAGAAGTGTTAAAGTAAAACATGAACAGGAGTCTCCCAAGTCTAACAGTGATGCTGTGGGGCCACCCCTTTATTAATGTCCAGCCCATTTCCAACCACCCACCCAGTTAGTCAGTCAGTCAGTCAAGACTTACAATTGATTGAATGATGACTGAATGACTGAGAAAGACAGTAATTTCCTTTTGTAATCAAAGGGTAGTAGGTAAAAAGAATAGTACTGAATTAATAACACATAGGTAGTTTGATGATTTGAGTTACTTACTCAAATTAATTACTTTTCACTCTGCAGACTCACCTTAAATCAAAAGAGGCTCACTCTCACATCTGCAGATACAACAAGCCTGATAAGCCTTGTACAATGAATCAAGTAAATTGTATGGCCCCATTATGTTTCAACTGGCTTTACAGGCTTAAATTACAATGCCCCCTGACCTTAGAGGGATATTCATTCATTCATTCATTCATTGTCCATAACCGCTTATCCTTGAAGGGTCATGGGGGGCTGGAGCCTATCCCAGCTGACAATGGGCAAGAAGCAGGGTACACCCTGGACAAATCACCACTTCATTGGAGGGCTGACACATAGAGACAGGCCTGCATACTCACATTCACACCTATGGACAATTTAGAGCCACCAATTGACCTAAATAATGCATGTCTTTGTATTGTGGAAGGAAGACGGAGTACCCCAAGATAGTTAACCCAAAATTGCAAATTCAGTCATCATCTACTCACCCTCATGCTGATTGAAGGTCAGTTTAGTTTTTAAGTCCACAAAACACTGCTGGAGTTTCACAGGAAAACAGCACTGCAGAATCTCCCAAATAATGTAAGTGAATGGTGACCAGTTTTCAAACGGGGAAAAAACAACCCCCCAAAAAGAACAAACATAAAATACCTCCATGCTGCTCGTCTGGTGTAATCCAAGCCATGAAATACCAAGTTGACTTGTTTTTAGCCTCCATCTTCACTTAACTTGGAGCAACATTCACCTTGGGCAACACTGTTTTCTTGTAAAACTGGACTAAAAAACAAAATCCAACCTGTAATTGGCTTGAGGGTAAGAAGATAATGACAGAATTTAAGGAAGGAAATTAAGACAGGAAAAGAAAGAAGTGGAAGAAACTTAAGCAGGGGAATTCGAAGAATCTGCACAAACTACTTCGCCATGCTGAGAGCCACAGTCAGGCAGAGTTGTCCACAAGTCAGTGGAAGAAATGATAGCCATTCTTCAGAGGTTTATTCATGTCCCCATGCAGGAGGAGGAGGCAGGTTTTTCTTGCCTGGCTGGCCATGAGACGTTCCAATATGCAGCTTGTGCAATAGATGAGTGCCACATCCAAATACTCCCTGCTGCTAAACCTTAAAAGAAGTACTATATTACTATATTAATCTGCAGCTCTTGACAGCCCCCCAAGCCCCCCCCCCCCCCCCCCCCACCCACACACACACACACACACCCACCCCCAACACCCCCCCACCCCCCTCCGTTTGGGAGACTGCTTGAAGAGGGGGAATCCCAAAGAAGGGTGAGTGAAATCACGCATCACTTCGACCAAATTCAACCAGTACCTCCACAAAATAAGACAGGAAAGGTACATATTCATGCTTATTTTCAGCCAAGAAAAACACATATAATTAACCAGATAATGTGTAGGACATCATTTTAATGTAATTTTATGTTTAAACACTATTTTGTGAGCTGCAGCAGGCTTGCAGCACACAGTAACAATAGAACTCTATTCTATATTTGCTGCTTGCTTCAAGCCGGCTGTAGCCGCAATGTGCTGCATTCATCTCTGGTGTAAATACATGCAATCTTTGGCTGCTGCGGATGCTGTGTGGCAGACGCACATCTGTTGTGCTGCATATGTGCTGCATGTGGTGTGAAAAGGCAGTAAATCTCAATATTTATGCCTTATCTGCATGTTACCACTGTATGTACAACTGTTCAACTGTACAACTGTTCATACAGTGGTTCATACAGACTGAAACTCTAATTTCTTAAAAATGTATATATGTCATAAATTAAAATACAGCAACTACAATTTTGATCTGAAACATTTCATATTTTCACACATTTTATAATTTGTCAGAGAAGGAGGGGGCAGCACAAGCTCGACACCAAAGGCTCCACCAAGGACAGTTCTCGCCACCAAGGATTGCAGTATGAGAGTGAATCTCGGCAGGAGGCTTCTGTTCCCCAGAGAGATCATCACCACAAGCCTCCGCCTGGACATCATTATGTGGTCTAGCGACATCAAGACTGTGCTCCTCATCAAGCTAACAGTCCAATGGGAGGAGGGTGTGGAGGCTGCCTCAAAGTGGCAGAGACTGAAGTACTCCAACCTCGCCACCGAGCACAAGCAGGTCGGCTGGAATGCCATCATATGCCCAGATGAGGTTGGATGCTGTGGCTTTGTGGGAACATCAGCTGCTTGCCTCATGAGGAACGTGGGAGTAACTGCAGCAAATCAGTGGAAGGCCCTGAAAGATCTGGCTGAGGAACCTGAGAAGAGCAGCTTTTGGCTCTGGGCACAGAGGAAGGACAAGTGCTGGAGTAGCAGCTAGCACAAGGGCTGGCTGTAGGGGGTGGCAGGGAGACCTCCCTGCCACTGCCCCACCACCAGGAGACATTCCGGGTTTAAAGGGGCAAAATGTTGGAGATCGATGGTACCCGGCCAATGACCCTGCAGCCAGCCAATCTAACGGCAATGGCGGAGGTGCATCAGGCGGTATCGCCATAGTAGTATTCCCTCTACTTGAGTAGTTAATGTCATTTATTCATGAGTCTCTGAAAGAGACAACTATCTCTCTGCCCTGTCAGAGGCTGCTCTCTCCCTCCTCTTCTCTCTCTTTCTACTACCTCAAAGTCCAGGAGCACCTCACTGACTCTGTCCTTCTTCTTTGATGGAGGGTCGGCCCATTCTCTCGGGGGAGCAGAGGATGGGGAGGTGACGGATCTCAACGCAACGGAACACCCCATGCTCCAGCCAGTGGGAGGTGCAATATGCAGGTTAAGTCACATGTTGATTCTCCCCATTCCTTTGCTCTCCCCAGTCTTCTGAGACTTCATGCCTTCCCATTTTATTTAGCCTACTACATGTCTTCCCTGTATTATTTCACCTTTTTGCCAGTATAGTTGTGTAAAGAATAGGTGAGTCAACATGAGCAGGCAGTTGTCATTATGGATCATTATGGATCATGGGAAGAAGATTACAATTCCATTTCTTTACCAGCAGAGATATTTCCGTGGTTTTAAGAGATTTTGGGTCCATCATCAACCCTTCCCAGGCACCAACATCACCAGACAGCAGAGGATCTTTACTACCTCAGCTGTGCCAGATTGGTTGTTGTTGAAGATACATTCGGCATACTTTCCTCCCAGTGGCGTATGTACTGACACGTTCTTGGAGTCAGCCCTGACACTGCTGATCTGTGTGTGAAGGCCACCTGTATCCTTCACAATATCCTTAGGGAGGCAGAGCCAAATGCTCACTGTGTGCCAGAGGAGCACATCCAGAATGTCATCAGGATGAGCTCTAACAACACCGCACATGGGGCAATTCGAGTGAGGGAGGCCATCAGCTCTCACTTTTCCCTGGAGGGTGCTGTTGCTGGCAGGTTGCCAGAGTGTAAGTTGTGCAGAATTTACTCTCTTTAACACCAAGGGCCCTATCTTACGCTGATCTAAAGTGCAAGTGGAAAGTGCGAGGCGGAATGGATTTAATTTATTCAAGGTGTGTCCAAATCCACCTTTGCCGTCTCCCCCCAGGGGCGCAAGAGATATTTTGCCCTGCCCCACCAATGCTTCACTAGCACAAAGCGGGATACACCTATCAGGTGTGCCTAAGTGCCCTCATTAATTCACAGGTGAGTTTAGGCCGAACATGCAATAAGCCAATCACAAAGTCAGCTCTTATCACCTTTAAGAAGCAGGTGCACCAGCAGTGCAAGCTGTGGCAGTATGACGGCGGGGTTACCAGGAGGAAACAAAGAGAAAAGATTTACACACGAGGAGACAGATCTCCTCATGCGTGAAGTGAAAATGCAAGAGCTTTGTATTTATGGAGATGGCAGTGCACCTCCAAGGCTAGCGGAGGTAAAGCAGGTGTGGGAGGAGATAGTAACAAGCATTGCCTCATCTTCTGGCATCCCCAGAACAGCCTCGCAGTGTTGAAAGCGCTACAACGATGTCAGAAGACGAGGTAAAGCAAAGCTCACCGCTAACCGGCAGCAGACCCTGGCCATGGGAGGAGGACCATCAGCCAGCCAGGAGCTGACGTCAGTGGAAGACATCGCTGCCTCTACCCTCGTGGCCCAGAGCATCGTGGGATTGGGGGGGCTAGAGGTTGGCGTTGAAGGTAATGCAATGTGTACAAACCGTACAGGCTTCAAGTGTGAATATGTGATTCAACATCAGCACCTACAAAAAGTAATACAATAAATCCATGTTTCCCAAACTTTTTATTTTGGGATCCGCCAACCATCCTGACCCACTTCACAAAAGGCCTCATCAGTAAACCCTGCATAGATTTATTTTATACAGAAATGTTTGTGACCATTTTACTGCCATTTCGGAATCAACTTCTATTATCTTGCACGTTATTGAGAACACACACATACGTTAATGAGAAATAATTGCATCAAGGCTGAGTTAATAGCTCATCTCGTGTTTTTATTTTATCTCAACAGGAAAACAATACACACTTTACCCTACTGAATAAACGAGACAAAATAAGTGCATTTAGGCAGAATTAACAGACTCATCTTTCCTGGACATTTAAATATACACATTATTAATGATTTTTAAATGTGGTGCACTGCAGATATGAATCTTAAATAATGACCTCTATTTTTGTGAAGCAGCAAGTAAAATATAAAATATGACCTGTGAGTCACAACCCATTCTCTGTGAATGACAGCACTAAATTAAACTGAAGCACATTTAAATCAAGTTGTATTTTCTAAATTGATTATTGTCGTCATCATCATGCAGCTCCGCTGGCTGAATATCCGGAGGAAGGACCGAGGGAACAGGAGCAAGGGAGAGGAGTGAGGTGTGGAGGAGAGCAGTTGGCGGTGCGACAGGAGACTGCGCAGTCGAGAGGAGAGGCAAGCGGACCCACACTACGCCGCGGGAACATCAGGCAGGAAGAGCACCCATTCCTGGAGCTCCAGCAAGCTGGATTTGCCATGCTGCAGGAGAAATTGGGTGGCCTCCGCCAGAGCGTCCGTCAGCTGAACACCCACCTGAGGCAGATTGAGGTGCAGCTTCGGCCACTCAGACGCATTGCAGCCAGTCTGGGAAGGCTTGCAGATGTAGTCGAGCGCCGCCGCGCTCCTGCATCCCCTCCGTCGGCCGCCTGTTCTCCATCACCTCCGCCACCATCCCTTCCTACATCCCCTCCTCACATCCTCTCTCCTCCATCCAGCCACACCCAGTCCATGGCTCCACTGGCCCGTTCTGGTCCTGGACCCTCCCATGGCCGGCCCTGTCGTGGTGCTCCTCTGCACCTGCCAAGGAGACTTAAGTTTTGTTATTTTGGTTGATGTGAAGTATCATTTGTAATTATAACTTTGGTTAACTTGTTTTGGAAATTATTTGATTTTTCAAATAAATACCTCATATGCACAAACCCAGCTTCACTGGGGGGTGGGGGTAATTCAGTCTCGGGGACACAGGGGACTAAAAGACAAAGAAAGTGAAATTGGTCAAGCTTTCAAAATTTAACCTTAGTATACACTGTAAAAAAGTAGAGACAGCTCAAAATTTCAAGTCAATTTACTTTACAAGTTACATTTTGAAATAAATTTCAGAAGTAAAACTTACAAGATTAAATTGGGCTCACCTTAAAAAACCTCTATTGAATAAAGTTACCTTGAAATTTTACATTGTGTCAAGGTTTTATTTCAGAGTGTATAAAAGTGATAGTGTATTGTAATGTGTTTGCTTACCAGGCAGCTCCTCTGCCAGCTGATCCCTCCTCGCCTGTGCTGCTGCTGCTGGCCGCATACTTGGGCCAGTTGTCATCAGTACATGCAGTTCAGCATCGCGTCTTCTCATGTCCTGTAATGTGTCCTCATCTAGGTCCAAGGCACATCCATGACACATGGCAATGTTATGCAACACACAACATGCCACAAAGAATGCTGCGACCTTTAGAGGACTGTATTGTATTGTTCCACCTGACTTATCTAGACATCTGAAACACATTTTCAGCAATCCAAAATGGCTTTACACAGTGCAATAGGTTCCTTTACGGTTGACATAGATGACTGCATTGTCGGCTGGGGCACGTAGATACACGTGAGTACAATCTATGGCACCCAGGATCCCAGGGAACCCATACTTAGCCATGAACTCCTCTTCAACCCGTTCTCGGGTGTCAGGTGTCATGGGGAACTTAATAAATTCACTAGCATGTTGGACTAGGCTTGATGTGACTGCATGTATGGCCGAACTTACGGCAGATTGAGCCATGCCTCCTAGTGAACTCAGCGGATGCTGGAACGACCCAGTGGCGAAGAAATATAGTGCAGCAGTGACTTTGACAGCAATGGGGAGAGCATTGGGACAGCTGGCAGTGGTCTCCAGGTCATCCACAAGGAGATGACGGATGTCACCTGGTGAGACAGATGGAGCTTGTGGCAGCACTCAGCCTCATTTAGGGCCAGATATGTGGTCCTAGGCCAGTGGACCTTCCGGCGGCGCCTCCTCTCTATTGCCATCCCCAAAAGGCACTCTATTTGGCTGTGGAAATCAAGAATATATGAGCAAATGCACCAATATTTAACGAGGAGCTCAATGAGTGGTTTTGTTGTTGTTGTTGTTTGTTTGTTTGTTTGTTTTATTTGGGTTCAGCTTACACTTGTCAGTGATGCAGTGGTCCTTGTTCCTCAGCAATTTGAGCAAAGGAACAAAAGGGTGTGTGTGCATACCTATATATATGTATATACTACTAAATATACTGCAAAGTGCACACGGAACGGGATCACGGCTGTCAGATTGTCTTTATCGGATGAGTCAGCATGACAGCTGGAGCAATTTTAGTACTTGTGTCTGCCTGTTTGTTGTGAGAAAAACAAGCATTAAATAATTATGATATAACATACAAGATGTACATTGTACAAGACACTATATTTGACCGCACGAGTCCGGCCCGACCCGGAGAGAAAAAGGTATGTATGCTTCTGTCAGAGCTAGTTGGATATATCTGTGCGCAATTTTGCGCACTTCAAAACTCAGAAACTCTTTCTGATTGTTTCGTAGCGGGACAGAGGAGAGAGAATGGGAGGAGGAGATGAGGATTAGGTGGGAGAGGAGAAGAAGGAGGAGCATGAACAGCCCCGTAACTGCTTCTCCACTCAGCTCAGGTGGGCCAGCGGAGCCAGGCAGCTTTGTGCGGCCAGACTGGATCGGTTCGCCTCCCCTCTTTACTGCACCGTCTCTCTCCCCGCTCCTCAGCCAGCACAGCTGCATAATAATGATGATGATGATAATTAATTATAAAATACTACACAATTTCAAGGTGCTTCAATGTAAAACATAACCAGTTACATATCAGTATGGTATTTGCAGTTCATATATTGTAATGATTTTTGCAGGTGTTCGTGTAAAATAAACTATTTACACATGAAGCTGCTTTGGAGATGTGTCTCCATATATTGCACGCTCTTGCGCTTTCACTTCTCGAACGAGGAGATCTGTGTCCTCGCTTTGAAAATCTTTTCTCTTTGTTTCCTCCTGGTAAATCCACCGTCATGCTGCCACTGCTTGCACTGGTGCACCTGCCTCTTAAAGGTGATGAGAGCTGACTTTCTGTTTGGTTTATTGCATGTTCGGCCTAAACTCGCCAGTGAATTAATGAGGGCGCCTTGCACTTTCCACTTGCTTTAGATCAGCGTAAGATAGGGCACTAAAGCCCAAGTGGTTTTTACTCCAGTGCACCAAGCACAAGATAGCAAACACACTGGGCCATGCCGTTTAGACCTCCCGCCCATGGCGGCACAGACCAGGCGCAAATGCATTTGCTATCTTGCAGACATGGCAAAAATGGCACTTGCCCTGGTGTAAGATAGGAAAATCACTTGCACCGGTGGCGCAACAGCTTTGTGCCATGTGTAAGATAGGGCCCAAAGACTCTTTTAATAGTGAACCACATTTCTGAAGAGCATATTTTCCTGTGCATAAGCACAACTATTGTCTGAATTTTCATTTTTAGGTGAACTATCCCTTTAAACTTGAGTGTGGAGTTCCCCTCATTCAGGTTCCAACTAGGCCTCACCCTGCTGGCATGGATAAGGCTGGTGTGACTGGAGTGCTGGTATTTGTTGAATATTTGGAATCGTGTTATTTTTTCAGAAAGTAAACATGCAGTACATTTCATGTTAGTCTGCCTTGTGCTGCTGCTTTGAAACCTGTTGGTTCAGTCTGTCTCTGTGGTTTGAGAATGGGTTCGGCAGTGTTAGACTAACTTTGTCATAGTTTAAAGAGAAAGTTTAAAAAGACACTTTGAGTTTCAGCTACTGTATGTGCATAAGTGCAGCATTAGCTGTTCCACAATATAGATTTTAGATTTGTTCAATACTTTAACAGATGACCTTATTATATTCCTCAGCCTTGGCTCTACTACTGTGTTTAGAAACAAGATGTTGCATGCATTAATAAGATTTTAGCATGCAAACATTCTAAACGAAGATGGTGAGCTTGGTAAATACTGTGCTTGCTAACCATCAGCATGTTTGCATTATCATGATATTAGCATGCTGACGTTAGCATTTAGCTCAAAACACCATTATATCTACTGTAAATACAAATAAAACTCGAAAGATTTTCATATTTACCTGCGGTAACCAGTCCAGACAGATATATGTGATACTAACACTAATATGTCCTTGTTTTCAACTTTGGCTACCAAGTTGTCTTGGTTTGTTTATGAGGGTGCAAAAGCAGGCAATGCACCCCAGTTTAATATTTTACTGCCTCAGTTGAAATCTGAATAATAAATGCCAAGTGCCAAAATGCAGCAGCACATGATGCAAAAGGGCTGGGTGACGGCGAATAAATCAGCAGGTGTGGTGATCATTAAATAGATTCTGATCAGTCACATCACTGGTTTCATTTCTCTGAAACAGCTAAACCAATCACAGTTAAATGAAAACAACAGCTCAGCAATATGAGGATACTGATTTGGTGATGATTACATCAGACCAGCTCTATTATAGATCCATGCTCACATAGTTTAACAATTAATGTTACACAACAGTATTGGTACTGACGTGTTTCAAGTATAAAAGAAAGTTGAAAAAGAGACAAGTCTGTGTGGTTAACATACATACATGTGCAGGTGCATGACCATGCGGTACGCTTAAGGATCCCAGTTTGGAGGTTTGAAAATAAGGTCACCATATATTTACCTGTGCCTGGCTGCATAAACCACCTTAAGATTCAAACTTAAGTTTGTCCCCCAAGCAAAATATTTCTCTAAGATAAGCGATTCACTTTGGAGTGTTGCATAAAGCCCCTCAGGATGTCCCCGTATCACCTCAGAAAATACTGAGCTCTCCAAGTGCTACTTTTCTGTTTCGCACTGTTGTAACGTTTAACGCAGCTGCTCGATTTATTCTCCTCCTGATCTGCACTTCTCTTCATAATAATTCCTGCTTGAAGGCATTATTGCAGTGTTTTGGAAGCGTTCATATTCAGTCTCTTCATTTTACCTCTGCCAGCTTTGTTGCCATCACAGTTTAGCTCATTAGCTCCCAGTAATCAAGAATGACATATATATACACTACATGCATAATTATTGCTACATAGCGGGCTGATATTGAAGCAAAAATACAGGAAATACAAAATTTATTTTAAATTATATTTCATCAATCTCTTGTTTTCATTAGAAATGTTGTAGTATTTTGATAGTATTATATGTTTTTAATTAATTATTTTTTAAATTATTTAATATAATTTAATTATATATTTCTGGCATTCTTCCATGGCAGCAGCACTAATCAGTTTAGTCAGTTGTTAGCTAGCTTAGCTAACACACTTAGCCTGTGTTAGCATTTCAAAAATGAACAACAAAGATAAATAAAAAGTAAAACAAGACAAGAATGTTGTTCTCAGATTATATGGACAGAACAAGCAGATAATCCAAAGTAAATTTAACCAGCAGCCAGAACAAATACACCCAAACAGAAGATTTGACAAGAAGTAACTGACAAAATCTGAAACAAACTGTAGATGAAGTCATCAAGAAAAGTGAAATTATTTCTGTGACAGAAAGAAAGCAGACAAACTTCAACAAAAACAGGTGTTTTTAATAAAAAAGCTTATGTTAATATGATGTTAATAAATGCCTAGCTAGCTACAAAGTTGCAAGTGCTAACGTCAAATCTACCCTCTCTAACAAGTTGTACTTGTCTCATAGTGTCCAGTGGCTTTTCTCTTTCCTGAAAAATGTTTCTCAGTGCTTCCTCCTCTTCAATCACCATAAATTCAGCCATTGTCATATGTTCCACAGATCATTGTTCTTTTAAGGACATGTTGGAGGCCCCTTAAAAATTTCTGTGGAAAATGGTCACACAGTCCACAAAACACTGCTGGGGTTTCACAGGAAAACAGTGTTGTAGAATTTCCCAAATAATTTAAGTGAATAGTGACCAGTTTTCAAATTGAAAAACGTAAAAAACATAAAATGCCTCCAAACTGCTGACATGCCCTGACATTACAAGTTGACGTGAAAGACGTCATTTGGATCATGTTTTTAACCTGACTTTTCACTGTAGATCCTTATCTTGGAGCCACTCTCACGTGTGCATGCACAACATCTGAACTGGGTGTGTGTGATGTGAGGAGGCTTGGATCACATCAGATGAGATATATACACAGTTATTGTTTATTGTTTTTTGAAACTGGTCACCATTCATTTACATTGTTTGAGAGATTCTGCAACACTCTAGCAGTGTTTTACAGACTAAAAAGCATGTATAGTATTTGCAATATTGCTGAATATATGTGCACTCCCATGGACTACTAATAATAAAAAAAAAATCAGTAAAAAAGTCGTATTCCAATGACTGTAACAGATGTCGACATGAAAAGTAATCGCACACAATCCATGATGTGTTTATTAGGTCAAATGTGTGAGGAGTAGTGATAAAAAAAAAAAAAAACACGGAAGAATACAAAAATGACAATAATAATATGTCATAAAAAATAACGAGCAAAGATAACAATGTATGATTCCTGCAATTGACAGAAAAATCGTTTAGAGGCCTTGGCTTAACAGTGTCGTCACTCTGAAGTATTAAAAACCTTACTTAATACCTTAAGGTCAGTATGTAGAGGCAAGAAGAGAAAAATCAGCCAGTAAGTCTTTGACTGTACAGATGTACATGTTGACAAAACTCTGATCCTATAATTTCTCACCTGCGGGGCAGAATAACTTTGTGGGAGTAATATCCTGAACAGATGTCTGGACCTGTTCTCTCTGTCTGAGTTCTATCATCCACCCCAGCACCACCCTGATCAGCCAACAGGCCTCTGCTCAAGCTTTTCATTGTGCATTTGTGCATTAGGACTGAAATGCTTTGTTTAACCCTCTATGGTACAGAGGTGTCTCTAGGTAACATACCCATTTTTGGCCTTTTGCACTCACACAATATATCCTCAATTCCTATTTCATTCCTTACACTTATGCTACTGTGTTGCGGTTTTGCACCCTAAATTGCACACTGAAAATGATTTCTTAACAGTGTCTTTAAATTATCTTTACTTGGTCTATTTTATGACATCATACCCCATACCAGCTTGTCAGCTGAGTTAACAATACAAGCCAGAGCTTGTCATATCTGTATCTTGATCAGACAAAGAGGCTTGTCCATCCAGTTCGTTCAGTGCAGCTAAGAGGTAAACATCGTGAAAAGGATTGTTACAGAACCTTATTCTCTTTTTAAGAACACAGAAAATGGTGCTACAATATGCAGATCATGTGGATTAAACTTTTAATTCATTGTTTCCTGCTGTCAGCAGCTGAATGTGGTAAGTGACATTTCGTCTGCTGAATTTCAAGCCGTACTGTGAACTGTAGCCGGACAGATAAGTCCATATCTGTGGTCTCACAGGGCTGTAGTTGTCACAGTAGTTGCTTTGCAGATAAAGATTCTACAAGTAAAGAAGAAGAAAAACTAATACTGCTGTTGTTGAGCAAACACAATGTCCACCGTATGAACTTGCAAAAAGTCTTTTATAAACAAAAAAGAAACAGCAGTTTTATCTTGGTGGAGGTAAATTGTGGGTTTTGCGGGTTGAAACTGATCTAATCTTTAACTTTTAAATATATATGTATATATACACACATACATATTTGGTCAAAAATATTGTGATATTTGATTCTGTCTGTATTGCCCAGCAATAATACAACAAAGTTATCACCTTAGCCACCTCTAACCTTCGAAATACACAACATGGTGTCAGTCAAAACTGATATGATCAATAATTATCGATATCAACCGATAGTAAACTTCACTATCCTGATAGGTTTTTCAGCTATATCACCCAGGTCTAATTTAACATGGAACTTCCCACTATTGTTGACCTGTAACTTTGAAGGAATTAATAAGTGTGTTTTTTGGTAAAATGGAAGTTCTCACTATACACGTGTGATTCCAGTGAATAATTTCCAGGTAGAAACATGCTGTCTTCACTTAGAGACTATTTTTACAGAGGACAGAGGACTGATAGAGGGCTGAAAATTATGATATTACAGTGAAGTCGACCTTTGACCTTTTTGGTTATAAAATGTCACCACCTCATTATTTTATCCTATTAGATATTTGTGTGTAATTCTGCCATATGAAATCTTGAGTTGTGGCCAAAAAACAACCACCAAAATCTAATCAGTTCATCTTTGAGTCCAAGTAAATTTTTTCTCAAGTTTGAAGACACTCCTTCAAGGCGTTCTTGAGATGTCATGTTCACAAGAATGGGATGACATGAAAACAAAATGCTTCTGGCCATAACAACTTAAAGAGAAGTAGCACTAAGAGAAAGAATTAAAAGGAAATATAGATTATATTTATAAGGAAGTTGTACAGTTATGTATACAGTATACACTCATACTGTCTATATACCTACAGTATGTGTGTGTACTGTATACATACAAAGCATGCATAGCAGTACATGCCTCACTTTTTAATCTGAAAAAAGAATAAAAAACAACAAACATAAACATGTTACAAAGTCTGAGGGAGTTACATCTACATGCGCTGCCATCTTCACTCTACCATTGCTGCTATAACTTGAATTATGTTTGTTTCATGCTTATGTAAAAGGTAATGGTAATTTAATTTTTTAAAGTGTCATGCAGCAAAGGTGCCCAACCCACTTGGACTTACAAGACACTACAAACAACAAACAAAACAAAACAGAAGCAAATATCACGATACAAGGAGAACAAAAGAAACAGAAGTGCACTTCCTGCATGACAAAACAATCATCATCATCATACCTTGGGCATATATCCAAGACACATCACGCATGCCCTTTAACAAATCAGATGTAAATGCTGATAAGCATTTAAAACAAGTTGAGCTAGGAGAAACACTGTAAACTATACAATACTGAATCTGACATGGAAACTAAATCAGGACAATCAGCAGACATTTTAAGAAAAAGCACATGTCTAAAGTTATGGTATAATTTACACTAAAACAAAAAGCACATTTCATTTTTGACCAACCCCAAATCACACAGTTGACATGTAAAATATAATTTTCATATTATGTAGCAAGTGTAGCACTTGATCTGTTTATTTTGGAATTAGTTAAAAGTTAGTGGATAAATGTTTGCACTGTGTGTATTAAAAGGGAAATACACCAGTGTCCACTAGTGTGTTTACATGTATTTATGTAACTTGGTTATTCTTGTATTTCTGCATTGACCCTGATTTCTTGATAGTGACAGGCAAACAAGAAACTTCATGGTGCAGTTCTAACACATTAAATGAAGTTCATATAATCTGTTATTACTGCATATTATGAACATACACAGTAACAAGGACTTAAGAAGGAGAAGTCTTATGACTTCTGCACAGAGGAATCAACTTGTAGTGGTCTGTCTTTGTATCCTAACTAACTAACTAACTAACTAACTAGTTAAAGAAACATCTCTAAGATCAGACACATGCTCAGTTTTAATGACAGAAAAAGTCATACATGCTTTTATATCATCACGCCTGGACTACTGTAACTCCCTTTTTGCCTCTTTAAACTCACACTTGGTCTCACAACATGCTACAGCTCATCTAGAACTCAGCAGCCAGATTACTGACAAAATCCAGGAAGTCTTGTCATATCACCCCAATTTTAGCATCCTTGCACTGGTTGCCAGTTAATTTTAGAACACATTTTAAAATTTTATTAATTACGTACAAGGCAATCCATGGTCTTGCTCCAGATTATATTAAGGAACTCTTAACTCTGTACACTCCAGCCAGGCACTTGAGATCATCTGATCAAAACCTTTTGGCTGTTCCTCAGACCAGGACTTAAAACTAAGGGTGACCGGGCTTTTTCAGTTATGGCCCCTCAGCTCTGGAACAGCCTTCCCCTTAATGTGAGATCAGCAGACTCCACTGTAGTTTTCAAGCGACTTCTTAAATCTCACTTCTATAGGATAGCCTACAATAATTAATGTTTTATTGTTTTATTGTTAGGAATTAATAATGTTTGTTTATATCTGCTCAAAATGCTCTTTTAAGTCTTTCTATATGATCTTTTATGCTCCTGATTTTGTATTTAACAGGTGGGGGATTTTGTGGGTCTATGATTTTTTATTCTTGTTCTGTAAATATTTTAATGTGGAAAGCACTTTGTGTGTAAGCTTGAAAAGTACTATATAAATAAAATTATTATTAAAATTATTATTATTATTTTATAAATCCAGCTAAATCTTACAAAAAGTAAGACTGCAATGAAACATATAAAGACAGGTTTTCTACAGCTTTTCAGTTTCTGTGTCAGAAACTGATGAAAAGAAAACTGCCTACTGGCTGTCAGGTTTTGCTTTTAAAGTTGCAAAAAGTACAGAATCTGAGTTTTGACCCTTCGAATTATTTTCTTTTCCAGGTTCCCACTCTCTTGAGTTCCTGTCTACAGGACGTGTGCAGCCTGGAGATCGACCTAAGTTTGAGCAACTGACTGTATTTGATGGAGTTCCCATCTCTTACTGTGACAGTTTGACGACAAAAGAGGAACTCAAACCTTCTCTGCAATCAGAGGGCTTGTCAAAAAACTGTCGCAAAGACATTTATCATGTCTTACAACTTGTCCATGATATTCCACAACTTTCCAACAACACAGTGTGTAAGTTTTTAAAGTGTTTGTGATTAAACTTTGTTGAATGGCTGTCTGATATTGTGCATAAAAACAAAAAATGAATTTTACTTTCTTACTTTACAGATATTGTACAACGTCGCCGTGGCTGCATCCTTTCAGATAGTGGAGTTGTCTCTGCTTTTGAAGCCTGGGCAGTGAATGGGATGGACTTCATGAGCTTTGACCCTAAATCTGAGAGATGGACATCCCATTCTACCTTTTCAGAGCAATTTCAACTTCGTTGGAACAAGAATAACAACAGAAATTTCGACTTTGGACACTTCATTAAAGAACAATGTCCAGAAATGATCCGGAAAACTGAACTAAGACCAACACACCAAAACACAGGTGAGAATTTCCTTTGAAGAAAAATGACAGCAGTCAGTTCTTAATCACATTTTATGGTCTTCTTCAGCAGATGAGGTTGTCTCAGATAAGGAAATAGCTCAGTTGCCCTCAAGTGATCTAAATGAGGAACTTTGGTCAATGCCTCTGTTCAAAGCTGGTCTTGGGTCAGATGTGAGTTTTCCTTCTCTGGTCGTCCATTGTAGCTGGTATTGTAGCAAGTGCACAAGTGTCCACTAAGGTTCACATGATCAGAAGTTCTGTCATCGAAGAGTGTACATGTAGGCTGTGCACAACATGACAGACATCAATTTGTAGGTAATGTAATAATAATAACTTAATGACTGAGCTACACTTGACACTCAAGTGTAACTGCTTTGGCAACAACATATTTTGTTTGTGCCAATAAAGCTACTTCATTTGACTTGATTGTATCTACGAAGGTTTCTAAGATATACATTAGCAAAGGAACTTCTTGTCCTTCAAGTGTCCCTTATCCCAGCAGATGCCCTTAAGGAAGAGCTGCTAAGGTAAATCATAAGCTGTCTTTTGCCGTGGTGCACGCATCGATTGATCACTTGTAAAGGCCCATAAATTACATTTTAACATACCAAGTGTAATCATTTTACCTCAATCTAATATTACAGCAAATGAAGCTATGACTACTAAAGATCATCTGTCTATTTAACAGTCCAGACAACATATTTAACCTATAGCCTACAAAATATAAAACAGTCTGAGACCTCTTGAAAGGTCAGGATAAATGATATAGCTGAATGGGTGAACGATTTTGTTGTCATACAAACAAAATGTCTTTTTTTTGTTGTCACACAATATACACCTGTAGCAGATATCCACCTTTAATTTAATTGTGTGTGTGTGTGTGTGTGTGTGTGTGTACGCACACATGCGTGCCCATGTGCTCTCTGTCAGCATTTACATACAATATATATGTGTGTGTATATATATATGTATATATATATATATATATACATATATAGATATATAGTATATCCACAGTTTTTCACAAATTGGATTAGTGCTATGGATAGGTTAGGCCACTATCATGATAACAATATCCAGGTCAAATTACATTCTCATGATGTGTTCTGCACAGAAACGTTGTTTTCATAATTCATTTTCATGAAGTTAATTTTAGACTAATGGATGTGAACTATTCTGCAACTGTCCATTTGAAAAGCATAATGTTGGTCTAATAAAGCTAAAACTGTGACAGGATGAACGGAGTGCATCACTAAGGACACTTACTAGTGGTTCAGACCGACTTTCTAAAGGTAAACCTTTCAGATAATACACCTTAGCTAAAGAGACTCTGGGAAACAGCCCATAAATTTAAGGGAGCCTTAATTTACAACTTCTGAAGTTATATCTTTCAGAAGGTATACCTGCGCTGAGGCAGTTCTGGGAAACAGGGCCCTGACTGTTAGTTGTTCTCCCTTTACTGTGTAATAACCAGTTGTGTGATTCCTTGTCATGCTTCAGACTGTCCTAGGCCAGCTACATACAGCAATGTTGTATGGTTGTATAGCAGTTTGTGGTGGTTGTCTTCTTTTTTTCTGTCCTGTTTTTGAAAGTGGGGTGTGTCAGAGAGATACAATGAAGCTAGATTATGAAGGGCCTTAAAGTTGAGAAGCAGAATCCTGAAGTCGATGACCAAGTGAAGTTTATGGAGGCATTTGTGTGGGAGACCAGAGAGAAGGAAACTGCAATAATCAAGATGGGATCTAATTAGGGAGTGAACGAGAATGGCGTTGCTGTGAGGTGCGAGCGGCGGACAAAGACGGTTGATATTGCGTAAGTGAAAGTATGTAGACCAAATAACATGGTTAAGGTGTGCTTCAAAGGAGAATGTGCTGCAAAAGGATGACACCCAGACTCTTAACCTGAGGGGAGGGAAGGACTGTGGAGTTGTCAGTGGTGAGAGAGAAACTGTTACTGTATGTTTGCCCAGAACAGATTTAGTAAATACACAAATATATATATAGCTGCAAGCAGCAATGACGGGGGCCAAGCTGCTTGCAAAAAATCTCAAAAGTGGACATTTCTAGAGTAGAAGACCAGATGTAGGCTGCACTGAGGCAAATAATGAAAAGAAACTTTGAGGGAGTCACAATAGAGAACTTTCAACCTCATAATCTCTTTAAACATACCACATATGTATTGCTACATTGTTAGCCATTTGGATTTGACCATGTGAGGATTCAAATCCTGGACTTTACAGCAGGAAAAGCATTTTAACACGGCATCCATCATAGTTGGCTGAGGCCTAAATTACCTAGGTGCAAACAGATTCCCTCCCTCTCTGATTCCACCCACTGTCTGCTGAGCCAGGAGGAGCCTCACAAGACAAAGCAGAGACAGGGATGTCACATACCTTTTGAAAGTCACAACAATTTAAAAGTTGGGGATACATGACTGAGAAAATTCACACATCAGCCTGCTTTTCGCAAGTGTAATGTAAATTATTTTGGTGAAACTTGTTTTAAAAACAGATGAACATCATTCAAAACATGTTATCTACCATCTAGAGAATGTCTGCATCTATTTTGGAAACAGCTGAATAATGACTTGTGGAGATTTAATTAATTTAGCATATTTTGAAAAAATATAGAGTTAAGTTTTGAAAAAAATTCCTGAATTGACCATAGGCTGCACTGAGGCAAACTTTTGTCACAGTTAAGTGGATGTGCTAAAAAAAAATGTCCAGCTCCATAGGACTACGGGCGATTTGCTTTACTGCTTGGACCCCTAAAAATGTGATTACATTCTGTGTGGATTACAATAACACAGTAAACTAAGATGGTGAGCATGGTACATATTAAACTAAACATCAGCATGTTAGCATTGTGTTGTCAGCATGTTATCATGTCTGATGTTAGCATCTGTGCTTGCATCTGGGATCAGTGACATCAGGACACCTGAACTGATGACCTGATCTGAAAACTGAGCAAATCCTGCTGAGGAAGATCTTTGGAAAAACTTTTGAAAAAAGGAATTCTGTATCAAATACTGCTGCCCAAGTCAAGAATGAACTTTCATGTTTGTGTATGCCTGCTGAACAAAGACCCATAGTGGTCATGTTAAGCGAACCAGCTGCTCATCCATTAGATGGTGCTACATTAACCCTGATCATGATCTTTGATACTTTATTTCTCTGCAGAGCTCCGTGTGTTTGCCAAACCCACTGTGGACACAGACCAGGCACTGCTGAGGTGTCATGTGACAACTACTGACAAATCAGTGAGGTCTGTGCATCTGATTGGAGATGGGGCTTCCAAGGCCAGCTGGATCACCATAACTGGACCAGTACCTTCTGAAGATGGATCTGTGATCCTCAGACTGACAGCTGGGATCTCCCTGAGACAAAACACCAACAAGTACGGCTGTGCAGTACAAACAGGAGGTCACAACTTCACTGTCTTCTGGGGTGAGAATATTTTAACTTTTGAAAACTTGCACACTTTTATTTAATAAATAATTAGGTATACCTGTTGAGTTGGTGTATCTAATGCCACTTTAGCACTAGAATTAGCACATATATGCAGGTTTTTTAAACATGCTAAAAAATAACCCTTTTTCATTGCCAGCAGACCCATTTGCCTTTGTTGTTTGCTTGATAATAAAAGCCTGTCCCACTCGGGTGTTAATGTTTACATTACTGCTGTTTGGAGCTGGATACCATAAATACCCGTGTCTACTGCAGTCATTTGACCTGCAAGTAAATGTCTATTTTACCCTTTCTCACTGAAGAAAAAAGTCAGCAGGTGTTAGTGGGTTTTTAGTCTTGTGTAAAAATGCCTTAATATACTATATATAATATGTAATATATGTCTATAATATCTTCCCCCTCTCACTATATTATAATCCAAAGCCTACTGCCACATCAGGGTGTTAATTCGTTTGGAGGGCTGAAAGATACCAAGAATTATTTGCCCCTTTCAGCCCTTCAAACCAACTGGGTTATGATTAGTCAGCATGCTTTGCACATATGTGAACACTCTAGGCTTGGGAAGCATTCATTCATTATGGTATATCAGGGTATTTATAAATCTCGAAGGTATGATTTTCAATATGGTCACTGTGAATAAAGTTATCTGAAACATAGAAACTGCAACTGGTTTTCTTGTTGATGGAAAATTAAAATATAAAATGAAGTTAGTTTATTACAGTAGGGAACTTAGCCAACAGAAGAATTATTTGGTGGTAGAAAAGAAATAATTGGTTGGTCTTTTCTGCTCTATAGTCTCAGTCTCCTAGCTAGACTAGATGACTAGATGCAGAATCAACATAAATCAAAAATCAATAAAATATTGCCGCATATAACTTTTTTTTTTTTTTTAAAGATTATGTCTTCCAGCTACAAAAACAGTCTATTAGCCACATGAAACATCTGTAAATCATCTCTGTTTGGCCAAATGATGTGCTGGTATCCATGGCAACAAGTGTCATTGGTCCTTTAGCAAGAATCTATGGAATAAGGGCCCTTGTTTCCTATATATTATTTTATTCTAAGCATTTAAACCCATCAAGACTTGTCTAAGAAGGCTATTTGCACATTAGACACAAAGCATTGCAAGCTAGACAGTGTCATAGATGCTCAAATGATTTATTTTTTCACATAAATAGCGTCATATATCGTATACCCCAGTGAAATGTCAGGAAGGTATGAAGGTATGAAAAAATAGATACCACCCAAGTCTAGAACACACCAAAAGAACGCAGACCCTTCTGAAGCAAACCATATTCAGATCACTTCGCAAGGATGTTTGAGTACTGTTCGCTTCAAGCCTGCATTGCAGGATACCCCTGCACAAGACGGAAAAGGTGGATTTGGACACACCTTGAATAAATTAAAACCCTTGTGCCTTACGCTTTCCATTGGTGTCTTAGATAAGCATAAGATAGGGCCCTCAGTGTCAATGCAGGAATTAGTGTATCCTGTGGTGAATGAATATGTAGGGTACCTGACTCTAATGCAGGGAATCAGAGTTCACATCTTGTTGTAGATCAACATAATAATTAATATTTTTTTTGTAACTGTGATCAAGATCTTTTACTAACCCAGAAAAAAGTGATTAATTGCAGTTGCACTGGATTGCAGTAGATTTTTACAGGTATACTTAAAAAAAATAGTAACTGAACATAGATCAGGTTGAGTCCTCTGAGAAATATTAGTTTTAAAAGTCCTTTTCTTCTTACTTGATACTCAGTGAAAGTGACTGAAAAAAAAGTTTTGTGTCAAAACTCTTCACTTCACTTCAACAGTCAGAATGGATTTTCAAAATCTTCTTTCATTGCAGATGGGAACACTCTGGACGGCAGACACCTTCTTGACATTGTCAGCTGGAAAACTCTGTCAATAATCTTAGGAGTCTGCTGCGTTATGTTTATACTCACTCTTATATCCTGTGGAATTATATATCTGCTTAAATGTGGTAAGCGTCATTATTTCTATCTATTACATTTTAATAAACTTGCCTGAGTAGAGCCAGACCTGTAAACTGGCAGAGCCAATTCACTGACTAACATTCAAGTTTTGTAGATATTATCAGTACTGCCTTATATGTCAGTAAAAGAGATTTTTCAGAACAGAAATGCCAAAGATATGTTTTTCCTTACCACAAAAATGGTCATATAGGTTGTCTGTGCAAGCAGCTTACTACAACCCATATTTGTGTAAATTGTTAGGCTGTGACCACTAGTGACTCGTAAGGAAGAGAAAGTCAAGGTATCGAGCAGGTTTGGGTCAAACAAACACTGGACTTTCACATAAGGGACTGGGGTTGGTACATTGTTATTGTAACATAACATAGGTATTGTAATCCAAAAAAAGGAAATTTTCCTGAACCTAACCAAGTAGTTTTTGTGCCTAAACCTAAACCTAAAAAGCCTATACCCATTTCACATTTCTCATGTGTTTAACATCACGTGACTTACATGCAATGCAACATATTTTAACACAAACCACAATCTTTTCTTAAACCTAAGCAAGTAGTTTTGGAGCCTAAACCTAAAAAACCTAAGTATTTCACAACATTACCCATGGGTGTAACATCACGTGATGTACACCATGTAATGTAACCTAACATTACATAACATAACATAACCTAACATAATCTGACATAACATAACGTAACGTAACATAATGTATTTTAACCCAAACTCAGTGATGGAAAGAGTACTGAAAATCTATGCTCAAGTACAAGTACTGTTACATTACTAAAATAATACTAAATTACAAATAAGCATACTGGTGTTATACTTAAGTAAAAGTACAAAGTATTCATAGTAAAAACTACTATCAGGTTGATTATTAGTTTCTTTTTACTATTGATGTCAGTCACTTCTCCAAACTAGGGTTGCAAATTTTGTGTGTTTTCCTCAACCAAGTTGAAAACCAGTTGAAAACACTAATAATCGATTACCCATCAACAATTTGTAAGATACTAAACACATGGTTTTCCTCATTTTCATTTTTTCCCCCCATTTTTTGAGGGGGAGTGGTTTTTGTTGTTGTTGTTGTTGTTGTTGTTTTCATTTTAAGTCCAAGATAATTTTTTTTATTTTAACAAATGGTTCCACCTGACAAAACATTATCAAATAAGGTGCAAATACAGCCACAACTGTTGATTAAATATTGATTAATACATTTTTAATTGGTTAAATTCTGAACTGCAATTAATCAATTAATACTTAATCATTAATATCCTTACCCTAAATGTGTGCTGCTGCAGCATTTTATTATGTTTTTCATTTGTATTATCATTATTTTCATTGGTCCATTTGTGAGCAGATCACCTGATTGGCTACAAAAATGCAGATGAAAGGTTTGGATATTAATTCAAAATGTACTCAGAACTCAGTGATGATTTTAAAAATAACTAAGTAGACTATATCTTGTAATTAATACTTAAGTACGAGTAAAAGTACAGACTTGAAAATCTACACATAAAAGTGCAAGTACCCAAAAAAACTACTTAATTACAGGAATTTGCATATTTGTAATTAGTTACTTCCACCCCTGCCCAAACCACAATCTTTTCTTAAACCCTAGCCAAATAGATTTGGTGCCTACACTCAAAGAACCTATAACTGTTTCACAACATTAACTTATACAATGTAACATAACGCAACGCAACGCAACGCAACGCAACGCAACACAACGCAACGCAACATATTTCAACACAAAACACAATCTTGTCCTAAATCTAAGCAAGTAGTTTTGGTGGCCAAACCAAAAAAACTATTACTGTTCCAAGACATTAACATCATGTTTAACATCACCTAACTTACATCATGTAGCTTACTTTACGTAACTTACGTTACATAATGTGGCATATTTGTGTATTTTTTTAACCCTATAACAAACCCTAATATATCATCACATTTAGATATTGGCTTCAAAAACCCAGTATGGGTTGGGCTACATGAACAGCATTTTGATGTTAAAAAACATAAATAACAAAATTCCTATATATTTGCAATCAAGTCTCCCAAATACAGAATTATACAGTGTAAGTGGTCAGTGAAAATCTCTTTACTACACACTGTACTTTACAGCTTCTGAAAAATGTGTGTCGTCTTCATGAATATGCATAAAGGAAAGAATACACAGGCTTTATAAAAAAAAAAACAACAACACACAAATGTATTTTAGATTGAATATGGTGAAAAATCTGGCTCTCAGTAGACTTAACTGTTGTCACAGCAGAGAAAGATGCTGTGGGATATGACTCTCAAATGCAGTCTAATGAAACATTTGAGGTTAATTCAGAAAGTATGTAAACATCATTATTATTAGCTCTGCTTTATCAGTCAGTCTTCTTCCTACACATGCAGTAATGTAGGTCATTGTCTGTATAATGAGATGTGACTGATAATGTTTCCTAACTGTGATACCAATTTTCATTGTAGTCAAGAGGAGGTATTCAGAAGTTGATCCAGAGCGAATGGAGCAGTTTGCCATGATGATTATGTCTTCATACACAATGTGTGCAGAGAGAACCATAGAATGGGACCAGTGGATGAAGAGGATTACTGCAGAAGACCATCACCTTTATGATCCAGAACACTATGCTAATCAAATTGAAGGCCCTGTTCGATAAAAAAAAAACTGTCTGTTTGTCAAATGTGTAAAAGTAGTGTGTGTGCTATGGACACTACTTTTTCCTTCCATTGTGGAAATTCATGAGGATATAAAAGCCAAAAGTAAATGATCAATATACAGATAACACCATTCTTACAATAAGTAAACTAACACCAGTTAGATTGATATTCCATTGAGTTTACAATAAAGAAACATGATTTATGAAAATTAAGCGTGATATCAAAACAACCCAGCGCCAGTTGATATCATTCTTTACATTCATCGGAGGGTACAAAACAAAACAAAACATTTTAGGAAAATATTGCAATGAGGGTTGCCTCCTAATAGTTGTATAAACGTTAGTTGGTGTCACGAGTCTCTTCATTTATTCGTTACTTACAGAGAAAAAACCCACCTTAAATTCCATTCAGGAGCTGCACTTTTCCATTAGGCCTCAGAGATTGTTTACCTTGCAAGGCAGCTGGATTTGCAGGATCATGCGAGAATCCATCTTGCCAGGCTTCAAGTTATCCGTTTGTGTCCGCACAAAAAATCATGCAGCCAATCAGCATCCTAGGAGGCACTACTGGCAGCTTCAGGTGTGGCTTTAGGTGTGACAACAGCGAGAAGCATCCATGGAAGCGACTCGTCTTGAACAAACAATGTCGGTTTCTGAAGAGGTTAGATACTGTGATAGCATCAGTTATATCAGAACTGGAGAGTATTTCTTGTTTGAAAGAAGAGCAAAGAACGACACTAAAGGTTTTTCTCCACGGAAAAGATGTTTTTACTCTTCTCCCGGCCAGTAAGAGTTTGATCTGATTGGTTGATGTTAGCCTGTGTTAGACCTAATAGACAGATGGTTCAGCCAATCACCTGCCAAGTGTTCTTTGAATGTACAGTTTCTAAGAACGACTTCCCAGATGGTTCTGTTTCCAAACCAGCTTGCATGTGAGGTTAGGGGATTCTTCCAACATTGATCTTTTTGCCAGTGCACTGCTGCTAACTGTGCTGTAGAACATGACAATAGGTGCCGATAATGCTTGGCTGGAAGCAAGTCGCCATTAAAAGAAGAGGAAGAAGAACTGTGCTGTAGCTGCTGTCAGCAAGTTAGCAGCCCTATGGGATACAGTCAGTGGTTAAAAGGGAATACAACACTTGAGGGGATTTAACATTACAGCAGCTCCGACCGAACTTTGACTCTGGCGACGATGATGACACAGTGGGTTCAGGAGGTGTGAGGTGGTCAAGCAGTGCGTTTGTAACTTAGCGACCTAATTTGTAAGTACACATCGTCCGTGTCAGTGTTGATCTGCATGATCCATGCTATTGTTGGTCCCCAAGTGGTTTTTCTTTGTGAAGTTGGAACTTTATTCCCGTGTTTTACACAGCGAGAGAGTGTGAGGTAATACTGAGTTGAAAGGAATTAAGGATCTCCTGCTGTTTGTTCTGACCCATCCAGAGTTGTTACCCTTTTAGCCGTGTCACCTTGTTCCTCAAAAATATATATTTAAATAATCAAATTAATACAATAAATGCTTCCAATGGCATGAATGGACAACTAGGAAAATATTTTGTGTGGGGGCAGCTCTAATTGCGACTTTAGGGGGCGATCACACAGAGATGCATCACTAGAAATGCGTTGCTAGATTTACACACAAGGCACAAGGTGCAGTTTTGCACCCTTTGCCAGGCCAGTCTCATTTCAGATTCATCAAATACACCGTTTGTCACTGCTCCTCAGACAAACCTAACCAAGTAGTTTTGGTGCTTCAACATACATACTGTAAAAAAACCTATAATTGTTACAACATCACCCGCATGTTTAACATCACCTGACTTATGTAACGTAACATAATTTAACCCAAACCACAATCTTTTCCCAAACCCAACCAATTAGTTTTGGTGCCTAAACCAAAAATACATAAGCTGTCCTTATGATCTCAAGTCTGCATGTGGTCTTTTATTTTGAAGATTCTCTCTACTTTTTCGGTGTCTGATTTCCTGCCCACTCAGTCTGCTCTGTGCTAATTGACATAGCATCCCTCAAAAATAGACTCAGCGTGTAAGTAAGTTTTACAAGCTGAACCATGGTGCAGTAAAACGATCACATTTAATGAGGAATTTCACTAAAAATATGTTAAATATATTACACACTGTACCTTACACCATTAGATTATGTTTTTTGTTTGATTATATCTTGCACTTTATATCATTATGTTTCCTACTTAAAAAATTAGCCTTTTATTTTTGCTGGAATTCAACTTTAAAATCAGTTTCTGCACCAACCTAAATATACAGGGTGTTCATAAAGTCTCTTTACAGTTTAACAAATGTATTACAAAAGCAAATGAATAGACAAACCTGTGGAAATTATTACAAAATGAAAAGTAGATATTGATGTTTTTTGCCTCATTTAATACACCTCTATATGGGCACCATTAGTTGCATGAAGCACCTCAAGACGATACTCGATTTCTTGCCATGTTCGCTGTAGCATAGCCTCATCAATGGTGACAATGGCATCAGTGATCTTTTGCACAAATTGACGGACGTGATGGTGGATGTCTTCCATACTTAATCCTGTAGTTTCGCTGAGTCTGCGTATCCGATTTTGTTTCAATAAACCACGATACACATTGTGCCTTTTCTTGAGGAGCAGCCATTTTTTAGAGGATTATTTAACAGAACCTATTTCATCAACAGGGTTCCTGAAATACACAAAGGCAATGTGATTAAAAACTTTGAGTACTGAGAACAAATCTGATTAACATATCTCATCAATTGCTTTTGTAATACATTTTTTAAATTGTAAAGAGACTTTGTGGACACCCTGTATATGCTAACACCTACATTTCTTGTTAAGCTACTTTCCATTTCCAGTATTATTTTATTTCTGTATGCACTGAGCTAAGTGTATCTAAATGTATCAGAACAGGTCTTGGATTTATTTCCATCCACCAATACAAGCACAAGATTGGAGCTGCTGTCTCCCACAGATTGACAGGCAGAGCCGTTAAAGATGTTTAGTTCACTGTTGTCTGTAAAAGCTGAAATAAACAAGCCTATTTAAAAAAAAAAAAAAGATACACTGGGAAAAATACAGGTCAAAGTCTTCAATTATGGATGTGAATTATTTCAAATGTTTGCTGTGAAAAAGTAAAATAAAACATAGATTGAGGCCTTAACTGTCTACATTTTAGTTAAAGAGCAGCTTGAAACTCTTCTAGAAATAATTTTTAAATGTAATGTTGATACAAAGCAAACTATAAGCAGAATCTATACGTTACTTATCACACATAATGTGAAAAATTTGGATTCTCTCCGAAACAAATGGGAAACTGACCTAGATTAAAAGATTCCAGAAGCAATTTGGCAAAAAATTATACAGAAAATTTACTCCTCCTCAGTATGCCTCAGGCACACCGTTTGTTGTTCAGTTTAAAATAGTGCACCGACTCCACTGGACCAAAGAAAGATTATCTAAGATTAGAAGAGATATTGATCCTACATGTGACCGATGCAAACAAGCCCCCGCCACATTGCTACATATGTTTTGGTCATGTCCCAAGCTGTACAATTTTTGGCAATCTATCTTTAAGACATTCTCTAGTATATGTGGAAAAACGGTAGACCCATCCCCACTGATTTCACTGTTTGGCGTGACTCCAGTGGATGCTCCTCTCCCAGGGCGCTGTACAGATATGATGGCCTTTTGCTCTCTGTTGGCCAGGAGGCTTATTTTGTTTAAATGGAAAGATGCTCTTCCTCCAACATATGGCCAATGGATTAGAGACGTAATGTGTCATATCCATCTAGAAAAAATTAGATATACTATCAGGGGGTCCACCAAAAAGTTTTATGTTACCTGGCAGCCATTTATTTCTTTTGTAGAAGGCATGACAGCTACCAACATCTCTATATAACCTATGTGTACCTGTTTTTTTGTTTTTTTTCTCTGGGAAGTCATCTTTATTTATGCCTATTTGAAATTGTAAATGTTTATTTACTATTCATTTTTTTATTTTTTCTTTCTCTTTCTCCCTTTTTTTTTTTTTTTTTTTTTTTTTCTTGGTGGAAGTGTGCTGCATGTGAACTTACTGATGGTCCGGTGGGAGGTGAGGGTGGGGGGGTGTTAGGAACTTGGTTTGATTGTTCTGTATTCAGATTGTCTATGTTTTTTGTCATATATTTGAAAATAAAAAAGACCTTGATCAAAAAAAAAGAGCAGCTTGGTTTCTGTCTTTTTCCCCACAGTTGTACTTTATTTTATGCTTTATTTTATATAAATCAAACTCTAAATGTTCCCTGTTTCAGTTTGCATGAATGAATTTTAATTTTGACTTCTTAAATTATATCTTCTAAGTGTAAAGAGCATTTTATGTTACAGTACTTCAGGTTACTTCAGTTCACTTCAAGTTACAAGTTACTTCAGTTACAGTATTTCCATTTTTTTTTTCTAATCTTGCAACATATATGGCACTATCATAGCTCTTGTCTTACAATAAGCTGCAGTGTGAAACATTTTCTAGAACATCATGATATTGTGATGAAATAATAACCAGTGGTGCCAGTTAAGTTGTGTGTTAGTTTAGGCTGTGACATTGTGACATAGAGGGAGAGTTTAACTTTTCATTCTTTTACTCAGAGATTTTTTGACCTACATATTTTATGTCTTTAGGCAAACTACTTACATGTGCCTGCTATCATATACCTCTTCAAGTTTTTCAATTGAGAAAACAAGTTGTGAAGAATTGAAAGTGTGGCCTGTGATTGTAACATGACAAAGACACCATTAAACAAACAGTTTTGATGGGAAATCAACAATATACAGGGTTTGAGGAGGTTATTTTAAAAATGTGCTCTGATAAAGTTATTAATTACCTGTTAAAAAATGTGTCAGTAATGTAATCCAAGTATCACAATATTAAAGTAATGTAACTTGATTACTTTTGCTTACTTTTAGATTACCGAAATATAAAATATGGCAGAATTATTTAGCCTAATATAGTGTTTGTAGACCTACGTCTAAAGATTATTGGTAAAAAATGAAGTCCAAGATGACGTCCGCATTGTTTTCAGAGATGAGTAAAGAAACCAGAAAATATTCACATTTAAGACGTGAAATTTAAGAATTTCGACTTTTTAAAAAAATTATTATTATTAAAAAATGACTCAAATCGCTAAATTGATTAATTAATCTTGTCACAATCTTGTCAATTGAAATATACAGTAGGTCTAAATATATGTGCATCCATGTGCTTCTCATGTTTGGACGTATTTTTCAAGTCTTTCCTGTGATGATTATTGTCATTGATTAATCTGCCAACCATCACCTCCAGTTAGTTTGTCAGAAAAGCTTTTGAGAACCACTGAGTTTGGAAGTGGTGTGAGCTTTGACAGCTGTGCTCTGTAATGTTGCTATGGTTACAAGTTGGGTAGCAGATGAATTTGAAACGATGATTAAACTTGAGCCAAACTATGCGTGCGTTAAACAGTTTTAACGCACACTGACTAGCCAATTAGAAAAGAGTATCCATCCATGGTCTAATTTACATTACTTAAGTTTGTAAGTTGATAATCAATATGTTCAGCTCTGTGACCATAACATTACAGTTTAATCTTAACCTGTCTGCTCTCTTGGTTGTGAAGTAATGTGATCAGTACTGTTCTCTATGAAAGTATTTTCTATATTTTTTATTTTCCTTTGGTCCAGACTAAATTAAGCAAACTACTGTTGTAAAGTGTCATGTTGTTTTTTGTTTTTTCTTTATTATAGCACTATGACAAGTAGTCCGTGTCAGGCACAGTATAGTGAACGACCACCAGCTGCTCATGCAATAATGTGACCAGTGGATTTTCATGTTTGATAAGAACCACGCAGTATGTAACCCAGCTGTCATTATATTATGACCGTACTTGAATTTCAATTTAGCTGGATTTGGCTTTTTTCCTATTCTATTGTGTTATCATGTCCAACAAAAGCTTAGATTTAACTTTTCCAGCAAAGCAGAGATTTCATCTGTCCTGATCCTAATCCACACAGAATGCATTTCAGAAAGATTCACCAAAGACATGCAGGCCTGCACTAATACACTGTTTATGTGTGTGTGTGTGTGTGTGTGTGTGTGTGTGTGTGTGTCTGTGCGTGTGTAATGGAGATTCAAAACATTCTATTTCCCTGACAAGCTGTAAGTCAGCTGACACTTTTGTAATTTCACATCACAGATGATTAAACGGTTTCACATAACCGTGTGCACATGTAGATGGAGGGCTGAAGGTATTACGCAGAGATACGTACCACTCTGCCTCTGTCCCTCTAAGCTGTAACGCACTACAACAGCTGGCGTCCTCTCAGCATGTCTTCACACTGAGTGGCTGGCCTGCTGTCAGTGCGGCAGCATCATCCTCTTACACACCACAAACACAGCTACCAACGCTTTGACAGGCTCGTTTGGATTTTGCATGGATGCTCCTTTTTGCTACAACAGGGACTAACTGATGTCTGCAGGCTCTATGGAGGACAAGGTAAGACATTTACTAGCCTTTAATTAAACACCTTCTTTTTACACTATTGTTACAATATTCTTGCTTCTTCTTTTATGGCAATTCAAACTTTATTCAAGGAGATTCAGGATTGGTGTGAATGCTGTCTGGCCTAAAGCTACTGCAAGGCATTTTTAACAGGTTATGAAACAGTCTCAATTTAATACTATATGACCTGTATAAGTTAACCAGACAATGTGAGAGAAGATTGGCTATTCCTGAACAGATGCTCTTAATGTCTACCACTGTATTCACCTTCAAATCAGACTAAACGAGCATGTTTTTCATTTTTTCCACAGTTAAGTCATAGTGAGCAGTGTGTTAGCCAGTTAAAAAGAAGCAGAAGATTTTTATTTAGATAATTTTATTTTTGAGTTCATATTTTGTGGCAGAAACACTGCTGCTTTTGTGCACAGACTCCAAAATCAAGTTCCTTGTATTAGCTTTAGTATTACTCTATTCTTACAGTTCTTATGCAACATTTCTCTATACTGATTTCACTTTCAAAGCTCTTTGCAGAAAGAGAAAGATATGTAACAACAACTGAAAGTGCATGTTGAAAGTACAACATTTTACACTTTTAGGTCAAGACAGCTTTTTCTGTATAGTGCTCAGCATACTTTTCATGTATACATACATATATACTGTAGGTCTTTATAATATTGATTATTGAGACCCAACAATTATTAGCTTCCCATATTTATGACAGCAGTGTATGGGTGAATTGCACTCTGAAACAGGGGTTGGCAAAATGCAAAAAATGCCAAATTATGCTCAGGTTTTAACTTGAAAAGTCAGATGATCATTTACCTCCAGAGGCCAGTACTTCAAAACTTGTAATCCAGATCAGAATGATACGGACAGGATTTAATCTCAAATTTGGGTATTTCAAAACCAGGATATGTGCTCTTGACCCTACAAAGCTGGGGTTCAGATTTGGTAATCCAATCCTTCCTTCACGTGTTGTTTTGGGTATTTCAAAAGTCCAAGGTGCAGATTAGGAGAGTTTTGATGCTAAAGGTCAGGATTATCCTCATCCCACCAACAGAGTGGATTCAGCATGGATTGGGAGACATGTAGGGCTCGTGGGATGTATTTGATCATTCTTTATATGAATTTCTTGTATATTAAAGTAACAGATCATGCCCAAACAATATCCATTCTATATTAAACAAATAAACCAATGTTCAGTTAGAACACCAAACAAACTCAAGCTGTCATGTAAAAATGGTGCCAAACAAGAATTTAACATTTTTCCCTCTAAAAGTGCAATGTGCAACATAATTCTCACCTGTATCACGCTTCATAAATCCCTAAATGATGCAAGGCTCCTCACTGCAGTGGAACCCCCAAGTAGACAACCCTGACTGACCACCGGCAGCACTGCGACCAGACAGACCAGCTGGACGGCCAATGAGAGATGCTCTCCTGAACCATTATTTTACTTAGAAGTCTTATGATCAGTACAAGCAGTAGTATGCTGACAGAACAGTTAGGGCTCCGTGTTTTCAGGTTTTTTTAATTCAACAAAACATTTAAATAATAATAATACTTTGGCCAACAGATGGAGGGCTATCTAAAGACTGAGTCTAGAGAATCTAGATTCTGTAATCCTGATCTTGTGGTATCTGGATCAGAATGATCCTACCGAACAATTCTTTGAAAAACCAAGCCAAAAATTACAGCATCTGTTTGATCTCAGATACCAAAAAAAGGGATTACAAAATGTGAATAATTCTGATCTTGATTAAAAGTTTTGAAATACTGGCACCGTGACTAAATTTACCAACTGACCTGGATCAACTTACCTCTGACCCAGGCCCTTTGTTATAGATGTATTCTTATCATTTCAGTTTATAGGAGACATACTGAAATAAGGATAATTGTACTTTCTGTCTCATTTTTTTCCTTATCTAGAGAACAACATAAGTAAAACTGGCTCATCTTACCCCACTCCCCCCTGTACAGTAATGCAATTGTGTGTTTATACAGAATACAAACTGTACACTTGTTTGTGGGATTAGTGAAGAGAACTGAGTAAGAGAGTGATGAGCCAACAAGTGTTTGAGTGTTGTATGTACACATGCTGTGGGTTCAAGATTAAAGGTTTGACCCTGTGCAAAGAACATAATCTGAGCTCAAACACTGCAGCACTCACATGAAATCCTTTGTCATCTGGATCACATGCTGAAGCATTAAAGGAGCAGGACAGACAGGGTGAGGATTCAGGACAGTGATGTTTAGTGAGTGAGCCAACAACATGTGTGACACACATATCTGACATTTGTGCTTTGATTTCATTTGTTGGGAATAAAAAAAATCATAAATTAATATACCTACACAGGGGGCATTCATATTATACTATTGTTATTAATTTAGTAGTTTATTCACATCATATTAGAGATGTCAAACTTACAGATGTGTGATTTTTGTTACTCAGTTAGAGTGATATTCTATACAGTGGGCCTCATGTAAGAAACCATTTATGAAATTTTTTTCTCTTATTTTCTTCAGTTTGTTCTTGCTTTGTTTATTATGTTTGTGCCCATTGATTGATCATTGACTTATTTTTGCTCTTCTCTTAGGGAAGAAAAACATCCTATTTTCCACTTATTGTTTGTTCATGCAAGGAAATGCAAGTTTACAACATATTTAAATATTTGTAATCATTAGTGATTTGCAATAATTATAATTAAAATATCTAGAGGTATATGAAAAACAATATTTAGAGTTTCACATAGTCTGTAACTGTTAACAGTTAAAAATGTCTTGCTTCATAAATTTGCTGATTTTATCTATGTGATAACATCTTATTTTCAAAAGTTTAGGGCATTGGTTCCCAACATGGGGTCCAGGACCCCCTTAGGGAGAAACTAGAAATCACAGGAGGTCCCCAAGCTTTTTTCTGCTCTGAGGTCCTCAAAATCAGATTTACACATGTTAACTAAAATCACAGTTTAAGGGTTCATACATTTTTTCCAAAGTCAAATTCAAGCACTTTTCAAGCCTCTTCCAGGTGTTTTTTCAATCTTTTCCAGCGTCTTCCAGCTGTGGTAAATGACATATTTATGTACAAAATGATTATTTCTCCTCTTCATCACATTAAATCAGATGTTATTGTGCTGTTATCAACCAAAATTATATTTTGCTGTAGAATTCCACAGATCCGTAACAAATTAAAAGAAAACAAAGATTTACGTTTCAAAATATGTCACTTGTCTAGAAGCAGACTTGGCTTCATGGTTGCAAAATTTGTTCATTTTCTTTGACTGATAGTTGAAAATGCTGATAATTGAGTAATTGATTAATCATCAATAATGAATTATATATAAAACACACATTGTTTTCTCTTTTTTCTCATTTTCACTTTTTTTTTCTTATTTAAATTTCTTAGTTAAATTTGATTTGAAGTTTCCTTATCCAATGATTGACCCCGCCAGACAAAACAATGTCAAATGAGGTGCAATTAATGTCATTTCTAAACTATCGATTAATTAGCAATGATCAATCTTTAATCAGTTAAATTCTCATTTAGCAATTAAGGCTTGATCATTAACTTCCTATGTATACATTTAAGCATGTCTTCAGGCTGAGGGGGGCTCAGCTTTCCTTAGATACAAGAAGGGGGAGCTCCAAGGAAAAAAGTTTGGGAACCAGTGGTTTAGAGGTTTAGACTGTTGGTCCGACAAAACAAATAATTTCAAGACATCTATGAGACCAAATACGGACATAATATCAGAAGTTATCAGACAAGCAGTGGTGGAGATAGTACTGAAAATCTGTACTCAAGTATAAAGTACTGTTACATTACTAAAATATTACTCATTTACAAGTAAAAGTACAGATGTTAGAAAAACTCTTAAGTAAAAGTACAAAATATTCTTGTCAAAAACTACTCAGAGTATTAGTTACTTTTAATAGTTGAGGTTTAACATATTAAATCAAAAGAGTTTTTGTTTCTCCAAATCTTCAGTCTGAATGACTCCAAACTCCTGTGCTGTCCTGCTGCTCAGTGGTAACCGTCACTTCTCCAACCTAGGGTAGCAAATATTGAGCATTTTCCTTAACCAATAGTTGAAGACGCTAACAATCAATTAAGATACAATAAGATACAAAATACATGTTTTTTCTGTTTTTTCTCTCTTTTCCTTGTCAAGTTTAGCTTTCTTAATCAACAAATGGCTCCACCAGACATTACTGCCACTTCTAGACTATTGCTTCATTAATACATTTTAATACATTTTTAATTGATTAATACATTTTTAATTGATTACATTCTTAGATGCAGTTGAAATCCTTATTTCAAACCTGCAGTGTTTGGTTTTTCTATGTCACTTTTCTCATTCACTCGTTACAGTCAGAACCTTATTGGACACAAAAATGCAGATAAATGGTTTGGATACTAATTATAATGTTAAAAGTGACTAAGTAGATTACATGGTGTAATACATATTTAAGTACAAGTAACAATACAGACTTTAAAATCTACTTATAAAGGTACAAGTACTTAAATAAAGCTAGCTAATAGCAGTAATTTGAGTATTTATAATTAGTTACTTCCACCCCTGCAGACAAGTTATTTACAATTTAGTTGGTAAAAAATAGCCAAGCTTTTTCATTTCTTTTCCTTTACAACCTTTAAAATTAAAAATAATAAAACTAACTTTATATCATTTTAAGTCTTATTTTTAAACTTACAGTAAGCCTATGCTTTCACTACTCCTTTAGTTCTTCTTTTTTTGTCAGGGTGTCTCTCCAGTTCTTGCCCTCATAGTATCTAGGAGGCATTACCAAGCTAACTATTGGCCACGCCCCTCTGTTTCAGCAGCGATGAGTGAGCAGCCGCTGGTCCATGTGTCTTCACCACCCTGCCAGACCTCGGGTCAGCAGACGGCCCTGCACCGAGCTGCCAAGGTGGGGAACAGTGATGCTGTGGCAGCTCTGATTCAGGGAGGCTGTGCTGTGGACCTGCAGGACAGAGTGAGTGCTACTGAACACACTGGACATGTCACACACACACACACACACACACACACACACACACACACACACATCTGCAGGAACATTCTTCCATGCATTCTCAATGTGTGTGTTTGGTTAATGATAATAGTTTGTGGTATGAATAGTTTTGTCCACTGTCTTTAAGGACGGTAACACTGCACTGCACGAGGTGTCCTGGCACGGTTTCTCTCAGTGTGTCAAACTGCTGATCAAGGCAGGAGCTGATGTCCACATCAGGAACAAGGTAAGATAATAGAGTCGCTTCATTTTCCAAACAGTTGTGGCAAAGTGCGCTGTTAAAAGTGTGTGTCGGTATCATTGAAGTAATGTGATGTCTTGAAGGAGTCTCATTCAACGTTCTGCTTTCTTGATGGCACTCTACTTTTGTGGATTACAACAACTTGAAATTGTATCCTGTTCCCTTAACCTGCAACTCTTAGTTCAGTAAAAATGCATTGGTTTGGTTTCTCTTAACGTACACATTTTTTCCGTATTTTTCCTGCTGCAGTTGAGCTTCCATTTTCTCTTGGTGACCCACAAAGAATGTGAATCTTTAGCAAGACAAAATTATATTTTATGATCAAATAATGTATTATGTTTGGTCCACCTGAAATGCTTAAACTGTGTTGTTTAAGTTTAAGTAAAGTCACTGAATGAAACCAGTTATTGTTAAGTCAGGCTAACGTTAAATCATGCTAATGTTAATAATAATAATAGAGTTGGAAAATTGGAAACTTTTAAGTTAACCTGCATTAAAATGAACCTGAAAGAAAACAGATCATTAGGTGCATCTGGCTTAAGGAAATTTTGTTCATATAACTTGTAAACTTGATTTAAAAAAATTTAATTGATTTGTGTGTTACCAATCAAAGTTCTTTTTTAAGTTGGCCCAATAATTCTCTTTTTCCAGTGTATTCACAGAACATAAATAAAGACACCACCACTTACTATTGCATACTATGTTTCATGGTGCATCATCAATCAAAGGTCGGCCTGTTGCTGTATGTTACAGACAATGATATGAACTCACACTGTTCCTCATGAAGTTGCTTAAAATCGGGGGTTTACTATTTACAAGAAGATCACATTAACGCCCTCTCTGGGTATCCCAACCTCATAAAGGGATAAATGAGTTCCATTGAAGGCAGCATATAAACTTGTAGACATAACTAGTTTTCCATCAGTTGACTTTGTTAAAAAAAATGTGAAGAGTCGTTTGAATTGATATGTGTGTATGACAAATCACATTTTGATCCAAAAATTGGTCTTGTACCACTGTAGTTAGATAAATAATTAGTTAAATGTCCAAACTGTAAAGATCAGCTGATCACCTACCTTGGCTTTTGTATACAGTTATTGATGAGCTGATTCTCTGCCTCATGTTTCTGTATTCTGTGGTGTATCAGTGAAGTGTCTGAACTACACTGCAAACTGTAGTCTGTTAACAGTGAGAAACACATAATGGTCTGCACCAATGCTCATACCTTTGTGAAACATCTGAGGGCAGGACCCAAAAGTGCCAGCAGTGGACCTGTGTGATGATGTGTGGACTGTGGGATGACAGAGTGAAAATCCACACCCTGTGTTCACCTCTAGAATCCTCTAATGTTAGACTGGTTTTGAGTACTTCATCATGTTGTAAATATTATGGAGCTGTCATGTACACATTGCAGATCCTTCTCTATTGCTACCTGTCTCTTACTGAATCACAACTTCTCTATCGTTAAATGAATATGACATAAAACATAGAACTTTATAGCAAGTGACGGAGTTCCCCTCTGTGGAAATTGACCCATTTGGGTTGGAAGTGCAGTAACCTGTATTCTCACAAAATCAAGCGGGCGTGAGCTGGTTGCAAAAAGAAGCCCGGTTCCAATGACATCCGTTCTAAAATGCCGAACTTTACAGCTGAAATAAACATATTTATAGCCCGTGTCAAAAAACGATTTTGGTCTCTATCGCTAATATCCCCCACCATGTTCACTGAACCAGACTTGAATTTTCATATAAGTCATTCGTTGATTTTATATTAAGGCTTAAAGTTCTGTATAATTAGGAGTGTGGTTTCATGACTTCCGTCCACTTCTATATACAGTCTATGGTTACAACACACAGATGGATCTGCAGTATACACTCATCTCCAAACCTCTGTATCTATAGAGGCACATTTCTGCCAATTTGATGGATCCTGTAAATCAGAACTTTGTCGAAATAATGTTTTGGAATCTCAAATAATGATTAAGTCAAAATAATGAGAAATTGATTTAAGATATTAAGTCATTGTTTTGAGTTACTACTACATTATTATTTTCAGTAAGTTTCTTATTATTTTGAGATACTAACTCAATATTTTAAAATAGGGGAGACCTGGGGCAATGGTAACATTAAAACAAAATCATATCTCACAGACTACAAAAACTAGTCATCTTTTGATATGAGAAACATATATATATGTGTACTAATTAATAATACAATTAATAATATTAAACTTCATGCAAGAAGTCAGAGTGTTCCCCTCGGTGGGGGCAATTGTTACAGTGGTTGGGGGCAGTTGAAACACTGAAAAAATAAGTCATATTAACCCACTGTATCTACAATAAAAGCGTGCCTCAAAGTAATCACATTATTGCTCTAGTATCTAATAAAGTTACTTAAGTTTTTTTTGTATGTGGCTTGAACTTTTTTAGATAACAGGCATCGTCTGCATTCAAAGCAAGTCTGTCTCTGTTTTTGCTGAAGACAAGGCTACTAGCCTAAGATTTTAACTATATTAAAGTAATTTTACATTTACAAATAAAATAAATATAAAAACATTAAAATTGTGCACCATTTAGGATAACATCATTACTGTATGTTGACTCCAGTGTTCCTGGTAGGAGGAAGTTCTATTTCAAATTAAATTAAAAAAAAATAAACAAACAAAGGAAATGAATGCGAGCTGATTCATTTCTGGCCATGCAGCCACATTACCAACCAAACACATGTTGGTTCAGAGCTTATGTTTCCACTTCAGATTTGTATCTATTGCCTGCGTTTAACCAGCGCCCGAGTCTTTATACTGCTGTGCAGAGGATTTTGAATTTGAAATAAATTTATGTTTTGATTTACAGGTAATTCTATTGTTCTAAGACTACAATTTAGCATAAATTAAAGATGTAGGAGGAAAGGACTGTACTTCTGAAATTGTAGTACCTAGAACTACATCCTGGTCTGTATTTGCAGCATTTCATACAGAATTATATCTGATCTGATTCTTCGTCAGTGAAACAAATGTAGTACTCAGAATAAGTACATTATATATTAATATATATATATATATATATATATATATATATATATATATATATATTATTTATTAATTATTATATTATTTATTTTTTTTTTTACAAATCCTAACAAGCATTTACTTAAACTTAAATGAGAAATCTGTAATAATATATACTGTTCCAAATCATAAAATAATCATGACATGTCATCAGAGATTAAGGAGAGACGTTAACTTGAAATAATGGCTTTTACAACAACTCTACAGCCCATAAGTGCTCCTCTGGAATTTCCATTCCAGCCTGGAATGTCTGTTTTAGTTTTGGTCTGTGGGATTCTGCACACTCCCTGATTCACGTTTAGTCACTTTACATGGAGCTTAAATTAATACTGAATGTTTGCCAAATGAGTCAGTGTCTGTTTATGTCATGAGAAATCATGAATAAAGAGTTTCATGTTAAGCTTGTCCTCTGTAGGTTCAATGTCCCTGCAGCCTGCAGGCTGTCTGAGCTTCAAGTCTGGGCAGGAGGAAGCATGAGGAAATAACACGCTCCAATATTTTAATTATGACATCAGTGCCTTTTTTTGAACACTACAGTGTTACATATATTTTACCTTCAGTTTTCTGCTCCAAACCACTTTTTGCTCATGGAGTACCAACTCATTCTCTACAACTAACTCTATCAAACACGCAAATCTGACTCAGTATCATAGTATTTAATACTCCAGTTTCTTTCACTGTAAACCACTCTACATGTTTTGGTTTCGTGTACAAAATGTGGATTTTTGTCAACATACTGTATATCTAAAAGTGAATGACTCATATTTAGAAAAGCTTTATAGCAACATGAAATTGCTGCCATCAAAAAAAAAAAGATACATTCATGGTCTTTGGTTCCAAATGGAGAAAATAAAAACACAAATACAGTAAAAATGTAAATAAATAAACATAAAAATGCACAGGCCTGATCTACATGATCTTCATCATTTGGTCAATGTTCTCACTCACTGAGGTGCTTTTATTAGATGTGTACATCAGTGATCTTCTCCTTCAGCATCAGTTCTGTTGTCAACCCTGTTCCTATCTTTCCTTCATAATATTTAATGCTTTGAACATAAGCTTGTATGTAAAGAAAATTGAAGTCTTTTTAGAAATGACATGAGTTGTGTTAAAGGTACATTCTAACGTCTACAGTAGCCTGCTGGCAGCCGTCAGCTAGTAAATGGCTGTAATACATTTTACAGTGTGCTTACTGCAACTTTAATCACAGTATAAAATACTGTAGTTGTAACACAGCAAGTAGTAGATAACTGTAACAGGCTATTGCATTAATTTTAATGCTGTAAATGATAGAATCATTTATTGTATTGCTTCATTCAACTATAACAATTTTAGTAACACACATTTTTGATTTTTCTGCATATAACTCTCATTTGCGTAGTAGGATATAAAGAGGATGGGTCATTTTCTGTCTGATTACAAAAACTACAAAACAACTAGAAATAATGCAAAATGTACTATAAGAAAACAGATATTATTGTTTCTACATGTGAAAAAAAAATCCCGCTCAAAATTACTGTATTGTGATGAACAGTAAGAATATAATTACTGTACAATGAATTTTGAGTAATATGCATTTGCATTTCTTCATTTTACAGTAATAATGCTGTAAAAACTACAGTGTAGAGTCAGTAGGATTTCTCTGAGCTGTTCCTAAACGCATCAGGATGTCAAATACCAATGTTTTGTCTGGTGAACTGTCCCGAGCACAACAAAACATGAGAAAGAATAAGAAAATACAGACAGAGGGCTGCATGGTCAGACAGACACAGATAGCGTAATGATGATGTAATATGAGTCTAAACTTTTAGGAATATGTTGCAGATTATACCTTTAATGATATGGTTCCCAAGCAGATGGAAGCTGTGCTAATTGTGTTTAGAGTTTTAAAATGTGACTACAGGTGGAATAAAGGATAGAAAATGTATACAGAAGCCAAGGCATTATTTTTGTTAAACTAATGATATGCTATGTATTAGGTGAATAGCAAATATTTTTGTGTCTAGTTGTAGAACCCCTTACTTCACATCCCTTACATGCACTATATCAGAAGACAGTGACATTCCAACCCAAACTGGTAACTAGCTTAAACTGCATGTTTAAGAGTTTTCATATATATTATAATGTGACAAAAACATAGCAAATACCACATTCGAAAGTGCAGACTGTCTTGCAGAACTTTTACATATTAGAATGTCTGTTTGATTGTTTTTTATTTTTTAGAGTTGTGGTGTTACATTGTCGTGTCACAAATGATGGTACACAGCCACCCTAACAATGTAACATGAAAGCCCCTGTAGAGCTGTATTTACTCTGTATTTACTCTGTATTTACTCTGTATTCCTGTATTTACTTTAATAACTGTGTGATGTTGGCTCAGGCAGGAAACACAGCGCTCCACCTGGCCTGTCAGAATGCACACGCTCAGACCGCTCGCCTTCTGCTGCTCGCAGGATCCACACCAGAAACCAAAAATAATGTGAGTCCCCCAGAATCCACAATGCAATGAGCTCTCTCCTGTGCCTCTATGATACCATGAGCTAAGCTATCAATAGTCTGAAAATGCTGATACATCCCTGACGATGGAAATCCCAATAAAACGTTAAACTAAGAGCTCTGCTTTGTTTCCAGGTGGGTGACACATGTTTGCATGTTGCTGCTCGCTACAACAACCTGAGCCTGGTGAAGATCCTGCTGAGTTCTCTGTGCCCTGTGACTGAGAGAAACCAGGTGGAGTGTGTCATCATTTTCAGTGTGATATTCCCACGGCATCATTCTCCCGATATGACTCAAACAAACAACCCTCATACATTAGCAAGAGGGTAAACACAGGACAGGGAAACACTCACAAACACTGTCAGGAATGAGTAACATGGTGTGTTGTGTGACAACAAACCTTTATTTTGAGTGTGTGTGATTTCACTAATGCATTTTACTGTCATCGGTAACACTTTCTAATAAATAAAGGACAGTGTACAGTGAGCAGGTCATTATTGCAAAAAAACCTCGACAGATGCAGGATCCTGACACAAAGAGGGGGGGCTTTGAATCACCGTGAAGGGGTTTATTTCATACGACCTGCTCACTGTACATTGTCCTGGTTATTGCATGGTTACCTATAAAAAAAAAAAATAATTTCATGCAAAATATTAATTTTAAAATGATTATTTTATGATAAAAGTAATATTCCAGGCTGATTTCAGAGAGGCTCTTACATGACACAAATTCTAATATCAACCTCCCTTAAAAACAGTGTTCAGACTGTTTGTTGTACTTGTTTTGAGACTTGAGTTGTCATTGTTATGTTCTTATATTGCATCTTATATGGCATCCGATACAACACCTGTCTGTTTGAAATGTTTTATTTATAAAGAAAAATACTTTTTTATGTGTACTCCACTGGCAGTGTACATATGAGTTCATTTCAGATCTACTTAAAGCACAGTTAAAGGTATATTCCAAGTATTAAAAAATGCATAAATTGTATAATTGAAAGTGCAAAAATATATAAATAGTGAACTACAAGTGATGTGATGTGATATGATGTCAAGTACACTTACAGAAAGTGTACCTGCAGTATAAAAACTATTCAACTAGTAGTTTACTGAGAGTATACTTGAAAGTACAAGAAAGTGGGCTATGTACTGCATATAACTAGCAAACTAACAGTATACCCCGAAGTTCACTTGTAGTAGAGTTCACAGTATAGTTGCAGTACAAAATAAAACTTGAAGTGAACTAGTTGTATACTCAAAGTATACTACTCTCACACTAAAAGTATACTTAAACTACTTTCATAAACTAGAAAGTGGACTACTATTACATAACTAGTAATAGAGTAGTACAGTTCACGGTATAGTTGCAGTCCAGAATAAAACTTGAATGTAAGCTATTTGTGTACTTAAAGTTTACTATACTTCAAGTATTAAAAAGTGGGACAATTTAGTCCCAAGAAGTATTACAGTAGTACACTTGGAAGTATGCTTTTAGTACACGTACAGTACTTAGTATACTTACAATATAAAGTATACTCTGTAGATATACTTAAACTTTACTTAATTATATTTAATAAAATGAACTTGAAGTATACTTCTTTTTTGTTGTTAAACAAATTCTACACTTCTTATTGTTGTGAACCAGTGAAATAAAGTGCTACCAGAACAGAAATTGCAGCCAAGCAAACTGTATACTTTGTGTATGTGTGTGTGTGTGTTCTTCTGTAGCGAGGGGACACAGCTCTCCATGTTGCTGCAGCTCTGAACCATAAGAGGACAGTTCAGCTCTTACTGGAGGCTGGGACTGATGGGACAATCAGAAACAATGTAAGTTACATACCTGAACAGCATCCATCTACAAGCTGAGTGCTGACAGTCCTGACAGGTTTCCAATTAGTATTTTATTATCCTGATATCACAAAATATCAAACTCTTGCTGCTCATACCAGTAATATTATGTATGGTCTCAGGTCTTCTGCATTATCGCTCTATTGTGTTCTGATAACGGCACATATAGCTAAATACACTAATATATTTGAGCACCACAACCAAAACATTAGTAGGGTGAATTCAGGTATATTCGGACAATTTTTGTAAATTCATTTTCTGAGCCATTTTTTGTCATCAAGATTAATAAATAACCCAACAAATGAGATATGTCTGGATTCCTCAAGGTGTCTACATTCTTTATGTGAAACAATTATGTACTACACATCTTTTGTCAGAGCATGGCACTCTATTTTAATGGTTTTGACACAAAACTATTTTTTCGCACCTTCTTTGGTAAATTGGGACAGTAGGTTTGGTAATTTGGGACACAGGCCTGTGGATATAGGATATTGCATGGAGCTGCAATTACATAAAATAGACATTAATAGATTGCTTAATTATGTATATTAGGCCTATAGCCTATTATGTTTATGTTATGTATTATTTATTATCTTGTAATTTGGTTACAGTATACTAATTATTTCAACAAACAGCAGATTTAATAGCCTAAAACATATTGTGAACAGACTACTGACTTCATGAGAAGTGAGCATGTTTTTTAAAATACATTTTATTAATATTTTGACAGTTTGACAGATGAGGACAAACCCAATGATTAAGTATCGTGCATACAGTGCTACACCTGCATTGATTTTCCTACTTCATAGCCTCCTGTCACTTCATCAACAGGCCTTAATATGATTCTGGTTTACTGTACTAAAATCTCTTTCATTGTTTGTAAATGAAATCAGATAACTCATAACATAATAAGAGATAACACAATCTGACCGATTTTTGAAGCTGACTTCACATATTCTGACTGTTAGCAATATTAACCGCTAACCTGATATGCTGAAATGTAAAAAGGTACTTGTTTTTGACTTGAATTTCTTACTCTCAGCATATAATATATGACTACTATTTTGAAATATTTCAATATAAACCCAGAAACATTGTCCCATTGAACTTTGTTTTTGTTCAGAACTCTCCGGGTCGTCTCCACGGCAACGGCCGTGTCTTCGTCATCAGCCATACGGCAGAGACAATGGTTGAGTCTGAGTAGGAATGAAGGACATGGGCTTACGCATACATGAAGACACTAATAACACATACACCCCCCAGTGACTCAACGCCTTCTTGGCCCCCCCCCCCCCCCTCCTCCCCTGTTGCAGTATAGCATGGAGGGCTGTCGCGGTGCAGCCATGGGCGCACGCACCCCCCCGTGTCTATGCTGGGACACCTCCCCTCCCCAACACCCTCCCCCCTCCCACATGTGCAAGTCATCGAGTTTTGTTGTAATGTCATATTATGTTGCTTATGTGCCGAGGTGTTTTTTCCTAATCCCACACTGTGCCCCCCTGACAGGAGCCTAGTTTGGGAGTTGCTTTTTTTCCCCTCTTCCTCCCTCTTGTTCTCATTTTTCCCTAAGTAAACGGGGCGCTGCTTCAGGTGGCTGACCCACAGTTCCTCCCGTTCCTGTCCTCCCCATGTTATGTATCACTGTCTGTTTTTATGTTTCTTGGACGGGTTGTAACTGAAATGCAAATTTCCCCCCCGGGGGATCAATAAAGTATATTGAATTGAATTGAATTGAATTGAATAACCTGAACATGCTGTCCCAAATTACCATACCACTACTGGTAATTTGGGACAGCAAGAAAATGTCCAAATTAAGAAAATGTAAACATCATTACAAAACAATGTTTGTTTATTTTAGTACACCATTGCATCACACATCTTAATATAACTTACATACCTACAGTAAATTAGTCATACAAATTCAATAGCCTTATATTAAAATCCAACAAAAGCACATTTTCCTTACCTCCTGATTTTTGGGGTCAATTTCCTGTTTGATGCTGACCACACACCCCTGTGTGATGTCACCCAAAATATGTGATGTGACTTTTAATGTAGACATCCAAAGGAATGTATCAGCACCTTTTACTTTGCCATAGCCCATTCAAGGCAAGTGGAAGCAGTGTTTTTCCTTATCTGTCCCAAATTACCTGATGTCCCAATATACCTGAATTCACCCTACACTGAGTGATCACAGCTTTCACAGTCTCAACAGGTTCTTTTGTCAGATTTTAACTGACCTTTTTATGCTTCTTAATGTTGATACTGTCTTATATTACCAAAGCTCTCAGATTTAAAACTTCCAACTCTCAATCCCAAGCTGAGAGAGGAAAGAAATAAGTAAAATGTTCTCACAGTGAGTAAGTAGACTGGTCATGTATCAAACTGGCAGCGTGCCCTTCTACACCGAGCGTGTCGTCGGTGCACTTTGCATTACCGTAGTTACGCGACGGTTTGTCCTATCGGAAAAATTAAAACGGTTTCTAAAAGCTGAGAAGTTGCGCTTCATAGCTAACATATGGTTATTACGGTAATTTCACTCGTGCTGTTGGCGGAAGCCCGCGATTCCACCCTTCTGTTTCCCGCCCCTCACACACAGACGCGGTTGTAGAGAGCAGTGACAAACAAGAACAGAGCAGAGGAGCAGAGCTGTTTGTCAAATAATGTCTGGAGGACGGTCCTCCCGGGCGACGAAACCCCCACTGAAGGTCAGAGATGGATCGGAGCCTGATGGAGCAGCTGAAGGAGTCATTTCTGGCGATGAAAGGTAACGTTAGAGCGGTTGAACTTCTGGACTTTGTATACGTCATTGTATGCGTAAATCGACGTTTGTATTGTGTGGTCACTTTTTTAGAGCAGTGTTCTGAGTCAGTAAGTTTGGACAATGTATGTGTATTTTTACTTTATGTGTAAATGTGCGCATGTTTGGTGACTTTTTTAGTGTACTGTTGTCTACCAAGTGGTGATTGTATGTGTGTTTGCTCAGTGTATTTTTCTCCACTACTTTCAGTTTGTCTGGTGATGAGGAGCAGCCATCCTCAAGTGGGAGACCTGGGAGCGGCAGAGGAGACACTCAGGGCCACAGAGAGAGAGGCCATGAGGATGCTGTCAGAGACAGAAGCCGCTCACCACATGAGCCAAGATGGAGGACTGAGGCAGAGCCTGATAATGGAGCCCCTCAACCACCGAGGTTCAACCCCAAACGCACCCCTGGTGTCCAACCCCCCCTCAATATGGGAAACTCGCCCCCAGGTGAAATCTTTTCACACTTTTTTGATGCTGCAGTTCTCAAACTCCTGTGTGAAAACACCAATAAGAACGCAGCCACAAACCTGGAGAGAGGGAGGAAGTTCATCTGGAGTGAAACAAATCCGGAGGAAATGAGAGAGTTCATCGGCGTGTTGCTGTACATGTCAGTCCTGCGCCTGCCGAAGATTAGTGACTTTTGGCGCAGAGAAACAATTTTTCATGTGCCTTTTCCTGCCACCATCATGCCCCGAGACCGCTTCATGGCCATTTTAGCCAATCTGCATATGAGTGACCCAGAGGAAGACAAAATGAATGAGGAGAAAAAGGGCACAGAGGATTATGACTGCCTCCACCGGGTCAGACCTCTGATGGAGATGATATCCATGAGGAGCAAAGTCATCTACCATCCGAGACAGCACCTTTCAGTGGATGAAAGGATGGTTGCGACCAAAGCCAGGCTCAGCATCAAACAGTACATGAAGGCCAAGCCAACAAAGTGGGGGCTGAAGTTTTTTGTGCTAGCTGACATAAACGGCTACACCATCGACTTCCAGCTCTTCACGGGCAAATCCAGGATGGCTTCAGGAAAGGGGCTGTCTTTTGATGTTGTGACTGGATTAGTCAAAAAAGACTACCTGGGGTCTGGGTATGTCATATACACTGACAACTTCTACACCAGTCCCCTCCTCTTCCGACACCTGAGACAGCAGGGATTTGGAGCTTGTGGGACATACAGGCAGGGGAGAGTTGGTGTCCCCACCACCCGTGAAAATGCCCTCACCAAAAGATCCCCACTAGGCAGCATCCGGTGGATCAGGGATGGGGATCTTCTGTTTGTGAAGTGGATGGATACCAAAGAAGTCTCTCTGTGCTCCACCATCCACCCAGTGTACAGTGGGGACACAGTGCAGCGCTGGCACAAGAAAGAGGATGGGGCACAACAGAAGATCTCCGTCCCCAGGCCCACCACAGTGACCGAGTACAATAAGTACATGGGAGGAGTGGACACCATCCGACCAGATGATCGGAACAAGTTCAGTCCACCAGAAAAGCCAGGAGATGGCCCACCACTGTTTTCCGGCATCTGGTGGATATCGCTGTGACAAACTCATTTGTCATCCACAAGGATCAGTGTCACAGCATGCAGCAGAAACCTATGACACGTCAGCATTTCCAGGAGGAGCTTGCTGCCCACCTCCTGGGAGTTTCTCTGAAAATGGAGCCCCAGAAGACCCCAGGAGATGAACACTTCCCTGTCCCCACAAGCAGCGGACAAACCAAAGCCCAGAGAGCCAGCATGGGGCAACTGCGCTGCAAACTGTGTAAGAGGAGCACTGCCTGGAAGTGTGAGACCTGTGATGTGGGCCTGTGTCTGCAACCAGACAGGAACTGTCACTGGCAGTACCATCAAGCCAGTGAGACCTGAAGGGACTGTGTCTACAGCCAGAGAGGAGAGAGTTGGGAAAAAAACGCCTGTATATAGTTTTCATTTTGTTCTGTTTTCGCACATTGAGAGACAAAGACTCAAAAAACTTGATTGTAAATATGTTTTATACTGTTCCAATATCAAATTTATTATGCAAAATCTGTTGTTCATGTACAATTGCAGTATTTTTTCCTCAGTAAATCTCTAAAACCAAATCCCTTTTTGATTTTTTTTTGATGTTAATACACTCTTAACATGCAGTGAATTGTAAATAACTGTCAGATTTTGAAAGTTCCAAGTGTTCTGGAAAAAATGGGCAAAATCACTTACTCACAGGACATTTCCGGCCCTTTTATAGTTAAAATAAGCAAAAAAGTCCAGGTGGACATTTTGAGGCTAAGACGGGTAAATATTACATTACTGTCGTACTACAGTCATATGAAATGCCAATGTGTTTTTTTTTCTGGTGATCATGGTATACTGTTCACTTCCAGGCAGGGAAAACAGCCCTCGACAAAGGCCAGAGACAACAACCACAAAGATGTGGCACTGCTCCTGGCCAGAGCTCCTCAGGTTGGTACCAACATCATAAACTTAACCTTGATTTTTATTATTCATAGGGTGTACAGTGTCAATAATGTGATTTACATCTTAGGATCATCATTTACCATTGTAACAGTTTTTTTTCTATTGAACTTTACTACCATCTACTGGATTTTATGATGTATTGCATGTATTCCAAATGATCTCTCTCACAGTGTTCATGAAAGTGAAAAATATTTTGTGTATTTTCCCTCGAATTCTCTCCAAATGTTAGTGTCTACTTCCTATGCCCATGCAACATCCTTCCACCAGGCTTCTTTAAAACTGGGCCAGTAGTTTTTCCTTACTCTACCTCTTTAGCAGTAACAATATGAGATAGAGAAAGATGTTTTTAAAGGCTTCTGCTGTCCGGATGTCAATAGGAACCTCATCAAACCATTGTAGCAAATAACAAACTAATCAATTTTCTTTAGTGGGCCTGGGTCACTCTCGAAGTGAGGCAGTAGCAAGTTGATTGGCAGTAGTGGATTGGCTAGGATGTGTGGTTTGCCAGTGTCCTGTATGTAGGATGGGTCTGAGGCATTTCGCAGCGCAGTAGGCAAGTATAAGTGTCTTGAATCAGGTTCAAGCAGCCACTGGTAGCTGGTGCAGGGTGCAGTTGAGTGGTCTAGTGAGGGAAAACATGGATAGATGAAAAACCAGCCAGGGTGCTATATTCTGGATGAGCTACACAGGTCAGATGGTACATGCAGGCACATCAGCCAGGAGCAAGTTGCTTTCTTGGGTGGATCAGAACATGCGCTGTGAGGAATGTGAGGAATGGACATACCCTCCTGATGGTGTGGAGAATGAATATGCAAGAGCGGGTTGTTGCAGCGATGTTGGCAGCAATCAGGCAGCTGGCCATCCAGTGTCACACCCAGGTTCCTTAGGTAGTGTGACCACAGCAGATTTTGTTATTGTCTTCAGGTACATCGCTTCATGCGAGGAAGAACAAGAAGGAAACGAAGAGAAAGACTGACAGCTGAACACAGGAGCCAGTCTGTAGAAATTGTACCAAATAAGGTAAGAAAATAACAGAAACAATCATTCTTTATAGCAGGTGGGTAAGAAGTTGGCTGAGTATGAGAGAAATTTTACAATTGAGTAGTCACATTATGTTAATTTAGTTTTCATTTTACGCTTGAATTGAATTTCACACTGTACCTCATGTCTGTGTGTCCTGAGCAGGACAGCAGTTCTGTGGTGGAGGAAACTCCCAGCAGTGAACAAATGCAGAGCAGAACTGCCGTCAAGTTGGGTCACCATGAGCAGCAGAGGCAGCAGTGGCATTATCACAAGAACCCAGCCGGCGTCAGCAGCCCCTACAGCCACCGCAAGAGGAGGAGAGTCAGGGAGCAGGTGGTGTCAGCGGGTAGGCTGGCTATAGAAAGCAGCTGAAGGCTTTGTCTTGATGTGCTCGGGCTTCATGGACAGCCCCCACCATGGAGATGAGTTGCTGATTATGTCAGTGGATGGCACTAGACTGGGGAAAAAGCTATTGCCTTACTAACTCAGGTTTGGCTGGGTTCATTCTGGTCAGACACAATAACCAACCAACCAACCAGAGTGTGATAGACAGGGAAACATTCAGGAAGATCAGGAAGAATTCATTTCAGCTACATTTTCTAATCTGCTATTTTTACTCCTTCACAGGCTTTGATTGAAGATGATGTGAGAAAAGGCAAGAACGACTTCCACATGAAGAAGGACCTGCTCTGTGATGATGATGATGATGATGACAGTTCTGCTCAGAATGGAAAAACCTATCAGTTGTACACACTGTACCGCGACAAGAACGGCAACATCAGACAGGTTACTGACGAATATTTTTCTTTAACTACAAAGATTGTTTTGGGCTCAGAGCTTAATTTATAAATTAGAAGGTCCCAGAGCACTGAGAGGGTAAAATAGTCATGAAACCACATTAGCTGGAGGAGAGTTTAACAAAATCTTGGTTCCAAAATGTATCAGTTTCCTCAGGCTGAACTTTGTTGATCATGTTTACAAGAAAAGATGAGTCATTAACTGGGTACCTCTGGATTCTTCTTCTCCTCTCCTTCTCCTTCTCCTTCTCCTTCTCCTTCTCCTTCTCTCTTCTCTTCTCCTTCTCCTTCTCCTTCTCTCCTTCAGGCACCAGCCAATGGATGCCACTGTAAGCCCCTGATCAAGAAGCTGGAGGGTCAGCTGAAGGTCACACAGGAGGAGATGAGGCTACACATCCTGAACATCCAGGAGGAAGTCAGCAGTCGGCTGGGCAAGATAGACCGCAGGAACAGACACCAGGTCTGTTACTACTCCCTCTGCTTATAGAACAAGGCTTCAGTTTACTTTACACCCTCTGTGTCCTATATTGTGTTCACACAGTACTTGACCACAGGACTATATTGGGATCGTTTGTCTTTATTTGCATTACTAGCACAAGTTTGGCCACAGGATTATTTGTGTTTATTAGCCCCAAGCAAAGAAAAAAGTTAATGTTTGCAGACTTACTCCATGATACAAAAGTTTATTACAGCTCCAGATTAGAACAGAACTCAGATTTTGTATGAATTGTGCTGCACAAAAAATTCACTTTTGGTGTAAACACATCATTAAACTGGGTGGAGTCAGTTTATTTGGGTTTTCAGAGTTTGATATGCTGTTGGGAGACATTAGCCTCTAAGGCTTTCTGCCAGAAAGCCCTTCTTGGATAGGTTTAGGGGGAAAAAAATCACGGTTTGGGTTAAATAAGATTCCTGCCAAAAAAGGGAGGGATAATTTCTCCCATGTGCATTTAATATCCGTATTTTTTCATTTACTTTTTAGTAAAATAACTGGTTGCCTGTGTGTTTTAAGTAGTTTAATTGTCACAGCTTCATGCCTAGATACAGTATCAACAAAATTCACACTTGCTAGAAAACACTGTTTAGGAGAAATTATCACTGCAGAAAAATATAAAAAAATTCACTTTACTTGTTTTGGTCAATACAATTTTGACAAGTCAAACACCACAGATATATACAAGTCTTAGGAAAACTGAATTTTAACTGTCTTTAAACTTTTCAACACTTTGGCAGATTAAAGTTTTGGACATGCTGAACCAGGAAAGAGCAGCGGCAGAGAGGAAGTACATGATTCACAGGACGGAGCAGAGGATTGCCCAGGGAAGAGAGGAAACCCTGATGACACAGGTACCAGCTACAAACTGATACTGGAGTTCTTCCCATGCAGGCAAAACATGGGAGATCCCATTTTATGTTTACATGTGTAACATTCATAACTGTGCAGGAATAACCTGATACATTCATGGTCTGATTATGAGAAAGAAGGTCAGTGTGGCTTGGACAAAACTTGCTGCTTCTTGTACCAATAAGACGTCTAAAAAAAATAGAATTTTAAGCATAAAGCCAGAAATTGAGATTGATTGTCATGTTTGGCACTCCATAGTGAGACCATCTTTTTGGTACAACAGAAATAGAAGCAACAAATACCAGCTGTTAAAGGGAGGATCATACAGCAGCTTTGTTTCTTATCTCAAGCAGGCAGCAGTGAGTCATGAGCTGAAGAGGTGGTGTCTGTCCCAGCTGAAGGACATGGACGTCCACATCCCCGCCAAAGCCCAGTATTACAAACTGCTCCCCTCCCCGTCCGTGGAGCAGTCTGTGGCAGACGCTGACCCGGAGTCACTCCCCCTGCTGTCTCTGGTGTCCGGAGACAGCAGCACCTCACTGGCACCTACGTCAACATCCTGCCTTCTAAAGCCGCTCACAGTGTGGGAGGACCGGAGCAGGAGCAGCTGGGCAGTAGGACGTACTTTGAGATGAAAGTGGACAGGTCGCCAGGTATGTCCAATGACATCTCCTACAAGGGCGCTCAGCAATGATTTGTAGGTGTTCTCACTGCAGCAGCATCAACAGGTCAGAGGTACAGCTCAATGAGATACACTTTATTCATAAAACATGGCTAAATTTGTTTTGTTTGTTTTTTTTAATGGCTGTTGACAGTATGGAGATATCCAAAATTCCCTCAGTAAATACGTTTGACTTTAATATATCATCAACTGGGGTAGTTAAAATTCCCACCCTATTTAAGCTGATTGTTTCTTGGACAGTCTTATAGTCCTTTATCCCAGCCACTGAATGAATGCTTGTTGCTATGGAGATATAAAACTCTTATTTCTTCATGTTGTGTTACCACCTTTCCTGTCAGATGACTATGAGAACACGGCCCTGTTCCCTCTGCCAGCTGAAAACACCTCAGGCCTCCTCCTGGGCTCTGCTGACCTCCTCTGGCGGTCTCCGGGACAGCAGGACGGTCCCGCAGCAGCAGTGGTCCCACTGTGTGGGGACGTCTTCTCAAGCAGCAGCAGCAGCCAGTCCAGCATCAGCGAGCAGCACAGGAGACACTGTGGAGAGCTGGTGAGTGTCCACAGGCCCGCAGGGACACACACAGAGGACTCCAGGACGCTGGAGTTCTTCATCAACCCGCCCGCTGAGCCCACGTTCAGCCAGGAGAGGAACAACCTGCACGCCAAGGAGGTGAGTGCAGGAAGTGACAGGACCTGAACGGAGCTGTCAATCAATGAAACACGTTCCACAACATGCTTCTCTTTAAGCCTTATACCAGAAGATTATTCCACTTTATTTATTTATTTTTTTCCTACTTTATTACAACTTCATCATTTTGCTCAACATTTCTATCAGTAATAATAAAATAATGAAAATACCTGTTTCCTACTTTATTTCGTGCATAGCTGAGTGTTTCTTTGCTTTTGAAATTTTTTTTTTTTTAACATTTAATATTTAAATATTCATTAAGTTTCTTGTTTTTGTACTACTACAAGACATTTAATGCATTTCTGGAGAAAGAAACAGCTGCACTCAGCTGTGCATGAAATATTGTAACATAAGGAATGAATACGGGTCATTTTGGACCCATGTTGTGCATTAGAGGGGTAGTGATACAAAAATGATTTAAAAATAAGAGAAAATCGAAATAAGGATCTTTGATGATCAAAAACAAGTTAATTGAAGAATGCCTGAAGTACTTAAGATTCAATCAAATTACCACAAATATATATTTAAAAAAACAAAAACTAAATCAGGGCAGTTTTTTCTGGCTGCTTCCAGTCTTGAACTATGCTAGGCTAATCACCTCCCTGCTCCAACCTTCTACACCTCTTTAATACTCTGGACGAAATCAACTAAGCTTCTTTTCCAAAGTGTTAAACTACTCCTTTAAGAACTTAATTCCCTGTGTGAATTCAAGCTGATCTTCAAACCTGTGCATCACTTGTGTTGTTGCGTTTGTGACAGGTGACTCAGCGTTTCTTTGACACGGTGTCGACTCAGCTGGAGCGCTGGTACGAGAGGAAGCTGGTGGAGGTGGAGCAGCAGACGGCGCTCCGAGCCCAGCAGGACAGGAAGGAGCTGCTGCAGCGAATCAGCATGCTGGAGGAGGAGCTGCAGAAGTTGAAGACCAATGAGAATGAGAAAGCTGAGGCGCCCTGACGGCGATTAGTAGACCTTTTTCACAGCAGCTGTACTGATAAAAAATAATTTAAACACAGCCGTAACCTGTGGTGCTAATTAAGGTTTTGTTCCATTCAGGTCAAACAGAATCTGGGTGCTGAGAACCATAACCTCAATTAGTATCATTCCCTACTCTTCATACCAATATGTCTGCTGTGAAACTGGTCTATGCTGGAGGGAGGCTTACAAAGAACGGATAAACTTTTTCACTTTGAACATTTAAAAACTCACATCAGCTTCATTTAAAGCAGGAAGCAAGAGGAGAAAATGAAAAGAGAAAGCTATGTATAAATGTATAAAAAGACTATCTAATAGGCAAATAAACGAGTACATACATGCAATAACTCATATATAAAGTAAATGGATTAAAAAAGTATACATATTGTAAAGAACAGCTATTTTCAAAATAAAAGTAAGAAGTTTACATTTGTTACTACTTAATTAGCTTACTAAAATAAAAGTGTTGTTAAGTGCATAATATAAATGAGGGAGGAGTTTGTTGTTTCATGTTCACAGTTTTAAAGGAACAGTTCACCCCAAAATCAGAAATACATATTTTTGTTTATCCATCTTGATAGTTTTGAAGAGATGTCTGCCGTCTCTCCAATATAATGGAACGAGTTGGCTCTAGTCCTGTGGTGTTCAAAGTGCCCAAAAAATATTTTAAAACTCTACAGCATCTTTCCAGAAATCATGACCCGGTTGCTCAAAATCATCTACAGATTTGTTGTTAGAAGTCTAAATAGGAACTACTTTTTTCTGCAGTGGAGTCTGCCAGAACTACTTTAGAATCTACTGGAACTACTTTTTTTCTTATAGAAAGAAAATACTGCTCACAAGGTCTGTGGATTATCTTGAGTACACAGTCATTATTTTTGAAAAGAGACACTGGTTATGAATTTCTCAGATGTATTTTTGGTGCTTTGAGCACCACAAGCCAAGTGTCATTTAGTCCCATTATATTGGAGAGAAGGCCAACATCTCTATGGCTGCTATCTCCAAAACTGCAACTTACACCAAAAAAATCTAGATGAATAAAGAGCACTACAGGCCAGAAGAAAACATGTATTTTTGATTTTGGGGTGAACTGTCCCTTTAAGAATTTCTAAGTCACATTTCTCTGTAACAAGTTCACCTTTTCAAACCTAGTTCATCTAACATCCAAAGTGTTCTAAAGTAGCATTTCCCAAACAAGCGCAAAAAGGGGTAACAAATCCTTTTTTTTTTTACTGTCAATTGGCAGATTAAAATGCTCAAATTATTTCCTCAAATAGTGACCAGGGCCTTTATTTACTTCAACCACAGGAGGTATCAGGAGTATCAGACAAACGCAGCCTCTTCCTAGATCTATGCTCTAACATCACCTGACCTTACCGTGGCACAAGACACTTCAGGCTATCTAAGCATGTTTTTCAAATATAGATATCATAGCAATTCATGATGTATTTTTGTAAGTTTTGGTCCCTGCAAAACCCCAAATTTCTCTTGTCTCGAGCTGAAAACGTTTGGGAAGCCCTGCTCTAATGCAACCAAACACTTCATACATAACTCAGGATCAACTCTTATCACCACACTGTAATTTAGCATAAAAAAAAAAAAACAGTTGTGGGTGTGGTGTGTGGGGGGGGGGGGGGGCTAATGGATAAGGCATCACCACACAACATCAACAGTTCAATTCTGGCTGGGGTCCTGTCATGTCACTCCCCTCTCTTTCACCCTGTTTACTGCCTCTTTATTATGAACTCTGCTGTCTGCAGTCAAATACAGGTAATGCCTTCGTATGATTAGCATATTTCAATTATTTCATCAAGATTATTATTGCTTATGCATAATTGTGTAAGCAGTATTTAAATTTTATGTAGGTAGAGTTAATACATGGAGTCAATCTGCTAAAGTTATTGCAAAGAACATTCATTGTGTTGATTTTGGTGGCACCTGTGAGTAAAAGTGGTGTTTTCTCTGCCACAGCCGCAGAACATAATGTCAAAAATAAAATGATTTAAATGAAAATCTCCTCCAGCTTCTTTTTAAAGGAGTAATGAGACCATGATATGTCAAATTAATGCCAAATGTTGCAGATTCCTGTAGATGACCCGGACTTCCCCAAGTCTGGGGAGGAGGGGGGCGGGGGGGACTCACTTCAACCATAGATCCTATATTAAACAGAATTTAATATACAGTCTATGGCTCAAGCTCACTATTTTAACTGATGCAATCATTTTTACACAAGCAGTGACTACACTGACTTTAACTGGCTAATGTACTACTCACTGAAACTTCGCCTGGCAGAATATAAACACAGGCTGCTTTTATCTCATTTCAAGGAGAACTATAGCCAATCTTCTCTTTGATGACCTTGTTTACTTATGCAGGTCACATAGAGGCATTAGTATTAATTCAGACTGTTTCATAACCAGCTAAAAACTCCTTGTAGTAGCTTTAATTATATACTGTCAGGATCTATAACAACACATGATATTTTAGAAGCGTGTCATAATGTTGTATGTACAAACTCAAATTTGTAAGATAAGAACTAGCTGTTGTGCAATAAAAAGTACATTTATCCTCTGAATGTAACATAGTTTGTAGTGTGAAGTTGCATAAAATGGAAATATTCCTTGATTAAAACAGCAAAATTTCACAGTTGCGCATGCAAAAATGAGTATAGCAGTTGATATAGCAAGTTGGAGCCATCTTATTTAATGTATGATCTATGGTTGAAGTGAGATGATTCCCCCTTTCCGCTCCTCCCCAGACTCAGGGAAGCTCAGGCAGACTGCAGGAGACTGACGAGTCCTCCACTGTAAGTTGACCAGATGTTTATAACTGTCAATTGTCTGTCAATGTAAAGTTCAGCCTGTTATCCTGAAAACAAAAGTCCACTGCTCTGAAATAACACACTCTGGATGATGAATTAACTGACTGCCTGTCTCACTGCTGCCAAACTCCATTAACATTCTTGCCAATTTAATTACTTATTTGATGAAAATTCAGCATTAATTTAAATTCCAATTAACTTGAAATGGGCGAATAAAAAACAGCGAGTCCAACCCAGGATAGAAATTTCAAAGGAGGAAACTGCAACTGAAGCAAGTATTTCAACTTTTCTCTTAAGACTTATCATGGTCATTTATGATTTATTACAGTAAATATTTTACAGATTTCTCCTTTAAATGCTTGAGTAAATGTACATTGTTATATTCCACCATTAGTTGCCTGGTAAGCTGGGTTACTACATGAATTGAGCGCCATAACAAGGATATCAGGACCACCGTGGGTGAGGTGAGGTCTGGTGTCAACAAACAGACAGACTGGACAAAGTCCCGCCCCTCAGCTGTCAGTCAGGCCGGGGGACAGGGCTCCTGATGAAGCAGCCGCTGGTTGGTTGCGTAACCCAATGATCCTGGTGTGACATCTGGCTTTTGGCCCCGGCTACCACAGCCACGGCTTCTGAAGGGAAAATCAAATCAATGCTCCATTGACTCTGTCAGAGCGCGATGGAAACCTAATTAAAGGCCCTGCAGGCACAGCTGGTCATTTTATGCAGCCAAGCACCAGGGCTCTCGAATCAAGCCAGTAATATGTACTATTGCTTTACTCTGTGCACTGAGGGAGGGAGTGAGGGAGGGGGGTCTGTGGGCCTCCCTCACCAGGAGAGTGTGAGCATCCAGTCTGGTAAAAACTCATGCCTCTGTCATGTCTCTGGTTAACAGCTTTATGACACACAGCAGTGCATTCTGGTATAAATCAAACCGCCTGCTCAGAACATCATACACAACTGAGCTCATGTGTGTGCAGCAGAATTAATTAACAGTGTTTTAACAGTGTACAGACATTTGCAAAAGATAAATAAGAATTATGTCCTACCAATAAATCTTTAAAATATATATATACATATATATATATAACAACACTCTAATTCCAGTTTTTTGGGCAGAAATTTAAATTTAAGGATTTATATATATGAAATAATGTCAATTATGAAATGATTTTGTTTGCTTGAATTTTTTTAATTTCTAAATGTGCTCTGTGCCAGACAAGAATTCATACTTCAAACAATTTAAAAATGTGTTAAAAGCCTTAAAAATCTAAAACTAACAATACCTACTGATAACATGGGTATAAAAATGTGTATGATGTTCAGGTGCCTACTTGCATATGTTAATGACAGAGGAGGAAAAAGATAGCGTGAGGTAAAAGATGCCATTATGCTTTTTATTTTACAGCACTTTCATATTTGGAAAGTGTAAAGTATTAATAAAGCATAAAGGATGATATAAAGCTCGGTAGAGATGAGGGCCTAGTTGATCATCTCTGTTGGTTCATCACTACAAGGGACATCTTTCACATCACACAGAGCCATTTGACAAATTGTTAATCTAACAATATTGAATGGTGCAAAATCCAAATGTTAATCACAAGGTCCTATCATGATCGCCATGTGGGAATGTACATTCACATGAAGACTTTTCCAATGTCCGTGCACATACTTTGTTGGATTGAATTTACACAGCAGGGATGCCAGGCAGTCATGCATGCATGTACATGGACTGACATGCATAACCCCCATATCCCAAATTGAAGGCTGTGCGCAGGAGGGCAGGTGGGACATGATCCATTAAACCACATCCTCCACGTTAGAGAGGTGACCTGAGTTCAACGTGAAGGCCTCCCTGTCGGCTCAGCTACATGTTTATGTCGACGGAAGCAGAAGTATGTGAAAGCATAAAAAAATATCATCTCCCTGTGTCAGAGAGGGTCATATTGATGGCACTGGTTGGAGTTGGCACCGCTGGCGTGGGAGAAGGGAGGGGGGTTGGGGGGCATTGTCCCGTCGGGAGGTGATCGATGTTCACATCCTGTGAACCCAGCATGTAACACGGGAGAGCACTCCCAACACACAGGCAGCGCACAGATACACAGAGAGACAAGGACAGAGGAGAGCTGAGGGATGTGGACTGGAGTTTGGGACCGGCACAAGAGGACCGCCAAACACCTCCATGGGGTAGCCATACAGACGCAGTCACTCCCTGGGACGCTCATATAAAGACAATGAAGTACATCAAGAGGCAAAGAGGGAACCCACACCAGTGATATGTAAGTGCTGTGCAAATGTTTGCTGTAATGCCATGCTTCCAAAAGTGTGCAACACGTTGGTCCAGGACTGTAAAATGTCATACTTTTATTTATTATTGTTATTGCCAAATGGATTTATGACCTAACAGAAAACGGTTGCATAGAAGGAAAAATCCACCATAAAGTAGAAGCTGCATGTTTACAGGCACTGTGCAGCTCAGTTTTATCATGTGCATGAACACCTCTGTATGAACATAAGTGCTGGTCATGACAACGACATATTTAAAGCCAGATGTTATCTCAGGGCACTTTCCACATAGAGCAGGACTAGACTGTACTCTTATAATTTTATTCCCACCAGGAGCAAGCACTTGGTAGCAGTGATGAGGGAAACCTTCCTTTTGCCAGGAAACAACCTCGAGCAAAACCAGGTTTTACGATTGGCGGCCATCTGCCTTGACTGGTTAGGTTTCAAATTCTTGAAAAACTCAAAGCCCACAGGCCTGGCACATCATTTTATGCAGCCCACAAGAGCTTGCAAAGAATGTAGTTTGTGCAACACAATTCAGCGCTGTGTTATGGAGGATGGTTATCCATGAACTACACAACCCAGAATGCATTCTGATTATATGTTATGTGCACACTGAAGGCGTTCAATAATAATCAAACGTAGAGGCAATTATGTAATAGTAGATACAGGTTTATAGTCTTACACGTCCAGCTGGCCCTTTGAGGGCAGCCATAATGCTGATGCTGCAGGATGAAACTGAGTTTGGCAACCCTGGTTTAAACATGAGTGATACAATAAAGTCATTGGAGCTAAGTCATCTTCTTTTTAAAGTGTTTGAAACCCATGCAATTCTATAAGATATGATACGATGCAATATGATGCCAAAGGTGCAATATAACCATACAATATGATGTGATGATTCAATACAATGCAGTACAATCTGATGCAGTGCAATACTATATGATACCATACAATCTGATACAGTACGATATGATAAGATGTGATCCGATTTGATGCAATATGACATATGATATGTATGATATATATGATATGATATGATATGATAATGCCATATGATACAATACAGTGCCATACAATGCCATATGTTATGATTCAATACAATGAAAATTCGATATCAGTATATTTAAGTTACAATCGATGCAATACAATACCATACAACGGAACATGATACAATGTGATGCAATCCGATACGGTATCATGTGATCTGATGTGACGTAATACGATGTGATGCGATATGATATGATACAATATGATACAATGCTATTTGATATGAATAAATACAATGCAATACGATATGATACGTGAAGATACAATCGATATACAACACAATGCCATACAATGGATTATGATACAATGTGATGCAATCTGATACGGTACGATATGGTCCATTGCAATGCAATGCAATATGATACGATACAATGTGATGCACTTTGATATGATACGATATGACATGATGCATTACAATATGATACGATGCCATACAGTGCCATATGTTGCAATATGATGCAATCCAATATGTACAATACGATACAATATGATACAATTACAATATAATACAATGCCATACAATGCCATATACGATGCAATATGATATGATACGTTAAGATGCAGTCGATGCAGTCGATGCAACACAATGCCATACAATGAAATATGATGCGATGCGATGCAATTCAATACGATACGATACATACAATACGTAATACGATACAATACGATACAATACGATACGATGATTTACTTTATTGTCCCCATCGGGAAATTTGTCTCGCACTCACATGATGCGCACATATAGCTGTCTTTATAATAATAGTTGCTGTCATTGCTAGAGGTCAATGACAGCAGCCATGGTAGTATACTGGGGTATAGGATGCGCCCCTTTATTCAAAACTTTGTAACTGAATATCTCATACAAAAGCCATAACACTTAACCACTATTTCACTTTCTTACCTGATGGGACTTTAATGTCTTAATTTTCCAGCTCAGGGTATTGTATTCGAAAACACTGTGCATCTAACTTAACTTTCTTAATAAAAAAACAATGTAATTAAGTTGTATCACAATGTCAGACCACAGTTTGACTTCTTTTTTCTCCTCTTTGGTCCGACCAGATTTTTTTGCTCGAGACAGGGCTTGTTTTTGATGTAGGCTGTACAACACATGATTGACAGCTATCTCCCCCAGTCAGCAACATGAACCCTCCTGCGCCTGATTGGACGAGCACACCACTCTCTAGGATGTGAGTGGTCACAGCAATTTAAAAATGGAGAGACAAGGCAGCTGTCAAATTTCTCAGCAACTAGCAATGTAAATTATATATCTAGATGCTGATTGGTCCAGCATTTATCTCAATACATTCTCAATGTAAATTCAACAACGTAAAACTAACAATGAATGTATCCTACTAACAAGTACTGTGTGTGTATCAAAATATCTTCTCCCTCCAGGCCGTACAGCTCCACTGTCCAAAAACTGTTGCACTGGTTGACATGTTCCTTCATTACCATGAACACACACACTGTAGTTTATTTTGATTCACTCCCAAAGACATCATCTTACTGATAAAAATATACCAGAGCACCAAACGTGGATTGGTAGGGAGGTCAGAAAGTATTGAAAGATTGGAATAACATTGTTGGTTTGGATTTTTTCATGGGATTTTAGAAATATAGAGAAGCACTTTAAAATGATTACTTGGGGTTTATTTATAACAACTTTTTGTAGATTTGGCCACAATTTCTACTGGTTATGTTAATACTGTATTCACTGATGTAATCCTTCATATCTTGGGACACTGCTATACTGCTAAAACACAAGCCATCTGACAGTCAGAGAGGTTGTAAACAACCCCCGCATTAGCTACAGTTATTTGGAAAAGAAACAAATGCATATGGTAAAATTACAACCTAAACTTTCCTGTGCCGTGAGGCATTATTAATGAAATTACAGCTGCACCCACTTTTGGTTTTAAAGCAGCTGTAGCCTGGGAACCAGACGAATCTGCAAGCACCTGTTTCAGTTGCTCTGGCAGATATGTTTGGCCACCCTCCCACTCAGAGAGATTTCCACTCATCCTGGATCTGGCTGGACCAATCACAGCCATTTATTTAATATGGGGTAAGTTTGATACAATGACTGACAGAGGGACACCAGGGACATTCAATCTGAAAACAGTGTGCACTGCACAGTTTCTAGATTGAATGACACGTTTACTCTAAAATGTGTGCAATGGGGTCTGAGGTATGTTTTTCTCTCATTAAGTGGGTGTGTCAGAGGTGTTCAATGCACCACCATTTTGCGACATTTTATAGCAAATTGGCTGAATAAACTCAGGTAACACTGTTGAACTGTAGCCTGGCAACCAGATGTGGTCAAGCTACGTCTTGACCACCTTCCATTCAGTCAGAATTCTACCAGCCTTGGATCTGGTCAGGCCAATCACAACTGTTTATTTAATATGGCACTGGATCTATGCAATGATTGACGGAGGGGCGTCACTCCCATGTCAGGCTGCTCTGATTGGTTGTAGGTCTATCCAGTTGTGTCCAGTCAACAGGTTCATACACGCCTCAGGTTCATGAAACTCAGTTCAAATTGTTAAACTAGGCAGTTCTGATCAAATATAAATCAAGGTTCTGTTAGCACATTCCTTATTTTTTGCGCAAAATGTTTTCAGAAACATAACCAGGAAACAGCCATGTTGTGTCCTGCTTTCAGAGGCTCTTGAAACACATTTTAGTGCACTGTTTCACTGTAATTTGAGAAAGATTGTCACGAGTTTTTTTCCTGCTTGAAACCAGACCAAGGACTACCTTTCATGTCGCCTTCATGTGTCTCTCAGTGCTAAATCACAAGTTTTGTGTCCAGATGCATTTTTGTCTGCGCCCCAGGCTAAAGCTGCAGCTTATCTAGCTACCCTCACTAATTGTTTACAACCTGTCTGATCATCTGACTGTGTTGGTTGCTGATGATAATAACACTGTGCTGTATAACAGTCAGCACAACTTTCAAAGTAATAAGGACCAGTATAGTACAAGTATAGTATTAGGAGTGAGAAAGTCCATGTAGGCAGGGGGACGGGGTGGACAGGACTTTCCCGCAAGAGACCAGGATTTGGTTCTTTCCTGTTTGAGACAAATAGTCAATGCTGTGAATGTCATAAGGAAGTAGTTATTTTGATCCAAACTGCAATCTTTTTCTAAATCTAATTAAGTAATTTTGCCCCTAAACCTAAGCAAGACCTTTATTTTGAAAGTGTAACCAGACGTTACGTATTTAACATTGCTAATTTGACCATGGAATGAGAACAACAGTGGATAATACATTAGTTTTAAAGTTCCATCACTATTTCACAAACTCCCATGAGACTGTTTTGTAATAAACTGTCCTTCTTCACAATTTCTTAGTGAAAATTTACCCAATACATGGTCCTGCTGAGGGTAATGTGTTGTATGTGCATGCTGTCTCCACAGTTTGAGGACATGCGGCATTGAAGTGGTGTGAAGCTGACCATGGGTGACTGGAACCTGCTGGGCAGCATCCTAGAAGAGGTCCACATTCATTCCACCATCGTGGGCAAGATCTGGCTTACCATACTCTTCATCTTCCGCATGCTGATCCTGGGTGCGGCCGCTGAGGACGTATGGGACGACGAGCAGTCTGAGTTTGTCTGCAACACTGACCAGCCAGGCTGCAAGGCGGTCTGTTATGACCGTGCCTTCCCCATCTCCCTCATTCGCTTCTGGGTCCTGCAGGTTATCTTTGTCTCTGCGCCCTCGCTGGTCTACATGGGCCATGCCCTCTACTGCATCCGATCGCTGGAGAAGGAGCGCCACCGCAAACGGGTCCAGCTAAAGGAGGAGATGGATGAGGCTGAGCTGGCGGTGGATGAACATAAGCGCATGGAGAGGGAGCTGAAGAGGCTGGACGAGCAGAAGAAGGTGAAGAAGGCTCCTCTCAGAGGCTCTCTGTTGAGAACCTACATCATCCATATCCTTACACGCTCTGTGGTGGAGGTCTGCTTCATCCTGGGCCAGTATATTCTCTATGGTGTCCAACTGGAGCCACTCTATAAGTGCGAGAGGCAGCCTTGTCCCAACAGTGTGGACTGTTACATCTCCAGGCCCACAGAGAAGACCATCTTCATGGTCTTCATGATCGCCATCGCTGGTGTCTCACTTTTCCTCAACCTTCTGGAAATATCCCACCTGGGCATCAGGAAAATCAAACAGACACTTTATGGCGAGAGGTACACAGAAGATGACAGTTTGATTTTAAAATCCAAGAAGAAGGCGTCCTTACCACACCTCTGTGTGATGAGTAATGTATCACCTCACAATGGGCCTTTGACTCAGACCTTCAAAGTGATTCCCGAGGCAGACATGAAGCCTCCTCATTACAACACCGGGCTCAAAGCCAACCAGGACGGATCAAGACATAACAGCCTGGCTCACTTGGGACACAGTCAGACCAGCTATATCTGCCCCCAACCTAGGATGCCACCCAGGCCTGGCCAGAACTGCTCAATCCAAGCCCCCCAAACCCATGACGGACCAGAGGTCCACACAGCCATGGTGGACCACCATCCAGCCTGGGCTTCTGCTTTGCCCAATGTGGAGGAAAGTTCAACCAGTCATCACGAAGATCCCCACGAGGAAGACCACCCTCACCCTAGTCAGTTCGAAGCTCTGCTGTCCGCTAGCAATGTAAGGCCCAGGGCTGTCAGAGTGCTGGACGAGGATGAGCGAAGGGATTCAGCGGCAGCGAGGTCATGATCCCCAACCCCAGGAAGACCAGTTTCATGATCAGGCCACCATCTGAGAGCTTGTCCTCCATAAGTGGCTGCACGAGCCCTTCCTTACATACCTCAGAGGAGTCAGATGAACTGGGCTCCCTGCAGGGAGACATGCCCATGATGCCGCCTTCCGGAGGCCGAAGAATGTCAATGGCAAGTAAAGAGCAGAGATTATCTCATGTCCAAATGACAGTTCACACTAGTCGAGAACATCAAAGGCAAAGTTCAGCCTGTCCTCACCAGAAAAATGGTTATATAGGTAATCTGTACAAGCAGCTTATTCCGACACATATTTATGTTTATTGTTAGGTGGCGACCTTTAGTGGTTGCAGTGACCATAACTGGAGAAGTATAAAGAGCAAGAAAAGTCTGTGCAGGGAGGCGTTTGGGGTGGTCTTGTTATGTAGGGGACTTCTGACACATCACTGCCATCATGTGACTTCTTTGGCATACAAAACATATTTATTTTAACCCAAACCATAATCTTTTCCTAAACCTAATCAATTAGTTTTAATGCCTAAACCTAACCGGGCTGTTGTCGTTTCATAACGTAAACCACATGTTGAATATCAGGTGACTTCATGTGTGGTATGCCTGTTGCTGGTACTCACCAACTCATTTTGGGAGTCAATGGCAATCGACCTCTTCTGTAGTTTAGGTATGAGAATGTATTGCAAAGTTATTAAGGGAGACACTACATGTGACAATCAGGGAGTAGCTTTTTCCCCACCTGGGTGTCATCTGCCAGTGTTGTCTAGAGCATAATAGAGAGGCTAAGACACGCCCCTTCCGGTGTGCCCCAATGGACCTTAATTCAGAAAAAAAAGACCAGTAATCAATGGCAAGACACAAATCATTTTGTGCTATGAATTCACATGTTGTTTGTCAATTTAAAACAAAATTTTACAAGACAAGAAAGTCACAGTTTGTGGAAGGTTAGTTAGTTATTATAGTTTACTTTAGTTTTGTACGAAACTGCTCAGTAAACTACATCTCCCATCTCACACAATACACATCATCAAAACCAACATTGCTGTCCCTTGTAACTTGTATCTGACCTGAAGTGTTTTATCATCTCCTGGTCCTTTTATCAGGCGTGAGGAGAAAGAATGATTAAGACCCATTGTCATGCAGCGACATCCCGATATAAAAATTCACAGGCATCGCAGCTTCAGCGGCTAATGTTAGCTTCTGTCTAATTATGTTTCCTCACAGTTTGATACTTTAATAGTTTTACAACGAACTGTGACTTTCTTGGCTTTTAAATTTATCTTTTAAACGGACAAGTATCATATGTGTAATTCGTGGCACCACTCAAATGGGATAAAAAAAAATATTTTTTCTCTTTCCATAGACAACAGTTCATATTTTTGAGAAGTTAGGTCCCATGGGGGTACATCAGACAGGGCGTGACATAGGGTCTCTATTCTATTCTTTAGATAAGAGGACATTTTGCTAGGTTTTTAAGGAGAGACTACACCTGGCAACCAGGGATTAGCTTATTCCCCACCTGGGTTTCATCTGCCAGTGTTGTAGTATTTGTCAGTTCTATGTATAAGACATGAAGCTTCTTGCTGGTGTATTATCAAAGACGTCAAAGGAAAAAAGTTGCTCTGAAGGTTGCTCACTGGTAGAGTTATGAAGTTAAGTATTTCGTCTACTACAAATTTGGCCAAAATATGAGAGAAAAAAGTGACGTGATAATCAGCCGTGAAGTGATGAAGAAGCTTCAGTGTTAACAGATAGCAGCAGGGATGAAGTGGTGTTTTGAAGAGAGAAAGAGGGAGAGAAAGTTCATTTCTGTTGATCTGGACGAAGCCCAAAGTGGCAAATTGGCAGCCTCTGTCCACTCAATGCTCTCAGTGGGAGTAATGAGAAGAAATCAAACTGCTCCAAAGTTATTTCAGATAATGCCCTTCAGTCCTGACTGAACAAATGAAAGGTCAAAAATTTCTCAGAAGAGGTCAGCGCAATCTAAATTAAATACATATAAAAATAAAAAGATTTATTATTATGTTTCTCACCAAATGCCAATAAAGAAAAATTAACGAATAGATAAATAATAACAAAAATGTTAAAATGTACAATTAGATTCAGTATGCTTTTTCCAGTTTATAACTCATCTTTAATGAACAGATAGCTATGGAGTGGAATTGGTCCTCTCAAATTAATCATTTATGCACACTAATCAGTAATTCATGCTCTCAAATTATTATGCAATTGAGTTAAGAGAACACTGCATTAAACATATCAGGTTAACATTTAACATTTGTTAAAGACATGTCATTGTTTAACAATGGAGATCTGTGAAAATACTTGGGATTTTATCTGCTGAATGACGTTGACACCAGCTGGGCTCCACACAGTTCATCTATAGTTTTAGATTTAAAAAAAATCATAAATCATAGTGCCATCGATATAGACATATTTTGGAGTAAATAGACTTAAAGGTTTCAGTCATCGTTCGTTTTGTTGTTCCCAAAGGTGAAATCATGAAATGAGATGTTTCATTTAATTTTTTTTTCCTCCTTGACACAGATTCAGTCATCTGATCTTTATGTATTGGCTGATACAGACTATCAATACAATGGTTGTTGCTATTTTTGTTATATGACTATGGTTAAACCCTTTGCAAAACTTGAACAAATGAATGCCATAGCACATGATTTCACCATCCTGGGGTAAAAAGACATATCATAGGTGTTTCGGGGCCGATAAATCAAGTGCAAAGACTGGTGTACTTACTGATTCAGCATGTTAGGTTGTATCAGAAGTGTTTCAGATACTGGTATCACTATCAGAACACCAGTGAAAATGTTCCTTCAGCTTTACAGGCATGTGTTTGAGCAGGTGTAAGACCACGGATAGAGATTTCATGACACGGTTGGTGGGGACAATACACAATAAACACTGTGTGTCGCTGTCAGAGGAGTACTGACTGAGATTACAGTATGAGAATAAATAAAAAACAATAGATTTGTGAATAAATCTCTCTTTCCTCCTGCTAGTCTAAAATAACTCACTAGATTTGTCACTTGTTGCTCAATTCATATATTCAGTATTTTGGCAGTAAAATGAGATCAGTGGTTATTGATGATTACCTTATGAGGCAGCTGGATTTGCAGGATCACAAAGTCACATGAGAATCCATCTTACCAGGCTTCAAGTTAGTCATTTGTGTCCGCACAAAAATGGTGCAGCCAATCAGCATCCTAGGAAGGACTACTGGCAGCTACAGGCGTAGTTTTAGGTGCACTGACAGTGAGAAAAGTCCATGGAAATGACTTGTCTCAAACAAACAATGGTGGAAGAGGTTAGCATAGATACTGTGATAGCATCAGTTATATCGAACTGGAGAGTATTTCTTCATTGAAAGAAGAGCACAGAACGACACTGAAGGCTTTTCCCTCTTCTGCTCGACCGGCTTTGGCAAGAATTTGATCTGGTTGGTTGAAGTTAGCTCATAGACATGATGGTTCATGCAGTCACCTGACAAGTTCATATTTGAAGGTGCCTGCCTTTTTCCCATGCATTGTTTTGCATCTATAATCAGCACAGATGCTTTGTAATAATACTGAAAACATTGATTAGATACCAACTATTATTATTATTGCCAGGGACAATTCAGTAGTCCCTGGATTTGTAGGGACATGTCCCTACCATCCCCACTCAATTCTACACCCTCCCATTGGATACTGAAATATGCTTTCTTTACTAAATTCCAGGTATATAATGGTGGTATTTTTTATGTCCAACAGTCCGAGTCAAAGCTGTCTTCTTGTCTCTTTCAGAGCATGTTTCTGGATATCTCATCTATCATGAAGAAGTGAGGCAACAGGGCTAACATCATGGCCGTAGAAGCTGTGTTCCACAGCCCAGCTGGGTCACAAACAGGGCCGCAACTGTATCAATGATCCAGCCATCAGCATTGACCCAGCGCTCAAGTCACATGGGGCCAAAACCAGTCAGTCAGCCATGATGAGGCAGCGGACTCAGTGCCAAAGCCCAGACTGTTTTGGATTCGAAGCACCTTAAAATGCCTACGTGTGGGTACGAACAGGAAAGGATTGTATCTTTTTAAAAGCATCTGTCTGTGAGTTTTTAAGACTGTGCACAGACAACACAGTGGATTACAGAGCAGACTCCTCAGAGGATCTGTTTGCTTCTGTCACATGGACTTTAGAAGCTTAAAAGACTTTTTTCTAAGTCGCAGACTTGATTAGAACATGTGTGTATCTGTGTATAGTTGTTTGTATACAGTAATTTCATGAGAAATGATGATGCTTTATATTATATTCAGATTAAATGCTTCTTAACAAAACAGCAAACATTTTGTCAACAGATATTTAATCAAGTCCACACACTGACACCACGCTGTGGAATCCTCATGCTTTTTCTTTTATTTCTCAACAAAAATTGCCTCTAGGCAAAATGCTGTTTTTTTCTTTAAAACCTTTTTCATATCAAATAAACAAAACATGACGTGTTGCACAATATTTACAAAAAAATCTGAACAAAACACAGGTCATTTGAACATTCAAAGATAAAAAAGGAAATCAAAAAATGCTGAATCTGCATATAACAGTCATGTTGCAGGTACTCAAAAAAAGGACACGTAAAAAATGGCTCACCAAAATATACAAATACAATGAAGTAACCACTGTAAAAAGTTAGAAACAATGCCACAGAAACTGTCTACATGTCTATCATACAGTCCTTACCCATAAGAAGAGGTATGCTGAATCATCCAGGTAGATAAGTGCTTAGAGTCTGTTCAACTAAACTTAAAGAAAACCTCCAAAATCACAATCTGAGATTCAAGTGGCCCCGATTTACCCCATTCTGTAAACAGGTCGGATTCAATAAGTACTTCCTTTAGTGTGCCACCAAACTGTAATTGCAAACTGAAGGCATTTGATTCCAAAATACTAACTTCCAGAAGGGAAAACTCTTCCCGATAACAACTGCTCATGGTTTAAATAATAACTGTTGTGCCTGGCTGCATTCTGAGATGTTGTAAAGTTGGAAACTCAAACATTATGAAGAAAACTGCAGTGTTACAGCTGCTCAGCTGACTGTTTAGAGCAGAAGCTCAGTCCCAGGTTTGTTGGTATGAGTTATGCACCATTGTAGCGCCACAGTCTGCAGGTTTTCCTCCAGTCCTTGAACCCCAAACCCCAAATTCTGATTGGAAAACATGCAGACTTAGCGCTCCATGCTAAACGGCTAAGAACAACTGTTAAAAACACAGAAGCCTTGAGAGGCAAGTGAGAAAACAAAAATTCTGGTGAATCCATTTCTAATTGTTTTCATGTCAACATTTGGAAAATACATTTAAGGTGGTGTTTTTTTTCTTTTCCTTTTCTTTTTTTTCAGGATTGTTTAGGTGGAAATCTATTTTTTCTCTCCTGTGTTAATGACGGAGAAAAAAGTTTTATTTTTCATATTTTTCTTAGTGTTGCCATAGAAAGATATCTTTTGCGGGGGGGGGGGGGGGGGGCATGGCCAACTGTTATTCAGGAGGACAAGTTTTGTTTTAAATAGCACTAAAAACATTCATGTATAATTCTCCATGCAAATTGTGTGCAAATTATGTAACATTAATGTCATATCTTTCTTTTGGCCTAAAATGTAGTTTAATCAGCACTGAAAAAGCCCCAAAAGACCCTAAAATTAGCCTGTATATGCAGTTAAGAAAACAACAACAAAAAAAAAAACTGCTAAAAAGAGGCAATTGACTCCTTTCCCTTTGTCTGCAGTTGAGTTTGCCCAATGTTTTTTCCCCATGAACAGGCCGGTCTGTTTTTCAAACTCACGGCTGACTGACAGGTCGCAGAAGTTACCGACAGTGGCGACGAACCCTCAACGCATCATGCTGATATAAGGGGAAAAAATCAGATGTTAGTGGGTGTTGGTGGGGGTTTTTTTTTTTTTTTTGGTCCAGTGCAAAAGAGGCATCAAAAAATTATCCTGCAAAAATCTGTTCTTTAGTCCTAATCACAGGAGAGAAGACAGTTTAGATCAGACCTAAAAAATGGATCACCACATTTTTTCCACACTTGTCTCTCCGGGCTTTGTCAAATGTAATAAAAGGACCATACCAGTGTTTAATGCAGTAATTACAGGACTGAGCTGACCACTTTTCAACTGATAGTTTTCTGAATGTCATCCAGACAGCTGGTGCTTTTCATTTCTTCCAGTACAGTTTGATTATCAACATACAGGCTTGAAACCTTGTGTTCGCTACAAGTAATCAGTCACAGTGAACATCATGTCTGCTTTGACTCGTGCTTTTTTTTTTCATGTTGATGCAGTTGTAAGTGCAGATTGATCTGAATATTCTGCAACGCATTACCACACAACTATAATGTGACATTAAAAGCATGTGATGGATTACCTAACTCAGGCAAGTTTCACGTCTACACGAGTTCTTTTTTGCACCATACTGAAATGAAAACAGAAAACACTGGTATGTTCCTTTAAATTCCATTATGTCCATTTTGAATACAGATGCTCCAACCAGTCAACTAACAGTGCTGGATACTGATAACAGTTATGTTGAATGCATATGGAGTAAGATTAAGTTCTGAGATTACATTCGGATCAGATCAGAATGTCAGAAAAAAAAGTCTACTTGTGCTCTAATCATGTCCCATACAACAGGAATATTGTGCAGTGTCCATGTTGTACCCTGAGTCCTCAGAGTTGGACAAAATGCAGAGCAACCAACTTTGAATATTAAAAATTTAACATCTCTGCAGCCTTTAATTAAACCAACAGGTTTTTGTAGCAGGAGGAGAGGAAGAGGAAATTTAAAACTGAAAGTCAAAATGAGGCACAGAATCATTTCATGTCATTTATCCATCTGTTATGTTCTACAAAAAGGATATGCACTGAAAAAAAGTGCAAATGAATGTTTAGAAATCAGTTATGATTGACATTTTTTGCAGAGTTTTGTGTAGAATAAATTATTAAATGTTACAAAATGATCTGATGCCTCATTTTGATTTTCACTCAAGTGTAGCTTCCTTTGATTTTTTTTTTTTTTTTTTTTAGCTCAATTGCAGAAATTCAACTGAATTACATGAAGTAAAGATTTATCTTTTACTGTTGGTCCTCTATTACAGTTTATTATCTGGTGACACTTAGAAGAGCATTTGGCTTTTTCATATGGAGACCCACAGTGGTCAATATTACATAAGTAAACAAATAAGACATTATGCAACAAATAATACATATGAAATAGGTATGTGGTACAGAAGCCCTGAGAGGCTACTGAGAAAAAAAAATCTGGTGATCTATGTTTTTTTTTTCTGTTTAACAGCAGCGAAAAAAGAGGTTTTGGCTGTTGAAATACGTTGTTTGTTTGTTTGTTTGTGTTTTTTATCAGGATCATTTTGTTAAGTGTTTGTTGTTGTAATACCCATTTTGGCCACAGGAGGCTGATTTGCAACACTACCACATGCTTTAAATAGGACTTAAAGTATTTCACACAGTCTTGAGAATTGGGACAAGTCATGTCCTACCCCAAAAAAAAAAGAATATATAAAATAAAATTAATAATAATAATAATAATAATAATAATAATAAAATAAAAAACAAACAAACAAAAAAAAAAACAGAAATACCAACACTCAAATTCTTTTTTTTTTTTTTTGGTAGAATTTTATCCTTTAAGGATTCATATGTATGAAATATATGTAATTTATGAAATGTTTTTCCAAATTTTTCCAGTTTCTAAACTTGCTCTGTCAGAAAACAGCCTTGTCCCAGACAAGAATTCACAATTTCAAACAATTTAAAAATGTGTTAAAATCCTTCAAAATCTAAAACTAACAATACCTACTGATAACAGAGGTATAGAGATGGGATATTATAATCATCTTTGTTTTAAAATTTTTAATGAAAATGTTGGCCCTTGTGTCACAGATGTCTGTCAACTCTGTCAGATTGTAACAAAAACATGATTTAATCAGGCATGAAGGACCCCTAAGGACCCCTGTCTCACTTGAATAATATTTCTATCAGATGTGTGTCAACCATAACTAAATCAAAGCTAAATAAGAATAATTGTTTAAAAATGTGTATTCTGATTAGCATTAAGAGAACTCTGAGACACTTTAAAAAATAAAATGGCTGCTCACCATGACAAGGTTGGCTCACTACAAGGTTTAGTAGCCACGAGTTAGATTTTTTAAAAATGTATTTTCCAGCATAATTGAAGAGCAAAAATCAAAACCCCCTCAAAATACAGTTCTGTACCCAATTCTCAAGAATGAGTGATTTATGTTTTCTTCCCAGTGAGTTTTAAAATGTATTTTAATCTGTGCTAATCTGCTGATTGCATTCAAAGACAGATTTAGAAAATGGATCAACAGAATTTTTTTTGTCCCACTTGCCTCTCAGGGCTTCCATAGCCTAGCTATGAAATTGTAAAACATTCCAAATTTTCTTTTTAAAACAATTTATAAAACAATTATTACAGGTGATTTTTTTAAAATTCATTCTTGATGTGATTATTTATTGTATTTATTTAATATTGAACACTTTGAGTCTCCATATTTCCAGAAAGAAAGATGATCATTTCACTATTTGTCACTAAAGGGAGCTTTATGATAGTGAAACAAAAAGTCTGAAATAAAGTGTTTGTTTTTTCCCTCTTGAGGTTTCATCTCAGAAGAACACAGCAATGTTTCAACACAGTTTCTTAAAGCTGCAGCTTCATCACTTCCTGCGTTCCCTTCCTGGATAGTTTGGCCTCGGTAACCTCTAAGGCAAGAAATTGTAGCTGCACTTGTCAGATGCATTTTTTTTCTCATAAATTCATCAACACTTTTTAACTTATGTAAAATTTAAAAAAAAAGAACTTTTATCAGCTTTTCTATTTAACTTAATTCCCAGGTCTTAATTATATCTTTACAAAACAAAAAGAGCAGGTAATACACAAAATTGTAAACATACTCACACCCCTTTAAGTTAAAATATTACAACTTAAGTACATATGACTTGTGACTTATAAATGAAGACTTATTGTCAACAATTTAAAAAAAATTACAACCATTAACAAATCAATAATCTAAGAAAGGGTAGTGACCTACATTTTACATCTATGCAATTTCCTCTACGCCCGACCCCAACCCCAACCTCACCCCCGACAACAAATAAATAAATTAACAAGTTCACATTAAGGAATTATGAAAACCAGCTGAGTTGTGTTCTTCAGTGTACTCTGAGCGATTAGTACATTCTAATAAGATTATCATTGGCTAACAGATTCTGTGGTGATGTCATGGGGACGATCGGTTCGCTTTCCTTTCAGTAACATGAGTCTTTATTTTTTAATTTTAGCTCATTCTGTTTAATATTAATCTCACTCTCCAATGCGTAGACTTGTTTGTTTTAGGCCTCACACGGGGCGCCACATATAGCGGAGTGCACAGCCTTAACATGGCACCAAATTATGTTTGTAGTTTTTTATGAATTTTATCAGAAATAATCTGTTAAAGCTCGTGTGGTCAGGCTGCACTTATAATACAGATCCACAAGGTTTGAATTTTAGAAGCCAAATATTCCACTTTGTTTCTAAGCCAATAATTTTACATCGTCAAAGTCATAACAGCAGCCCTTTCTTTGAGAAGTTAATAACATATTTGTGATAAATCAAGTGCAGTGAAATATGGCCAGTTGCGATATCAGACTGTAGTTTGACCTTCCCGTGCTGAACCTGACTACACCTGACCCCGGCGGACCAAAGAAGCCCAAACAAACACATCCAGTGTTCAGATGACACTGTGGAGCCGACCGTGCAGCAGCAGCAGCAGCAGCAGCAGAGCGCCGGGCAGCAACAGAGCAGACGGCAGCAGCACTCACCCCGGCCACGTGCCTCCCCATCGACTTTTCAACAGCAGATGAATTTGGCATCTCCCTAAATCAATAACCAGCGTGTTTGTTTGGAGCTCTGAACTTCATACCGCACACTATCAGGGATACTGATTTGTAAATACAGATTGATCATTTTTGCTTCGTGTTTTGAGCAAATTCACAGACGATGTGTGAATTTTGAAAATGCAGGTGTCTCACACCGACATAATGTACCAAATACATTTAGTAGGGATATTTGTCTTATGTACAATACAAGAACAGTGCAGCTAAATACATGATTACCATAAGTACAAACACTAAATTCTTACTACTTATAAGACAATAAATAAATGGGTCAAAAAGAGCACTTATGATTTGTTTAAGATGTTGTTTAAATGACCACACCAGTGTGTTTTTATTTTAGCCCAGCTAACATGCATCATGTGTTCTCAACATTACAGACATACATTTTCATAGATTAAAATTCTGATTTTTTGTCTTTTAAACCTTGTTCTATTCAGCTAGGAGAGTTACTTTAAATAAGAAATCCATCACATGAACATTATGTCTGTTGTTGTATTTAATATTAATTTCACTCAATCAATATTTTAGTTTTTTGGTCCTAACACTTGGCCTTTAAAGTCAATCATAACTGCAGTTATGCATCACACGGGGCACCAAAAACACTATTTAACTGAAACTTGCTGTAATTCTAATTTAATGAATATAAACTAAAAAAAAATGAAATTAAAGTATCATTTTAGTTTCCTGGTGGTGACAATGTCATTTGGTACTAGTTGTACGAAAACAGAGGTGGTTATAAAACAATGTATACATTATGGCTATACTGAATAACATATTTGGGGCTTCAAAAGTTGAGTGAACAAACACATATGGAGCATAAATGAATGTTCATGCATTTGTTTTCCATTAATTCATTTGAGACTAATTAAACGGTGCAGCTGACACAACATTTCCAAAACCCTGCAGCCTTCAAATATTGATTTGGACGTTGGTAACCATGGCGATGACAGATGCTTCAAACCATTTGGGCCCGTCCTGGTAAATATCCTGTCATTTATTTTAATTTTTAAGAAAGAACAAGGAAATAGTTGTTTTTAATCTCTAAGATTTTAATTTCCAGAGGAATTTCCTGGATAAACCTGCTAAAATGACGAGAGATCTGTTTAAACATCATCATGGAAATTAACTTTATTCTTCTCATATTATTATATTTGAATGCTTGACTGTATTTTACAGTGCTCGGACTGGCTTTGGTAAATAAAGGTTGTGCTACCGATCAATTACACTCAAGATGTTCCAATACCATTTCATCCTTTATGATACTGATTGATTCTGTTAATCAGAACTTTGTGTATCAGCCAATAATGAGCACCAAAATGATACCAGTGCTTTCAAATATGTATATTATTATTATTATTTTTGAACTGCTGTATACTAATAACCTTGTATGGATGTGATATGATTGCTATACTTGCTGTTCGACACAACAAAAAAGATTACGCCATAATGCATCAGTGCATAAACTCGCCTTGTAACTGATCCAGCATTTGAAGCTGTATCAAAGGCTTTTCCAGTATTGGTACTGGTATCAGAAAACCCCTAAACTGAAACTAAATGAAAATTTGGACTTGTTTTTCCTACAATTATTACCAAATTACATCGTCCTTTCCAGAAATCTTCTAGTTCTTTGTGAGGAAATAACTGGGAAAATAAAGCATAACCCAGTCTGACTACCATGTATGTGACTTTAACAACAACAAATGCAGCTCAAGAAACTTTAAACCTACTTTCCTTCATTTCATACTGATCAGATATTACTGAAAACAAGTGAGAACTACTACAGCAGAACTATAAAGTGACAGTGGTGTGGTCATTTAATCTAAGTGAACACCCAGTGATTGGCTCATGACTTGTTTTTTAAGTGCCAACGTCACGATGCGTTTGCTCGTGCTCGAAGCCAGGCGTCGGTTCCAGGAGGAGCTGGGCAGTGCTTCAACTTTGTAATGTAGTCCTGTCTCTTAGCACAGATATGAAAACATCAAGAAGAGAAATGTGTAGAAACGTCCATCTGAGTACAATAACGAGTAAAAGTGAAGCTCGACAAAAGCAACTTTGCATAATGAGAGTTCATTTGTCCATTTCATCGAATGTAACGCTTTAAAAATACACTCCTTTGGTAACATTTTACTGTAAAGTCCTGTGTCACTCAACAATTACTGGATCACTTAAAATGAGAAGTAAGCTGAGTAAGATAAGCTGTCTAACGTTGTACCCATTATAGAATACTAAAGGATTAGTTCAACATTTGGGAAATATCTTCTTAGAGTGAGGCAAGAAGTACAGAGCAGTTAGCCTAGCTTAATATAAAGACCGGAAATAGCCTGGCTCTTTTACCAAAAGTAAATTAAAGTAAGTGTCAGAGATATCAGAACATCTCACTCTTTGTCTAAAAAACTACAGTAAAGTCAACTTCCAGTCTGGTCTCACTAAGAGGCATAATAACACAGCAAGATCTTATGACATTTCATGTGCTATCACAAAGCTTCTTTGCTTTTCGTGTGTCATTTTGTGCCATTTAGTTTGTCACTAGTCACTTTTTAGTAAAAAAAAAAAAAAGTCAAAATTCTCTGATTTTAGTCTCTTAAAAATGTGAATATTTTCAGTTTTTTCGTCCTCTGTAACAAGACAACTGAATGTCTTTGTGCTGTGGACTTAAAAAGACATTTTTAAGATGCAGCCGTAGATCAAACAAACAGAGGACTTTCACCCCGGAGACCGCAGTAAAACCAAATGTCAACGCTGACTTACTTTAACTTTCGTACTTAACTTTTGTCACATACATTATTTTATTCTGTACATATGTACATAACATAAAGTTAACTTAAGTGTGTGACTTTACCGAAGTAACTAACATTCTTGTTTAACCTAAACCATGATCTTTTTATGAACCTAACCAAGTCATCATTATGATGATGATGGTACCATGTCCAAAACTCATCAAATGTGCTGCACTAAATGATGTGCGAAAAGCTTAAAATGCGTAGACATGACACATGAAATGTACTAAAAAGTGGCGTGACATTTAAACATCATCCCATGAAATCATGTTCCAACTTAATATAGGAGGAAAAAAACACCACAGCTGGATGTTACATCTACTATCAATAAATATTAACACTAGGAAGGCAGGATTGTGGACTTTTTTTTTACAGCCAATAATGATAACTACCTGCTTCTCATGGCCAATACAAATAAAATGACTGATTATTTCACGTTTGGTATTTTAAAAAGAAGTTCATATAAACTGTAGTTTGTGTAGTGAGCAAAGATGGATAATTTAATATTCCACAGTTCTGACCTAACCAATTCTAACTGACATCACTATTACTACAACAGTAGTCCTTACTCTTCAAATGTTCATTTCTTTTTAGTAGTGTTTTTTTAGTTTCTCAAATTCATCAAAAAAACCACCCTATTTACACCTGGTACTAAAATGTGATGTGTGATATGTTATCCAGATTGTTGTACGGGTTGTGTTTACACCTTAAGATCCAGACACAATACAAGCCGAACTATCTCCAGATGTGGTCAACCAGATCTGATTTCATTCTGATCATATAGCATTTAACATGCGTCTTCCTTTTCTGGATAATGTATCAAGATACAGATCACATTTATGGATTTATTGGCCCCGATATTGATCATGCATCCCAATTAATACAATAAATGTATTTAACTTAAAAGGAGCCATAAACAGTTTGGGAAGAACCACTACAGACAGAACACAACAGAAGCAGTCGATTTGTGTAAGCTAGTTAAAGTCGTGACCACAAGGCTAACAGTGGGTGGAACCATTTTGAGTTCACGCCTAAACAGTTTTAAAGGCTTTTTTGAACAGAGCCAGCTTCACTGTTTCCTCATGCTTTCCAGTCTTTATGCTAAGCTAGGCTAACCACATTCTGTGACTCCTGCTTTGTACCATAGATGTATAATATGAACTAGACGGGGCGTTGCCACTCATCCATGCAGCCAGTTTTTCTGCAGTGAAAAATTCTTCACCGACCAAAAATCATTTTCCCTCATAAGCCTCCATCATAAAAGAGACATCTGGTGACAGGACACGTCCAACTGCAGACAAGGTCAGTTATGATTTTTGATCCATGGAGGTTTAATATTTCTTTTCCTTGAGCCGAAAAAAGTATTTTTAAAATCTGTGATGTCGAACAGGAAGTCGTGGGTGGGGGCAAGGGGGGAAACACTACCGTGCATAACCAGGAAGTAAACCTGGAAGCTGGGAAACTTATTTGGCTTATGAGCCAAAGACCGACTCTCACTGGACTGAATGGGTGCCATCTTTGTGTACACTACCTAGTTCATCATAATATATCTAAGATCTGTTGAACTACTGCCTCAGTGAACCAGAGGTGACAGATACTGAGAATGAAAACTGAACATGAATGATTTAAATTGAAGTAATTACCAAGATTAGACAGGACTGTAAAGTAAAGTGTATGTACATGTGAACAGGGACATTACTGAACATTCTGAGGAATTCCTGAGTTTAACCTCCCATGATGCACAAGAGAGGGAGGGAAGCTGACAGGAAGAAAGAGTCAGGATGAGACAGAGACAGAAAGAAAGGAGAGAGAGAGAGAGAGAGAGAGAGAGAGAGAGAGAGAGAGAGAGAGAGAGAGAGAGAGAGAGAGAGAGAGAGAGCTGCCAGTGCTTTTGTTTGACCACCAGTCCAAAAATACCTGTCGAACAGTATTGCTGATAAGACAACGCTTGTGTCATCCATTACAAAGAAGAAAAAATACTTCAAATATCAAGACAAGGATGAGTGTGTCACAGCCTCCAGACTCTAGGTACAGGCCTGTCTCTTCTGCTCCTCCGTTGTGCATTTCTCAGTCATCTCCTGACAGAAATCCACTGTTACAGTGGGGCTACATACTTCCTCAGTGGATCCCAGCACCAGCGGACACTCCAGGTTCTCCGGCCCCAGCCCCAACACCTCCACCCCGGGCTGCCTGTCCTCCGGCACCCCCTGGCCGAGACCCACGTCGCTCTGCCGCGACATGGGCAACCTTGGCTGGGACGAGCCCTCGTCAGAAGAAGGCGATGGCGGATTGGATGTGAGGTCGATGCTGGCAGAGGGCGGCTGCGTGCCCTGCACCTCCCTGCACACTTGCTGGGAGAGGAAGGAGAGGTTCTGCCACAGCTCCGACATACAAACCTTCAGCTGGTTGCGCTCGCTCAGCAGCTTCTCCTTCTCGCACACCTGAGGTCACAAGACACATCAACATCATCAGGTAAAGCAGCACAGAAACACTCTGAGTGACTGTGGCAAACCCTTTAATATTTAATCAGTAGAGCTGGAGAGTAGAGATTTAGTTTGCACTGGTGGAAATGACATTTCAGACACCAGAAGTTGCACTTCCTGGTGGTCTACAGCTGGCAAGGATGTAAATATCAGTGGGAAACCCCATAATACCTGATTTTTTGATGTTTCACTTCAACACAATGATGGGGAAAAGTAATCAGTTACTGCTGAAAAAAAAGGGATTGAGGAGCCACAGTTCTCTAATATGGCAGCCAGGGGGCGTATTACATCCCCTAAAAACACTCTATTAACCACACAGCAACCAAAATACTACACCACAGTGAAATGTCAGATTTCACAAATACAGTAGAAAGCAACCAAAATGATGTCTTTGTCACCAGACTCCCTTTAAAAATCTCCCAATTTTGTGAGTTGTTGAGTGAAGAGAATTATTTGGGTCTTATTTGGGTCTTCCTGTACAGTCTGCAAATGTTGTACATGAAGTTATTTTTTTCTTTGTGTAAAAAATGTGTCTTTTTGTCCCAACGCAAATGTAGCTCTGTGTTTACATACAGAGCAGGGAAGTGAGATCTGATCACAAGAGGTCACTCTGGAGATACATTCTAGCGTGAACTGACGTACTCAGACCCGTCCAGTGTGGTCACCCATGATGCAATGTTAATGCCAGGTGTAAACATGAGTGTGCATATCCGTGACGTGCGTTTGTTGTGTGACCGTACCAGTTTGCGGATCTCGCTCTCCAGGTTCTGGATGCAGTCCAGCTTCCTCTTGCGGCAGCGCTGGGCGGCGATGCGGTTTTTGCTGCGGCGGCGGATGTCGTGGATGAACTCCAGCTGCTCTGAGGTCAGCTTGTGCATCTTGATGAGGATCTGGAAGTCATTGCGCGGCAGGTTGGTGATCTGGTCCACGGGGAAGGGCAGCTTCACCTGAAACGACCACGGGGATTGATTTCAATCAATAGGATCAATGAAACAGCAGCCTACAAAGTATTTCTAAAAAGTACTCAAACTGATAATTAGTTCACTTGTAACGACAAAATGTCACATAAATGCAGACGTTATAAATGCAGATAATGCATATAGCATTAAACATTATCAAATCAATCTATGTATACTATTACATAGTATATGCTTGAGCTGCACAATTAATCAAAGAAAATGGTCAAGTGCAATATTCAGATCACAGGAGCTGAGTATTTTTAATGAAGTTCAAATGTGTCACAGCATACTATTATAATCTAAATAATAACAATAATAATAATAATAATAATAATAATATTTAGACTTTTTACCACTGCTTTCTCCTGAAGTATTGTTGAAGTATTATTTTTATTATTATTATTATTTATTATAAATGAAGCATTGCAGTGATACAGAGACGCTCTGACCTAAAAATCATATTCATATTGAGTACAGGAACATGCATTCCTACTAAAATAGTGACTCATTTCACAATCACTATATCTGTCAGAATAGGCTCAATGCAGAATAACACCATCTATGTATTCTATAGTTTCTGGTGTTTTTTTCATTATCACTTTACTGTTTCCTCTACACTTCTGAAACCAAAACTACACCACAGACAATTTAGCTCACACATTAATGAATCAGTGAAATTATAAATGAACAACACAAGTAGAGCTATACTGTATATTTATATATAAAAACCAGAATGAGCTGATAAAGGATCAAATTTCATTTTCTGTTAAAAAAGTTTTCATATCAGAGGATATAGGTATAGCTGTGGAAGGACATCGATATATTGGTCAGACTCTAATTTTGAGATTGTGTTTGTGTGTTTTGAGACAGTGTTTGAAAACTGCTGCGTTTTTGACTCTGATGCACAGAGAAACACAGTTGTGTTGAAACGTTGGTCTATTTGCACATTTAAAGGCTGTGAACTAATCGGTGCTCTCTGGTCTCTTTTGTTCTCTGGAAGTTTGTTGTCCTCGAGCTGAGAAGCACCTGATTCAGCTGGAAGATATGCAGGAAACCCTTCTCACTATTTTTTTTTTACTTTTGATACTTTAAGTGCATTTTTCTGAAGCAGGATCTTGTACTCGTAAAGGAATCATTTTAATTTCTATTTTCTTTTTGGTACAGGATCTGATTATATCTTATACAACTGGCATTAAATGATATGAGAGGCACCCAACAGAAGTTTGAAGTTGGCAGAGGAGGTGCAGTGTGGTGTGAGATCCACTAGGTGTCAGTGTGACACTGCTTATTGATCCCAGCAGTTCTACACAAAGAGAGCACAGGATGAGCTCTTTGTTTCACAGTCAGGACCTTGTTTTGGTCCAAATTGTGCAAAATTTAAATGTGTATTAACACTTTCTTACTAACTTACTTATTTATTTCTTTATGGTATTAAATCAATTTGATTTAACTGACTGTTTTTTTGCATTTTTAATGCAATTATGTAAGCATTTATTTTAGGGCCACACGATACGATAAAACAGTCATATTGCAGTTATTTTGACTGAAATTGTGATATGCAATACGATCAGGGGGAATGATCATTTTCGCATTACAATTTTAATTTTTACTGAAAAAAATAAACTATTAAAATCATAATATGTGAAATTTTTGGGGGTCTGAACCAAACAAACATGTTTTCTTTCATCTGAGGAACCAGATTTTTAAGCCAGGGCATCTATGCAGCACTACAGATCTTCATTTCTCACACATTTTTCCTTTTTCAAAAATATTGTGATTAATTGTGTTGATCTGCCTGTTATGTGTATATATGAAGGCATTTTTTCATTTGTTTGCTCAGTGGTTTGTTTGAATCCTGAGCTGCAGCTGTGTCCATCTGAAGCAGGAATCTTATTCTTACTTATGAATGAAATGTTGTTCATTTATTCCATTGAAGTGTTGCTGAGTGTGTGTTAGCTCCGTGTTCCTCTGCAGCAGCGTACATGAGAACAGGCTGCTCCAGCAGACCATGTTCTCTTCACAGCAGCAGTGTTCAGCTCAGTGCTGCCAGTACACAGCGATGACATCATTCACTGCTCTGACAGCAGAGGAAAGGGAAGAGAGAGCTGAGTGTGTGTGTGTGTGTGTGTGTGTGTGTGTGTGTGCCTGTGATTGTGTGTGTACGGTGTGTTTAGGTGCCGCCTGTCCTCTACTCTATAGACATCTATATATAGCTCCATGACTCTGAGCAGTCACATAATAAGGTTGGAATGACAAAGTGAGCCCTGGATGGTCATAAATCCCCTCACCAATCTCTCTCTCTCTCCCCCGTGTTCTGGTTTCCATTTTTAACACTGTGTGTTTCCTTTGAGACGCTGCTTCCATCACTTACTGCTGTTTTATAAGAAAACTAGTTTAAAGCGTTCACATCAACATTTGCATTGCCAGAATCTTAAACAAATAACTGTACTAAAAAAAAAATAACAGTAGTTAAAAACCCACCGAAATAACTAATTTTCATTCAGTCTGATCCTACAGTACAGCCAAACAGAGGCCACATGATCTAACTGCAGTTGCATTCTTAGATCAATCTATGAGTGCTTTTATGCACTACTATCCTGGCTCTGATCAGGTTTTTGGAGTATCCCTGCTATCTGTTGCACAAGTAAACGTCATATCCTGGTTTCAGAAAAGACTTTATCACAGTGCTGAGAAACCTTGATATGCTACCTGAAGGAAGAATAGAATACGAATAGAAACTAGGATACTGTGGCATGTAAACACCTCATCTGGGTTCCTGAACATTCTTTGTTGGTACAGGTCATAGTGGCTGAGCGCCAACCTCTGAGGCTGAAAAATGAAGCTAATGTTGTAGTGGCAAAAACTGCAGTTCCTCAAATGGCCACTTGAGGCTGGCTCCAAAAGCGAGTCAATCCCCATAGAGCCCCATATTAAAGTTGGTGTAAAGCAACAATAAATATGTGTTCTGAGTTTGTCACACCACAGAAACATGTGTTATTAATCACCCAGCCAAGTTTGAGTGAATGAAAAATAGCTGAAAATCAAAACTCTTGAAAAGATGAGTAGTTTTCTCTGCTGTGAAACGTTGGGGGCGTGTCTGCTCTGCTTTAGTCTAGACCCCTCTACATCAGGTGATGTAGAATGAAGAGTTAGAAAGTCCATGTATGGAGGAGGTGGAGTGGATGGATGGGTCAAACAAACACACAACTTTCATCCAGGAGGCTGGGGTTCATGTCCCATGTGAAACCAAAAGACAACGTTACCTTAAGTTTATGTCACATGGCTTACTTCCCTTATGTCATGTGCTGTATGTAACTTAACAAACTTATTTATTAATTAAACTTATTTAACTTATTTTGACACGAACCATGATTTTTTTTCTAAACCTAATCAAGTAGTTTTGGTGAGTAAATCTAACCGAACTGTGACTGTTTCACGTTTTAAAACCATATATTGAAAAGGCTTTCTGGCAGCGTCTCATATGGACACTAAGGGCTGTGACAAAGTCATCAGTATTTGATGATGCAGGATGAGAATGTTTTGGAAACCACTAGCTTTACTCTGTCCAAAATGTAAAACTACACCTACCAACACCTCTACAGCTCACTGACATGTCATATCTCATTTCTAGTTAGCTGCTAGTCTTTATGCTAAGCTAGACTGACCACACCCACTCCAGCTCTGTACTCCACACACAAACATGAGATTAATTTCCAGCTCTCTAAATGCATTTCCCAAAATGTAGAATTACTCCCAGCACAGTTATCTCTATCAATTTATCTTGTACAAATGTGTAGCCCGAGGAACAGATTGACGGCAGTGTTGCCATGGCTACTGAGTGACTGACTTCAGTTTTGTACCTTTGCCTTTCTATGCTACTTTAACAATAAAATATCAACTATATCTTAAAATATATAAAAAATAGAAAATATAATAAAATATTTTATAAAAATAGAAAATATATATTGTAAGATCAGTTACTTAAGCCAGTGTTGAATTTAGTGAAACAGAATAACTCAAAGAAAGCCTGATTCTTAGTAGTGTTTTGTTTTTTTTGTCTAATTTTTCAATTACTTGTGAAATAATCAGTAAAATACTTGATTAATAAAATATTCCAGAATTACAGCCCCAAAATAATAATCTTGTAAAAATGTACAACTACTTAAATAATACTTAAATAAGGAGGAAAGGCAGGAAAGCTAAACGGCGGGATATAAAGTAGTGGGGGTGTCTTTGTGGGGCTGGCCTAATTGGAGAGGGCAGATCTGGGGTCAGTAGTAGCAGATGGTGGAGGGAACGTGGACAGGACACCTTCCACCTGCCTGCAGGGCATCCTTGGGTGTGTGTGTCCACTCTATGGGTGAGACAACTGGGTCAGGGCGAAAAAGTGGGACAGACCACACATACATAAACACACACACACACACACACACACACAGAGTACATATGTAGGTGTAATATACAATGTAGGTATGTATGCATTTACCCTAAATTAAAACAAAACCAAATACAATATGATTAAAACTAAATTCTACTCATTTTCACAGTTTGCTTGGGAGACTTACAGTGTAACTGTGTGTTTTGTCAATAATCTTATTTTAATATTTTACTGTTATATTTCCAGGTCATATTTCCATTTGGTTTTGTATAATAGTGACCGTTTTATAAGCTTTTGTTCAAGTATTCAGATGAATATAATGTTCAGATCAGTGGCCTTGTTAATGCACTCAGTTGCCAGTGTATTATTCTATTGTACAATGAATTCTTCCTTCATGAAGGTTAGAATGTTCACTGTTTCGAGAAGGTAGGATTTATTGCAGACTAGTTCTATTAGATCATTTACTTTTAGTTAGATGAGGGGTTCTCAAAGGTTTCATGACTGAGTGCCAATTTTTGAAGCCAGTACATTTAATTAAAAATTCCTTCAGCACCGAATTCACCTGCTTACAGATATGGCAGACCACTGCCTCACTGTCTGACAAAGTTATGGTTGATCCATTTTTCCTTAAACCTCCTTTTTCTCTTTAACCATACAAGTTTTTTTCTGTGGTGGTTTTTCCATCTCACTTCCACATTAAACTGCGCGCTAACAGCGCTTGTATTGATGACAGAACATAATTTGTGCAGCTTGTACGGGGGGCACAGTTTGACACAGTTGCTGAGTAGTGTATTAAATGTAGGCTATTGAAAGTGAAAATAATGGAATGAACTGATGACTGAAAAACAGTATAATAATTCATGTATTTCATGCTACATTCAGGGTCACACAAAATGTTTCTGAGGGGCGCCACTGGCTGGCACTTTGAGAACCTCTGAGCGAGGCTAAATGCACCTAACAAACCAAGATGTTTCTGCAGGTCCTCACTCCAAACCTGTCAAATACAGAAGCTCAGTCAGCGGCCTACACTTCAAACTCTGATGCTGTAGTTAGGAGTGTGTGTAATTAGTCAACTGTAAGATTAAATCTCACCACCATCAATAGTCAGCACCAGAAATACTAGTTGGTTAAACTATTTATCAATATTTTATCCATGTACAATGAAAATTAACTGTTGTCTCTAAGATGTTATGCAGCTGCCCTCTTGTCCAGCACAAATGGCCCAGTCCAGCAGTGACACACATTTCACCATCATTTCAAATATGATTTGACGACTGTAGACTGTTAACGGCGTCAAATGATGTTAATATGCACATTATTTTTTCGGACAAGGTTTAACATTATCAATTAATAAACTGTGCTTTTCCTACTGTTAGACTAGACGACTAGTCTAAAAAAAATTTGTGTTTAATCAACAGGGAAATTAGTTGCCAGGAACAGCCCGAGTAAGTACCCATCTAACATTGGTTTTGCATGTGCAGGGCTCTGGCAAAGTTAGCAATAATAGATACGCAATGACCAGGCTTTCAAAATAAAGGTATAACTACTACTGGGATAGGATTAGGAGAAGATCATGGTTTGGGTTAAAATATGTATGCTACTTATCTAAGTTTACAGAGGTAACGTAATGTACCAAGTTACGGAACTTAATGTCAATGCTGTCTCTTTCACACTAGGTCAAAGTCCTGTGTTTGTTTTTGGCCCATCCATCCACCCCACCTTCTCCATACGCCGACTTTCTCGCTCTAAATACTCCGTCACCTGACTCTGACAGCACATCAAAACATAACATTGGAGGGGCACCTCCAGAAATGACACCAGAGGGGTACCTACAGTGCTGCAGTCTGAAACACAGCACTGACAAAGCTGCTGTATTTTATGTCTTTGAAGTGAGAATGGGCTGGATATTTAGGTTGTTGTTTTGCGCTTAAATTCACAAAAAATCTAGAACTGCTAACCACAGATAAAAGAAAACGTGTGCGACTGTGACAGACACTGAAATGGAGGGTACAGAACACTGTGCGGAGTGCGTAACAAGAGTCTGCAGCCATGCAAGCAGCTCTGTACCATGTGCCATCTTACTTTAACAAGCTGTTAGCTTGCTAACATTTGCTAATTACCACTAAATACAAAAATTCAGCTGAGCTTGATGGGAATGTCATTAGTTTTGCAGATATTTGTTCATAAACTGAAGTAGCCTATTTCGACAAATTAAAATTATGAGAAGAAAAGCCAGGGGATCACAAACTCATTAAAAGTGATTCTCTGGGGACTGGGGAGATATTTAAGTCTGCACCAAAGGGGGAGACAGATCGACGGAGAGCCACACTCCTGTGATTTCCATTTGCCAAACACTAAATTCATTTTCTGTTTAGTTGTCCAATGCATGCTGATATTAGCAACAAATATGTCCCAATTGTTTTATGAGAGTTAGAAAACTGTATAGCAAGAGCCGATCCAGTATCTGAAATACTTGTTTATGGGGTTAAACCTGTCCCCCCCCCCTTTTTTTTTGGCAAACGCCACTACGGTCAATTTATCAGTAAATGATGTGAAGCTCAACAGGCCTTTATGCCTGATTGTCTTGGCTTTGTAGGACTCTAACTCACTTGTTATCCAAGATATTACATAACAAAGAGGCTGACACACACACAGTTTAGGATATCATCACACACTAAAATATATATGTATAAGCCACAGATGGAACATTTGTAAGAAGTCAAAACAGCAGAAAAGGCTGATAGTGAGTCAAAACATAGTTCTCCACAGAGCACTACACACACATTCATAGCTGTTAGGAGAGAAATAAGTATGAGTAGTTATGAAGCCTAAAAATGTCTCTCAGAGTGTCTGTTCCAGTAGGTATACTCAGAACCGCTATCACTGTCTAATACATCAACATCTGCAGCACATCTTCCCTGACTCATCCACAGGCCACGGAAAATCTAATAAAGGTAATATCCTATGGGTGTGTGTGAGAGAGAGAGAGCGAGTGGGGGACTCATCTCACGTCTCATCAGAAAATGCATGTGCTAAGGCATCGCCATGGCAACCATACAGCTCTTTTAAGTACAAGGAGTATGTGCTGGAAGTGTTTGCGTCACTTCTCATGAGGAAAAAAACTGTCTAAGAATAGTCGCAGCTGTAAATCACACCTAGAATGTGCTGCAAAATCAGTGAATCATGCTACGATCACGGGGATATGTTCTTTTAAAGTTAATGGCAACAAGAGGCCATGTACTGCTTAGACGTGGTTGATCCTTTGGTAACATAATTGAAATCCCTGCCTTTTATATGCAGTATAAATTGATAGTAAGAAAAATCACAGTCTCAACTCATACATCTAAATGGTGTCCATTCACTCGCTCCTATTTTCCAATTCATTCATTCAGCTCTCAGGACTTTTGTAACAAATGATTTTTGTGGTTTGAAGTTTAGTTTTTCTCCTGCGTCACTATCTGCTTTATTTTACTGTCCCATGTTCCCTTTTAGCTGGATGGGAGTTGTGCTAATTTATCCAACATTTCCTGTTTTAGCTGCTTCAAAATAAAATCATTTAAATAACAAAACAGCAGGGAACTGTGAAGAATTTATAGCAAGTGAAACATCCACTGTTTGACTTGTGCATCTGGACTTGCGAGAAGTGTGTAATGTATGTAATGTCAGTACGTGGGTTATTTTAGCCTGTAACTTTACACACTTTCTATTTTTTATGTTCACCAACATTTGAGTTAATTAATTTGATGATCTGAAGTAAGAGAGAAAGACAGACTTGGGATAATTTTTGTTATACGTAAAACATTCAAGTTTTTTACTTGGCCATCTTAGAGTTCAAGAAATGCTTTTGTTGAGAAACAAAATGTGAGAGAATCATGATCTCAGTTCTCAGGGAGAAAAATTGTGATTTGCTGTTTTAGCTAGAATCTTCCAGCCCTAACAAGCAGTAGGCTGAAGTGTGACAATGGGGAAGTAAATTCTAAAAAAAACAACATGCATAGCACATGTGTAGTTAATGACAAAGAAGAAGACTAATCAGATGTAATGGGTTTAAACAATCAATGATTTCACTGTGTTTATTAACTGGCAAGGGATGCGGCAAGATTCGCTACCACGTAAAGCCAAAATTCTGAGATCAGTTTTCAGTAAGGGGAATGCATTACTTCTGGACCTGACAAGGGCAGCATATATACCAACAGGTGTTCCAGTCTGCTGTCAAATGCTAAAGTAAGATGAGGAAAACTGAAGATGGTGCAGCTACCATGTTTAGGTTGACGTAATAGGCTATATCCATAGCTTGTAGTAGTAGGCTATCTTCCCAACTCCCTACTGTTCAGCCTGGTATCTGTCATCAAAATACATGGGATTTAAAAAAAGTATTTTTTCTGCCTTTATTTATAGGACAGCCGAATACATAACAGGAAAGGGGAAGAGAGTGGGGGAATGACACACAGCAAGGAGCCGTAGGCGGGAGCCGAATCCTCAGCTGCTACAGAGGACTCACAGCCTCAGAACACTGGCCGAAAGCTCTACCACCTGAACTACCAGGCCAGCTTGTTTTTGGTTTTTATGGTGGTATCAAATTGGGTGTAAAGAATTGTGGAATTTCTCTTGTAGTGGTATCGACTACTTAATTTCTGCTATCAGCGTATGTCTTAACTAGACATGCCATAATGTCAGAATAAGTTGGGATACTCATAAATGGTATCAAGTGATATGAGTGGTACTTTAAATAGAACAGTAATACTTAGAACAATATTGGGTTTTTTTTTTGTTTTTTTTTGTATTTCTGAATTTATTTATTTATTTTTTGAAATATGAACAGAATCTAATGTAACATTAATCTGCCTGTATTGCCTGCAGGTTTAGGCTATGTGTCTATGAATGAATAGTTTCAGTATTTTAGGGATACAAGAATGTTAATGAGACATACTACTGTCAAGCAAGACTAAGACCTCTATTATAGTACCAAACAGATATGTACACAGATAACTGCCACGGACACCTTTTTGTTTTATTTATACTACTTTTGTAGTCCACTTGAAGGACTTTAATGATGTCCACTGTGACTGCATGGACAAGTCTGCGCCGTCACAACAAATTAGGGGTACACAGACATCCACACAAAGCCTACGCGTATGCCCTCTGATGACGAATTTACATCACACACAGACCCTGGCAAACAAGGCTTAGTTAGCACCGGTTCTTATACAACCGGTACCTACCAGACCAAATCACAACAAAATTATGGTGCCTCATTTCGGTGCCATCTGCCCAAAGTCTGTCATGCACTTTATACTGTTAACAGTTAATATACTGTTCGATTTCAAGTTCAAATTTGGGATGAGGAAAAGATGTTCTTTACTGTCATCGACTGTCATTTCGTGCTCCTTTTTCAAAAAGTTTCATTCAGGCACCATTTAGGCACAAGTACCGTTTTAAAAGTATAATTTTAGCACCAGTATCCGATAAAAAACAAACAATACCCAACCCTACAGTGGACCCGTGCTCGCTCACAGATGCGGAAATTATAATACTGTCTTAAAAGTCTACAGACATAGCAGCTATATGAGTCTGAACTTTTGCACAGCAGTACATTCAGCTAAATGCTGACAGCAGCATGCTAACATTCTCAGTCAAGTTGCTAATGATGATGTATTGAAGAATCTGATTGAGAATCTGGGAAAAGATTCCAGTATCATGGTCCAGACTAGATCAATCTTCTGAGTCTCAGGTCTTGAGCTGAATTTACCTTGATTCTAATACAAAGAGCAAGAAAGTATAACACTAACCTCTGGTCCAGAGACTCTAGAGATGCCACTTTCACTGTCTCCCTCTGAGAAAGAGCCTGATTCGTCGCTGGAGTTGCCACCACTGGCACCGAATCCCTGTTCGCTTTTGATCTTGGTGCAACCCTGAGAGAAGACCACCTCTCCGCCGTGGGGGTTCCTCTGCTCCACTACCCCAGCCAGGCAGTGAGACAGTCCAGAGGTGGAGCCTGAGTGCGGGGAGGAGGAGAAGTCAAACTGGGGAAGGCTGGAAGGCGAGCTACCACTGCCTGTGTCCTCTGGGTAAGAGAATGAAGAACGGGAGCTGGAAGTCTGGGTTCGGGGCTCTGATGGAGGAGGGGAGTGGGCCGATGTCTTGATGGGGATAGGGCAGCTGGTGGTGAGGCATGACCGACCAGAAGAAGGAGCTTCAACCTGCATCAGGGTTGAGACTTTGTCTCTGAACTTCTCATCCATGTAAGAATGGGCCAACATTTGTCGCTCACCAGCTGCTGAAGAGAAAATGACGCTGCATCTGTCTAGCTCGCCCTCATGTTTAGAGGAGGAAGCTTTGGACACTGGCCTTTCCATGTTCTTGCCAATGCCAGTCAGCGTTGCTGGTATTACATCTGCAATGCCGGTCTTGAGGTCAATGCGACCTAGAGAGTCCCTCTTGTCCCTCTGCCTGTCTTTGACCAGTTCCCTGTAGTGGTTGAGGGACAGTCTGTTGGTGAGGAGCTGCTGGATGGTGGTGCTGGGCACACCACTGAGATCCAGGCCACCTCTCTGGAGGTAGGAGCGCAAGCAGGAAGAGGGTGAACCTCTGCTCGGAGAGTGCTCAGCTGCTACTGGAACCCCTTCTACCTCTAGCTCCATCTCCAGTACCTCCTCAGTGCACAATTCTGGGTTGCAACCACTCCGTTCATCTCCTTCTTCCTCAAACATAAATGGTTCCTCTTTGATCCTGGAGGGTGTGAGAAGAGTTTGTGAAGCAGCGCTGCTGTCTGCGAGCTGTGTGCTCACAGGGCTGACTGAGGTATGGTTGGCCAAAATGACATCGTCACTGCCATGATGGTTTTCTCCATTGTGCTTGTTGTCACAGATCTGGTACTGATATTTCCTGTATTTAGGACATTGAGAAAGGTCAGCGGGAAGTGATGCAGTGCTTGCTACATGATTGGTCTGCTGCCTTGTCTCTGTAGAGTCAGCCAAGGGTGTTGCCTCAGAAAAGGCTGTGTCCTCTGCCGTGATGTCATCTTCGTATTCCACCTTGCTATTACTGGCATGCTGGTCGTCATTCTGCAGCTGGGCTTGAAGGAACCGGAAGCAGGAGTCCTCCAAATTGTGAACACCCAGGAAGTCAGCACACAGGATGACCTCATGGATGTTGTCCCGACTTAAAACCAACTTGGCCGTGTAGGCAAACTGGAGCAGTGGAGCAAAACCTTTAGCTGTCACCTGTAGAGGAGGGAAGAGAAGACATTTCAATGAGTTTTAGATGAAATAGTCATTTAACTGTCAGTGCCTTAAGCCAGTGGTTCTCAGCCTGATCCACAAGGGGTCACAAGATACTTTTTAGGGGATCACCAGAGAATAAAATAAAATATTGGGGAAAGCAGCATGGAATGCGAGCCAGGAAGTAGCTCTCAGTCCTCTAATGACAATCAACATAAGGGACAGCACAATACAGCTGGCCTCAAGAATGTAATAGCCATCATCAGCCACCAGCACAAAATTATTTTGGCAGTTTTGTGCCACAGTATTGTGCATAACCAACCAACTATAGCCAGTTTTGCTAGCTATCACATGGAATGAATACTATGGAGCAATGGCTTCTCAGAAAAAGTATTCCAGCTTAGGAGACTAGGAAGGAAATGGAGGCCGTGTCTCCAGGTGGGTCACCTGGAAGTCCGCCAGCAGTAAAGACAAGGTGCCAGCGTTTCAAACACAGCCCCAAGCACCTACCAAACTTCGGAAATATCACCCTAACTTTCTGCAATATGGATTTTGTGTGGAGGTCACAAACACCAGCCGGATTATTTGGGGGACTGCGACCCGAAAAGGTTGAGAACCACTGCCTTAAGCATCCATTTAAAAGTAAGTAAATGCTACATCAAAAAGATTTCTCTAAAAAGATTATATTGTGACTATATTGTGGAGCTGTAGCTCTAAATCAAAGTTGAAAATTGTTTCTTATACAGATCTGAGCAGTAGTAGGGAGGGAAATCAAGTAGGGAAATCAAGTCCAGGGTGTGCCTTGAGGCCTTTCTGCTCTAAGAAATGTCTCTTTACAATTCCAGTCTTTTTTCCATTGCTAAAGGCAAGGGGGGTTAAAAGATCTGTAGTCTATACCACAATAGATTACATGATAAATTTAGTATAATGAACATTTCCACAACACTAACTCCATCAGTAGAACAACAAAGTCATGTCCTATGCACCACTCTGCCACCCTGAGTTTCTCTTTTCTGAAAGAAACAATGTTTCTCAGTTGTTTCCTCTTTGCCATACTTCTAATCAATGTTGAGCTACCATCAACAAAACTCAACACTTGGAATGTTTTTTTTTTTCACTCTTTAAAACTATAAAGAGGCTAACATTGCTCTGAGAAAAGACAAAGTGGAATGTCTGACATGATTCTTGCTGTACTGATGGAATTAGTACAGAGGAAATGGACATTATACTGGATTCATAAAGAAATAAAGAAATAAGGGCCTGTCTCTAATATAGGTATGTCCCAAATAAAGGCCTCCTTGCCACTAAGGCGTTTATTGGAGAACTTAAGGTGACCTACATAACCAACACATTCTAACATCCAACTTGTTGAATATAGCGTGGTCAGGGGCCCTCTGTTGCAAACTGTTATTTTTTGCATGTGGTCAAGTTATATATGAAATATAAAACATCCTGGTAGTCTTTCAAAATAAGGGCTCAAAAACTACTTGGGTAGGTTTAGGGAAAAGATCATGGATTAATAAAGTTCTATCCTATCTTATCTTACATTCACATTTGTAATATTAGTAACATATGTATTTAAGTATGTGACATAAAATAACATAATGTAACTAAATTACCAGGAACACAAACAACTGGGTTTTCAGCAAATAACGTTTGATAAACACAAATGAACAACAGTGTTTATAAACTGCAGCTCTGAAAAGATAATCACATTGCACGTGAACATGCACTCACACGTGCATGCACAAAATAATTGTGTTTGGGTCCCTGAAGTTACGTAACTGAAGTTACGTCTGAAAAAGAAGCCAACATTGATTTTTGGTTTCACGTGGGATAGGAACTCTGGTGTCCTGGGTGAAAGTCCTGTGTGTGTTTGACCCAGCCATCAACCCAGCCTTTTCCAGATGCAGACTTTCTCACTCTTTACTATGTCACCTGACTGACTCATTAAAATATATCGCTACAGAGGCGCCTCCAGAAATTACACTACAGTGTCATGGTTTTAGGCATAGGGCCACTGACCAAGCTGCCATACTTGATGCATTGGGAGTGAGAATGGGCTTAATAGTTAGATGGTTGTATTATTGAAAACAAGCACTTCAATTGGCAAAATATCTAGAACTGCAAAATGCAAACTAAAGAAAACATTTGTCCAAAAGGTTTGTAACTGTGATAGACATTGAAATGCAGGGTGCAGAAAACTGTGGAGCGTGTGTAGCAAAACAAGAGTCTGCAGCCATGCTAGCAGCACTGTACCATGTACCAGTTTAGTATGTTGTTAGCATGCTAAATAGCATGCACGACAGTCCAGTGCTTTTTGTCCTGTAAGAACACAACAATGAAGCATAACTGAAGGTGGACAAAATATTACAGGAGTTTGTATTATTCTATTCTATTCCATTTCTATTATTATGGTCAGAGATTACTGTGGGACTCTAAGAGTAGCACTGCAATGGCTAATTGATTATTAATCAATTATTAGATTCATTGCCAACTATTTTGATAATCGGTTAATCGGCTTGTGTCATTTTGTAAGGAAAAACGTCCAAATTGTTTGATTTCAGTTTCATAAATGTGAATATTTTCTGGTAACTTTACTCCTCTGAAACTGAACTGAATATCTTTAACATTTCTGACATTTTAAGACAACCAACTATTAATCGAGAAAATAATTGATCAATTGAATAAAAAAAAAGAGATGGTGAAATGGATGAAATACAATTTTACCCCACAAGCAACCAATCCACTTTTTTCAGAGTCAGTTATTTCACCATATTCCCACTTTATTAATCTTACATGTCTTATATTTTTGCCTGAATCCTTTTACTCGCTCCCTCTCTTACACCCATCACCCTCTCATCTCCCCTCCTTTCTTCTCGTTCCCTTCGGTAAGCATGGCTACTATGTGTGTGTGTGTGTGTGTGTGTGTGTGTGTGGTGTTGGAGGGGATGTTGATAGTGTGTGTTGCTGTACACATGTGTTTACTCTGTACTGCTGTGTGTGCATGTGTGTGTACATGAAAATATACGTGCGTATACTGGTGTGCGTGACAGCCTATTTTCAGCTGGCGTCAGCAGCTGCTGCCTCCTGTGCAGAAACGCATCTTTATAGGCACAGAGAGGAGCCAGGAGACGCTGCTCTCCACCCTCACACCACCTTACTAATGAGCAGCAGGAGAGGGAGAAAGATGGCATATGAGAGTGGTGGGAATAATCAAGGAGTATGATTGATCATTAAGCACTTAACATCTTGCTTTCACTTTTTATTTCCCCTTAAGTACCTTTAAGGTTCAGAAAATCATGTTACTCCACACAGTCTGACAGTGTCATATATGTATGTTCTGTATCATCCGGAAGCTGTATGATATTTACACTGGCAGAAAAATTCAGCCCCAATAAGTTTTATCTGGGCAGCATCAAATGGAAAAATAGATGTCTTGTGAATGCTTTTATACATTTACCCTAAAGTCAGTCTTACATATTTAGTATCTTTAGCAAATGTGGGATCTTTACTTGAATATAAAACAGAGCTCTCTGGGTCTGAACAGTTTTTCCCCTGGCTAGTCTAGGTTTTGGTTTATGGGATGAATAACAACTTTCAAATTCAAGAAGATTGTAGAACTGAAATCAAAAATTGTACATTATATGTAATTGTTTCAGCTGGCCGCCTGCTCTTTGGAGCTCTGAAGAAAAATCACCTTTTTATCCCGATTTAACTGTTCAAAAACAAAAGGCAAATTACATCACTTTTTCACAATAAACAGGGATTATTGAAGTACTTCATCAGTATAGTTTAGACCAAGGATCTTCAACAGATGGTCCATGACCGCTAGGGGGGTCCTCAGAATTACTGCAGGGGGGCTGCCAATTTTCATTCTTTTTTTTTTTTGTAAGTTTTTTTCTTTCAAAAATTAAAACATGTCTCAAAATACATAATAACATAATAACATCCACCAAAGATAAATCAGTCTATTTGTGAAGAAAACCCAAAATATTTAGCTTACAAAATATTGGCAAAAGCTAGCTAACCTGCTAAATCTATCCTATCATAATAAGAAAACTAGTTAGCTATGTATCACTGAAACATGTTGGCCAATTCAAGACTATGACATGTTACCTTCCATCTCAGAAACCACTGGTGCAGGGGGTGAAGCTAGCACACCCAACGTTAGCCATGCTGCTGACTTAGCAGCTACAGGTAGGCGAAGATGAGAGAAGACCCAAAAATATTCAATGCTTTATATGTAGTAGTGATTCATTCTCTGACTCTAATGGGTCCTTAGCCTGAAAAAATGTTGAAGACCCCTGGTTTAGACAAAAACAGTCAGACAAATTCAAAACACCAGGACAGAGCTACATGTGCCCTGCATTTCCCTTAGAACTTTCAGATTTACTCACATGACAAAAATGGTGCTGATCAGCCATGATAGTCGTTATTCTTTCCAGCAAATGGATTCACTTCTCTATCTGATGACCTATGGCAATGATGCTGTTGAAAATTATGTTTGGATGGCTGGGAAGCCGAGGAAACCACATTAAATATGTGTGAAGAGTACTTCTTCACTGAAAAAAGAGCAAATAACAACAATGAAGGCTTTTGTCTGTCTTTTTCTTATGTTTCGTTGATCTAATTGGTTGAAGTTAGTCTGTAATAGACAGATGGTTCATCCAGTCACCTGCCAAGTATTTTTTGAAAGTGCCTGCCCTTTTCCAAACAGTTTCCAAAGACGACTTCCCAGAAGGTTCTGTGTAACAAACCATCTGGCACGTCAGATTATGGAGTAAAACATTAAAAACTGACTGACTTATCATGATTTACTCATTATCAGTGTTGAATCATCCACTTTTTATGCAACTTCCTCAGTCAGTTCCACATAAGAAGCACGGTTTCCAGACAGTGAAGAGACAACAATTGCTCGTACAAATGGGTCTCTTGAATCAACTCTGTAAATGTACTGTCCCATTTGCTGCCAAGCTAACTAACAAGCGACTATGGAGACCTGGCATGAGACTAGCATGTTCCAAGCTTAGCTAGCATTAGTGTCACACAAATTTTTTTTTTTTTTTACCCAGAATGGCGAAAGCATGACCTGCCCTTCTCTGCCTTTGACTGGCTTACCTTGAGATACTTATTCCAACCTTACCCAATCTCACTAACCAACCCAAACCAATGACGGCAACAAGTACTAGCGAATGAGAGTCAGAGTAGGGCGGGTGATAATTCTAGATTCTATTCCAGATAGTTCTTAACAGTACTCTGTACATCACCCAGCTTCTTAAATCACTGCACCACTTGCTGCTGTGACTAGATCTTAATCACAATCAATGTAAAAAAAAAAGTTGAGACAACAACATTTCAAGGCAACTTACTGCATTACATTTTTGAAATCTTAGAAATAAACTAAAAAAAAGTTTTGCCAACCTATAATTTTTAACTGAAGTAATTTACTTTTCTTTGTTAGATAAACTTAAATCTTTGAGTTTTAGAAAGTCAAAAAAATGTATTTATTTCAAAAATTGGTAACAGTGAGCTGATCTCTTACTTGTCATTATTTGTGCCTGAAAGTCAATTTATTTTTAATTGATAATTTATTCACTTTCACTTCAATTAGTTTGCTCACTTTTCGAGGTACCATTTTTTTTGTCTTACTAAAACTCAAGGATTCAAGTTTACCTCACGAAGAAAAGTAATCTATGTCAACAAAAGATTAAACCTGTTTAAAACTTAAGAGTTTGAGTTGAGAGTTCAAAACTCAAAAGTTTATTGCACAAAGTTGCCTTGAAATTTTTAGTTTTCTCAGCTTTTTTGCATTTTTACAGTGTAGTTACATGTTTAGTTGGGAAGAAATAGACTTGATGGTTCAAGCTGCAGCTACTTGAATTAAATGGGAGTGAAGAAAGAATTGTTAAAGGAGCTGGTAAGGACAGCCTTACTGATTAACATTTAAGAGGATTAGTTTTATCATGGCGACATGTAAATAAAGAATACTGAATTACAGGCTGTAAACACCTGACAGGTTTTTCTCATGTGCACCTGAGTTCCAGTAATTTGTGAGAGGGTGACTGAGAAAATAAAGCTGCACTCACAGTCAGTGGGGGATGAAGTTTGAAGTGGTGGAGACCAGAGCGAGTGATTACTGTACAAGGTAGAGTCACACAGACATATTAATCAGTTTGACAGATCTGGGGCATTATATGCTAACGTCAGACACTGGGATCAGGAGCTGTTCCCTGATCAGTCCCGGTGGTGAATGGAAAGGGCAGCAACTAACAAGGTAGCCGCATTGATATTCATCCCCAACATGTTTTCATAAACAGATCAATTTGTGTCAACCCTCCATCCATGTGCCCTTATTTATCCGAGGAAGGTCAAGTCAGACTGGACGATCTAGCTGCTCTGATCACATGGTGCATCATCATCATCATCGTCATTGCAGATGTTCTCGGAGGTAGACTGGATGTGAATTGTGCAGTAAAAATGACATGTTTTGCTGTTTTTTTTCCCCTCTACAGCTGCTTATTAACGGGTGGAGAATCACGCTGCTATTGTTGCTGCTCTTTCTCTGATGCATCTGTTCAGGTCCACAGGTCAAATTATCCTGAGCTCCTTTTTCAGATATCAGATTGAAAATGAATTTATGCTTCAGGTAAGTTTTCCATTATGTGAAATGATACATTTATACTAAGATAATATTGGGTACATCATAAAGCTGCAATGATCCATTGATTATTAATCTTTTTTTTTAATTCTTAAGAAAAAAAAAGTCAAAATTTTCTGATTTCAGCTCCTTAAATGTAAATATTTTTCTGTTTCTTTCCTCCTCTCTGGTGGTAAACTGAGTATCCTTGGGTTGTCACTAAAACAAGAAATTTCAGGACATCACTTTAGGCTTTGAGAAACACTGATTCACAGTTTCACCCATTTTCTGACATTTTAAAACAAACAACTATTAATCGATTAATTGAGAATATAATCAGACAATTAATCGACTATGAAAATAATTGTTAGTCACAGCCTTAGTACATCATGAGGTATAGAAGGAGTAAATACAAGAGCAAAATCAGAAGTTACTACATAAGTGCTACACAGCACAAGTACCACACTTTATCATGTGATTTCAAATATTACTTTTAAAGTTGTAAGTTAAATTTTACCACATATTTTCTTTAACAGAGATATTTTAGGAACATTATTGTAAGGATATACAGGCCATGAACACTCCCACCGTACAATGGGCCACTGACTCCCTCAGCAGGCTTCACATTAACTGCCTGTTGGATTGTCTAAAAGCATCTGAAACTCCCTTTGCCCACACATATCTATCAGAACTGGGGAGCCAAGGGTAGATGAAAAAATCGATTATAATTGTGACTCTCATCTTGTGTAATGTTTTTGTTTTTTTCTATTAGCGTTAGTTTAAGTCCACCATCAGTCATGTTTTAAACAATATAAAATGCTCTGCAAGAAGTTATTAATTGTGTCTGTCTTTTTTTTTGCAAATAAATTCAAATACTTTCGTAAGATGTCAATGTACAAATAGCTCTACACCTTGCCTTGATTTAGTACTCAAGGATTCATGAATATGTAATTAGTCTCCGCCTTCTCCACACACCCCAACCTCCATCCCTACCCCTAAGTAGCTGCACCTGGCTTCTCCTCAGTTTTGCTGGCTAATCACGGTAACTAGCTGCATCCAGCTTCTCCTGTGGGCTGGGCATCACCGATAATGATATGTATAGCGCCACTTCCTCAATTAACAGGATTGGTTTATGATATCATATACCCAGCCTGACTGAATCTGTTTCATTGAGACTGCCCTTGCTCACTGCAGTTTCAAAGCAAGAACAGACAAGGAGTTTACTGCTTATTTTGCTCCTGATATGTCTTGTAACACATGAAAAACACCACATGGACATGTTAACAAGGTTATAAACAGTACTTTCGCTGGAGGGGATCTTTAAAAACATTGCACACATATTGGAATTGTCTTGTAGTTCACTTTCAAAAAAGGCAAATGGTTGGCTATTTTTTTTTCTTTCATTTAACAAACACCAGCTGATCAACTCAGACTGTTAACTGTGTTAACAAAAACTCTAAACTCAACAAACTCTAAACAGGTGAAGAAAATAACTTGGTCCATATCTGTTTCATTTCAAAAGCCTCCAGTACACACAGCAACTTCTGTTATAAACATTTACTTTCATTTAGTGCAGTTAACATTCGTAAATCAAAAAGGTGTGTGGTCTCGCACACTTTCTCTGCTTTAACAGACAGTAATCTTCATCAAGACCATTTAGCTTTAGAACTGCAACAATTAATAAATTATTAAATTAATCACCAACTATTTTGATAATCAATTTGTTGGTTTGAGTATTTTTATAGGAAAAAAGTCAAAATTCTCTGATTTCAGCTTCTTAAATGTGAATATTTTGGGGTTATTTTGCTCCTCTATGGACAGTAAACTTAATATCTTTGGGTTGTGAGTAAAACATTTGAGGACCACAGATCCCTTTAAGAAGAGACCTACTGAAAATATGCACCTTTATATCCCTTGTGCGATGCAGCAGATCTCGCAGACTAACAAAAGTACGGCCAGAATCAAAGCAGCTGAGATACTCTGACTCAGTCCCTCGGAAGGGTCGAGCACCAAAAACACTAGATCCCACTGTTTGGGTTTTTTTTTTTTTTTGGCTTTTGGCTTTTGGTTGCACTTCTCATCATAATACTAAGCCTAAACAATTTTTGTTAGATGGCAAGGAGAGAAAAAAGAATGCCAACATCTTTCGAGTGTTTGTCACACAGCCTCTGTTATAAATCTGAAGCCCAGTCTGAAATAACCCTGAACTCTGAATAACCCCCGACTTAAAAAGTTTAAGTTCCCCTCTAGCATTTCATTTTAAAAAGGGACCTGATACCACTCCCTGTGGTACTCCCTGAGTTCTTGTTCTTTTTTCCGTGTTCTCGTCGAGGCCCTTTACCTTGTCTGGCAGGTTGATGATGGGCTCCACTTCGCCCGGCGACCCGTTGTGCCCCAGCAGGGCCTGCAGGAAGTAGCGGCTGCTGGCGGCGAGGACGGCCCTGTGTGCTCGCACCTCCCGTCCCTCCACCAGCACGGTCACGTCGCACAGGATGCCCTGCCGCCGCTGCTCCTCCAGGCTCAACAGCACGTTGGCGCAGTGGACCTTGGATTCGTACACGTACACGGGCGCTGCCGCCTCACCATCCTGCTCCTCGCCTGTCGACATCACTCCCTCTAACACCCTGCACAGGACAAAACAAGACAGGACACCATGTTAGCTAGATACGTGCTCACAATCTATAAATACATCTTTTCACTGTGTCCACTCTGAAGACACTTTGACACAGGAATTCTATTAGGTTCTGAAAATGAATGAATGACTATTCTGAACATAAAAATAAAAACAGATAAAAACAAACAAACAAGAGTAACAGCGTCCAAAAAGGAGTAGGTAGAAGGAGGAATAGAAGAAGTCCTTTCTCATTTCTCCTCTATTAACTCATGTATCATAGTATAATAACCTCATCCCACCCCGAGTTTAGAAGAAAATAAATAAAAACCAACGCTTAACTCAAACCTTCTTCATTCCAATACCTCCCAAAAATTATTAAATTATATTTGTGCTTTGCTTCAACTCATCACCCAGAGCTGATGGGATTCAGCAGTGAAACTTGGTGATGGAAAAATAGTGAAGCTGTCTGTTCATTTATTTTATAATAATGTCATAAGTATTCAAATGTCAATTAGATAGTAATCTGATTATTAATTATCAATTTGGCCCAGTCAGACCTGATCACTATCAGAGGTTTCCACTTCATTATAATATCTCATAAAAACTGACAGATTGTCATGAAATTTACTGACCACATTCATGCTGTCGAGACTCTACAACCTTTCCACTTGTGCCAGCACAATGGTGAGCTTTACATTATTATGATAAGAGCCTCATCAGTTCTTGTTCATCTCAACTAGGGCTGGGAATCAAGAACTAGGGTCAGGTACTGAGAAGCAGTTCCAAAGTGAAACCACGTTTGAAATAAAAATTCTTAAGGAATCATTAAGAAACTGTCTTTTCGATCACACTTATTGATTCCTTTGCTGTTTTCACTCATGCTTACGTTTGCCTTGTCTGTTGCTTTATCTTGTGCTTACATACGCTACTATGATGTGTGATGATGTATGAAAACAGTCTTTAAACCAGCACAAAAATGACAATAACCAACATAAACCATCATTTTGTGGTCAAACACATCACTAACCTATCTGAAAGAAACAACTGTACACTAGTAAAATGTAACACTGGAATTTTGGAACATAAAATTGCACAAAATTGGGGTTTATGGAAATGAGAAAAAAAAAGCTCAGTTAAAAGAGCTTTGGTAATTCAGATATAAATCAAAATTATTTAAGTAATTAAAAGGACAAACATAAAATCTTTAAGTTTGTGAAACTAGAGCCATGAAATACAATTGCATGAAAAATGACAATTATCAAAATAGTTTTAATTAAAGTGAAATAAGCATGTGTTTTGACCCAGCCTCATAAAGAATCGAAATCGAGAATTATGAAGAACCGGAATCGATGAGCAGAACCAGAATCGTTAAAATCCAAACAATACTCAACCCTATTGCAAACTGGTTCCAAGTCCGATCTGTTGGAATCACATACCTCTGAGCAGATCAATTCCTTTTATCAATGCCGGCATGTTTTTCTTTAGAATGATCATTTCAGGTAGATGTGGAAACATCTTTCTACGCAACATTGTCTTAAATTCCAGGAACACCATGTATTTGACACTCTACGCACGAGTGCCGCTGCTTCCCAACCAAAGCGGCACATCCATTACAGAGAGTAAATATCCTGTTGTAATAACATTAGTGCCTCGCAGGCAAATTTTCTCTTTGACAAAGGAAACCTAAATGAAAATGAGCGCTGTGCAAATATTCTCTCATTTCATCCATTTTAGATGATGGGACACAGACGGAGGAATCAATAAGGGAATCAATAATGAATTGGACGCATAAGCAGAATCAATAATGGCATTGGTGTGAATCAAATCTTATTAATTCCCATCTCTAACCTCTACACCTCTGTGACACAGACAGTAGAACAGCAGAAAGATACAAGCAGGTATTTAATTATTCACTGCAGGGTTATTGTACTTGAATTATATACTGTAAAATATGCACATACATGTGTATATAATATCCATATGTATGTGTGTATATAGATATTAAATAGGGCTGCAACTAACAATGATTTTTAATCAAGTGTTGATTTATTTTCTTGATTTTTTTTTTTTTTTTGTTATTGATTTTGGTCAGTAAAATGTCAGCAAATGGTGAAAAATGCTGATCACTGTTTTCCAAAGGCCAAGCTGACGTCCTCAAATGTCTTGTTATGTCCAAAACACAAGGACATTCAGTTTACTGTCATAAGAGGACTAAAGAAACCAGAATATATTCGCATTTAAGAAGCTGAAATCAGAGAATTTGGACATTTTTTATTAAAAAATGACTCAAAACGATTAATCAATTATCCTAAAAAGTGGCGCTTCATTTGATAATTGATTAATAATCGATTCATCAAATAATCGTTGCAGCTCCTATATTAAAGAAGCAGATATAGGTAGATATAAAGCAGCCTTCAGCAGTGATGCAGGCAGCTCTGTCCATTGTGTTTCATTTCAATGCTGTACTACATAAAGCCCGACACAGACAGCTGAGCACGCAGTCTGTCTGTCTCATCAGCCCTTGGCTTTGTGTGTGTGTGTGTGTGTGTGTGTGTGTGTGTGTGTGTGTGTGTGTGTGTGTGTGTGTGTGTGTGTGTGTGTGTGTGTGTGTGTGTGTGTCAGCAGGCAGAGAGGGGGCTGCTTTCTGCTGATTCATGGCTTTTGAATAGGCAGAGCCCAGCACTGGGGGCTTGCTGAAGTAGTGTTCTGGCTTTTCTCCCCGTGGCCCACGGGCCAATCATCTCAGCATTGTAGATCATCTCCTGCCTCCCCTCAGGAACACTTCAGGCTCAGACCATTCTCTATTGCTTTTCATGATGCGTGCAAATTGTTCACTACCACTGTTTACCCACTCCTCTACTCGGCTCGGATTTTCGGAACTGCTCTGCCTGCTGAGAGCGAAAACAAAAGAAAGGGAAGATGCAGTCACTAACATTGCTCTTTGTGTCTAGTCATCTACTGTATTCCACAGACTGCAGGCTAAGACTTGGCTTTACTCTCACTGTGTTGTACTCTACTGTACCATGTCGTTTGCCTGTTTCATGTTAATCAGAGTTCAAATTAATGCCAAATGTTCACCGAATGAGTAAGTTTCTGTTTATGAGTCATAAGAATCTTTTAGAAGAAGTAGATGTTTATGACTGTTAAATTGAGCAAAATGTTAGAGGGGTTTGGCAGGCAGTGAGACAAGCAGACACTGACTGTTATTTCAGAGCAGTGGACTTTTGTTTTCAGGATAACAGTCTTAACTTTACATTGACAGACACACTTGATACTTAGAAACAGGGTTGATTTGCTCCTGCAGGGTTCCTGCAGCCTGCCTGAGCTTCCTTGAGTCTGTGGAGGATAGGGCAGGGGAAAAAAAACTCGCTTCAACCATAGATCATATATTAAACAGGATTTCAACCATTCTACGGCCCCAACTTACAATTTGGATTGCTGTACTCATCTTTGGATGCGTAGTCATTACTACTTCCTGAGGGTGGCCCTAGAAAGTCAGCCTTTCATAGTAATATAGTATCTCAAACATTATTTTAATGTTGTGTCGATGTGGGAGAAAGGTCTGGCTTAAAAAATTTTTTGCCATTGCAGGAAAAAAAACTGGCTTGTTTGTATTATTTCCACATACCAATCACAATCATCTTAGGCAGCGCAAAGCCCAGGATGCAGTGATGGTGCTCTGTAAAAGAGACAGTATAATAAGTAGCGGACAGAGCACAGTCACTGAAAATCAGTGTTGTGGCTGTGGCTGTCACCATCTGGCAGGCCATGATTAATCATTAATTAATTAATTAATGATCAGTTTAGGGTAACTTGTAATTTTCAGTGTGTACTTTATGAGCTTGGAAACTGTCGTCGTCATCGTTGATTTCTGTCGCGACGGAGACTCTGAAAATGGTGAGACGCAGATGGCAGGAGAGCCGAATGCCACCAGAAAGAGTCGGCCAACGCCAGGCTTATACCGTAATGTGAGCCAAACTGGTGGAACTGTATCAGGATATATGATCATTGTTTGTTATCATTTTACAAAAGTCTGTCATACAATATTTATGCACTGCCACAAAGTATAAAATATGGCTGTTTTTCTTAACTCCTGAAAGGTGACATTTTGGCGATAGGTCGTTCTCATTGGACAGCTATGCATTGGACGGAAAGGTAAAAAGTAAAAAGGTTGCTCTACACTTGACAATACAGCCTGTATGAAACTGAATACCAGAAATACACTGGGTCAATTATACATCAGATCATGGAGAACCCCATATAAATATTTCACCAGAAAAATGGACGGACCAGAGCAAATACACGTCTGTAACACTGACATTCAGGGTTTTTTCTCCCTTCCCCCACTATAGTTACTTATTCATGTATTTTGTGCATTAGATCTGTGTTTATTTTGAGTTATTCAGAGGTGGAGGAGATGAAAAAGATAAAAGACACAGACTGAGATAATTCTCTTGGTTGCGTAACAAATACAGAGTATGGGATCATTGATATCGTGAGATTTTACCTACATTTGTCAAATTGTGATTATCCTTAAAAAACATTATTTTATCAATAACACTTTTCATTGAGATCCAGCTATTCAAGATAAAGTACCTTGGAGCAAAGTGTTTGTTATCTGTAGCAATCTGTATTACGGGTTTTTTTTTTTAACAATTTCTAACATGTATACATGTTTTCATGAGGGCTGAACGATTTTGAAGAAATATCTTAATTATATCTAATTGCAATTATTTTTACTGATATTGCAATTGTGATATGATTTGCCATATTTTTCCTTCATTCTCATTTTCACTGAAAAATATATTAAAACTATGGTGTGGGTTTTTTTTCAGGGCTAGGTATTAAACAAAGATGTTTACTGAAGTTTAGAGAATGATGTGCTGGTCAGGACACCACTGCAGCACCACAACATTTCATTTAAAATGATATTTTGACACATTTTGCCTTTAACAAACATTGCGTATCCTATGATTTGAAAATTGCAGTAGACCATATTGTGATTTTGATAAAATTTCAATGAACTGTTCAGCCCTGGTTTTCACACAGTCAGCACAAAGGCAGTCAGTGTGGACTAAACTGTGGACACAAAACATATTCAAAAAACACACCTTTAAAGTCATTAATTGTTTTCAACCCTGAGCTCCAATTTTAATTTCTTAATATGAACGAGTTGTAGCAGGTAAAGAAAGGTGGCAAATAAATCACTGAGGGTGACAGGAAATTCTGTCATCATAGTAATATGCAGTTTGTTCCATTTACAGCTGAAAGTCAGAGGTAGTTCTGCAGTCACTATTGACTACACCATTACAGCAAAATAGAGAAATCATTTGGAGAAATTGCATAAACATTTCTCACTTTGAATTACCCCAGTCTTTGACGCTCTCTGTGTTGCGCTGCCCCCACCACCACCACCACCACGATGGGTAAATTGTTCAGAGACAGTTGAGGGGCTTTGGTAAACAAGACGTTGCCAGTGGTTTCATCATCTTGTCTGGGCCGTGCTTTAATATGTGTGAGGAGAGGATGGCATGTTTCAGCGGCAGAGCGGCCTGACAGGCAGCTAACTGATATCCATAATCCAAAACTGTAAAATTACTACTGAGGACGAGTGGAACTGGGCTAAAAGAACCTGAGGAGAAGTGAGGAACTGTAGCTGCTCAAATACAGCATGTGAAACCATATCATTGACTGTATGTTTAGCCAGTTATACAAAGAACATATATATAAAAAACACAGATACAAACTTGAGATATACAAGTGTTTTAGAGTGAATATTCTGTTGAAAACATAGAACTGCTGAACTCTACATACAGGGCGCAGTGGGAGTGTGTTCTCTCTGTATTAGATTGTCTTATTAGGCATAAACAGCGGTAATGATGAAGTGATGAAGTACTGAACTCCCCACTGGGCCACTTAAAGTACAGGTGTGTTGAACACAGCTACCTGAACCTTGTTAGGAAACTATTGTGTGTTGTGTTTTCTCCCACCAGATTTATTCCTTTATAGTTTTGTGTTGGTGCACTTTTATCCCAGATTTACTGTACATTTTATTTCAGAAAGGGTCACAGGCCTGGACCCAAGTCATTTTTAGGGCACAGCCAGTTTGGCCTGTGATGAACACTGATGGGCAGTAACGCGTTAGAAGTAACGCGTTAGAAGTAACGTGTTACTGTAATCTGATTACTTTTTTTCAAGTAACGAGTAAAGTAAGGGATTACAATTGCAAAAACAGTAATTAGATTACTGTTACTTTCCCGCAAGCAGGCTGCATTACTGCGTTACTAAACCGTGATTTTGTTTTGTGAGACTGTCTCGTGACAATGACGTATGAGCTGCGCGACGTCAGTGGTAAACAACACACACATGCAGTGATCAACAAGAGACAACATGGAGTGCGGGAGAGAGCAGGACCGTGCAGCGTTTAATGCTTGGAAGTACCGACATTACTTTGAGTTTGACTCGGTAAAAGGTGACAAAAACATTAGCGTCCGCTGTCACTCTGCGTGGGAAGAAAACTTTTATCTACAGCGAAAAATTCCACCTCAAATCTGAGCAAGCACCTAGCAAGCCGGCACAGGAGTGTGAAACTCACTGAGAAACCCCCGGACCCCCCACTGACATGCCCGCTGCAGCTACCACATCCAATTCCACCGGGCGAACCTCCAAGGGCCCCTCTCCTGCTAAACAGGTGAAAATACACTTAAGAGCAGCGTTGGTCAAGTTACGTGGAAATAGTTATTAGTTACTGATTTCTGATTACTTCTCCAAGAAAGTTATATGCTGAAATATGCAGAAATATAAGTTAACAGAAGAAAGACTTGCTTTATTTTATTAAAATATGGTGGAATGTGCAGAAAATAGGTTTAAATGTTCAACAATTTTCTTCAAGTCAGAGACTGTTGCATTTAATTTAATTTTTGCTTGATGCAATGTGCATAAAGTTAAAAGACTGAAACTAATAAAACAAGTTTTAAAAAAGACACTGTTTCATTTGATTCAGTTTTATATGATGGAATATGCATAAAGAATAGAATTAGGGTGAAAGATCTATTGCTTTATAGCATATTCAGGTTGTGCATCATGTTTTTGAAAAGTAACTAAGTAAAGTAATTATTAAAGTAACTAATTACTTTTGAAACTAAGTAATCAGTAAAATAACTGGATTACTTTCTTGGAGAAGTAATCAGTAATCAGTAACTAATTACTATTTCCAAGTAACTTGACCAACACTGGTGATGAATACAGATTTATTGGGGCACTGTGGCTCTAGCCTAAAAGAGCCTGTATCTGCTTGAGGTTTCTGTCTCTTAACTCTTTTCCAGCCAGCGTTTTTTTTAATAAAGTTGCCAGCCAGTGCCAGCATTTTTGACAAAATTTACTAATTTTTCCAACACCCACAGAATATTCAGTTCTATGAATATGTTACCATGGATATATCAAGAGAAAGAGGAGATCCTCTAGTTTCAGACACAAAAATCATTTTCATTCCTTCTTTTTTTTAAGTACTTGAATATTGGTTGGCTGCATCAAAAAAATCCACTTTTCAGACAATAATGGAGAAAACGGCAGAAACATTTTTAAGCAGAATATCGAATTCACGTCTTTATTTTTGATTTTTTATCACTTCATATTATGTGTGTGACATCACTGTCACCGGTGTGGCTAATGTTAAGTGTAACGTTAAGGCAGGGCAAGCAGCCCTGCTTTGTGCCTGAGCTCTGTGGCTGGGTTGCAACGTTCTCTGACCTGCGGATCTGCATCTGAGTGCCGATGTTTTCATGCTAGATAACACCATCTTCTTCTTCTGCTGCTCATTCCAGCGCTTCTCTTCTAATTAGAGTGACAATTTTTTGACAGATAATCTGTCACAGCATTCCCTATCCCCTGGCAGTGAAAACAGCAATTGATGAAATATCTCGTCATCAGGGGGAATATCTCGAGATATCTTGTCAGTGGTAGGGAAAGAGTTAAAAGGAAGTTTTCCTCACCACAGTTGCCTCAGTGCTTTGTCTTGTCTAGATCCTCTCTGTTTGAAAACTGTACATGAAGCGAATGAAAACACACTTATTAGCAGTTTGAATTAAACAAAAGCTCCCTGTTCTCTTCATCCACAGCACTGGCCATTTGGCTGTGGTATAATTCCCCCCTGGCCGAAGACTAATATACATCGGCTGACATTATACTTCTTGCAGATAAACTGGTATTTGTGTTTGTCTCTGCCAATAAGTAACAAGAACTGTCAGTACAGAAATGTTACAGTAAACTAGGTTTGAGGAACAGAGAGCAAGGTAGATGGAAAAGTAACACCATTCTCCTATGGACTGTCAACCATGCTGCCTCACCACACCTGGTGCGAGTCTTTCAAGAGGTGCTTAATGTTGTATGTCTCAATTAGGGGTTTATGCATTTCTAAGATGTAGCAGGATGTAGAAAATTGCAGTCTAATTTACAGTAATTTGTTAAGTCCAGAATGTAAATTGAAAAGTTTTGACAATACTAAGTTTGCAAAATACATAGAGACTTGGTGGTAGTTTAGTTTGAGAGTGAGATAACATTTCATCAGTTTTGAATGACGTGGTCATCAAATGCATTTTCTGTCAAAGCAATGAAAAGTGGAAAAGTGCATGTTAGCTACAAAATAAACATAATTTAAACACTAATATAACCTGTTCTGAGTTTGTCACACCACAGAAACATGCATTATTAACCACCCAGCCAAATTTGAAAGATTGAAAATCACTAAGTATATAAAATTAAGTCTCAAAATCAGTAAAAATGAGCAGTTTTCTCTGCTCTGACACGATGGGGGCATGTCCATCCTGCTGTCTCAGTGTCAAACACCACTAGACCTGAAAACAACCTGAAACATAGACGCTCTGTCCAGCAGCACCAGAGCCAGAGGACGGTGACAGAATGGTATGTTTTTTGTTCTGTGTCAGGTTGTTGGAACTGAAGTGAGCTGAAGTGAACTGCTGGGCTGATTTGGACTGACGGAGTCGCTGAAGGACATTCATTACGGTATAACTCCACACTTGAGTACTACATAGTTCTCAGTCTTTTCAAATTTTCAACAACTACGTTCCGACATGTATAGTGTGTTTAGAGGAAAAACTCCAGACTTTAAGTGTGGAGGATCAGTGAGAACTGAGTCTGCACGCACAAATCCCTGCGCTCTAGAAGTAAAATACCACAATTAAAGCTGACAGTGCAGCCTAAAAGATCATGATCACACTGAAATAATGGACATTTTAGAACGTCCATCTTCCCAGTCAGAATGGTTGATGATGATGAAATAAACCACCTAAACCTGTACTTACACACACAGCAGGCTTCTTTTACAAAATATTTGCAATGTCTTAATACAAAATCGCAATCAACAGGCAAACTCCCAGCGAAGCAGAGCAGCAGGAGTTTCCTCCTGTCCAAGTGGCACTGCCAGTATTTCCCATAATACATTTCTCCAAGGCTGCTCAGCCAGTTGCTCCGTTAGCCTACATTCAACCCGGCACAAGCATCAATCAAGTGCACATCTAAGGCCATTCAAACCCCTGAGACAGCCAGAGACGAGCAAAGGTGGCCACAGACACACACACACACACACATACACACACATGCTGGGTGCAGCCCGGCAGGCAGAGCAGATACATCCAGGAGTAAATTATTAATCACAGGAGCAGCAGAGCCCACGACCAGGCGAGGATCTTCCCCCAGAGCTGCTGCTACACACAAATATTAATTAACAAACACTAATAATTCACCAATTCCACTCCATATGTGTGTGTGTGTGTATGTGTGTGTGTGGGTACAGTCCGATGTACTGTATGCCCTACTTTCCTCCACCCTTTCCTGTCTTCTCCTCTGCCCTGATTATGTCTCATTTTCATTTGATGGTGTCTGTGGGGTATACTGAGTACTGCTTATATATACAGTATGCGTGTGTGTGTGTATGTGTGTGTGTGTGTATTTATGAGATGAATAAAGAATGGTGAGTTCTGTCACAACATGTGATGACATTTATTTGGTAAAAGCACAGCTTGAATCATTTATGGAAACTAATTTTAGGAAAATGTTTCATGAACTAATGCTGCATTCAGAGAAAAGGGGAAGTTAGTATCAGTGGAAGATAACTGACTGGTGGGAGCTGAACACAACAAGTTAGATACCAGTGTGGCTGTTGGCATCTCTCACTACTCACATGTTCCTCCTGCTGGACTCAGAGCCTCTGTCACAGATACATACAGACGCATAAACTGTGACTATTGTAGAAGTGGAACTGTTACTTTACATGTGAACTACACTATGTACTGAAGGTAATTATGGTGTAAAACAGAAATCAGGCCTGTGTGATATGATGATATATATTATGTGATAGAAAAATTCCTATTGTTTCATATTATGCTGTACTGTACAAATTGCACTCTTTAGTAGGGCAGCACGATTTGGTAAAAAAGTCATGGTGCCATTGCGATGTGTGATACGATTAGTGGAAATGATCAGTTTTGCATTATGATTTTCTTGTTCGCTGAAAATGAAAATATTAAAATCATGACAATGTCATATTTGTTGGTGTCTGTACCAAACAAACGTGTTTTCTTTCATCTGGAGAACAAGATTTTTAGGCCAGGTCATCTCTGCAGCACTACAGTACCTCATTAAAATGCTGCGTTCTCACAAATTTTTCCCTTTTCAAAAATGTGCGATTTGGTTCTGGTTCTGCGGTTTGGATATTGCACTTGGCCATATGGCTATTTAATTGCGATTGATTGTGCAGCCCTACTCTTTTGGGCAATATTTTTCATCATTTGGACATTGGTTTATTTTTTTTTTCTTTTTGCCCTGGACTGTACAGATGAATCATCTGTGCCAGTCTGAGCGCACAAACTTGTAAAAGAATAGAAAAAGACGCGTACATGGACTTGCAGGTGGCTGCTAAATTCTTCTGCAGGGGTAAAGCACTGCTATGTAGGGCTGAGACAATACACTTGTCTCCCAGTTCAATACTATCACCATACTTGGGTGCCGATTCAATATGTATTGTGATTATCAAGTATTTTGATTTGATATTCTGATTTATTGAGATTTTTGTTTGCTTTTTTTAAACACTAGACCATAGGAAAAAAGCTGAATCATACACTTCTAGAGACTGTGCAGCATAATCCACAGTGCCAAAAACTAGGGCTGAATGATGTTGAAAAAATATCCAATTGCGATTATTTTGACTAATATGGCAATTTCGATATGATTTGTGATATTAGAAGGAATGGTTCCAATGGTTCCAATAAAGTGTTACTAAGAGATTTATGATCATCTGTTAAACTTTTTGTCAAACTTCATATTTGACCTTAAGTCTGTAAAAACAGCACATGTAGGCCAGGACATTTTTGCAGCACAATATTCAATTTAAAATGGTATTTTAACACACAGTTCACCTTTAACAAATATTGTGCCTCCTGTGATTTGAAAATTGATTAAAGCCATATTGCAATTTCGATAATATTTCGATTAACTGTTCAGCCCTACCAATAACACTGCACCACATTTCAGTCAGTCCTTGAGTTTTATTTCAGCAGCATCATCGATAAAAATTATTTATTTAAAGTAGTTAATAAAATGCTCTTTGAAGTAAAATGCACATAGCACCAAGAACCTTTAAATTAGTATTCATTCACATACGAAAATTAACTTTAAAACTGTGAATTTTGAGTTTGGCCCTAGTTTTTAAAATATGATAACTTTTCTCGCAGTTCATGAAATGTCTGCAGCCATGTGAAGACAGCAGGACAGATATGTTGATAAATCTGCAGCCTCTGAGTGGAGATGTGCTGCATCAGAGTGCAGAGCTGCTACACTTAGCTGCCCACTGTGTACTGTCATTACATCATATCCAAATTAGAGCCTCACTTGGGACCAAAACTCCAGATTAGTCCAACCCCAGCCCAACAAATGTGCCAATTTTCAGCCCGAGCCACACCCAAGTCAGAGAATGACACCAATAACACTTTAAAGAAACCGTAAAGCAACAATAAATGTGTGTTCTGAGGTTGTCACATCACAGAAATATGTACTATTAACCACCCAGCCAAATCTGAATGATTAAAAAAATCACTAGGTATATAAAATTAGGTCCCAAAAATCATGAAAACCACCTGAAACATGCTACTGTCTCAGTGTCAAACACCACTACCACCTGAAAACAACTTAACACATGGACGCTCCATCTAACAGTTGTATTGGACATGTCCAGATTTGTTTGAGACACCAGAGCCAGAGGACGGTGACAGGTATTTTTTTCCTTCTGTGTCGGGTTGTTGAAACTGAAGATCACTGAAGTGAAATGCTGGTCTGATTTGGACTGAAGATCGCTGAAGGTACATTTGTAACTGGCCGTTGGAGAGGGCGAGGGGAGGGGGAGGCAGTGTCATTCGCGTGTCGGTTCGTGGGCTTATATAGTGTTGGGGGACCATGGCTCCGGCACGTCACCAAGCCATGTTTCAGGTCTGGCCATAAAATTCTGAACAAAGAAATGATGAACAACAGTTTAATGGTCTAACTTCATAATCCAGTACCACATAGTTCTCAGTGTTTTCATGTGTTTTCAGCAACTATGTTCTCACATGTCATCATTTGGGGAAATACCACTTTGCTTGTTGCTTATTTCTCACATCAACTGATCAAACTCGTGCAAACAATTAAAGATGAAACTTTACCTCAGGACCAAATTTCCTTCAAACTATTCACAGCTAAAGATAGCACTCAGTAAGTCCTGGCTACATTACCAGGGGCCCTCCCCAGGGAGTTCCTGAGCTCCGGAAATATACCGCCATGACATCAGCGTCTCCCGTTCAACAATGAGCCTTTGTTGAGCGAGCAGCTCTCACTTGCACTGCGGTCATTGAGAACCTGATAAATGACCTCTGAGGTCATTGCCAACAGTGTTTGCTCAACCCTCGGCCTCCTTCAACCCTGGATAACTCACCCTGCCATTGTCAAGTGGAATTGGATTTAGTGCAAATGAAACCCTTCATCCCTCAGGCGTGCAGCCAGCTCTCCTGACAGAGCGCTCGTATGTCAGAGGACGGCTGCAGACATGTGTGAGGGCCCGCTGACCTGCTGTAACGTGCAGGGATTATGAGCAGTAAATGGACTACAGGGCCAGGAAGATGGTGCGTGGAACATTTATGGAGCAAAGACATATGTGTTGGAATGAGCAGGGAGGGGTGAGGGGGGAGATGTCGTGTGTGTGTGTGTGTGTGTGTGTGTGTGTTGTGTGTGTGTGTGTGTGTGTGTGTGTGTGTGTGTGTGTGTTAACCAGGGATTAAGTTACAATCTATAGATGCTAAATAGCTGACCTAGCTACTTTGGATCTCATGCATTCTCACTCCCCATCAATACCTTCACCTTTTATCCTACACACAGACACACACACACAAACACACACACAGACCTGAGAGTGTTGCAGACTGGGTCAAGCAGAGCACTCGCCGCTCTAATCTGCTTCCATCAGGAGACCATTTGTAACCGTGAGAAGAGCACTTTCACTACTTGGATGTTCAGGAAAAGCACACTAAGACTTTTCACTGCTTTCAACTCTACTGCCAGACAAGAGCACTGATACTCAGGGTGGGCAAATGGCTTATAAATAATATCTACATATTCTAAGGCTATTCTCTGATATAGGATGTAAATATCTTCATATACACAATTTCTTTAAAATAACACTGTAAATTCTCAAATGGTGCAAACATAGATGATCTTGCGGATTATGATGCACTGCTGTAAATTAAACTACTCAACAGTATAAAATAGGGCTGGACGAATAATAAATACCACAATTAAAGCTTTGATAGTTTTCAACTATTAAGTTAACTGCCAACTATTCTGATTGGTTTGAGTAATTTTTTTAGGAAAAAAAGGCAAAATTCTCTAATTTCAGCTCCTTAAGTGTGAATATTTTCTGGTTTCTTTACTCCTCTCTGACAGAAAACTGAATATCTTTGGCTAGTGGACAAAACAAGACAGTTGAGGACGTCATCTTGGGCTTTGGGAACATTTCAACATTTTCATTTTCTGGACCAATGAAAATAATCTCTTTGAGTCCAAGTGGATGTTTGTGCCACATTTGAGACGCTGCGATATAGGATGTATATATCTCAATAGCTGACCTAGCTAGTCTCACAAGAATGAGACAAAGATGGAGAGATGGACAACCTGAAAACATAATGCCTCCAGCCACAACTGTTGCTGCTGGCACGGAAGCATAAAAATTCCAGTGGGGCAGAAGACATACCCGAAGACATACTAATAGGCTTATTGCCATAGAATGTGCCAAGAACATCCGTATTCCCAACTAGGCTTGGGCGGTATAATGATTTTCAGTACTGTCATAAATACGAATGCCCCTGTTTCTATTAAACTGATACTGAGATGCTGTATTGCAGTGTTCAGCTTGCACCACCAGGTGTCAGTCTCTGTACAGCAGTGCACCTGAGCAGACAAACATAGCTTTCACGAGAAGAAGAAACATGGCCTCTTGGGAAAAAAGTTACAGGACTAACTAATTAAAAAGAAAAAAAAAATGCAACTGCCCCTGTTTTGGATTTTGTCTAATTTAGTCGAGACGATAAAGGTAAGCTAACAAACACTGCATACTACAGCGTGGTCAGAGTGGTGGTTTGTTGTGAGTGTGTAACTTTAGCAGCGGCGAGGGGGAGGCTAATTACTGGTGACAGAGTTACGATGAATGTGCACTGAGTGGAGGGAAAGGTTCTGGAAGAATATTTACAGAAGTGGTGCTGCAAAATTACACATTAGGTTTTGAGTTTGTCAGCGAAAAAAGGCTGAAACTTCTCAAGACTGAAGCGGAGCTCCTGTGTGTGCCTCCTAAAATCTTAGGAGAGTATGAAGGTATGAAAAAATGGATTGTCCCAACAGAATCAAGTGTATTATTTAGTTTTACCTCATGGCCTTCCCCTGGCACCATCATTAGGACAAACATTTTACATTTTGTCCTCCTTCTGGTAATGGTGGAAGATTAATTCTGTCCAACAAGGAGACATAAAGGGATATACCAAGAGCTATATTTGACTTGAGTATCAAGATATTTTCTTCTTCTAATATATGTACATTTTTGCAAGATACTGCTTTACGAAAATGGGGCAGACACGAGCTCATAGTGACCTTTGACCACCAAATTCTAATCAGTTTATCCTTGAATCCAAGAGGATGTGCACAGAGGCATTAAAATTCCAATGGGACACAAGACATACCTGAATGCAGTGGGTTACTGCTGTAGAATGTGCCTAAAACATCCATGTTCCCAGCAGAATCAAGTGTATCATTTAGTTTTATCTTATGGCCTTCACCCTGTCACCATCATTGAGACAAACATTTTATAGTTTGTCCTGCTTCTGGCAATGATGGAAGATTAGTTCTGTCCAACAAGTGGATACAAGAGCTATATTTGAGTTGATTATAAAGATATTTTTCTTCATCCAGCATATAGAAATTTTCACAGGACGTTACACTGGAGGGGAACAGTGGTGAGCACTGTTACAGAAAAAGGGAACACTGCTATTTGGTGCCCTTTAGAGCCAGTCAGCAGTGTGTGCTGTAAACTGCTCTATCTGCTTCCCTTTAATGTGAAAATAACAGGCATCAATCATCATCATGTCCAATCAAACAAACACTGCCATGCCTCAGCATTTAATACAGGGGGAGTGGGAATATATATGATATCAATTATGTGTTCATATCTGGTGCGAGGCCAAATGTGTCACATCAAAACTGTGCAGTAAATGAATACATTTTGAGAGGGTGCAAAAGCTCTCAGTTGCCAAATGAGTCATAAAGGCAGGGATGTTGAGCAGAGGATTATTTCATCTCCTTCACAAGGCAACACAGTGTGGGCGTGAAAATGAAAGTACACATGTGGGCTGCTAGACGCCCACCAAGTTTCCACAGAGGAAAACTGACATGATTAACATCACCTTTATGGAATACAGTGAATTCTCTCAGTGTTTCAGCTGCTGATGTTGCAGGAGAACCACAAGCAGCATTATGTTGTTACAGCAGAGTGATGGAAGCTTCAGTGACTCAGATGTTGATCTCATCCATAGACTCAGGCCTGTCCTGTATACTCATTTCCCATGTTCCTCTGAAGCATGTTATCGCTCTCCTCACATCTCCTCCTTTTGAACACTGCGGTGACGCCACTGCCCTTACTAACCCAAAAACCATTGAGGAGTCCGTCCTGGTCCAGCGGGTTTGATTTCACCCGTTTGACTGTTACGGATGTAGCGTTGGGAGGACTTTCCCTCCCCAGGGAGCTAACTCCATGGTCATCTGTGTTTCCTGACACTTCCATTCCCTCCTTTGAGCTGGGAGGCTGGGCTGACATCACCGAGCCTCGGGCTGCCGGGGAAGCGTAAATTGGATCAGGCTTGTCAGGTTTCAGGGAAAGTGAAGCTATGTTTGCTGTGTGAGTCACGCTCAGGATGGGAATGCTGGAGAAATTTAAAGTCACTACTCCGGGAAGGCTGCCAAGTCTAACAGGAATGAAGAGATAGGATCAAAACAAAAAAGAAAAACACTTTTGGCTACAAATATCACCCCTAAGTGTTGACTACTGGTTTTATATATCATACAGCCTACAGTCTTACAGCAATTAGGAACAATATTTTTCAACCAAAAAACAAACTAAAGAGGATTTTTCTGAAACACTTGGCACTTGGCAGCTGTCTCTGTATGAACTTTGCTGATACTTTCTGCTAAAAAACAAAACAATCAGAGATCATGAAGCTCCACTTTCAAGGCAAGTCTTCTTTCTAACTGTTGTGTACGCACAAAATGAAAGATGCATACACGCTTCCCACAGAGAGGTTGGGATTTATAGAAACAAACTGTGTGCACCTGCACGGAAAGTCTCACTTGCATGATAGTATGAATGTTTGGAGGACTGGGAAAACTGCCAGCACAGATGGCATGGAAGCAGGGGCGGGTTTATGACATTTTGTTTGACGGTGACATTTTAGTGGGGGTCCAGACTGCAGCACGCTCATAAAGAAGGGGGCACATTTGAGTAAAAATGTTTCATTCAAATACGCAATTCTAAAATGTAGATTATAAATAGTTAAATTGTTTATTCAGTGTAAGAAATAAGAAATACACAACTTTATTGTGTGTAAGCTGACAGATCAATCCCTCTGGGAAGTTGTGATGTTCAACAATTCAATCAAATTCAACCAGCCTCAGTAAATTCTGCACTGACTTGCAATTCTGTCAACTCTTCCTCAAATCTGACCAATCAATAGCTTCCCGTGAGTTCCAGCAATTATGGCAGAACCCTGCACAAATTTTTGGCATGTCCATCTCAATGAACTGACTCAGTGTTTTATTATTCACTCTTTTTTTTCCTCACAGGTACTGAAAGTAACACACAGTTTGTCACCATTACTGTTGTTTGTCAATTCTCTGTGCACTTTTAGATTTTATAATTTTGTGCCTGCTGTTTTTGAGTTTGAGCTCCAAAAAGATATTGCTTTTTGTGGACTACTCCCCACTTCTTCATTTACAGATAAAGCATATTTTGTTAGAATCTTTGTAGTGACGGAGCCTACAACAATGTAGTTTGTTTTACAATTTTCACTTGTTCCCACAATTTTTAAAACTGGGCCCCAGGTTTTACATATTCTGGGGTCTAAATGACTAATGGGTGCAAAGATTTGGAATTGTTCCAGTAGATCAGTTCAGCCAGCAGCTGCAAAACAGGCTGCAGTGACTGTAAAGTAATCCTTTTGGGCAAATGCACTTGTAAAGTATGTCAACTAAAACTGTTTATTTAGTTGCTGACAGGTTCAGATTTTTATTCTTTTACATAAGATGTAAGTAATGTTTTTAAAACAGGAGTGGTGGCTTTGAAGAGAGTGATACAATGGCTAGACAATGTACTTAGACAAAAGTAAAAAGTAGTACGCTTAATGTTACAGCACCATATTTTGGATAGGGATGTTCCTGGCGACTAATTTCCCTGTCAATTAAACACATTAATTGATAATGTTAAACACTGTCTTAAAAAATACTGTGCAAGTCATTTGAATCCACTAATCAAAGTCTACAATCGCCAAATTGTATTTTAAATGCTGCTGAAATGCGCGCTACTTTGCGTTGTGCAATAAAAACATTGCACATTAACCTAAAAACATGACAACACACTAAATGCTTCACAGGATCACAGTGTCTGCAGGTAGACAACCCGGGGCTGACGTTAGCTGCCAGTCTGCTACACGGTGTGGCTAATGTTAGCGGTGCTAGCACCAGCTGCTGCTCTGCTTGCAGGTTAATGTCTGTGTCTGTGCTGAATGTGGTCACATGTTGCTCCAGTTGAGTGATTATATACCAGTTTATTCTGTCACAGTCTACATACAACCTTATTTCCATTTTCTAGATTAAAACACTGCCAAACCATGCTGGTTTTACGAGTTGTCATATGTCTGACTTTGCTGATAAAAACATCCAGGTATGCCTGGGCCATCGGGGCATATGCGTCAGTGGCGCATGGCAAGAGGGGCTGTATAATATCATAGCAACAGTTAACTGACATTGTGCATGAATAAAATATTGATTAATACTAACCGACTATTATTTCTGGTGCCAACTAGCGAGGGTGGTGATGTTTAATCATGTAGTCGACTAATTGCCCACATCCCTAATTCTGGAAATTATTTTTTTCAGAATAATAACAAACAACTTCGAGCAGAAGCGATATCTGTTTCCATGGCATTATTTGTGCTCCCCAGAATTATGTATTTGGATTTGGGTGCATCCCTAATAACAGTTTCAGTTTCCAGTCATTATGTACAACTACCAAAAGTGGTTGACCAGGAGAGTGACCAACACTGCCATCAATAAAACCATGCTGCTAGCATGGCTTAAAAACAGGAACTGCACGCACAAGCTGTTTAATGTGGACACATTGCAGAGACAAAAGAAGAAAAAAATCAGCTCAAACTGGCAACTCAAAGTCAACTTGGAGGCAACTGCCTAAAGCTCTAAAAATCACGGAACCAATATGGGGAGTGGACTCTACCTCCATCATCAAGCAGTATGAGTGTGCTCAAACTATCTGGTGGCAAACAGTGCACCTATTGGGTAGCCAGTAGAGTATTCCGTCATGTGTCTTCTGGCCTGAGTGGGGCTATTGAGGCGGTTTGTGGGCTGATGTAACAGTGCCAATGAAGCTGTAAAAGGCTGCTTGATGTTGTGGAGGTTCCACCTGTCGAGACAGATTAACATGCTCTCACATTCATCTCCGTGTCTCATGGCTCTGCCTTTGATGTGATGCAATTAAGGTTTGTGTGCTACGGAGGATTACAGCAGTGGAGGTGATAAACAAGCACTCTGTCATGCTTTGCAAACATGTGGCTAGCTTTAAGGTAGCTTTCAGACCCAGCATAGCACTACAGCAAAATAATGCAAGGGGCTGTGTTGGTGTGGGCGTGTTGTGACAAGACAATAGTGAGGAGATGAAATATGTCATGGAAAGTCCAGTTTGATGTTTCTTTTGTTAATACTCATTTGGGACAGCACTGTACACTTCTGGATTGGACGATTAGTTAATTATATATATAATCTTTATTTAATCAGGTAATGTAATTGTGATCAAGAGATGACAGAAGAGTATAGCAGAGGAAGAAAAACAAACATACATCCCACTGAGTGTCAGAGACAGTCACTGATCCATGTCTGCCAGCACTCCAGTATTTCCCAAGTTTCTCCCGGATTTCATGGCCATTCCCTGGCAATTTCCCGTTCTGTTGTTTCTCCCAAGAAACTCCCATAATTTGCATGGCCCTCAAACTTTATTATGAATAATCATCATAAACAAATCCATAAAATTTGTATTATGACATCAATAAATGCCAAGTGCAAGGTAGTAAGTCTGGAACACAGACTATGTGTCTCATGCGAAACACAGTTTCTGTCCTGGTAACCAGACATCTCCTTCAAAGAAAAGCAGAATATACAGTTATAACCGACCAGTCTGGTGTGTGTCTAGGTCAGTGTGGTTATACTGTAACAGCCTGGTGTCATTTTCAGGTGATTTCATTAGGGTAAGGACAGTGAGCAGCTATGCATAACTGCAGGGATCCCATGAACTGAGGGACAAGCATTTAATCAGTCCCTCCAGGAAGGTGCGATGTTACGATCACAATTCATGCAAATTCAACCAATCCCTGTGAATTCTGCACGGCCTTGCAATTCTGTCCAGATTCAACAACTTTTTGTCAAATTTGACAACATACATGTACGTCTCAATGAACCCAGTCAATGTTTTGTTTTATTATTCACTAGTTTTTTGCATTTATATTTTTTGTATTTTGACACAGGTATTGAAAAGAACAGAAGATTTGTCATTGTTATTGACATTTATCAACACTCTGTGCACTTCTTCATCTCCAAATAAAGCAGATTTTGTGGGAGTTTTTGTACTCACGAGCCTTTTTGGTGAGGTTACTTACATCACTAAGACTAAAGCACAGCTTTGTTCTCTGTGGAACAAGTTGCCTTTGATTGTAATTAATTCTTTATAAAAAAAATCGCAACTAGCATTCACAATTTTCACTTTTTCCTGCAATTTCATTGCAAAAAAGCCTAAAAACATTGCAACATGCATCAACATTTTTTAGAAAAGCTGCTGTGAAATCTGGTATTTTGGGCTGCAAAAATTCCAAAAAACGGTCCGCGGAATCTTGGAGGGACTGTGAAATACAGTATTGTAACACCTGAGTGTAGTTAACGCTAACCCCTAAGATCCAAAGGATGAAACGTGAAGATTGGGATACACCGGGCCTTACCGGTGACTGGCCGATCAGCGTCACATATCCGATTATGGGCTGGTCAAATTTATGCACACGCTCCGCTCGATTGTCATGTCATGCCCGCAGCAGACACACTGACCATAAGGTCACAGCGACGCTGGTCACAGCCACACACACTCAAGACACATGCTGGCATGAAGTTGGTGTTAAGAGATAGATTCCAATAACAGGATAAAGAGGAGACAGAACTTCATGCTAATGTTAGCCAGCAGCAGACTGCTGTTCACAGACTGACGGTTAAAATCTCACCTCCTGTTCTGGCTGAAGATTAAACAACTTGCGTTGATGCGTCTCCTCAAACATTTTTTCATCCAGACTCATTCAACTTTTCTGGATTTCTCACGGCAAAGCTTAACTTCAGCAAACTATTGCACCGCGTCAGTCTCTGGTTTGTTTACATCTGCTTCCACATGAGATCACATGAAATCACACCTTGTGAGACTGTACTCCCTCTAGTACATAATCTTTATAATGTAATAAGGCTACATGAATCTGTGCATCTTTATCAATATTATTGCCAAGCCCTAACACTACCTCATATATTTCAGTCATGGTGTTATGACGGTAGAGTGCACAGTGGTCTATGACTGTCTACCATCACCCAACCCTAGCGCCCAGCCCTCTTCAGTATGAGGCTGTATTGCCTTCCTGCTTGCCTCCGGTCTCACTGTGTGCTGTGAGTGGGTGCTGCTCTGGTCTCAGAATAATTTCCAACTTTCCCAGACAGGCAGTTTTTGGTTACAAGAAAATCAGTGTCAAAAACTTGGTAGTGTCTGGGACAGCTCACTTTGAGGTGAAGACAGCTGAACTAGAGGACCCGTCCTGACGTGCACAAACGCAGGTTCTGTGCTGACTTGAAGGGTTTAGCCTCAGATCAAAGGCATTTGTCCGGGACAGGCAAATCATGGCAAAAGTCTTGTAGTGTGCACTAGCCCCAGGGCTCCCTCCAGTCCTGTCTGTTTCACTGTTACAAGAGCCACACTGAAGCTCTTTGCTCTGGTAAAGTAATTTAAAACACACCAGTGATGAAAACAGTAGCACACATTTCATCATTGTCTCAGCAGGAGTTTGAAGGTTGAAAGAAACGTACAGTTTGATGATTCATCCGTACGACTCTTTGTTTTAATACAGCGGGGACCATTACTGATGTCCTTTCACATTAGTCCTGTTGTTTTTTCAACTTTTCTAATTACCAGCAGCAGAAGTGTTAATTGCACTAAGCACCATGCTATGTAGTTATTCCTGTTTGACACTTGCTGTTGAGGGTCTTTGGGGCTTCTGCTAATTAGCTTCATCATGTCCAATTAACACTCACCAAACGGCACAGGGACTGATATACATGTGTATCTCTGGGAGTCTCATCACAGAGTGCTGGATAGTGACAGTAATTAGCAGTACCCTTTTGAAAGCTTTGTATAATTGATGCATTTTGATCTTTATGTGGGAGAAAACAGACAAGAGGCCAGACACAGCCTGGCATCATTTACTTCTTCATGGCTGTCCATCCAGTTTCTATACCAGGTTACTTCATTTAAGAGTCTCTTAGTCTTTTAGTTTTTAAGCACTGGCCCCGTGAGCCATCAAGCCCCTAAATTTGGTGGCCAGAGTATAATTTTGGTGGCCCAAATGTAAACTTATGTAAAAACAATACAGAAAAGCCAACTTAACTGAACTTAACACAGCCTTTGTTAACTGTAAGACTTGTGTTGTCCTGCTTTCCCATGAAGTGTGATGTGGTGTTTTCTGAAGACATTGTTTCCAATGGAAAATGAGCTCATTTTTTTTGGCTAGTTGAGGAAACTGGCGGAATACACCACAGTACATTACTTCCTTAGATGTGTCAGATTCTAGTCACGTAAACTCTTGCTTCCATTAACTCCTTCATTTCTGTTGCCATTTTGTTTTGTCACAGTACCCTTAGTGTTTCTGGTTCTTCTGTAAGGATCATGTTAGCACTTAGAAATTAGGTTAGCAGAATAGAATCAGTAAACTCTTGCTTGTTTATTTCCCCTACATAGATCATATTCATTCAACTTTGTTTCCCTCTTTATTTCTCTCCTGGTTTTCCACACCCAGCAGCAAGGAACTACTGGGCTATGTAATTTTGTCAGAGAATATACAATATGTTGCTATGGAAATAAACTGTTGATTGAGAAAAAAAGGTATTAATTCATATAAGCATTTTAAATAACAATCAATTGATTATTAGTGTTAATGTCAATGATCGATAAAGGAAAGTGCTTACAGTTTGTAATCCTGATCTGGATGTTTGTGGAACTGAAATGTTATGTTGCTGAAGACTGGCAGTATGGGGATAAAACTTGGTGGCCACAGGGGGCCACTTGTATGCAATATTTGGTGGCCACAGAGGAACTTTTTGTGGCCACAAGCTATCAGGCCGAGGTTCATGTCAAACCCTGATTCCTGCTTTGTAGATATCACGGCAGCACGGCTTTGTGGATAATAATGTTGTTCAATAAACCACTCAGGCTGAAATATCTCAGCAAATACTGGATGGAAATTTGGATCACACATTCATGTCTCACTGGAGATGAACTGTAATGACTCTAAAGTTTTCAGGAAGTTGCATCATTTTTTTATTTAACCACCTCAACTAGGGCTGGGCAAAATGGCTTATAAATAACATCTTGAAATTTTTAAGCTATTCCACTATATACAATATATATCTTGATAGAGCTGACACATTTTCTCTAAAATATCATACCATGAATTCTTAAATAGTGATGGTCTTATAGAACCAGGTGCATTGCTGTAGATTAAACTACCCAATGGTCTATTATTATACTATTATATAATATTATATCCTATTATTAGGGCTTAGTGACATGGATAAAATCAAATAGGCCTATCACACAAAATTTTTGATCAAATACCTCAAAATCAATATTGCCGCAATATTGCAGGAGGACTATTGGTACTTTCACAAAATATTAGTTAGAAGTTTTCTAAATAATCATCAGTTATTCAATCAGTCGATGATGTGGATATAATGAAACCTTAATCTAACCCCAACACTCTCTTATACTCTGTTAGTCCTGAATGGACGTGTACATAGACTGCTGCAAACACCTATTAGTTAATACCACTTTCTGGAGTCCACTTGGAGAACACGTTCCCACATGTCCAGCAGATCGGTGGCTGTAGTGGCCACATGGACAAGTCCACACGGTCACAACAAGTGGGGGTACGCAGATGTTCACTCAGACCCTACGTGTACACCCTTTCATGACAAAATTGGCGTCCCACAGAACTTTGCACACTCCTGGGTGAACTCTGGCTTTACTCTTGATCACCCTGGCCTGGATGGTAGTAGAGGACATTGTATCAGCATCTGGTTCACTACTAGTTTGGCCAACCTTGCTAGTATTTCCATGAGATCACGCTGCTCTGTCCTCAACACAGCACTGCTTTTCACCTCTTCCCCATTTTCTTTACAGACATGTTCAAACATAATGTTAAAACAGAACTCAGTTTGTTGCACTAACACAACAATGACACAACCAGAAAGGCTGATAATTCAGCTCACGACACATTTGAATCTTGAGCTTAGATTTTGATTTGTCATTTGTCATCCTGCTGGATCAGCCTTTACATTTAATCTAAGAGCAGCAGAGAGAGGGGTGATGTAATGTTGGGAGTTTTAGTATAGATCCCTCCCTCCCCTGCTCTCGGCAGGTTCAATGGGTTCACTTAGCTGGTGAACAGGCGACAGTGTTTAACATGGGGGCTGAATGCATTCACCTCATTCACTCACCAGCTTCCTTCCTGCTGCTCTGCTGGGAGGATTCCCTGTCTACAGAGCTGCTGCAGCTATTTGTTCATTTGATAACAAAGGATTACATCACATATCCCGGCTGCTGAGTCTCCACACAAAAATGTCTTTTTCTTTGAAAGGAGCAACATGTTTGAAAGAAAAATATAGCAATAACAACAAAACTGGCAGTATGGGACCGATCTCCTCAAGCGCCTGCAGTCGGGGTGCTATATTGCTCTGACACTTTCATTTACACTTAGCCACATACATGTCTCAGCTGGCCACATCACAAATCTGATTACAATCCACATTAAAATTCAAATCACGGTCAGCCCTGCTCCAGTCCTGCAGGAGGTGGTGATGCAATGCCAAAAACAATAAAAGTCTTAGTTATCATTAGCTAACAACTCTTCACAATCTAACACAGATACATAGATGAATTGACATAATATCTCATGCTTTTTTATGATAAAATGACTTGCACTTATACAGCACTTTTGTAGTCTATCAACTACACAAAGCACTTTTACAACTATGTGTTATTCACTCACACAATCACTAGGGGTGGGAATCACCAGAGACACCACGATACGATATTATCACGATATTTAAGTCACAATATGATATTATCACGATATTGCGACATACTGCGTATTGCGATATCAAAAATATCACGATATATAGCAAAATTTTCAGCTGCAAAAGATGCTAACATACTTCATCTTGATCAACATGTGTCATCTGTTAAAAAAAAGTTTTCAGTCTATTCATCTTACTTCAAAAATTTATTCAAATAAAATTGACTTGAAGCAGCAGCTCATTCAAGTGTAAAAACACAAATAGCAGCTTGGTTAAAACCAAATATAAAAATAAAACATGTCTGTCTTTTCCAACTGCAAGACAAATCTTACACAAATTAAAACATCGTCTACTACTCATTGTAATTGTCTCTTTTACCTGACAAACTTGACTGTTTGTATTTCAGCCATCATATAGTCAAACTTTACTGAATGCACACTTGTGAACTATTGTACTTTTTACTAACACTGCAGCTCACACAAGTTTTGCAGCTTTTAAAAAGGAGATTTTCAAAGTAAAATGACTTTAAAATAAACTGAATAGAAAAATAAAACATGACTCTTTTCTACAAGACAACTACAAGTCAAATGTTACACAAATCAAAACATCATGTACTACTCATTGTAATTAAGTGTTCCCTTTACCTGACAATCTTAACCGCTTGTATTTCAGTCTAGTCAAACTTAACTGAATGCAGACTTGAACTATTGTACTACTAACACTGCAACTCACACAAGTTTTGCAGCTTTTAGTTGCAAAGTAAATTGGCTTTAAATTTAAAGTAAATATGAAAATAAAATATGTTCTCCAAAAACAAAAAGGTCACATGAAATTAAATTAGAATTTGTATTCTTAAATTTAAAAAAATAATTTAAATGTAACAATGACATTAAATCAAAATGTACTGTAAAATCAATAAAGTGTAACTGTTTGCTCCTGGCTTGTGAGCTAAAGTTCAATGACAGGTGGACAGTGAAGGAATGTCAGCATTCTTGCTCAAAGAGAGAGAGTGCTTCTTTGTGCTGTGACGATGTCACCTGCTGTCGAGAAGACTCTTTCTGCCGAGACGCTTGTACCAGGGACACAGAGGTATCTTTTCGCCAGCTTAGCAAGTGAAGGATAGACTTCATGTATTTTCCCACCAGCTGAGTGGGTTCTCTGTGAGTGCCAGGGGTGCGACTTCAGTGTATCTTCTTACCTCCTCCTCAGCTAGTTTTCGGCAAAGAAACGGTGAGAAGGAATCACATATCTGGGCTCAAGCGTCTTTAACATGTTGCAAAACCCGGCGTTTTCCACCACGCTGTATAGACGTAAGTCTTTCACCATGAAGTAAACGATGGACTGAGTTATCTTCTTTGCACGCTCAGAATGTGGAGGTAGCTTTACTACGCTCAGTGTGTCCAATGTCGGTTGATTTTTTGCAAGCGCTGGTTTCATTTGGCCCTCACCTGCCAATGCAGCTGGGTGGTAGCAGGAGAGGTGAACTCTGTTTGTGGTGTTCCCGGAGTATTTCACTTTCGTATGGCATTCCTTGCAGATTGCGTGTGTCATGTCAATGTCTTTCTTTCCCTCTTTGGAGAAAAATCCAAAATAACTCCAGACGTTTGACTCATTTGTTTTTTCCTTCCTCCATCTTTGCTGTGCTGTGATCACCTATGACCTACGTCACGTGCCAGCCAAATCTCGCGGCAGCCGCACCCTCGCTGTATTGAGCTCACCAGACAGTGAACGGTTAGCACCATCTAGTGGACTAAAGCAGCAATTGATTTTATTTTGGTGCATAATAAAGAGTTGAGTTTATATTTGCAGCCTTAGTTAAGGATGTATGTGACTAAAAATATCGATATTTGGTGTCTCTGAATCGATACCATATCGCCACGCAAAATATTGCGATATTTCACTGTATCGATATTTTCCCCACCCCTAACAATCACACACATTCACACACCAGTGAAACAGCCATTGGTGGCAATTTGGGGTTCAGGATCTTTTACCAAGGACACTTCCACGTAGGGCTGCACAATTAATCGCAATATTATCGAAATCACAATATGACCATGTGCAATATCCAAATCACAGAACCAGAACCAAATCGCAATTTTTTGAAAAAGGGAAAATATGTGAGAAAACAGCATTATAGTGAAGTTCTGTGATGCTGCAGAGATGCCCTGCCCTAAAAATCTTGTTCTCCAGATATAAGCAAAACAAACCCAGACAGATCACAACAAATGTCACATAATCACAATTTTAAAAGATTTTTCTTTTTCATTGAAAATAAAAATTGTCATATCGCATATCACAATTTCAGTCAAAATAATCGCAATATGACTTTTTTACCATATCATGCAGCCCTACTTCCACATGTGGACTGGGGAGCCCGTCCATCTTCTGATTATTGGACAAACAGCTCTACTTAAAAGCCACAGCTGGTTGAAAAATATTTTGGCCTTTTTTTTTTTTAATTCTTTGTCAGTTTAACAGCCTTTGGCAGACAGACTAAATGTTAATCATGCTGTGCACGACTGTGTTGAAATCACTGGAGCCGCTTTTTCCATGTTGTTGTAATGAGACACACAACGATGGCTAATTTTAGGGTATCTTCAGCTGCCGCTATCAGAGGGGAGAATGGGGCAGACCTTGTACGGGATATTTCCACAGAGCACTGACTGACCTAGTTATACTATGTGAGCCTATTCAACAGCTGGCTTGAAAAAGTGTCAAAAAACCTCTGCAGAAGGTTGAAATAGTCAGATTTCAATCTGTTGAATGCTTGTTAGACACTTTTTGAGATCGCATAGCTATCTGATACACCCAAGATGCGTGAAGTGGCTAAGGGTGCCTTCACACAACACAAGAGCTCCCTAAAAGTGAAGCCAAATCATCTTGATCTCCCCCTGGTGGCTGGCTGCAGTACAAGTCATAAATCTTGCTTCCCCAATTTTAATAGGTGGGATTTCAGCCAAATGAAAACATCAGAGTACAGCATTTTTCCCAAAGATAGTTTCATTTTATGTAGTTCTGATCAGTGATGTTTGTTCAAGTGTTCATTTTTCTCATCTAACCCTAATCCTGCGAACGATTGAATCGGCAGGAACTCAGAAGCGCAGCTCCAATGCTGGTGCACAGAATCTGGCTCCAAATGACGTCACCAGCGCTTGTATCCAGGATATTTTGGCTTCAGTTTTGTACAGTGGGAGGGGGTGGCGTGCTGTCCATCCTTTATTTATGTCAACGGTCCGAACCAAGGTTCACGTTTTTGTTAGTTTATATATATTCTATCTGGTTAGTTTTGGTTTCACATTGGATTTATGTGAGCACAAAGAACTATTCATGACATGACAACAGAACATATTGTCAGAAGTTTTTTCCAACTGATTTTGTTTAGTTGTGTTGTTTTTCCTTTTTCTGGGTTTGATGACATCCTGCCAGAACTTCCTGTAATTGGTCAAAAAGTCCAAATGATACAAAAACAAACTTTTTAGGGTGTACCTCGTTTGGTCTGGACTTTTGGACTTTTCAGTTTGATTGAATGAAAAGAGGTGGTCTTGGTCCAGATCAAACTGAACCATGGTTCAGTTTGTTTCTTAGTGTGAGAACATTTTTTGGATGGTTTAGACTTTTGGACCAATTACACGAAATTAGGGGAAAAAATGGTACTACTAGTAGTGCCATAACAGAATAATATTATGGTGACAACGATGTGAATCTGTTCATTCATCTCTTTTCATAAATGGCCACTGAAATCAGGTTACCTTCCAAACTGTAAACACGCCAACTTCAGACAGACCAATCAATGTCAAATAAAAGGAGACGCAAGCCACATAGGTATGACGACAGGACATAAGTATGACGTGTAAAGTTCTTTAGTCTGCTTGGATAACTGCGATATGAACCAAACATAAATAGAGCGTCCAAAAAGTCAACCTTGGTTCGGACCTTGGTCCAGACTTTTAGTTGGGAGACCACCCTTAGACTAGGAACAAACTGAACCAGGGTTTGATTTAATCTCTTTTCGGTCGGACTAAGGTTCAGTTGTTTGGTATGGACTGTGGTCCAGGGGAGGTTTCACCCTGTAATTTTGGTTTGGATCAAACCTGGAAGGCTGGACCAAATGAGGTCATTGTGAAAAGCCAGTAAATGGAGTCCTAGAGTTAGAGAAGCTAGTGGAATCGAGGATAAACATAAAGTGGTGTCAGGACTTCGGCTCTCTACAAAACGTATGAGAGGTGTCGACGACATCTGAGACTGGTATTTATAAAAGAAGATCAAAATGTACGGACCAACACTCTTTTCAAGGATGAAAAGTTTGATTGAACCTTTTTCAGCTCTACAATCCAACTAATATAGTCTTTATTTTTGTTTATAGTTCCCAGTCTTTCACCCTAATGTACCACAACAAATTCCTTTAATCATTGCAGTGTGACAACACAAGAAAATAGCAGGCAGTCAAGGATCAGAGCATAGATCTGTTATTGTTCTCTCAGCAGGACGCCTGCTCTCCTCCTCAGCACACCTCTTCATTTATTTCACTCTCATTCTCCATTAGCTGTGGCACTCAGACACTCTGATTAGACGCTCTCAACACTGAACAACAGATTTAGCTTTAGCTTAGCAACCCCTACATGGAATATGTGGATTTAAGCAGTGCCCAAAACAGCTGACCATCATCTCGCCATCTGCCCCCCCTGTCTGCACCAATCACCGCCAGCCATGCCAGATGGGTTGCCAGATCTGTGACAAGGTTATGCACCAGATAAACCAGAAATGCCAACCATGCCCTGGGCAGTGGCAGCTGACAGACATGTCTGAGTTTCTGGTTTGTATTTTTGGGAAGTGGCACTGTTTAGATTCACATATCATCATCTCATTACAGTAACATCCTCCGCACTGAGGATACAAACACGTTGTGGACAGATTGTCTCCTCATCAGGAATTCTCAGTGTGTCTCTCAGAAGTCCAAACAATGGCTGTTCAAATCTGTTCCAAGACACAAATACGCGGCAGCAGCTTGGCGTTCGATGAAGCGCTTTAATGTCAGGAACGCCATCTCTCGCGCTGGGATTAGAGGATGGTTTTCTGCCATGACAAATTTGCTGCTGGTGACACTTTTCATTGTTGCAAGGTGTGAACAGATGGATCCATGAAATATTGAATGTGCAGTAGTACAAACAAGACAGCTGTGTATTATTTTCAACATGTAGGCCAAGACCATTTTAAACAGAAAGGAATGCTCTGAATATGTTGCTGCACATCGGCTGACTGACTGATAAGACGAGTGAAGCAAGATGGAGTTGAAGCCAAAAGCAGCAAAACTGGTCTCCATGTATGGCTTGATACCTTGACAACAGTACATAGTGTAGACTGTAACTGCAGAAACCATTCTTAATGTCTGAACCAGCAGTTAGAGGAATTTGAGGCAGTTAAAATGTTTTTTTGTGGCTGATGACGAGTCAGATTCATTCAAGAAGAGTCCACACTGACCACGTTCAATTAGGCCTATGGACCTTGTTTACAGCACTGTAGTGGCGTTCAAGTTGATCGTGACAACTACTGCGAAGACGGTGCTCTAAATCTGTGGGTTGTGGGACTATAACATATTAAGAAATCCTAAAAACATAATTTCGGCTCCACCAGATTATATTATCCTTGTCAGACCTTCCTCTAATCATTGCATTTTTCTTGGGAATTAATGGATAATTTCACGCTAGAAATTTTCAAGGAAAATCCTTCCAGTAGGTGTTGAGATATTTCAGCCTGAACCAAAATTTTTGATAAACCAACATTACCATTCATAAAGCCATGCTGCTGGCATGGCTATAAAGCAGATATTAACCACGGCCTGAAGGCCCGTGACCAAATATTCCATACAGGTGGCCCCCTGTGGCCACCAAGTTTTAGCCCCATACTGTAAGTGGTCGCCAACGCAATGTTACAGATCCATGAACACCCCAATTCCTTCGTAAATAAGATCAACATTCTCCAAAAACAACAAACAGCACTCGTTGCCTGCTAGCTACCAATACGTTGCGTGTACGGAATTTATATGTTTACTAAGCTACTCAAACTGCTAATGTGATCCTTACAAAAGAACCTGAAATACAAAAAGCAGACAATAAAAAAAGAAACAAAAACACAAATTTGGGAGTGAATGGAAGCAGGAGTTTCAGTGACTAGAATCTGACACATTTAAGGATGTAACATACTTCACTGTATGCTGCCAGTTTCCTCAACTAGCCGAGAAGTAAAGCTGATTTTTCATCAAAAACAATGTCTTCAGAAAACACCACATCAGTTGACAAAGGCTGTGTTAAGTTGGCTTTTCTGTATTGTTTTTACATAAGTTTACATTTGGGCCACCAAAATTATACTCTGGCCACCAAATTTAGGGGCTTGGTGGTCCATAGGGCTAGTGCTTAAAAACATTAGGATCTAACCTTGACAAGCAAATATATCATTCAAAACTGATAGACATGTGACCTGTGCAATGTGGTCACTAATAGAAATTTATCTAGCGCTTTGGAATATCATTAGTTTTGTCCAAATACCAACAAAACTAACCAGTCTCAGCTGTAGTTTGAGTTTAGTGCCAATTATCAACTACTGAAGCTAGTGCACTAAACTAAGATGATGAACTTTTTACATGATTCTAAATTTCATTCAGTTTACTCTTGTTTTTTTAGTAAGCTCACCTTTAATTAATCATTCATGTTTTGGTTGTAAGTGCATAGCTGTAATTCTGTTAACAAATACTTTGGTTGTTTCATCTACTTTTGTTTCCTCATTTCCTTTTTCCCTGGTTTACTATTTTATTGCCACTCCCCTGTCCCCTTGTCAATTTTGGTGTCGTAACACTGCAAAACAAATATGTTAGCACTGTAATTGTGAGCATGCTGATATTAGCATTTAGCTCTCCACTGTGCCAACACATTACAAATCACTGGATGTCCTCAGAGTGCTTGGACCTAAGGACGTTCTGAGACAATATATCCAGACAGAATTATTTACTACAGTTTAGCTTTAGTTTTCTTAATATTTGATAAGAGTGGGAGAAAAGAATGATTCACCTAATTACAATCTATGAAATCTATGAGCATTGCATTACTCACATCTGTTTCCATTGTTTGTGGAAACAATGAGTCATGATATACAGTTACTAGAAGTGTATGATTCAAGTTGTTGGTTCAGTGCAGTGGTTTTCAACCTTTACCATCAAAAGAGGTATTTTTGAACAACAACAAAAAAAATCTGTTTAGAACCAACTATTAACTTCTCTCTCTTTCTTTTGAGACTTTTTGGATTTGGCATCCATAGCAAGCTGAGGGAGACTCAAGACTGGCCACTTGCAACTTTTAGAGTAAAAGGCACCGAGCCATAGATGTAGGCTACAGCACATTTTAAGTGACGAAATATTAAAACATTTGATTGAACATTAATTCATTTCCACCATTTTTGTCAAAGCCACAGGCAGACACTGGAGACAAGCAAAAGAGCCGCATACAGCTCTAGTTGCTGACCCCCGATCTAGTGTTTACAAGGGAAACAAAAATCAAATAAATTAGTAATACTGAATTGTAGAATCGCAATATTTAAGAATCACAATACATACTGAATTGGCACCCAGGTATCGTGATAGTATTGAATTGGGAAATGAGCATATTGCCCGAGGCCTACTATATTAATTGGAAATATCTGACATATTCATATTATTTATTTATATCAGCTGGGGTGACAAAGCACAAAAATTATTAGAGCTGCTATAATAAATCAATCAATCAATTATTAACCAATTATCAAATTAATCAGCAACTTTTTTTGATAATCAGTGTGTCCAAAAAAATGTCCAAATTCTCTGATTTCAGCTTCTTAAATATGATTATTTTCTGGTTTCCTTAATCTCCTCTGACAGTAATCTGAGTATCTTTGGGTTTTGGGGACGTCTTTGGAAAACAGTGATCAACATTATCCACCATTTTCTGTACATGTTATGGACTAAACCACTAAACTAAACTAAACCACTAAAACCACTCAATTAATCAAGAAAATTGATAATTAGCTGCAGCCCTAAAAAAATATTAATTCTCCTTAAAACAAAGCAGAGTTGTGTGATCAGTGTGCAGAACATTTATTTATTGATGACAAAAGAATCTGAGTCATTATTTAACAGCCTACCCAAAAATCAGACTGATCGCAGCCTTTCTCAGGTGATTAACAAACAGCAGTAAAGATAAGTGACGCAAGTCAAGACAGAAAACCCCGCTTCACACCAACCACACAACCACTGTCCAGAATGAGACTGCTGAGACAGAGGCGATAAAAATAGACATGTTGAGAGACTGAGTGTACAGAGGAGAAAACATTAAGAAGGAGACAGAGAAAGAGTGAGGTGTGGATAATAAGAGAGGAAGGAAAAGAGTTAGAGAGAGAGAGAGAGAGCGATACAGAAAGAGATCCATAAGTCATTCTGAGTCTAGTTTCCTCTGTCTGCCCTCGAGCTGTGCTGCTACGCCTCCTGGGACAGTCTGTACTCATCACCTTCACACACACACACACAGGCTGCCCTTGATCAGTTCCTCTCACCTGCACACACACACACACATATAACAGTGCTGAGTGAGTGTGAATTATGTATCAGTTTTACACAAACAGTCTTCAAATGGTCTCTCAGACAGACAGTGAGCAGCAGAGGAGCAGAAGAAAACATGCTGTCTTCATCACAATCAACTGCGATTGTTGCGGTTCTGCAAATCCAACACTGGATGGAGATTCTGTCTTATGTTTGCAGGATAACGTTCATATAACATCCTGTGTTGTGATGTTTGATGTGATGTAAAGCTCACAATGGATCCAGAGAGGAGCTCACTCTTACATCACTTCATTCACTCAGCCAGTCATGGTTAGTCCATCTGCTCCCTAGTGGTTGTTCTACAGTATTACAGAGTCACAGCACTACAAACTGAACCAGGGTCAGTCACTCAGAGTCTCTGAGCCATACTGCTGCATCTATGATATCATATGTCCTGTCCCTCATTCCCCCTGTTTCTACATTAATGCAGACTCAACTTCTTTCCTGCTGTCTTATTAAGAGAATTGAGAATTGGGACAAGTCATGTCCTACCAAAAAAACTAAAAAAAAAATCTTTAAGCATTTATATATATGAAATTATGTAATTTATGAAATGCTTTGATTTGCTTTCATTTTTTTAAATGTCTAAACTTGCTCTGTGCCAGAAAACAGCCTTGTCCCAGACAAGAATTCGCAACTTAAACAATTTAAAATGTGTTAAAAGTCTTCAAAATCTAAAACTAACAATCCCTGCTGATGTCTGTCCCTTTAATTATCTTTCTGAAATCGAGTGTTTACACCGAATAAAAAAGTGAAACTTCAATCCATTCCCATCAAAGTGAAGGGTCCTGGATGACTACAGCAGGGCTGTGTTTGAATGGGAAAGCTTTGCTTTAAAGGGATGGTTCACACAAAAATGAAAATTCAGTCATCATCTATTCACCCTCATGCAGATAGAGGCATGGTGACCATTTGAAAACTGGTCACCATTCACGTCCATTGTTTGGAAGATTCTGCAATGCTGTTTTTTCCTGTGAATCTCCAGCAGTGTTATGTGGACTAAAAAACTAAACCTGACCTTCAGTCAGCATGAGGGGTAGTCGATAATGACTGAATGTTCATTTTTGGGTGAACTATCCCTTTAACTCACTCCCAAGAGATGCTCCTGACAGAAAGAGCAGGCCTCAGCATTTTTATTTTCTTTAAAAAAAACACTGAATGAAGAGAGAATGTACTTCAAGATTGCATGTGCACAAAGCCTTAAATTATAAATGTATAACACTTAAATTGGGGAATAAATGAGACAAAGCCGCTGCACTGGGCTCGTCACTGTGCTGTTTCACTGAGTCAGCCGAGAGAAGCATGTGGAGCAGCAGAGTGTACGCTAAGACCTCCTGACAGACCTTCACATCACTGCACTGTGTTCCCTCACCTGTCTGTTGTCATGTGTGCGTGAGACGCCCAATAACAAGGTCACAAACATCCTGAAACTGCTTCTGACTGAGCACGTACACACAACCAAACACACATATAGGGGGCATATAGGCATATAGCAAACACTGACACTTAGTGCAGACATGTGAGCACACACACACACACACCTCCCTCAGCGAGTATGTCCTCCCATGACAGGATGAGGATGAAAATAGACTGAGAATACAATGAGTGCTAGTTTCTGTCTTTAACTCCTTTAAAACACAGTAAGATCCCCTTAATGAAGAACCTTTTATCTACGAGTACGTAGATAAAAGACGTCATTTTAACTCATACTTAAGGATACCTAAAATTAACTTAATGTAAAGGTGGTTACAAACACTTTCGGGGGTTTTCACACTAGGGACCTGGGCACTGATTCTAGCACACCACCTACTGTGTCCAAATGTGCACATACGCAAGCGCGCTTGGGCACGGAACATTACTTGTGTGAACGTTGACTGGCAGAAGAGGAGGGGGGCAATCATAGTCTGACACAATATGGATCAATTGTATCTTGTGTGAAAACACCCTCAGATTCAGATAGGTTTAGTCTTAAAGCCATAAGAAGGTATTTACCTTGCGAGGCAGCTGGATTCGCGAGATCACGCGAGAATCCATTTTGCCAGGCTTCAAGTTTTCAGCGTTTTAGGAGGTACTACTGGCAGCTACGGGCGTGGTTTTAGGTGAGACGACAGCAAGAAGCATCCATGGAAACGCTGATCTGATTTGTGGAAGTTAGCCCGTGTTAGACATGATAGACAGGTGGTTCATCCAATCACCTGCCAAGTGTTTTTTTTTTTTTTTTTTTAAACGTGCCTGCACTTTTCCAAACAGTTTCTAGGGACCACTTCCCAGATGGTTCTGTGTAACAAACCATCTGGTGTGTCGGGTTAAGAAGGCATTATTAGCAACTATAGCAACTATTTTTTTTATGCTAATTGCTATTTTTCTTGCACATAATTTGTATGATTTGTTCATTTTTCTAAGATCAGTGGAATAATTGGAGTGGAGAACTAATGTAACTTGCATTTTCCTTTAAAAATTATTTTATTCAGCAATACTTGCAGTGCTTTTATTTTGAAGTCTCAGCCTAATGACCTGAGAGTCTCGTTAGGCTGCTCTCACATTAATAGGTGAGCTGTGTACATCATAAAACATGGTCTAACTTTTATTTTCTTGATAATGTGTGTTTAGCTTTCACAGTGGATTTGGGGAGAAATCAAGTGCAAATACACCAGTAGTGAGAAAGCCACTTGTGTGTGCCTGTGTGAGGGAATAATACTATTCATATCATAATAATGACGAGATTACAAGGGAGGAGTTAGTTCCAAAAAGGGGAGGTCCTTCAGTGTTGTTGTATAAATGGTTTGGTTACAAAAGATCAGATGTACAAAAACCATAGTAATATGTGAGAAGTGCAAGAAGACTGTAGCAAAAAAAAGGAGCAATTAAGCAAACTAATTTCAGCACCTCAAGCAAAAGCACCCAGATGGGTACAAGGAGAGCCCAAAATCCCACAGCTTTAGTGAGTTCAAAACCAAAAATATTTGTATTTTGTCATCAAGAATATCATTATAGCAGAAGAGCCTGAAATATCATGATACTACTTCAGGGCCATTTCGCCCTCCCCTATGGGTCTGCAATGTTTTGTACAGCCTTAATACTGACATTCTGACCGTAAAGTGGACTTTACACAGTAATTGACCAGGTGTGTGCGAAAGTGTAAAAAACGAACAGAGCTCCAAGCATGCTCCACATTCTTGTCTTCACGTTCCTCACATTCCTACTTCCATGTTCACAGCGGACCCACAGCTGTGTTGTCAGTGAGGGAGGTGGCGTTATTTCAGAGACATGATGGGAAGAGTGGGACTGAAATCAGAATCAAGTTCTGATCAACCTGCTCAGATCTGTTACTGACAGACAGGCTGTCCCTCCCACTGACTGTCCTTCCATTCAGCAATACTAAACCAGAGGCAGACTACAGACACACAGAACACAACACACACACAACACACACACACAACACACACACACACACAGAATGAGATAAATGGCACTTCGTGTTCTGTCCAGACCAAACACATCAATACAAGCATCTCTATACTCTCGCTCTTTATCCTGTCTAAAGACATACTCTAGCCATCATATGTATGTCCACTTTAAGCCATGTTTAATCAATAACATTAAATCTGTTTTCATCTCAGCTCATCAAACTTTTACCTTTTAGCATCTGCATGAGACGCTGCCAGAAAGCCTTTTGAACACATGGTTAACATTTAGGCACCAAAAGTACTTGTTCGGTTCAGCAAAAGATCATGATTTAGGTTAAAATAAGGATTTTACTTTAAGTAAGTCACATGACAAAAGTGAAGAAAGTCATGTAATGCTATTTAACGTAAAACTTTACATAATGTTGATCTTTGGTTTCACATGAAACACAAATCCCGGCCTCCTGGCAAGGGCTGGGTATCATTTTAAAATTTGCGATACCAGAACCAAATCAAATGAACTATCGAGTACTTCATTTGATACCTTTGTTACCTTTTTCTCTACTTCATTTAATCCTTCTGCATTTTATGCATTTACTGTGTTTTTGACAGATGATACAGGTGTGTAGTATAGTCATACTTTACAATAAGGGTGTAAATCACAAGTTTCATCATGATATGATATTATATCGATTCTAACTATGCGGTGTTTGCCCATATCACAAAGTCTGCCGCAATACAAATGCAGCTAATGATTATTTCCATAGTCGATTAATCTGTTGATTATTTTCTCCATTAATCGATTAGCTGTTTGGTCTGTAAAATGTCATGGAGGACTTCACATACCTGGGAAGCCTTACCAGCAAGGACAACAAGGCAAAAAAAAGGACATCCAAGCAAGGCTTACCAAAGCTTGTCAGGATCTGGAAGTCTTGGCAATACAGTGTTAGGATAAAGATTAGACTCTATAACGGCAATGTCAAATCTGTCCTATTATATGGCTCAGAATGCTGGCGAGTGGTAAAAGGAGACATGGACAGGATCAATGCCTTCCACAATGCAGCCTGAGGAAAATCTGCAGCATCTTCTGGCCCAACAAAGTATGGAATGAGGAGCTGTACTGCAGAACTGGTTGCAATAGTGTGATCAATGAAATAAGATGTCAGGCTTAACACACAGAATGGACCAGGACAGGATACACTAAAGGTAGCATTAGGAATGATATCACCTGGAAAATGAAAGCCTGGACACAGAACAGATGAGAGCGAGCTGAGAGAACATGGGGCGAGACTCAGAAAATGGCAAAAGGGATGAATGACGTCGGATCGTCAAAGCTGTATTTCCCAGTTGGGTAGAAGAGAACTAAGTCTATAAAATGTCAGAAAATGGTGAAAAATGTCTATCACTTTTTCCCAAAACTCAAGATGACGTCCTCAAATGTCCTTGTTCTGTCCTTAACACAAAGTTATTCAGTTTACTATCAGAGAAGAGAAAAGAAACCAGAAAATATTCACATTTAAGAAGCTGGAATAAAAGATTTTTTTAAACTTTTTTTCTTTAAAAAATTACTCAAACCAATTACTTGATTATCAGAATAGCTGGCAATAAATTGAATTTTTTGTTGCAGCTCTAATTTCGATTTGATTCGATTCAGGGACCTGTGGTCAATATCAGACATCATCATATGTTCATTTAACACATTCAGTGACATTTATGTCAACATCACAAAAAGCAAGTAGGCTTAATTATGATTTGACAATTTTATGACTGAACTCTTCTAGATATTGAGACACATGCCATGGGAATTTCAAAATAAAGGCTCATCTTAAAGATGATATAGATCGATATTTTCCCTTGCATCGATCAGATTGGCTCATTGAACACTGAATCGATATATCGATCCAGATGGTTACATCATCATGATTCACTGCACCCCTACTTTACAACACACACTGAACTGCCAACTCCATCAAACCGACTTCACCACACCACAGACTGCCAATCACACATCACATTAAATTGAAAAACGCTTGTGGTGATTGGCTGCGAGCAAAACCATGCAAATAGTCATTTTTTCTAGATGTGGGTACAAAAATGATCAAATGCAGGTATTGTTTAACTGGAGATGTTTTGATACTGCTTGGTACTGGGTTGTTTCGGTAGCGATACGCAGCTCTGCTTCTGTCTTTGTTTGACCCATCCATCCACCCCACGTCCTCCAGCGGACTTTCTCACTCTTCACACTAAATCATCTGATGCTGATGGGAGGCACTTGAAAGCCTGGTGAGCCACTTAAGGGCACCTTTTCTACCTTTCAATGTTTTAGTCCTGAGGAAGGTATCTCAACAACTACAAGCCAGATGCCATGAAATCAAACTGAAAACAGTCTTCAGACTCTCTGATCCTTCCTGAAGCGAACACTTAACATAAAAAAAAAAAAAAGATTGACATGCACATTCATGTTCTGTGGATTCTGAACTCAATTTTGCCTTGAAAGCCACCTTCAGCCCAAACAGTCAAGCAAACATAATACCTCATAATTATTCATAATTAATTAGAATTCATTATTAATTTAAAGCCACTACGTGCTGTTTTTTGTGTATCCTTACTAGTGACAGAATCAAGAATGGCACGGAGGTGTGCTTTTATTTTGTATGAGTGTTTACTTTAGTTTGCCTTACATTCCTGCTTTAGGGAAACTTAAAGGGGCATTCCTGCAGTTTTGTACGATGTGTCACTTCAATATAGTGACAGTGCCCAGTGACTTTTCATTAGGGATGCAATGGGTCACAAAAGTCATGGTTTGAATTGTATCAGGTTTTTTGAGTCATGGATCGGATCATTTTTTGGACCACGTAAAAAAGTGGAAAAATTCCTGAAATCATGGTCGGATTTCAGGCGATGGGGGTGAAAGTGGACCCTTTTAAAAATCATTTGTCGTTCTTCCTTCAGAGTAAAACAGTGTCATCTTTTTTTCTCAAGGATCATTTAATTATACTAGAATTGTATCAAAGTTTATAGCAAAGTGTCGTGACAACCCTAGTCGACACACTCCCAGTTTGATGAAGCAGCAGGAGTACTGATGTAAGAAGCTTAGCAATGTCCTGTTGTAAACAGAGTCAGCAACAAAACATATTTTGGCCTTCAGCTATCTAATATTTAAAATATTTTCATTCCTTTACCATGCCATCAGACAGCATTTCCTGATGGGAAATCACCATTATATAAGCCAAATATTGCTCTCACTAAAGCAACCAGACTCCTTTGAAAAATTTTACCTCACAGAACACGGGAGTTGCTCCTCTACAACTGCCTCGATTGGTTCATTTGTTTGTGTTATTGTGTGACTTAAGTGAATGTGAACTAATCTTTTAAAACACCAAAGTCACGACACAAACAAACCAACTGATCGAGGCAGCGGTAAATGAGAAATTCCTGTGTTCTGCCAAGTAAAATGATGCTGTTTTTGTCAAAGGAGTCTGGTTCCTTTAGAGAAAGTGATATTTGGCTTATGTAAGGGCAGTTTCCCGTCGAAAAAGGCTGTCTGGCAGCATGGTAAAGTGATGAAAATATTCTAAATATAGCATATACTTACGCTGATATTGATTTTGTTGTCTAAAATACATTTTGCTGCTGATTTTTTTCTCTGTTAATTGGTTAGTTGTTTGGTTAATAAAATGTCAGAAAATGGTGAAAAATGTCGATCAGTGTTTTCAAAGCCCAAGATGACGTCCTCAAATATTGTTTGGTCCACAGTGCAAAGATATTTAGTTTACTGTCATAACGTAGTAAAAACACAGAAAATATTAACATTTAAGAAGCTGAAATCAGACTTTTTTCCTCAAAAGATGACTCAAAGCAATTAATCATCAAAACAGTTGGCGATTAATTTAAAAAACGATTAATCATTACAGCTGTAATATAACAACACAATCTATGCAATCCCTGTACGTCCTTATGGGTCCAACATGCTGCTGCATATTTCCCATAATGCAACTCAACAACATCTTTTGTCTGAGCCAAGTGAATGTTTTTAAAGTCCACATTCCCAGTTTGTCAGCACAGATTCTCTATGATGAATATGTAGTCTACAAGGCGAGGTTGAGATAACCCTGATGACATCATTGGGGTCATCATCACTGACATCATTGACAAAGAAGACATTATATAACTGTTTTCACACATGGGCAGTCCCCACCTTCGATGTAAACTGACCTTGATGTGAGGCTAAAATCAGTGCCTTTAATTTTTCTGGATTTTCAGCAAATGATCCCTTTATATTATCAAGATAATATAATATTTACAGAAAAGCAGGAGGAATAACATCTCAGTAGTCTTTGCTCGAGGTAACTCGTCTGCAGCAGAAGTGCTGGTGGTAAATATTTAATTGTCCTCTCAGTCACCTCTCATCCGCTCCATGCAGCTGAACTGTACGAGGCAGACAGACACACATTACAACCGAGTGCTGAAATACTCTGATGTTGCTGTTTTCCCATTAGGAGAGAGATGGAGGATGGAAGAGGGGAGAGAGTGGCTCTGTAGGAAGGATAACAAAGAGCTAATCTGTTCACAATGGCTTAAAGAACTCATAAAAAACAGACTATAACTCCAGTCATAATATTAACTGAGGGAATGCCTGGAGGCTGAGAGTTAATTGAATATCAAAATTGGTACTACATTTATGAGGCTGTATGGAAAGGTGATTCATATTTAGACCTTTAAGGTCGTGAATTGTCTTTTAGGTGAACGCAGTGACACAGCTTATAATGACACACGCATCACAGTCATAGTGGTAAGCTATATATAAGATGCTTCAAGATATATTAAGCCTGCATACTGGAATTCTTGCTTTATTCAGAGGTGGGTGTTTACTGAAGCGACCGTTCAGCGGCTGAGGGCGGGAATAAGGGGGTGGGAGGCTGGGTCCTTTGTCCCTCTGCAGCCCCTTCCTCCCCCAGCATGACAGGAGGAGCAGAGCCGCGGCTGTGGCAGCAAAACATGTGCCCCCCACCCACCTCAGTTCAGCCTTCCATAGATATATGTTCTGGAAATGTATTATGGAAGAAGTGGGATGTGGTTAGCTAATAAATGACAAGCTAAAGACCAATACAAAGAGCCACAACTTCCTCGAATTAACGGGCGCGTGTGGTCTCTCTCACGGCTGCTTGTTACCGTAGGTTAGCTTACTTTCAGTCGGTTACTATTAATATTCTGCCTTTAAAATGACATTAAGTGGTGTTAGTGTTTGTGTTTTAGTCTTTTTTTTTGAAAAGTTAGCGCTGGCAAGGCAAACGGCTTAGCTAAACAGTCCACAACACTTTGTTAAGGCTGTTACAAGCCCGACGTAATATCACGTTTTTTGAAGGAAACACATTTAAGCACAACACCTAGCTAAAACATGACCACAGCATCCCAGCTAACCTGCGCGAGCCAGCAGCAGCACCGCGGTGTCAAAAGCACATCAGGTAGGCACGTCAGAGCAGGAAAAATACGTAACTCCAGTGAACACAACACCAGCGACACTACAACACAAACAAGTGAGTAAAGCCATCCCGAGCAGACAGATTAGCAGCAGCAAATCCACGGCTGACAAGCGGCTCTAGTAGTCTGCGTTTATCCAAGCGTAGTAAAAGCCCAATGGTCGCTTCTTATTCTCGTGGTAACTCACACTCACCCGTTTTCCCCCGCTCGTCTTCGTTCAGTTCCTCAGAAATAAGTGTAGTGAGTCCACATCGTGTTGTGTCTCCGCAGCCCTCCTTCCTTCAGCCAGAACCGCTGCTTCTAATGGACCGTAACGTTAGGCATCAGTCGGTGTGTGGTGGTGGTGCTGTGTGTGACTGTGTGTGTGTTAGGATGAAACGCCTTTTCTCCTCTAGGAGCTGCATTGTTGACATTGGCTTCCTGACGTCATGCTGGCCCTCATTCACAACAACGGCCGAGCCCCCCTGCTCCACGATGATGATGATGATGATGGAGCCCCCCCCTCCTCCCCCCTCCCGTCCTGCCTGCACTGACGATGGTTGGTGAATACACTCTCTCTACGACCGCACAGACTACTACTACACATTATATCACTCAAATAAATATGCATTTGAACAAACATTACAATTTTATCAGTTAATGATGTAATGGTGATGTTGAAAACTCACCTTTTTCATGCTGTGTCTAGGTTGTTGGTCTGTCAATTAGGGGAGACTGGGGACAATTGTAACATTTTTTTACATTTTCCTTAATAGCTCACTGACTACTTAAAATACACTAGTTATCTTTTGATATGAGAAACATATACTATGTTTGTGCACTAATTAATAATACAGTTGATATATCTTTGCTGATATGTACAATACTATAATATAAAATTTAATGCAAGACATTAGATGGGGCAGTTGTAACACTGACAAAATCAACATGATGTTGCTCACACGCTCTTTCACATCACTCCCAGTCAGGAAGTGGTGTAAGTGTCATCACTGTTTCTGATTTGAGGAATTGAGTGTGTTACAATTGCCCCTGGTATCCCCTACTGGCTATGTTACCTCATGCACAATTAGCTCGTACTTTTACCATTTGTATTTTGATAGACCATGTTGCCGCTGACATCATCAGAAAGCATTTCGGCAACAGAAGTAGCGGTCTCCTCCAGTCATCCAGAGGAGTTATCAAGCTGCAAACCATGAATTAGATGTTTTACCAGCACCAAAATCACCAAAATGTCTGGTTGTTGTGTATACAATTGTCAGAATCGATATTCCACTGGTCAGCTCAAGTTGTACAGAACTCCAACAGGATCACACTGTTTGAGGGCAATCGGCGACATCTATGGCTACAAACTATTAAACGTGTTGACTGGACTGAGGACGCGATTAAAACCTGCTCGTGTTTTTTTACAGCGTCCACTGACAAACTGTTGTGGTTGCCCATACTTCTGTTGCCAAACTGCACATGCAGCTTGCTCATTTTTTTTATATTTATCTTCTATTTGTATTTTGTATTAATCACAGTTTGCATTATTCTTGCACTGCTACATTTGCACTGCTGTACCTGCACTGTTTAACCAGCTTACTTTACACTACCTCTATGCTCTGTCAAAGTGTCAGCTCTCTGCAGCAGTTCTGAGGGCTGTACTACGAAGGAAGCTCAGCATAGCCAGGCTTCCTCTGCATGAGCTGGCTCGACAAAACTGAAAACCCCAGTCAGAGATAACAGTTATCAGAACGGTGGTTATCAACTTTCTTTGTAAACTCAGGGCCTCTTCTTCAGACTCTGTGCACACTCACAAAAAACAGTGGCATTTGCTGTGTCATTTGACTCTTCTTACGCACAAAGTGAAGCAATCGCAAGCCACCTACTTCAGTCAGGATGAACAAATTGTTATAATTAAGAGCTGTGGAAAACATAAAAAATATCTCATGGCAAAAAGCAGCACTGTCGCTGCAGATAAAGCAGGAGAAGAAGAATGCTGTCAGAGAATTAATGATGGACTGAATGTGATCCTAATGCTGCTGTTTATTTCTGACATGACAACTGCGCATTAAACAGTTAAACTTTGTACAGCAGATTTAAACATGATGCTGTTGGTCTGACGCTGTCCCATGATGACGTGCAGATCACTTCAGTTTTTGGCCAAATCAAAGTAAAATGAATGTAACTGATTGAAGATTATAAATAGGATAGACTGATCAATTTTCTGATCAGTGTTCTGAGCTGCAGTATCGACAATGAAAAACAGACTTTAAATAGTAAAGAGTATTCAAAGTGTCTGTAGTTGCTTTATCATTCTTTTGGTGTGTGGATGATACACGAATGTGTAAATTTAAAGTGTTAATGTGACCTGAAGCAAACAGGAAAAAATGACTCTGCATCACCAAATGGAGGTTCCTGTGACAGCACCATGCAAACAGTTTGTGCTGCTGTTACATTACATCATATTATGAACGTACAGCTCAGCAATGTCCTACCTCAGTTTATAATCTGTATCGCTCATAAAGAACTTCATTAGGAGAAGAATTAGCTGCTCCCGACCAGATTATGAGTACAGTTACCATGGTGATCTAGCCAGAATAAAAGAGGGCCACATTTGTGACACTGAAAACTCTGACTTTAGACTCAACATACGTCGCTAACACGTTAATCTCGTTTTGTAGTACAGCCCCCTGGTGGTTAGACTGTCATGTCATTGCTGTGTTTCTATTTATTCTTGTGTGTCTTGGTGTTTTGTATATTTGTGATATAAGCTACAGCAGAGGTTCTCAGTTGTGAAGTCACAGTGAAGGACCCTTTTACAAGATAGAAAATACACCAGGGACCCTCTCATGTATGTCCCTTGGAATAATTTGTATGTACGTAGGCGATTTTTTACTTTTACTCAGATATGTGCAAGAACACAAGAGAAATGTTTAGACAGACATGCATTAAAACTACTTGCACCGTGTCAATACAGAATAACCATAACACACTCAGGACAGTGTATTTCACTCTCAGTGCAATAGAATAAAATGCAGATTATTTTAATAATAACATACATATATGAAAAATATCAATAATATAAAATATTAAAGTAATGAAAACATTAAAAAAAAACAATAATAGGCCTAGCCTGGGACTTGAATGTCTATAAAATTGTTGCATGAAGAAAATAGTTTGTCTGAATAAGAAGCCTAATGATTGATAAAAGTCTAATCATGAAATAAATGCAGGTTACATTAATGAAGCCTTTTGTAAAAAATAAATAAATATGAATATTAATACAATCTAAAACCTTAAGATTACACATGACAAAGAAAAGCCAGAGATTGTTTGGAATTTTTCTTTAAAACTGACTGAAAAGATTAATAGATGTTCACTGATTTATTTTCTGTAGACTGACTTAGTGATTTTAAGCATGTGCTCAATCAAAGCGGTGAATTTAAATGAAATTATATATTTTTCCTCTTACTTGTAGTGCTCTTTATCCATCTAGATTTTTTTGGTGTGAGCTACAGAGTTTTGGAGGTATCGGCCATAGAGATGTCTGCTTTCTCTCCAATATGATTGACCAAGACGGCACTTGTCGTTGTTGAAAAACTCAGCAGTAATGTCTCTTTCCAGAAATCATGAGCTGGTTTCTCAAGATAATCCACAGGTCTTGTGAGCAGTTTCATGTCGGAACTATTTTGTTTCTACCAAACTTCACCCGCCAACTGAATCACCACACAGATGGAATTGTGTGTTCAGTTGGTTGTAATTTACATCCTCACCGCTAGATGCCAGTAAATCCCACACACTGGTCCTTTAATTTAATGCTAGACTGCTGCTTTAATTTTTCATTCTGTTTTTATGTATTTTTGTGAATTTGATGTATTTTTATCTTGTTTTTAATCCTGTATTGTTGTTTTTGAAGCCACACTGTAAAGCCCTTTAGCCCTTTATCATTATTATTATTATTATTGTTGTTGTTGTTATTATTATTTAATTGTTCATTTAATCCAAAGCAATGGCTCCTAAGCTGGAGGGCAGGGGTGTGTAGGATCATGGGGAAAATGTGGCATTAAACTAAGGAGGAATTAACTGTTTTATTCATGTGGGTTTTTTTTTTAAATAAAGCCACATACAAACTAAACATATTCACACAAATTTAAAAGACAATTAGTGACACACTGTCTTGATTCATCATAGCTGTGAAGGTCCATTCAGCTATGAAGCTAACATTATTTCATGAACTGGATATACATAGTCTAAGACGGTGTTTCCCAAACTTGTTTTCTGGGGACCCACTTTTTTAAAATGACAAACCATTGTGACCCACTTCACAACAGCCCTTATGAATAAATCTTGGGAAGAGTTTATTTGTGCATAAATCCTCCTGGCCATTTGTCTGCATCACATTATACTATCTTGACACGTGTTATCGAAAATATATGCATAAATGAGGCATAAATGCATTTAGGCTGTGATAATAGGCCATTTTATTGTTTTTATTTCCTCTCACCAGGAAAAGACACCTTATCCTTTATCCCAGATTAAATCTCCTGTGACCCACCTTCGGGTCCTGACCCAGTCTCTGGGAATGACTGGTCTAAGAGATGGGTGGCTGTGGCTCACTGAGGAAGGAAAGCTTTATAGAAGTGCAGACCGTGTGCTTTTTTTTTACACATCAGACAGACAGATGTCACTGATAATGATTTTAATTGTTCCTTCATTAACGTTAGTGGCTCCACCTGTGCTTCTTCTCCATGATGGGTCAAGATGTCCGCAGTGAGAACCAAGAATCTGACAGATGTGGGAAGAGTAAAGAGGTAAGAATGCACTGATGATGGAAAGGTTGTAAAAATTCAGCTTTATTCAAATAAAAACATCAGGACACTGATAAAGCAAAGCAGTCCAGTTCAAAATATGAAGAAGCCATCCTTCTCTCCTCCATCATCTGTTAGCTACCGAACTCACAAAGCACTTATATTTCATTAACATCAGACTGTAACACAAAGAGAGATAAATGGGATCAAGTGAAGAGTAATTCCTGCCTGAATGAAAATGAAATGACATGTATTTGAAAGCAGGTTTGCAGTGTGCTGAGGCCTTTCTGAACGGGACAGTAGGTACGATACGGTTTCTAATACGGAGTGTAATCCTGCGGGAGCTGGCAGAGCTGTTACATTTTATCAGTTCGCCACAGACAGACACCTCTTGGGCCTCATTCTGAGCGGCTGGATTCAGATCAGCCCACATTCTCAATGTCAAGATGTTATAAATAGCCAGAACTGATTTGTACAGCTCCTCTGGCAGCTAAGATCAGCTCAGCGGGGGGACGTGATGTTCTCAGGGATGGATCCATGGGTAGCCTGATAGGGTTGGAATGACAAAGAAAAGACAAGCAGCATCCTGAACACACACAGCACAGGAATACAGAGCAATGATTGATGTTTTGGATTTGCATTCAGATTTAAAAATTAATTTACTTGACACTGCTATTATCTATCACGATACAACAGCATAGAACCGCTGGCTGGCGATAAGCTCCATTTTTACTGCAAGGTGCTCAGCTTGTTTTTATGTATGTAAATATCTGTACTTTCTACTCTTTACATTTTCAAAACAGGCTCATTACTTTAGTTTCAATGCATTTGAGGAGAATTATTATTGATTATTTTAATTTTGTGTCATTGTGTGCCGCCTTCCCAACATAAAGATCCATTTCAACCTACACTGATGGAACAACGTTGATAGAAAAGATGCTTTCTTGGTCTTTCCATCAGTGCATGTCAAGCATGTTACACATAACAAGACAAAACCAAAGTAACAACAGAAAAAGGACATAACAAGATGAAAAACTAAGTAAAATATGTAGCAAGACAAAAAAGATGTAGCAACACAAAAAACAACATAAAAAAGGTAACAAGACAAGAGCCAATCTGATCTACCAAGACGGAGAAGACGTAACAGGAGAAAAAGACAGACGTAACAAGTCAAAAAAACAACGTAAAAGATGTCAGAAGACAAAAAAGATCTAATAAGACATAACAAGATGGAAAAGACTTAAGACAAAACAAACAACATAAAATACGTAACAAAGAAAAACGACATAAAAGATGCAACAAGACAAAGAGGATCCAACAAGATATAACAAGATGGAAAAGATGCTACAATTCAAAAAATAAAGTAAAAACACAAAAAAGATGAAAAACAACATAAAAAATGAAACAAGACAAAAAAATCTAACAAGACAGAAAAGACGTAACAGGACAAAGTAAAAAGATGTAACAAATCAAAAGAAAATTAGGTAAAAGATGTAAAAAGACAAAAAAGATGTAATAGGACAAAAAACAACATAAAATATGTCACAAGTCAAAAAAGATCTAACAAGATGGAAAAGACAAAACAAGACAAAAACCCAACATGAAATACAAAAGAAAGAGGACAAAAAAGAACGCAAAAGATGTAACAAGACAAAAAATAAGATGAAACTGGACCATGGAGTGAAGATGAGGTTCAATTTGCTTTGCACAGAAACACACAAATGTGTGACTTTCACTCAGCATCACTCAGCATCAGTGTTTTTTTCACTTTTACTTCAGTAAAGAAGTTGAATCAGTACTTCTATAATTTTTACATTGTAAAAATAGTATCTGCCATCTTTGTTAATCTGTCTCAACCCTCTCTATTCCCACAAAGCAGAGAGTGCAGAGCAGACTGGTTGTTTAGTTGAATTTGTCCAGTCTGCCTGACTCATGTATTCATTATCTGACTGAGTCAGACTGAATCAGTTTGTGGTCCAAGCAGGGCTCTGAAATATCAGGGGCCTCATTTCTAGATGCGCAAAAGAAGGTGTACGCAACATTTTCTAAGCAAAATACTGGGATTTACAAAAAACAAACATGACGTGAGAATATGTGGCCCTCCTACACTGTGAAATCAGTCAATTACCTCACACGTGATATATGAAGAGTTAATTTACAAAAACTGAATTATGCCATTCTGACAATGAATACACAAATATGTTTGATTGATTATTCTCTGGAGCGAACACACGTCTGATTTAGGATAATAAATACAAACAGAGATATGATATATGATACTCAAATCTGTTCTGTAATTATTAAACAGTTTGTTCTGAAATGTGTTAATGATAAAGGTTAAAAAAAAAGAGGACTTTACACTTACACATTACACTTACACAGATGTCGTTTTCGTTGTCTCAGTTGGGCAGATACGAGTGGATAATTTTCTATATTGTGTTTTGTAATCTGTGTATTTTTATGGCCTTCAGTTGCTTTTATCTGTGTTTAAACGTGTGTGTGTGCATTTGGTGTTCTTTCATCTCAAACAGGGAGTAAAGATTACACAGGCAACCTGAATCATCCAGTGCATCTGGTACTCTGTGTCCCCCTCCGTCTCCAACACTCCTCCACTCACGTGGGATTTCCTGATAATCAGGTAATTTCTCATCAAAAGAGCTAAATGTCCTTTTTCCCGCCCATGGCACAAACACTCTGCCACTGTTTGCCACAATCGTCTTCATGCAGTCAGTGTGGATGTTTATTAATTCGGGGTGTTTCACAGACCATTCGTAGGCAACCATGGGAGTCACATGACATCTGCAAAAGGTGCACTACATTTCAAATCGATTGTGATTTATAGAGGGAAACTGGCGTAGGATATGCCTATCGCCTAGCGATTCGATAGGATGCAATGTGCGAATCTTACATTTTGATTCTATTAATGCTTTAATGAAACGTGTGCTCATCCTAATGAGATGTATCAATACACTAGTGCTGCATCGATTTTTTTTTCTTTTTTTTTTTTTTTCTTCATGTTCAGCTTTTCACCGATACAGGCCATCTGAACCCATGCACTCGTATCTTACACATTAAAGCCTGATGCCTCATATGCATGAGTGAATCGTTATCTACTATTAAGTTGTTTTTAGTGGCAATAATTTTGTAAAATATCTCCAATTGAAAGATTGTGGAGTAGGAACCAATTGTTTTTTTGTAAATTCTATCTGAAAAATTGTTTCCAAGGTTTTGTAAGACGGAATTTACATGATGCAAGTCATGTGACACACGCAACATTTTTGATTCACACAGGACATGAATCCCGGTCTCCTGGGTGAAAGTCCTGTGTTTGTTTGAGCCATCCATCCACCCCACCTCCTCCATATGTTCTTCTGTAAACTGCTGTAAAGCCCAGCGTGTCATCTTCAGCTGCTAATGGTTACCGCGTGCATCAATATGAGCTGCGGAGGAACGGTGACAACACATCTGTATCTGATGAGCTGGGGTCAGATTAGGGTCTGACAGTATATTGTAGGGAACTGACTTCATGAGCTGATGGTACATTCATTTCTTTTCCAGCTTGAGAAGGCAGATGAAGCTGCTGATGTCTGTGTGTACCATCATAACAGAGGCTGCTGGGTTCAAATTCAGTCCAACCCATCATCCAAGAGCGTGTGTGTGTGTGTGTGTTTGTGTGTGTGTGTGTGTGTGTGTAAAACCAAATTACCACAGAGCATGTCAAACTGTTGTTGAAGGGAGTACTGGGATCTATAAAAACCACTGCATCGCTATGGAAACTGCAGCCCTGCATCCAAGTGAATCCAGTCCTTCACTTAAACCAAACACACACACACACACACACACACCACACACACACACACACGCACACACACACGCACATACACACACACATACACACACCTCCTGTGGAAATGACTGTTACCATCAATAATGTGCTGTACTGTAGCTGCTGATGATGAAAGGTGCTTTTGGGACAAATTGTTTCACCTCATTTGTTTCTCAATTTACCCACAAATCAAAGCAACACTTTCAACTTCTCCTCAAACAATTGTATCTTCTTAAATGGTCTGTTTAAAGATGCCGATTAAACTGAGCATGAAATTAGAAAAGATAATAAACTATATTTTTGTGAGTGTACGGATGCTGGGTTTGCAAGTAATTGCAATGAATATCTGAAGCCTCTCTTACTGTTTCACCGCTGAAGCTTTTCACACATTCTTTTGATTTGATTTGAAGATCAGCTTGGTATTTACAAAGATTCAAACTGAGACTTATGTCACATATACTACATGTAGTATTGTGTACTCTATTGCTGGATTGTTTCCTCTACGCATATGCTAACATAAGGTATTATGCAGTTTACACCTTACGGGGTAATTTTAGTGTTTTTCAACCACTGTATCACCGTTCAAAGTGACCAGACTCCACAGACAAAAACAGTAATTTTATCTCTGGTATATAGACGCAGGGAGTGAATAAGTGCAGATATTTTATTACTGTACTTAAGTAGATTTTTCAGGTACCTGTACTTTATTTGAGTATTTATTTTTCTGATAACTTTTTACTTTTACTCCCTAGATTTGAACACAAATATCTCTACTTTCTACTCCTTACATTTTCAAAACCGGCTCGTTTCTTTGGTTTTAATGCATTTGAGGGGAATTATTGATCATTTTTTTTATTCTGTGTCATGGCCATTGTCTTCCCAATATCAAGACCAATGTCAACCTAAATGGATGGGACAGTATTAATAGAAAAGATAATTTCTTGGTGTAGTCATCAGTGCATATCACACATGAAAGGCATAACAAGGCTGTAACAAGACAAAAAAAAGATGTAACAAGACAAAAAAGACATAACAAGACTGAAAACAAGATAAGATGAAAAATATGTGGTAATATGTAGTAAGTAATTATCTGATTTCAGCTTCTCAAATGTGAATATTTTCTGGTGTCTTTACTCCTCTCTGACAACAAACTGAATATTTATCATTTATTATAAGTTTCTAACATTTTATGGACTACTTGATTAATAGAGAAAATGATCAACAGATTGATCAACAATGAAAATCACTGTTGATTAATCATTACAGGAAAGACTTGAAAAATAGGTCCAAAACATGTGGCGCACTCGGGCGTGTGTCCTGAGTGATCACTTATGATCAGATCTCACTTCCCCACTCTATATGCAAATAAACACGAGGGCTGTTTTGTCAGATGAATGTCCATTACTGTCCAATTGGCCGTTTATTTATTAAACTAACACACTAAACTCCTCAATCAGCCCACAATGAGCCTCATATTTTACCTCAGCTGTCCAGTCAGCCAGTGCTGTCAGCAGCCTGGCAGGAGAGAGGCTCCGAGTCCCGCTTTGGATTTGATAACTGAACTATGATCACTCTCCTGTCTGCTCTTCTCAGCAGCACAGTGTGTTTTACAAGGAAAGGAACAACTTAATGTTTTGCATTTAATGACGATTTTACAAGGCACGCCTGATTAAACACTCACTGTAGCCATTTTACTTTCCCCAACTGTATGCAAATAAACACATTTGGAATAGTCACTGTTGTTTTTAAGTGGTGGCCTGCTGGGAGACTATGTTTTTTTCCACCAAGAAAGACAACTGAATGTAAAACACTTGCCAAATTCATAAGAAGGCCGAAGTAATTAAGAATTTGTCATTGAAAGTATTTGTTGAAGTTGATGAAGTTTCTCCTCACTCAACAACTCTCAAAATAGTGGTGATTTGTTAATGGAGTCTGGGGTTACTGGTGTTTTCACAAACATCTGCTGCTGGTAAGAGAGCTTGTGCATAATTTCCATTGCAGTGAATCAAATGATGGACTTATGGGACATCAGTTAAGTAGGTGGTCTTTCAATGAGGCCCAGTCCATGTTTGTGCTCACACACCGCTGAGAGATTGTGGTCACATGTGGCCCAGATCACCACTGAATGTGGTCTGAGTGATTGGATCTCAAATGAATGTGTTCAGACCCGTGCTTAGAGCTGTCCACTTGTGTTTGGATCACTCAGGACGCATTTTAATACCAAGTGTGTTAGTTTAATCTTTTTCTCAAAACTAATCAATCAGTCTGGCATCCTTTGAACTGTAGTAAAAGTAAAGCTCCGCCATCAGTTTGGGTCTAATGACACATCAATCTGAATCAATATATCGATTCAGTGTTCAACAGTCCAGTATTATCAATGGGAAGTGAAAATATCGATCTGTTTAAGATACACCTTTATTCTGAAAATCACATGGCACATCTGTGTCATAAATGTCTGGATAAGGTCAGTCAGCTTCAACAATTAATCCATTACTAATCGATTTTTAAATTAATTGTCAACTTTTCTGATAATCGATTAATCGGCTTGAGTCATTTTTTAAGGAAAAAATTATCTGATTTCAGCTTATTAAAGGTGAATATTTTTGGTTTCTTTGCCCCTTTACAACAATAAACAGAATATCAGGACATCATCTCAGGCTCTGGGAAGCACTGACTGACATTTTTCACCATTTTCTGACATTTTACAGAACAAACAACCAAAACTATGAAAACGATCATTAGTTGCAGGCCCACATAAAATTGTTGAAACATAATTTAGCTGCATTTTGTGAGTTGTTGTAAATGTAATGTGTTAAATGGACAGATGATATCTGATTTCGATTTGCAGACTTCTGAATTGAATCGAATCAAAACTGTATTGTGGCAGACTTTGTGATATCAGCAGAAATCGTTTTGTTGTCTAGAGAATTGATTTAATATCGTATTAAGATGAGACTTGTGATTTACACCTCTACCATTCAGTTGACCCTCAGTGATTGTAGGTTTGAATCCAGAGTGGCCATCTTGGGTCCATCTGCATGGAGTTTACATGTTCTCTGCTGTGGTTTCCTCTCTCACTCCAAAGGCTGTTATGGCTATGGAGAGTCTAAGTCAAGGGTCAGCAACATTTATGATTAAAAGAGACATTTTTGGATGAGAAATAAAAATAAAATCTGTCTGGAGCCACAGCTATTGAATGCTCTATTTTCCTCTGAGACACTTCTGTTTTTGGATTAGACGTCCAAAGCTGGTTCAGGGAGCCTCAAGACTATTGTGCCATAGATGTAGGATACAAAGCACATTTTAGTTATGAAATATATTTTACAATTAGAGAATGTAAGAATCACTTTAGGCCTGCAACAATGATAAATGATGATTGAAATGTTTTTGAAGAACTGTTAGTATGCACTAGTTTTTAGGCCAACTCAAACTTTTAAGCTTTGAATTAATCTGAAAAAAAATCTGTAATTTTTAGTTTTTACTTTTCATCTTGAGAGAAATTTGATTGTTTGAGTGTCAGAAATTCAAAAAAATGTATTTAAAAAAAGCGAGCTGTCAACCTTATTTGTCATTCTTGACTACATGAAAAATAAATAGTTTTAACTGAAAATATTAAACATTATTCACTTTCACTTCAATTGGTTTATCATAATTTTTGAAATACATGTTTTTATTTCTAAGACTCAAAGATGCAGGTTTATCTAAAGAAGAAAAGTAAATTACCTGAACAAAAGATGGGTAGTTTTTAAAACTTTTTCAAAACTTTTCTCAAAGTTTCTCAAAGTTTTTGTTTTTAGTTTTTAGTGCGTAATTGTTTTTGTCAAAGCCACAAGGCAAGGCAAGTTTATTTATATAGCACCAGTCAGACACAAGACAGTTCAAGGTGCTTTACATAGCATAGAAATACATTAAAATACAACATTTAAAGAACATTAAAATTGTGTTTGAGATCATTAAAAACAAAAGCTAAATGCAGGCCAGTAAATGGTTAAAAACATTGCAGAAATTGCATTTAAAAAGCAAACATAAAACAAAGCAACAGCAGACAAATATAAAAACAAGAGCTACAGATGATCTTAACGATAAGGTCTGTATCTACTTCTGGAAAGCTGCTGTAAACACGTTTTAAGCCCTGATTTAAATGAGCTGACAGTTTCAGCTGGTCTCAGGTTTTCTGGAATTTTTTTCCACAGCTGGGGAGCAGAGAAGCTAAAGACTGCTTCACCTTGTTTGTTTTGAGTCACTGGACAGAGGCAAAAGAGCCACATGCCGCTCCAGAAGAGCAGGTCGCTGACCCCTGGTCTAAATTACTGTGGCACGTAACATGTGTGATACACTGGTGACATGTACAGGTGTCCTCCACGTCTCATCCAAATGTGAGCTGGGGAAGACACCAGCCCCTTACAAACAAAAGATTAGGGGGTATAGAGAATAGATGGGAGGGTACTCACTTGTTTTTTTTAAAGGTTCAATCCTTAAAAATCTTCAAAATAACACACCTAGTATTTTGGGTTCACACACAACACACACACAAACATCTTGCCTTACCAGCAGTGTGAAGTTTGTCCTAAAGGTGGCACTAGAGGGAAGCTCATGGGATGTCAGACTGTGAGGGAAACAAGCATGTGGTCAATCAGAGGCACAGATTTGGGTTCACATGTTGCAGAAGTGAAGCCAGACGAACAAAATGAAAATTGCTGTTTATTTGCATCAAGGCATATAGAGTTGCAACAATTAATTTATTATTAAGCAATTATTAAATTAAAATTGTTAAGAAAAAAGTCAAACTTACTTACTGATTTCAGCTCCTTAAATGTGAATATTTTCTGGTTTCTTTACTCCTCTCTGACAGTAAACTGAATATCTTTGGTTTGTGGATAAAACAAGACATTTGAGGACGTCAGCTTGAGCTTTGGGAAACACTGATCAAAGTTTTTCACCATTTTCTGACATTTTATAGACCAAACAACTATTAATCGATTAATCGAGAAAATATTCGCCCAATTAATGGACTATGAATGTAATCGTTAGTTGCAGCCTTAAATGTACAATAACCTGGCAAATAGCAGATTATAATGAAATGAGTCTTTATGCCTGCATGTAAGTATTGTTAATACTGCTGCAAATGACAGTGTTTCGTTGATAGAAAGCTGAGACTTTAACCACAAAAATAAAGAATAAAGTAGGCAAAGAATTTAAGATTGAAATATAGTTTGAGCCAAATTTCATGATGATCTGTGAGATATACAATCACCAACTCCAAAACAGTTGGCATGTGGAATAAAGTACAAACACATGATATTAATGTTCAAACTGTTTAACTTTATTGGTTTTGTAAATATAGACTCATTTTGATGCCTGCAACATGTTAACATGCATGTTAACAATCACAATGACGCATATCGATACGATACGAAAGTACTTTATTGATCCCCAAGGGGAAATTCATTTGTCTGTAGTCTCATCTATTTGTATAATATAATAATATTTGCATGTGTGAACTGAGGACACTAATTGTTGAAGTCAAGGGTCTCTGTTGTCGTACTTTGTGCCTCATAATGCACCACACATTTTCAGTGGGAGACAGGTCTGGACTGCAGGCAGGTCAGTCTAGTACCTGAACTCTTTTACTACGAAAACACGCTGTTGGAGCACGTGTCTTGACATCGTCTATACTGAAATAAGCAGGGACGTCTCTGACGTCTCTCTGGCAGCATATGTTGCTCCAAAACCCATTTGTATCTTTCAGCATTAATGGGGCCTTCACAGATGTGACAGTTACCCATGATGCCATGGGCACTAACACAACCCCATACCATCACAGCTGCTGTCTTTTGAAGTTAGTGCTGGTAACAATCTGGGTGGTCCTTTTTCTCTTTAGCCTGGAGGACACAACGTCCATGATTTGTGAAAACAGTCTGAAATGTGGACTCGTCAGATCTCATGTTGCTCTTCTTCTCTTAATTTTGCTGTCCCTCATTTTGCTCTTTTTTTTTTTTTTTTTGTTGCTTTTCTTCTTCTGGTTATGAGAAGCTTTGTTCAAACTGAGTGTTTAATTAAAGTGTGTATTTGAGGTGTCGTACAGAGCTGTAATTAGAGCTCGGTGGACATGTTTTTAATGAAGGAGGTCTAAAAGTCAAGACTTCTTCTTTGTGAGCAAATGTCACTAAATTGTCGCCCCCAGCAGAGCAGAAACTGTTGCTTGAAGCTGGCAGGAGTCTGTCACTCGTTTTTTTCAGCTCCTCCTCACCTTGTCTGCTCTCCTGTCACTGCTGCAGTAAGACGGGTCAGGACTCGCTGCTCCTTGTTTTTTTGTGTTCTCACTTTCAGTCATGTGGTATCTTCTTCACTGTGCTGAAGACCTTCCATCATGTGCTGCTCTCCAGTTCTGCTAAATAGGAGAATCAGGGTGCTACATGCAGTAGAGTCAAGCAGTGGTGTAACGAGTCAGGGCCGGTCCAAATACAACATGATCAAAGCAGGTCACATCACAATCAGAACATCAGGAGTGAATGAAAGAAGTGAAAGCGTGCAGCTTCAAAACAACCAAATTATGCTCTCTTCCTCTTCTTCTTCATTTTTCTTCTTCTTTGTTTTGTTCTTCTTCTTCATTTTGCTCTTTTTCATCTTCTTGCTGTTCTCCCTCTTCTTCTTTATTTCGCTCTGTCTTCTTGTCGTTCTTCCTCTTTTTCTTTTAATTCTTGCTCTTCCTCTTCATCTTCATTTTGCTGCTTCTACTTTGTTTTGCTCTCTTTTGTTTTACTTTTCTCTTCATCTTCTTCTTCAATTTACTCCTTGTTTGTTCTTTTGCTCTGTTCTTCAACTTTTTTTTTCTTTTTGCCCTTTTTCTCTTAATTTTGCTCTTCTTCATTTGTTCTTGTGTCTTCTTCGTTCCCTCTTCATCATTTTGTTCTTCTTCTTTGTCTTCTTTCTTTTGCTCTTCTTTGTTTGCTCTACTTGTTGGTCTTCTTTGTGTTGCTCTTCTTCTTATAGTTAAAAGAAGGTTTGTACAAATTTAATATTTTTTTTAAGTGTCTATTTGTATGTGTTTGTGTGTGTGTGTTTCACTATTTGAATTTATTTCAAAATTTGGGAGTTGTAACACAAAAATTCAGTTCAGAGTTATATGTGCTGAGACAGAAAGTGTTACAACCGTCCCTGGTCTCCTCTACTTTATGTTGAATATGTAATGTTTAATTGAGTCTAATTAATTAATTATTTGTCGGGAAATTGAGACCACTTGTGATGTTTTATTGACAGAGACCATGATAGCTGCTAAGCAACCAAGATGCATCTGCAACTGTGCAAACAGTAACAGTAGAACAGTGACAATGTCCGTGTGGTCCATGTGACCGCCTGTGGCTGAAACACGTAAAAATGATCACATTTTCTTTGTCTTTTGTGTAATTTATATTAAAAAAAAAACATTTTAAATGAAATTACAGACACTTTTAAGAAAAATCAGGTACCAGTAGCACTGTATTTTTTAATTCAACAAAGTTTTGCACATATACATTTGAAAACAGTCAAAATGACAAAACATTCTTGGCTGTTCTAGTGTTAAGTTGCATAAAATAATTTTTATAGTAAACACTGTGATTATGGTAACAGAAATATAGTGTTTGTAACCTCTGTGTAGGCAGTCTGTCCAAATAAAGCACTGTTACCCTGTATTATCATATTATTGTAATACATGTATATAATATCATTTTTACTAACCTTCATTGGCACCATTGTTTATTTATTTGTCACAGCTTTCCTGTTATTGTCATTAGAGGCTGGTCCTGCTGCCACTTTGATAGAATGACAGGAGAGCTGAGGACGTTTGTCACAGTCAGAGCTGTCTGCATCTGAAGGCATGCTCTTGCAGGGGCAAAGATGAAAATTACAAAGACAACCATGGGGATCAGTATGAAAGAGAATGTTGATGGTGGAGGAGAGCCTGTTGAGGACCCTGTAGCCATATTTGAAATGTTACATATTTAATTGTAATACTTCTTAACAGCCAATCGGGGGCCCTCAGATACCAGATAACAGACGAGTCTTCCTGGCTAATGGCACTGTCCCAAACAACTATAAAAATTCCTCTTGATGTAAAATAAGATATGGTGTCTGTCCAAAGGAAGTAGCAACAAAAAACAGTCAGTGGGTAAATGATAAACTTCTATGATGACTTAACAATGTCACAATAAACAAGCAGTTTACTGGCTGCTTGCAAATAATAAAAGTTCAAAAAAATGTGCTCAGTATAGTGCAGATCCCCACCAGACAACCACAGCTACCAGATGTAACCAGCGGAGATTTGTTGAAGTGTTTCGTTTATAGTATAGTCTCAGTTTTCTTTAAGATGCAGAGAATTGTGTAATGGTAAATGGTGTAACAGACCATCCTGGGTTCTAACTTAACCAGACTCAGAGTCGTTGCCTCTTGACTGTAGTGCTGTTCATCCATCTAGGCAGTTTGGGTGTGAGTTGCAGAGTTTTGGAGATATCAGCTGTAGAGATGTCTGCCTTATCTCGAAAATCATGGAACTAAATGGCCCTCAGCTTGTGGTGCACAAAGCACCAAAAAAAAAAAAAAAAAGTCCATTTGAGAAACTAAACTGTAACCATCACTGTCCAGAAATCCTGACTTGGTTGTCTGACGGCAAAGTAAGTGAAACTCTTCTAGAAACAGCGTACACTTGTAGGTGTCTAAAATAAGTTTTGTTGTTGAGCCTGTCCACAGCAGTATACTGCTTACAGGGCTGGGAGGGTTACAGTTACTAATCACCTCTTGAAAATGTAGTCAGTAACGTAATCCAAGTATCACAATATTAAAGTAATGTAATTTGATTACTCTCTGTTACTTTTGGATTACCTCAATATAGAATATGGTGAAATTGTTTAGCCCAATATAGTGTTTTTAGGGCTGCAACTAATGATTATTTTCATCATCGATTAATCGTTCGATTATTTTCTTAATTCATTGATTAGTTGTTTGGTCCATGGAATGTCAAAAAAGGGAAAAAAAATGTTGATCAAAGCTCAAGATGATGTCCTCAAATGTCTTGTTTTGTCCACAACTCAAAGATATTCAGTTTACTGTCAGAGAGGAGTAAAGAAACCAGGAAATATTCACATTTAAGAAGCTGCAGCAGAGAATTTGGATATTTTTTAATTTTAAAAAATGACCAAAAACGATCAATCGGTATATTAATTTTGTCACAATCCTGTCACTTGAAAAATAGGTCCACACATGTGGAGTAAACAGACGTATGTCCATTTTTCAAGCAGCTGCATGGTGAATGACCTTACATGCCAAATATTACTTATTAATAAGGTTGTTAAATTAATGAGAAACAAATCAATATCCAGAAGTAATGATTCATAATCCAGGTCTTGATGGCGTCTGTCAGATAAAATGCTGATATTTTGTTAAATAAACTAAATTTTTAACCTTCTGACTTGAGTTTTAGCAAATATTTTGATGGTTCCTCTTATTAAAAATGATTATATATTATTAATATATTACATCCCACTGTCACATTTTCCCTTCTAATTGTGTGTATGTAGTGTGTGTTTGCTTGTGCTCGACTATGTACATGTGTGCAAGTGAGTGTGTGCACTGAATTTTATTAGGGATGCACCGATGCATCGGCTGAACATCGGTATCGGCCGATGTTTGCCTCGTTAACTGCCATCGGCCATCGGCAAATAAAAATTACATTCACCGATGGCAGTGGCCGATGATTATATGTTGATTTACATGTGGCATGAACGCTGTGCTCGGGAGAAACTCTTTTTTCCCTTTTTTTTTTTTGGAGATGTAATAGTCTGCCGAGACGGAAGAGGGCACCCGCGCACTTTCCTCAGTAGAGTAAACTAAGAAGATGGCGGTCGTGTGGCAATACTTTACAGTCTCGGAGAAAGATCAGCGTTATGCAGTTTGCAATACGTGTTCCATTGAGATTTCAAGAGGGGGGACTGTTAGAAAGTCATTTAACACATCAAATCTCATTGGACATTTGAAAAGCAGGCATGAGGCGGTGTACAGGGATTACCTGCAAGCTGACCAAAAACGGAAAAATGAAGCCGCCAAGAAAGCGACCACCACCGGTAAGACTCAGGCTTCAATTGACACGTCGTTTGAGAAAGCCAGACAGCTGCCTCCAGACAGCGCCAAAGCGAAACAAATAACGAACAAGGTGATGGAGTTCATCGCTTTAGATGACCAGCCTTTCTCTGTAGTGGAGGACGTGGGTTTTCGAAGTCTGATGAAGTTTATGGAGCCACGCTACACGCTGCCAAGCCGACGTCACTTTGCCGAGGTCTGTCTCCCCGAAATCCACAACATTGTGGCCACACACATTCATGAGCTACTGGCTCGTGACATCGCTGCAATCAGTTTTACCACAGATATATGGAGTTCGGATGTAAGCCCTGTGAGCATGCTTAGCCTCACTGCACAGTGGATTGATAAGGACTTCAACCTGGTGAAGGCAGCGTTACACTCCCAGGAGTTCACAGGTACACACTCAGCATCTGCAATCTCAGAGGCATTTGAGAAAATGTTCAGGACGTGGAAAATCGACAAAACCAGAGTGCATGCTGTCGTAAGAGATAATGCTAGGAATATGACGAAAGCTATGATGGACAGTGGTCTGGCTAGTTTTGGCTGCATGGCACACACACTGCAACTGGCAATCCATGACGGTGTTTTTTAGCCAGCGCAGCCTCACGGATGTTGTGGCTATTTGCCGAAAAATCGTTGGCCACTTTAAACACTCACCCCTCGCCTATTCGCGTCTCCAGGCTGTGCAGGTCCAGTTGGGAATGAAACCAAAAAGGCTACAGCAAGATGTTTCCAGTCGTTGGAACAGTACATTTTATATGATGGAGAGCTTGCTGGAACAAAAGCGCGCACTTGCTACATATGCCGCAGACTACGACCTCCCGGCCACTCTCAGTGCGCACCAGTGGCAATTAATTGAAAACTTTATAACACTCCTCTCCCCGTTTGAACAATTGACAAGAGAAGTTAGCTCATCAGAAGCATCAGCTGCCGACGTCATCCCCTCTGTGACAGCCCTGAGACGTCTTCTGAGTAAGCAGGCTGACACAGACCACGGCGTTAAAACAACAAAGACCTCATTATTAGAGGCTGTAAATAAACGCTTCGATCAAATCGAGTATGATCCCATGTTCTGCATTGCCACCTATTTGGATCCCAGATACAAGGATCGTTACTTTGATGAGGATGTTAAACAACGCGCTCGAGAAATAGTTGACGCACACCTGTTGCCTGCTGCCGGTGTTCCGGATTAACTGGTGGCTGAATTAACTGGTGATATTAAATGCATTGTGCAGATGTGCCGCAGCCGGAGCCTGCGAGGACCCATTGTTGACATGGTTATAAACTGCCTGCTGATGGTTTCCCGATGGCGATTTCAGGGCCCACGAAGTAAAAGAATACAGAATGTGTCTGTAGAAGTCACCGCAATTTATACTTATGTACATATTTCAGTGAATGTAGCTTCCACATGTATTCTTTACACAGATAGGTGACCGTGTCGATGCCTGTTCAAAATGCTGCAGACCGAAATAAATCATTAAAATCTCACTGTTGCGCTTGTTATATGTTGTCGGTTTCTTAATGCGCTAGTCGCCTAATGCACTCCGTAAGTGAAACATACAGCCTGATGGCAAATTAAATGTTAAATCATACACAGCTCGGACGCATGTGGCGATCGCAGGTGTGTCACAGTGCAGCAGTGCTCAGATTAACTTGTGATACTACTTCTTACCATCGATCATGTTCAATATTTCCCTTTCACCACGATCGTCAGTCATCATGTTGTACATTTAAGTCCACAGAGAGTCCTCTCGCACCACGAAAAGCCCATCGACCATGTTTTATACAGTTGTTAAACGTGTTACTCTGTCAGCACTATATCCCACGGAATTCAGCACACTCCTTCATCCAGGTGTGACGAGTGGAAACTCATTTGGCTAGAGGGAGGGGCCGATGGTGGGCCTCCGACCGCTTTCTACCTCAGTTAAATAATTTGATTCATACTGTTGATCAAGAAGGAGGGACAAGGTATGCCTTTGTTTAATGATGTGGCTGTTAGTGATTGAAGGCTGATCCCCTAGCCAAAAGTCACATGCATCAAAAGATTTTTTCAAGAGAAGATAATTCTGATGACACCATAAAACCTCTTATGAGTTCTTCCAGCTGTTTAATGTTGCATCAAGTATCAATGCAAATGTCACCAAAGCATTCAGCACAATGCAAATGCAGTCTTTAAATACAGCAAGAGATCAGATATATTCAAACCTTGCACCAGCATGATTTAGTTCATGTTGAGGCAGTTATTTTGCAAAATGAGGATCTTCAAATACAAGGGTTGAGTTGGCTGGACAGACACCAACTCTTGTGACCAACACACTGGCAAATGTGACACTGACACAGCTTGAATGGGTGTATATTGTGGGGGAATTGCAGCATCACATCAAAACCACACAATAGAATGCCCTACAATGAACAAGACATGTTCATACCTTTAATTGTCATGGCACAATGGCAAATCCATAGGCTACAGCCCAGGTGCGATGCAAAAATTGGATAAATAATCAATAAGCAATGAAAACACCATTTCCAAACAGTAGCTACAGTGACCATGACTGATTGAAGAGAAGACACTGATCAGTAAGGTAAAAAAAGATTTATTCGCATATTTTGCAAAAGAAATTTCCCTCTGTAGGGGGGAATCCCACACAGGCCGTATGGAACCACAGGGCACAGGCTGTGCACTCAATCTGAAAGGGAAAAACAAGGATCATTTTCCAGAATTTCAACAGGTTCATGACATTCATCTAGAGCAGGATGTAGTTCACCAATCATTAAACTTCAGACATTACATTATCTATTAAAAATGTGTGCTGGCATGTGACAGACTCGGGTGTTTAAGCTTAGCTGTTGTCTTTTAAGATTGGAGTCTGTTCCTTCAGCTGCACCTGTGCCCTTAAAGTGCAAAGACAGTCTAGTTAGGTGAATTAAACCATACATTTCCAATAGCTGTGTGATGTGAGAGTTCACCCAGTGATGCTGAGGTAATCTAGCTGATGTGGAGCCCATTCTTCAAGCCAGAAGTTGTTGTGGAGTTGAATTAGTCATTTTACCCAGTTGTCGACATCTGCTCCCGTGCTTTCCTCCCCACATGCCCGACAGAGTTGGGATAGGTCATCTGTAAAAAATGCAGAAATTGACGTAGTTTAATGGCAATACAGAAACAACATCCAGAAGCATCTAGAAGGGAAGGCTAACCACTAGAGCATACCTGTCTCTCTCACCAAACATTTGGCCATATCAAGCCTCATCTGGGTCACGCCCTCGTCGTCCACTGGGTACTGGACTGTGTCCCGCAATAGGATTTGTTCTGCAAGCTAAAATATATCTGGTGAATAGGATTGTGAGGACATTTTTGATGATCGATAGTCAAATAGTCAAATTGATACCTTGCACACAAACACCCCACACGATGATGTGTCCTGCTGTTTGGGATGTGCAACTGTGGAGCACGCCCACTTCCCAACAGCAGGACACCATCTTCTGACCAGCGCTCTACAGGACACAGAATGGTTGTTAAGTTAAAAGTTGCTGGTTTAAATTGCAACATTTGTCAGTTGAAGGCCAGTAGAATGATGCCACAACAACAAGATTATTTTATCTTAAGCAACAGTAATCTACAGGAAAGTCATTATTTGCTTCATTGCTCCATCACTATCATCCAAAGTGAATAAATACATGAGTCTGTCTAAGGCATAAAGTAGAGCTGATATTTCTTACCTCGTTCTGTCCCTGCAGTGGTCCAGCTGTGCCTGAGTGGCCCCGAATGGGTCCACAAACACCACTCTCATCTCCTTAAGATACATTATCTATGGAAATGCAAACAAAAATTGAGGTCACCCTCCATACAGCAGATAGTCCAATAGTGCATCAGGGTTTGTTTACATTGAATACAACTTACTACTAGGGTCCAGTGCCGTTTGTCACAGACTGCGCCAGCTGCCACGTCACAGTTCCCAAGGTTTAGCTACAATGTGTAAACAAAGTTAATCCCACAAATTTCAATGTGTGAGATTGATGTGCTGGCTCGATAAAACACTCTACTCACCCTTTTGTAATCCATTTTCGAACCCTGCCAGATTGCAGACATGGCATAGGAGTCTATTACTGTCACTCCAGCTTTCCTTGCCACAATGGAGATGTAGGCATTGACGATCTATGGGTACAAGAAGGACTTGTGATCTACTGAGTACTAACAGGCAAAAGACATGCATCTCAACAAGAACCAGTACCTGACCCTCCAACTCCTTTCCTGGAGCAAGGACCATCAGGTCCTCACTATAAAGCCTGTAGGAACCTATTTTTGACCACAGGATATTTGGCTTCCTTCCTGCCCATATTTCTCTGATCACTGCAAAACAAGAAATGACAGTTATTTGTGAAAGGCATAATGCAGACTGCATTTTATGGAATGTTACTCACGTGGGTCCTCGGCGTTAGTTGGGGCCTTGGGGCATGCCAGTGCAGGGGCAATGATTGGCTGTGATGGACCAGCCAGAGGAGAGGGACCCGACACTTTTTTTAATTTGGCAGGGATCCTCTCCTCTGGCTGAACGTAATGTACCAAGTGGTCAATATTGACCTTGATTGTTCTTTTAACCCCGTTTAGACACCAGGTCTGCACATTTTTCCTTCCATTTTAATTATTTGGAGTGGTCCCAACATGTCGGCCTCCAGTTTGCCTCCTTTCCTCTGGTCCTGCCTTTTGTTCTTCTGGAGAACAATATCCCCCACCTGGAAATGGTCATCCTGGCCCCTCTCCTGCTTCCTCTTCTGGACCTTGTCCTGGCTTTTTCTCACATTTGCTTTTACATCCTGATACACAACCTCCTGCCTTTTCATCCCTTCGCTAACCTCTTCTGTCAGCAGGAGGCTGCTGATCTTGTCCTCAGTGACCTGCAATAAATTGTTTAAGAATTTGAGAACATGGATGGAAAAGTGCTTTTTAAATACAGATGAGGACATTGGATAATCTTACCTTGTACTCTCTTGGTACCTCTGACGGATACCTTGCCTCCCTCCCAAACATCAGGTAATATGGACTATACTGTGTTGTCAGCTGTTTCTTCGTCCTCAAACTAAACATTGTTGCCTGCAAATAGGTATCCCAATGCTGTGGGTGGTCAGCAACAAGTTTGTTGAGGGTCCTAAAAATTGAAGCACAGACATGAGAAGGCACAAGATTATTTGGGTACATATGAGCCATAAGGCTGCTTTGCAAGGAGCAACAAAACACCAGCCCGCTAGAAGACAGTCTAGTTTGAACATGCATACCATTGGATTGAAGATTTATACCTTTGTATTGTCCCATTGAGTTTCTCCACAAGACCATTGGTCTGAGGATGGTAAGGGGAGCAGAGGCTCCTTTTAATGCCCAATTCCTCACACAGACCATAGTTTATCTAAAAAGAGAACAGATGGACAAACATGAAATAAGTAGGCACAGCAGTCTATATTTTGGGAATTCATAAAGCATCATTACTTCACCTTGTTGCAGAACTCAGTGCCCTGGTCTGTCAGCAGTCTTTTGGGTGCACCAAATTTGTAAAAGAAATCAATTATACAATTTGTCACCTCTACTGCATTTTTAGTCTTGAGTGGGTAAGCCTCTGCCCATTTGGTGAAATAGTCAACCATTACACATATGTACTGGTTGCCACCATCAGTCACTGTGAGTTTACCCACCAGATCCATCCCAACAAGCTCAAGAGGCTCCGATATCTGAGAGGAAAAACAAGGAAATATTTGGACATGAGAGTGATAGCACTGATGTGGTTAAGACCTGACAGTATCTTGTTTTCTTTACCTCGATTGGGCTGTACTGTTTTTTTTCCTTTAAAGTGGCCCTCTTGGCCTGACATTCAGGGCACTGAGCAACCTAAAACAGACAAATCCAAACCAAGAATTATGACCTTAACTGGAAATTAGTTCAGTATTACATCCACATAAAGGCTTTCAATATTTGTGAAAACAAACATTACTTGGCTCGTTAACCTGAATGTGTATCCCTCATCTTTTTGAGGATTACCAACTCACCCACTTGCGAATGTCACCCTCCATGCCAGGCCAATAATATCTAGCAATGATGGCACTGTGAGTTTTCTCGACACCACAGTGTCCACCAAGAGGGCTGGCATGGAACTCAGTGAAGAGTTGGTTTGCCTCTTCAGCAGATGTCACAACTTTAGCCAGGTGCTCTGCTTGGTTTTGCTTTCGCCTGCAGATATAGTACAGCTCTCCATCTGGGTTTAGAAATCAAGGGATTAGATTAATTGGAGGTCTTACAAGCCATGTGGATGATTGTTTGAAGTCCATGTGGCACAAAACCTTACCCTTTACCCTGAAGGTGTCAGCACGTCTCTTCATCACAAACCGCTGTTTGCTCGTTGAGCCCTCAGGATAACGGTTATGGAGCTTGATGTCCAGAACCTCACGGAAAGTGTTGGGATCCATCCCTACCTTTCTCTTTCTCAGCCTGTCTCACCTGCACTGATCTCCCACTACCTCCACCTAGCTCACCTGCCACTACGTACACCCACCACCACCCACCTACCACCACCTACACCTGTCTCACCTGTCTCACACCTACTCCTCCTCTCCACTCACCTACCACTGTCTCACACAAACACAAAACCACTCAACTAGCCAACAAGCACACCACAGTCCACAAAAGCAGCAATCAAACTCACACTCAATACAACTGTCACACACTGTCACACACTGTCACTCACTGTCACTCACTGAATCACTAAATCACTGTCTTGCACTATCACTGACCAACCTACTGAAAAACCCACAAAACTGTGGTGTGATAACCAACCTTATATAGGATGGGATGTGCCGCCCCCCCCCCCGCCTCCTTGTTAGCCAGATTAGTTATCAGCCTTGTCTAATTTCGTTGAGAGAGTATGCTGAATACTGTGGAATACTGTGTTGACAGATCAATACATTGTTCATTGTAGGGCATTCTATTGTGTGGTTTTGATGTGATGCTGCAATTCCCCCACAATATACACCCATTCAAGCTGTGTCAGTGTCACATTTGCCAGTGTGTTGGTCACAAGAGTTGGTGTCTGTCCAGCCAACTCAACCCTTGTATTTGAAGATCCTCATTTTGCAAAATAACTGCCTCAACATGAACTAAATCATGCTGGTGCAAGGTTTGAATATATCTGATCTCTTGCTGTATTTAAAGACTGCATTTGCATTGTGCTGAATGCTTTGGTGACATTTGCATTGATACTTGATGCAACATTAAACAGCTGGAAGAACTCATAAGAGGTTTTATGGTGTCATCAGAATTATCTTCTCTTGAAAAAATCTTTTGATGCATGTGACTTTTGGCTAGGGGATCAGCCTTCAATCACTAACAGCCACATCATTAAACAAAGGCATACCTTGTCCCTCCTTCTTGATCAACAGTATGAATCAAATTATTTTTAAATGAGGTAGAAAGCGGTCGGAGGCCCACCATCGGCCCCTCCCTCTAGCCAAATGAGTTTCCACTCGTCACACCTGGATGAAGGAGTGTGCTGAATTCCGTGGGATATAGTGCTGACAGAGTAACACGTTTAACAACTGTATAAAACATGGTCGATGGGCTTTTCGTGGTGCGAGAGACTCTCTGTGGACTTAAATGTACAACATGATGACTGACGATCGTGGTGAAAGGGAATATTGAACATGATCGATGGTAAGAAGTAGTATCACAAGTTAATCTGAGCACTGCTGCACTGTGACACACCTGCGATCGCCACATGCGTCCGAGCTGTGTATGATTTAACATTTAATTTGCCATCAGGCTGTATGTTTCACTTACGGAGTGCATTAGGCGACTAGCGCATTAAGAAACCGACAACATATAACAAGCGCAACAGTGAGATTTTAATGATTTATTTCGGTCTGCAGCATTTTGAACAGGCATCGACACGGTCACCTATCTGTGTAAAGAATACATGTGGAAGCTACATTCACTGAAATATGTACATAAGTATAAATTGCGGTGACTTCTACAGACACATTCTGTATTCTTTTACTTCGTGGGCCCTGAAATCGCCATCGGGAAACCATCAGCAGGCAGTTTATAACCATGTCAACAATGGGTCCTCGCAGGCTCCGGCTGCGGCACATCTGCACAATGCATTTAATATCACCAGTTAATTCAGCCACCAGTTAATCCGGAACACCGGTGCCGAGGATGGGACGCGCGATGGAGAGAGCGCATTTCACCCAGAGCGCAAGAGGCAACGATCCGACGGAGCAGGGCCGTCCCTGCATGATATATTTGAGGAGATTCTGGAAGAAAACGGACCAGAGAGGCCAAGTACCTCTGTATCCCAACAACTGGATATTTTCCTGGCAGAGACCCCTATTCCCAGAGGTGAGAGTGCACTCGGCTATTGGAGAAATAACCACCTGCGTTTTCCAGAACTCGCACAAATGGCACGCAAATACCTTTGTGCGCCATGCACCAGCACGGAGAGTGAGCGGTTATTCAGCTCTGTGTCTCATGTCTTGGACGAAAAGAGAAATAGGCTTTGCTGTGACAAGGCAGAGATGCTTATCTTTGTAAAGAAAAACATGCATCTTACTAAGAAGTAGGCCAGAGATACAGCAGGTGACTTATGTGTCATTAATGTTCAGAAGTGGAGGTCCACTGTATGGGACTGTTTTTGTTTTATAAAGATGCCCCATGTTCCAGCCTGTGAGTTCTGAAACACTATAATGTTTTATTCTGTACGAGAAATACACAAGGTGAAAGATAGCCCTATTTATGTTTGTATTTATGAATAACAATTTATTTATTTTCCACTCGTTTTTACATTTACACTTGATGTATTTTCATTTTTTACTAAAATATTTTTTATTGGGCCATGAAAAAAATCTTCTCATTGAGTAAGTTTTTGTTTTATTCTGTATGAGAAATACACAAGGTGAAAGATAGCCCTATTTATGTTTGTATTTATGAATAACATAATTTATTTATTTTCCACTCGTTTTTACATTTACACTTGATGTATTTTTATTTTCACAAAAAAAAAATTTATTGGGCCATGAAAAAAATCTTCTCATTGAGTACGTTTTTGTTTATCAGGCTAAAACCACTCAAATAATTTTGTTGGGCAATGTAAGTACTGAATTGATTAGTTAGCAGTCCAAGAGGGTTTTTGAAAGTTATTTTTCAGAAAAGAACTTGTCATGTGAACTAAGGTTATCTTAAAAGTCAACCAGAAAGTGACATTAAAGGTCGTTTTTGTTTTATAAATTGGTCTGATTGAATTTGTGCTCATTCAAGGATAGTGTGATGAAGAGCTGAAAGACTTGTATGTTTCTGTGGCACAAAAGAAGGAATAAATAACAAAAAAAAAAACAAAAAACATCGGCATCGGCCATCGGCCAAGTTGTTATGTTAAACATCGGTATCGGTATCGGCCCAGAATTTCACAATCGGTGCATCCCTAAATTTTATCTTAAATATGTTTTAATGCAATGTCATAAGTAGGGGAATGTTCCAAAATGACATAAGTGCATAGAATAGACTAATAGCTACGTATAAATAGCTAAATTATAGTTTATTTTTTAATGTAATTGTTCATCTTTTTTTATTATATTATGACATCACACAGACACACACGCTCCAAAATGAGTTTACATCCTAAAGTAATTGCTACATTTTTATGAAATTATTGTAATTTAAATGTAATGTTATATTGTAATATTATGCAGATGTATTCTGAAATTAAAGTTAATTTGATTGTTTTATCAGAAATGACTCTGTCTGACTCTGCAGTTTGATTGGCCAGTTTTTGCTGATCAGTCAGGCCATTTTCCCTGAACACTGCTCAGCTCGAAAATGTGGGACAGCTGAGTTTTCAAGAGCTGTGGGACCTGAACAATTATATTTTATTACATCAACTGAACACAACAACGTTTAAAAACATCCCTTATTAATCAGAGGAATCAGAATCAGAAATACGTTATTGATCCCCGGGGGGAAATTGTTGGTGTTACAGTTGCACCCATTCAAGAAAGACTAGAATAAGTAAAAGTATATATATAACATATAGATATATAAATATAGAATTTAAGATAAAACTTTAAGAAATAAAAATAAAATATTAAAAATATGTACAGAATATTATTTATAGCAATATGTACAAATATATACAGCAGTGGTACATATATACTGTATATGTAACTAAAGAGTAACTTGTAGCACTGTTAAGATGAGTCCAAATCAGTCTGTTTACTTGGAGTGACAGACACCAAGGGAAGAGTTGTAGAGCTTGATGGTCACAGGTAGGAATGACGGTAGGAAGATGATGGTAGGAAGAAGTCATATATAGTTTTTTGTAGTTTTTTTAGCGATTAACCCAAAAGTGGTCCAATTTAGCTGATATCACCCGATTATTAATGTTTGTTTATGAACTGGCCCCTGACTCCCTGTCATTTTGCAAAAGTGGCCCCCGAGCAAAGAAAGTTGAGTATCCCTGTGGTACACTCATGAGACATAACAAGCTGTAGACAATAATATGTTCTTAAAGTGAAATCACATATTTGCCAAAAACAATCTGTGAACCAGATCTACCAAATAAAGGCCAGAATGATAGAGGCAGAGGAATATTTGGTCTATGGGTGACTGCACAGATTTATTTTAATACTGCAGGCAGATTTGTGTTCTGATTAAAGAACTAGGCCTCGGTCTTGACTTGACTTGGATTACATTACAATACTACAAAATCAGCACTCATACACAGTTTCTGAAATAAATAGATACATCCACGCTGCCTACACACACAAAGATTTTCTTTTAGCGGATTAGCTAGCTCCAGCTAGTTCTTGTGGTTTCTCCTGCTTTCTTTCTGTTCCTCTGCAGGAGGAAGGTAGACCAACAGAGGTGTGGCTGGAGGATGAGCCACACCTGATTCACCTCTTCCTGACTGTTTCTGATTGGCTGTATAGAGGCCTGGATGTGTCAGTTCCATTCTAGCTCTCCTCCTGACTAACAGGGTTGCTTTGTTTGATTTGTTTTTCCACCTTACCCAGGCTTACTACACCACTGATAATACTGACTTAGATCTTTGACATTATTTTTGCATACTACATAGTTAAATAAATTGAGTTTTACTTTAACCAGAATTACCTGTGTGGTCTCCCTTGCTTTGTCTGAACTTTGAGCTGGTTCATGACAAATTAACAGAACACACACACATTAGCCCACTGTGTGACTGTGCTGACTCACTGAATTGTACAAGACCATTGTAGCTGCCCAAAGTTCCTGTGTTAAGTCCCTATGATATTTTTTAGATTGTGCCAAAACCAATTTTAAAGACAGTTAAGCTAGCTAACTAGCTAGTGAAATCTAAATCATTCATTAGCTAGTTAGTTACATCTGATAGCTAATGTTAGCAGAAGGCTAGCTAATTAGTTAGCACAGAGCCACTGCAGTGGGGGGCACAGATAACTGGGGGGAAACAAACAGTGATGCAAAGTTAAATGAATATGATTTATGTAGGGGGATTAAGCAGACAAAAGTTTGCTGATGCGATCATGCTGGCCTTTATTTCACTAAAATTCAACTTCTGAAATATTTTTTATCATTTTTGGGGTGGGGGTGTGAACTTTTTTCAGCTTCTGAATGGGGGCGCACAAGAAAAAGTTTGGGAACCACTGAGCTAGCTAGCTAGTTAGCTAGTGTTTTGCTAACATTAGATGTGAATATAGCCTGTCGCTTTTACAGGTTCCCCAGGAACATCTTTTAGGCATCTGCAAAATCTGATTTTCTTTTCAACATAGATGAGTCTAACACATAGCAAATCTAAAGGGCTTTTCAGACTGCAATTAGCCCCAGGCTAAAAGAGCTGTTAGCCCCAGGCTAAGAGCTCTCATAGCCTGGGGCTAAGAGGGCTTTCACACTGGTACAATCCTGGCCCATTCCAAAGTGGGCTAACTCTGACTTTAGCCTCATGCTGGCCCTGTTCTGGAGCGGGGTTAGCCAGAAGTTTGTGGGGTAATCCCCAGAAAATTGACTAAACCCAGAGGTAAATGGTGCCAGTGTGAAATTGTGCTCAAAGACTGAACAGAATGGATGCCGACTAGTCTTTGATCTTCTCAGTTAAGTTGCTGTACCAACAGACATTTAACCCAGAGCCTGTGTGAATCATATAGCCCTAGGCTTAGCTTAACCCTGGCTTAACAATGTGTGTGTGAAAAGGGGCTAAGTTACTCCAGGGTTAAGGATAGCCCTGGGCTAAGAATATGTAGTGTGAAAAGCCTATAAATACAGGAAAGAGGAGAGAAAAAAGTTGACTGGGCTTCCGCCAGGTACCAAGCTTGCTCAACTTTTATTGGAGCACAGAGCAAAAAAAGGCGGGACTTAGGAGGGGTCAACTGTCAGTGTCCTATAGACTGAATGTCATTTCGAAAATGCTCTGTTTTGTTAGGGTTCAGTTAACCCCAGTACCATTTGTTAAGGCCATGAAAAATTTGGCACTCTCTGTGGTTTTGTAAGTAACTACAAGTTTTGCATGCATGTTCTTTGCCAAACCAAGACTCTTTCACTTTAAGACTGTGTGTATATTTAAAGTATTCCATGTACTCAGCGTCGTTCCGGTCAAGGTAATGTAGCCTCTCTGCCAGCGCCTTTGCTGTGAAAAAGTCATTGGCATGAATGAAAGAATCTGCTGGGATATGCTCCTCGTAATTCTGTCTTGAGGGGCCCAGAACTATGGGGACAGTCCCTAGCTTCATGGGCCTGAATAACTTCTCTGTCATATAGTCTTTGTAAATTGAGTTTTCAAAGGAGAGGTAGAATTTACAACTAGAAACTATCTTCGGATAGTCTTCGTCACTTATGTATTTGTTAAAGGCGCTTCCGTAAGTTTGAATCTTGATGTGTTTTTTCAGTTCATAGTAGAACTGAACTCTTTTATACTGTGGCTTCCAGTTGCTCACGATCCAACACACCAACTTGTCCTTTGCTGGTAATTTGAAACTCTTGTCTTCAGACGTCACTGGCACCATATACCCATAAGGCACAGGGATATCTGAATCGAGTCGATAACTGCATGTCGAGTTGAATAGGTCATTTAACTTGGCAATTGGAGCTGAGTTTGCAGGTGACTCCATGTTTGACCAAATCCATTTCTGAAAGCAGGGACGTGGCTCTTTTGGCATGCCATCTAGCTTCCAGTTAATGTCCCTGTGGTGGAAGAGAACCCCGTGGGCTTTATGGTAAAGTGTCCTGTCATCTGTTAAGTGGCATCTTGTGATATTGAATATACTGCAGTTGAGATCATACTTGTAACCAAATGGCCACATCCAGATCAACACAATAGTGTCTGGCTCTGTATGCCCTGACGCAGTCGTTGTATTCTGGGTGTCATTGTGATGTGGGTCCATGTGCAGCTCTGTGGAATAGTTTTGGTTCAAGTCCTGGCTTGGTGCTCCTTCTGCACACACAAGTGTGCAGGGCTGATGGCTTATCTCCGGGTAAATGTCCAAGAATGGTAACTTGATGTTAGGTTTGTAATATGTTAAGAAAATGAGTAGAAAACCCAACACCACTAGGACGCTGAAGACAGCTAGGCGCAGAGAGGTCCACTGGCAGGCTGAGGAGGACATGGCTCACCTTTGGAGAGAAAATAGGTAGAGCATTTGATATGTATATAAACAGTGCTGTGTTGTCTATTTGCTATGGATCAAGCATTTAAAAACAGGGGTTCTTCTGCCCAGCACAGAGTGGTGCACAATGCATCATTTTCATGCCCAGCACCCACATTGTGTTAGTAGCACTTTCGGCCATCTGTGCGCCCATGGGCATGTTGTTCTTAAAATGAGCTGTCATCAAGCACAATGCTGGCATTGATATGTTTAGGCAACAGAAAACAATCACACCATTGACCAACAAAAACTTAGTCTAAACTCCATGACGCAGTATTTTCCTGCTATTTACAGGATACACTATTCAGATAGTGAGATGCGCCCACATTCAATAGATGAGTTGACAGCACACTTAAACTCTGCTTCTAGGGCACTGCAGCTAATCCATGGGTCATTAAAAATTACATTTTGGCAACAGCAAATTTATATCCCCAGATAACAGCAAGTTGCAAATGGGTTAAATAGAGCAACTAGAGAGTGCGAATTTACGCACAGCGCGAGACACAGCAGCTGTAATTTCGCTGATTGTTTAAATCTGACAGGATCAGTCAGGATCTGTTCATTAATATTCTGTGTTCTTTTACACATCCAAAAGGTCTCTTGCATAGTCATTAATAAAGTGAAACCATTCGGAATAAAGTTGCATATGAATTCTGATTTCCAAACATTGACTTCCTCTGTTACATCTGGAGTTTTCTCTGTCCTGTCAAGTTTATAAATGCAGTTGTTTAAATATTACATTACAGTGAGCATGGAAATATTTAAGTGCCTCTCTGATCATAAAACCATCTTTTAAATGTTGTCGAGCAGCACAACCTTGTCAGGTGATTTCTTTATCATGCGCTGTATTGATGTCTAAGTGTTGTCATAGCAAATAATGCTGTTGCCTCGTGTGTAAATGCGCACAGTGTCTCAGCAAACACTTCACCTGCAACCCATACGCTATTGATCGTAATGTTAATTTTTAGGACCACATGTATCACTGCAAGTGCGTCATTTCAGCATCTGTGTTTGCTTCTCTTTGCTTATCTTTAGACCATTCTCTATTGGTCAATAGGTCATACTACTACTAAAATTAGAGGCGTAAAGTTTTGAGTTCCAAAGTCCAAAAGTAATTTGATATATAAGTCATTATGAGACCATGTGCGAAAATCATTTACTAACTGTTTGTCCACGCATTCATTCAGTGGTACTTTGACCCTTTTTACAGGTTTTTCTTTTTACCTGACTGGACAACAGCACATCTGCTTATCTTGTTGGATTTTTTTTTTTTTTTTTACTTATCACCATTTCCCACAAAGAACTAACAGGAGCTCTTATTTTGTAAACTGTCGCCTTCCACACAAATATACATGCCACAAAGATAAGCAGTGAGGAAATAATGTAAAGCCTGCAATAAATAATAGTTTAGAGCCTCAAACACAGAGCAAGTCATAATAATTAAAACAAGTGTGTATTGTTGGAAATAAAAGATTCAAATGTATGTTGTTGTATGTTTTCAGATTGCATGAATAACCTTCAAAGTGTGAGATAGATAAAGAAAAAGCTGATTATTATTCATTTTCTGTAACCGCTTATCCGTGAGGGTCGCGGGTGGCTGGAGCCTACCCCAGCTGACACTGGGCGAGAGGCAGGGTACACCCTGGACAAGCCACCAGTTCATCACAGGGCTGACACATAGAGACAAACAACCACTCACTCTCACATTCACACCTACGGGCAATTTAGAGTCACCAATTAACCTGCTGCATGTCTTTGGACTGTGGGAGGAAGCCGGAGTACCCGGAGAGAACCCACGTGGACATGATGAGAACATGCAAACTCCACACAGAAAGGCCCTGCCGGCTCGGGGATTCGAACCCAGGACCTTCTTGCTGTGCGGCGGCAGCGCTAACCACTGCGCCATCGTGCCGCCCGTTTATTATTATCAGGGCCCGAGCGACGACGCAGTCGTCCGACGAGGACCCTCTTGAAATCGCGCTGTTTATTATTTATTATTCTTTACCCTTTTCAAGCCCCAATTTCGCCCCTTTCCCGTGCTCAAAAACTCACCAAACTTTCCAAAGTCGTCCGGCCGGATCCGAAATTCGATATTTTGGGATGCGCGCACAAGGTCGACGCGAAATGGCGAAATAGCCATGGTACACATATTTATCATGCCAACACGCACAAAAAAGTCTCTTAACGTCGTGGTGAAATGTCAACAGGAAGTCGGCCATTTTGATTTGAAGGGTCAAAAAAGGGGCTGATTTTGGCCTTTTTTTGTGATTTCCACTACTTGCATTTGAGCGAACTCGTCCTAGGGATTTCATCCAATCTTCTTCAAATTTGGTACACGTCATCATGACCCCATGCAGATCAAAAGTTATTAAAAGAATTTCTGTAGGTCAAAGGGCGTGGCTGCTAGGGCTCGACAAACTTTGGCAACTGTTTTGGAGTGCGCCGTTTTGTTTCGAACGGCTGTCACGCCCACATACTTCATCGTTACCACTTCAAACTTGCTGGACATGATGAGGGCTCCACCCTGAACGTAACCATATATTGACTTTCCACTTAACTCATAGCGCCCCCCGGTGGTAACAGGAAATGACCTGTTTTTACTTAAACATGTACTGATGCCACATAGTTGACTCCATCAACTTCATTCCACTTCTAAAAGATGCAGAACAAGTTGGTGAAGTGACATGATGAAAGCCGTGAAGCTACGAGTAATGGCGTCCGTTGTGGCGGCACGACGACTATCGATCCTTCGCCATGAAATTGCATTTGTCCTTTTGATGTCTTTAATGAAGTCATATCATCATGAAAATTGATAGACAGGTCAAGAATGGCAACCTCTTACATGTGATACAGGCGTCGCCCATGGGCGGGGCAAAATGCCTCTATAGCGCCCCCTTGAAATCTTCAAAAAACCCCTCTCAATAGGGGTTTTTTTGGAGTAGGAAGATGAAAATTGGTACACATGTGTAAATTGTCCAGACGAACAGAAAAGTCTCTTACACCATTGGTCTACTCTAAACAGGAAGTCGGCCATTTTGATTTTCACGTGTCATTATGACGTGGTTACCACACGTTGTATTTGAACGAACTCCTCCTAGGGATTTTGTCCAATCCACTTCAAATTTCTTTCACGTCATCCAGAGACTATGCTGATCAAAAGTTATTAAAAGCTTTTTTGTATTTCAATGGGCGTGGCTGCTATGGCGCCGCCATCTTTGATCCATCGCCATGCATATTCAAGCAGCGCTCTCTCCCACATACTTATCCAAACTGCTTCAAAATGTCTGTGTGCCATCTAGACAACATTGTGAACAAAAGTTATCAAAAGATTTTGCTCATGTTGAAGGGTGTGGCCATGAGGTGGCGGCGAATTTTGATGTCTCGCCATGAAACATGAAATTGCTATAACTTTTGCATAAATGCTCCGATCTGCACCAAACTTCACATGGTTGATAATAGTCCCGCCCTGAACATGTCTACATGCAGAAATTTTGTAATTGTCATAGCGCCCCCTGCTGGTGACAGGAAATACCATGTTTTAGACTTTGAGGTGCTGCTCTGACCACACTGACCATATTCAACTCAAATTTGATGTTGGCCATGCTATATTGTGAGGACCATGATGTCCCATAAGACACCGCTGCCCTGATGGCGCAGCGAATGTCGATGTTTCACCAAAACACAGGAAGTGAACATAACTTCAGTTTACTTGGTCGAATCTTCCTGAATCTTTATATGTTGGTCACTGGTCCCGCCCTGAGCATATGATATTAATTTCATAAGGTGGCGTGGCTAAACAAACTCCTCCTCCACAACTGATCCGATTGACTTCAAAACTGGTGTGTAACATATAGACAAGTGTTTGACCAAAACTTCTTAACAGAATTGGTCAGCGTTAAGCGGTGTGGGTGTGTGGCGTGGCATTGACTTTTGATGTCTCGCCATGAAACACAAAATTGCTATAACATGAGATTAAATGGTCAAATCTGGTCCAAACTTCACATGTATGATATAAAGTCCCAGCCTGAACACATCTACATGACGCTCACGAGTCACAGTAATAGCGCCACCTGATGGGGACAGGAAGTAACACTGCCTTGCTTCCTGCAGTGTCCGTAGGGGGTGAAAATTCAGCACGTCATCTACCAGTCGGCATCTGGCGACATGGTCGTGGCTGCAGCAGGCCCCGAGTGGGCGCGGGGTCGCGAGGGCCCGTTCAACGCTGCTTGCAGCTTTAATTATTATTATTATTATTATTATTATTATTATTTCATCTTTAGTGTTATGTTATGTTTTTTTGTACTTGATGAATTAAGAAAGATGTGTTACTGTTTCAGTCATACTTTACAATGACCATCATCAACAGTCAATTTATAATTGATTAAACTTTATTTAATAGTTATTTCACCATTAACAAACAATGAAACAATAGCTGCTAACACTTTATATGAAGGTGCTTGTAATAAGCCTTAGTTGATTAATAAGAAAGCCCTTCTAAGATGCTTATTAACATTAATGTGTTAATAAAACTATATGTGTTAATAATAGTATAATAAACATGTTTATTGTGAAATTATAAGACATTAAGAAATATAAGAAATGTTTTAACAATTTATAGATTGCTTAAGAATGTTAACAAAAGCCTTATAAGTTTCTTAGAATTGTTTATAATAGCATTATAAACACATTTATTGAGTTTAGCTGACTTACCTACTATATCATTGTTAAACCTTTACTAAGCCTTTTTGTAGCTTTGTTAAGATTTTGACAGACTTACAGACTTCATTATGCTTTTATTAGTAATTTTTAGCAAAGAAAAAAAAAGCCTAAAATATATTTTTTTTACATGGGTAACTATATATACATATATACATATATATATGTATATATACATATATACACACACACATATGTGTGTGTATATATATATATATATATATATTTAGTTTATTGTCTTCAATGATCATTTTAACTTATGTAACATGTCTTTGAGGATCCTGAAAAGCGCATGATAAAATAAATATATCATCATTATTATTATTATTCACACCGTCCGCAGTTTAAAGAAAATTCTGTCTGTCCTTCCTGCATGTGGCAGCTGCAGGTGTGTTTCTTTCAGTTTGGATTGTTATGATCACCTTCTTCTTTATTATTTGTCTAATATTATAGTTTGCTCTTCATTTGTAAAATATGCCAGTGTGCTGTCAGCAGTCTTGTCCATGCTGCGGCCCTGTTTATGTGAACGCGCTCTGTGTCTAGATTGATACACCCTGGGTTGATATACCGAGCTGATAACCAGCTTGGTGTGACCGTTTATTCTTTATCGCCTTTGTTAGGTTTACTGCAGCCAGATTACTTAAGGACACTCTGGGTATGTTGAACCTGCTTCACAGTACAGGCCCCTGGTGTAATTCAGGTCTCCCAAAGCCCCAACATGCCAAGTTGACTTGAAAGACGTCATTTAAACCATGTTTTTAGCCTGAATCTCCACTGTAGATCCTCAGCTTGGAGCCACATTCAAGTGCACATGCACACTGTCTGAACTGTGTGTGTGGTGTGACTGGGAGCAAGTGGACGGCATGTCAGGGCTTTAGGAGACCAGACAAGCAGTATGGAAGAGTTTGGTTTTTATTCCAGTTGTTTTTTCAGTTTGAACTGCTCACCATTCACTTACATTATTCAGGAGATTCTGCCACACTGTTTTCCTGTGAAACTCCAGCAGTGTTTTGTGGACTGAAAAACTAAACCCGACCTTTGGCTTGAGGATGAGTAGATAATGACTGAATTTTCATTTCTGGGTGAACTGTTCCTTTAAGCAGTCTACAGACTGTTAAGAAGTTTCTTATAAGACCTCTAATGAATATCTTATCATCTAAGAATACTTCTTTTTATTCATTATGTTATTATTAACACATAATGATATTAATAAGCATCTTATAAGTGCCTTATTACCTATTAACTGACATTTATTACTAACATCTTGATGTAAAGTTTTACCCAATAATTAATTGTTTACTAATTATTAATAATGCATTGGTGTGTAATATAAAAGAATTAGTATAAATAATATATTGTATCATTACATTGTGATTAAATTAGTATTTGCACATATAATAACATTTTATATACTTAATATTTGTAAGTATTTATAAGTATTTTTTAACTTGAAAGAAATGGTTTATCTGATGTGTTGTGTGCAGCGTAAGGCTTCAGAAGTTGAGTCTATTACATTTTTAAAGGCCAGTTTGTATATTTCTTTCCAACAAGTTCATATAACATATTTCATATACAAGTGAGAGGTGGGACAGAACCCAGACAGCAGAAAGCAGACAGGATCAGATCGATAAAAAACAACAAGACTTACCAAATGTTGAAGCAGGTAAGGGTCAAAACCAACACAGGCCAATAAATCCAAGGGGGCAGGAGGAAAATCCAAAATCCAAGAAAAAACTAAATATAAATCACAGGCCCAAACAGGAAGTCAGCAGGTCTCCAGGACAACAGACCAACTGAAGTCAGATACAAAAGCTAGAAAGTAAGAACACTGCACATGGCAACAACCTAACAGTCTGGAAAAGAACAAAGGTAACCAGACATGACGAGTGGCTGATGAGATGGGGAGTGGTTGATGACATGAGGAGCGGCAGGTTGCAGATAGCTGCTGGACTGATGAGAAGAGTAAACAGGTGGAATAAGGAGGGGCAGCCTCTGCAAACTGGGAGAGGCTGGCACACTATGGAAATAATCCCGGTCCCAGAATCCTTTGTTGTAGGACAGCGTGTTTGTCTTCCAAACCTGATCTGAACTGAAGTATTGCTGGGTTATACAATAGCTATCAGGTACACTGTGCAGTGAGAAGACACCCAGAATCTTGAGACGCTCCTGCCAGAGGTAGAACAAAACACATATTTCATATCCTCCCTCATATGAAATGGATTCTCATATATACATATTTTAATGCAAAAGTGGTAACTGACAGATACAACCCATAAATAAAAGAGGTGCAAAATAAAGCCAGGTGAGATGGGAGATTATCGATCTGATTGATCCTACATTTGGTGGGACGGGGGGTGGGGGGGTGTCAGTATTTTACTTTTGGCCACTTTGGTCTTTATCTAGGAAAAGGACCTTTTTCAAAGGACTACTTTTATTTATTTAAGGGGACTTTTATTTCACCTGACCAAAGATGTCACGCTAAGATGTGGGCACAACAGTGTCTGATATCCTGTTGCTTAGCCAGGCTGAGTCCCATTCTGCTCACTTCACACTAGCCAGGAGCAGCCTTACAGTGAGTCCAAGCTGGGTTAGCATGGCTCTTATCCTGGTTTTCCCCCCTGTCCTCATGAAGCATTTGATCCGGCTTGGTGGTGATTTGATTGATTTTGCACATATTTAAAAAACATGAACAAAACAATATAAATGATATCAAGAATATGCAAGGGAGACTCAAAGCCTACAGGGTTATTATCCAGGTATAACTTGGAGCAAATCAAAAAGCAATTACAAGAACTGATTATGATTTGGAGCCTAAATATTTAGATTCAGAACCATAAGTCCCTTTTTAAAACATTAGTCACACACAGAGAGGTAATATGAAAAGAAAGGAAGAAAAATGATACAAATAAAGAAGTAATATAAATAAAAAATGATAGATAACATAAGTAATAGAAGGGGAAAATGCACAAAAAACAACAATAATTATAGCTGCTGCGCAGCAATGGTCGGGGCCGGGCAATTTTAGGCAAAATTAGGCAATTCTGAGCAACAAGCAGAGTGTAGGAAGATGAAAAAAAGGTGGCATTCTAATGTGCATTTTACATCAGTTGAGGCTTGAACTCACAATTTCTGGCACAAGAGACTCTGCATATTGACTGATAGCTAAGCCAAATAAACAGGGAAAAGAGACAAGGGATAACAGGGAAACGTGTTGATAAAGAGTTTTTGTCTCTTCCCAAAACTCCCTGAATCATAAGTATTTAAATCTTAGCAGTCTCTAATCCACATAGCATGATACCTGAACATAAGGCTTTCACATTTGAAAGTCCATCCTGCCTTAGCTGAGGCTTGAACTCACGACTTCTGACACTGAAGTCCATCTTTTATCTCACTGAGCTAATTGGCAAGTGACAGTTCATGTGTGGCTTCACAAATTGACTGAGCCAAGGATCAGGGTGCCAGGCAGCAGCCATCCATGCCATGGAAAAGCAAATTTCAAAGTGAAAGTTCCAAAGCTGTAGCACATATGGTTGATTTGTTATGAATTTTCAAAGTTTTGAAATTTAGAGGCTTGCTGTAGCGCCACCATCAGGACTATTGTCTTGTGTTTCCAGTTGAGGACATCTGGCATGGGACTGGACCTTTGTGAAAAGTTTGGGTAGATTTCTCATATGGAAATGTTGTACAAGCTGAGGCTTGAACTCACAACCTTCAACACCAAGAACCATCCTCTATCTCACTGAGCTAATTGGCAAATGAAAACACCACCTGTAGCTTCACAAATTGACTAAGCCAGTCACCTGTGTGCAAGACAGCAGCTGTTAGCATGTAAAGGCAGATTTCAAATGGCTGTCAAAAATTCAGTTATTGAGACAAAAATCCCAAAATACACAAATTGCATCTAGACAGCATGGAGATGTTGGTCATTAGTTTTTAACAATGATTTATTGGCTCCAAAAGTGAAAAACTGATGTTTAAAAATGACATTTTTGCATTGACTCCAATTGTTGGCATGAGAGTGAAATTCAAAATGCTGTAAAAAATTCAGTTTTTGAGATAAAATTCTGATATTTTCCAAACATCATCTACCATGACTCCAAAATTTTGTCATTTTTTTTCATGAACATTGAAAATGTATTTAGCAAGAATTTGCAAGTATATGTTTATAATAGCGTTTACAGTCAAACATTTTGATGCACTGTAGGCTCAATTTTTGATAAATAAAAATCTGTGTGGATCGTTTGTGTAGGACAGTCTGAAGATGCTCTGTAGCAAGTTTGGTGTCAATTGAACAAAAATTGTGGGAGGAGATAGGTTTAATAAGTTTTACAGTTTTTGAAAAAAACAGAGTGATGGACTTCATAATTTGCAATAGGTTTAAATGTACAAAAGTTTCTTCAGTATTGGGGCTACATTGTGGTGAAAGTTGTAAATCTGTAGCACATATGGTTGATTTGTTATGAATTTTCAAAATTTTGAACTTTAGAGGCTTGCTGTAGCGCCACCATCAGGACTATTGGCCTGTTTTTGCAGCTGAGGCAATCTGACATGGGACTGGACCTTTGTGCAAAGTTTGGTCATTTTTCGTGCATGGGAAGTAGGATTTCCTCGGAAGAAGAAGAAAGAAAGAAAGAAAGAAAGAAAGAAAGAAAGAAAGAAAGAAGAAGAAGAACATGCAGGATTACAATAGGGTCCTGGCAGCTTAGGCTGCCCGGCCCCTAAATATCTATCCACACAAAATAATCACAACAAAACACACAAATATCTCAAAAACAGAAACCCTCACTAATGCCAGTGGCAGAATTTTCTTAAAAAAGTGTTTTCAGATGTTTTTTTAAACACTGACAGGGACTGACTTTACAGAACATCGTCTGAGACGTGTTTTAACACGGGGAATGTGAAGATGACTGGAGTGTCTGGTTTAACAGGACTGATGATATTCATTCAAATGAAAATAATTCCAGAAAAATTTAGGCAAGCTTGCCCTCTTATGAACAGATTTGTAAACACACTCACACAACTGAAGCCTATTAATGTCAAATATGGACAAAATATTCAGCTTGTGAAACAGTGGGACAGAAAATGTTGCAGCTCTAATGAACCGTTTCTGAAGGAGGAAAAGTGGACTGATGGATGATTATATACATATATATATATATATATATATATATATATATATATATATATATATAAAATTAAAATATTCCACATCTTTCATACGTTCTCAGCTGTTTTCAAGCCAGCAACTTTTCAACATCCACTGTTCACACTGCAGTTTCTTAAGAACTTGCCTTCTAGTTAGATTCATCATTCCATATGGGATTTATCATGCAGATATTTTTCTGGATTTATTTTGTTTGGTTTTGAATTAAATGATTTTATAATTTTAACATGACACAGACACACAAACAAGTGATTACATCTGATAATAACAATAACTGCTCTGTATCATTATGGCTTTCTGTCCTTTTGCTGCATAAACTCCAGCTTTTCAACAACACTTAACAACAACAACACATACAGAGAATAAATGACAAGAGGAAACAAACATACAACACTGCAGACTTTTCTTTCTGGGAAAAGGAGTCATGTAGTGACCTCAGTAATTTGCACCAACAAAGTACAAAAATATGGACAATGATAAACACATCTTGCGGCCTTGTGTATTAAACACAAATATCTGCAGCCCACGGGGACTGACATGGTTAATGGAGAGCGCAGGTACTTGGAAACTGACCAAGTCACATTGTGTTGAGTCTGATATGCCAGACAAATGTATTACATGCAGATTGGAGAGGAGCTCTTTGTTCCTCTTTGTGAGAGCATCCAAAGAGTATTTGATACTTGATAATCCAGCCTGCACACTGAAACTCACTGTGGAATTAAAGGCTAAAGACCTTATTTAACAGCATGTTCTCACTCACATGTTCGTTCAGACCCTCCTTCCATTTTATTATGAGCCCAGAACCGGTCCCAGAGACAGTCCTTCCTCCTGATCGCAACTTATTCTACTGATCATACATTCATAAGATGCTGTTACCACCTCTGCATTAATCCATTCTTTCAGTTCCAGAGCCTCTGTTGCCTTCCAGCGTCTTAAAATAACTTAACAGACGGTTATTAAACCCACAATAATGACAGAAAATGCACACTTGGATATGTTTGGTATTTGGGACCGGTCCCCCAATAAAACACAACTTTGGATTTGAAGTAATTTCTGAACCAAACTACTTCAAATTTCTAATTCTTTGATCCAAAGTGGTCTGAACAAACTACCTTTCCATGTACAGTACAGGAAATATAGGAACTCTATATTGGTTTTATATTTCCGACACATTATTGTTTACCGACCTCATTCTGAACGGTGTGTGATAATATCTACGCAGGACCTTATATTCTGTGAGTGTCCCCCCTCGCTTCTTTGACTGATGAAATGTTTTTTAATCTTTAGCTGAATATTTTTAGAAACATTGCTGAACCTTTGTCAGTCCCTCCAGGAAGCTGCGATGGTGCGATCACAACATTTTGTCCAAACTCTGCAACTTATCTGCAGATCTGACCAATCATTGCTGCTTCCATGAGTTCTACCTGTCGTATCAGTCCCCCCATGCACACGTCACACGTGCGTTTCAATGAACCGACTCAATGTTTTGTTTAATTATTCACTATTTTATTGCCTTTATATTTTTTTGTTTTATCACGGGTTACTGAGAAGAATTGGTCAGTGTTGACATTTCGACACTGTACACTTTTATATTTGATCTTTTGTGCTGTTTTGACTGAATTTGAGCTCCAAAAAGATTTAGCTTCTTTATGTAATACCCCCCAGGTGACCTTCATCATCGACAAATAAAGCAGATTTTGTTAGAACTGTGTCTTTTTCTGATTACTGAAATACTCAGAGCAGATTGTGGTTTTATTCTCCCTGGAACAAGTTGCTTTTGATTTTAAGGAAACATACAAAATAAGTCACAACTTTCTTTTGCAATTTTCACTTGCTCCCGCAATTTCATTTGAAAAAAAAAAAAAAAAAAGCCTAAAGACATTGCAGCATGAAACTCAATTGTTCAGAAAAGCTGCCGTAAAATCAGGCATTTTAGGCCGCAACAATCCAGAAAACAGCCTGTGAAATCCTGGAGGGACTGATTTTTATAGGTTGACTGAGTAGTTCAAGGTCAACTATATTATTCTGAAAATGTGTTGGTGTGTGTATGAATTGTCACATATATGAATCTGTTAAAAACTTAGAAGTCAAACAGTTGAATTGTTGAATTTCAACTAATAAGCTGTTGAAATGTTACAAATACTCTGCAAACTATCTGCAGATGGACTTTCCAAACACAGTGTTACCTGCCCAGGTATTTTACTTTATGATTTTAATAATAATGTAGAAACCAGTTTATAGTTTAGAAAATTTGCTCCTAGTGCACATCTTTGTCCAGCAGTGCAGCAGCTTGTAACAGGTGTACTGGAGTTGAAAACAAACTTACCTTCCTCAGGTGCACATCCATGGGAGGCTCGTATTTTCGTCCAAGGTTGAAAATCTAACATAACACAGTAATGTCATGAGGTTACAAGGCTGACTTATAAATTCAACACAAGGCTGTTTAACTACGACCTGTCAGCTTTACAAGCTTTCACGCCGGCACCAACCAGCTCCCAGAGCTGAGCAGCTTCCAGCCTCTTTTATCACTAAATTCACACCACCTCTGATTCGCTGGAGTTGTTTGCAGGCTTGTGTGATCAGTGTTACTGAGTGAAACTGGGTCAAATATGTGCCAGGTGTTCTTGACCAATCACAGAACAGTTTACCTTTGAAAACAGTTTAATTTTCATTCTTTTAACCCTAACCCCCTAATCTTAACTGCAGAGCAAACATACCAGTCCTTCAACCTGCTATAAAGGCCGTACGTAAATGAAGACAACTGACAAAATACTACAAACCTTTTGTTTTTTACTTTCTAAAAGCAAACAATCTGTACATTTTAACATCGCAGGAGAAACGCTTGAGGAATTCTCTGGCTTCAATCAAAAGTATTCATAAAATAAACTGAGATGAAAATGAACTGTACAAGAACAATTCTAAGGCAACGTCTGAATAAATGCATTTATCAACAATCCATCCCATAATAACCCACCGTCACAGAAACTAATAAAGTGAGAGTACAACACATGCAGAAGATTTCTTTGACCCAAATAAGTGCAGTGCAGAATAATAGTTAATACGAGTCTGTGAAATATAACTGTGTGAAACTGACTAAAGAAAATAATAAAACATAAAACAAATAGAATAATTCTACAGATATTTCCATTTCAAACAGCCTTTCAAAGCTTTTCTGTTGCTGCGAGGCAGCAGGATTCCTTTGGCGAGTCTTGTATTCACAGTAAAATTTGGTTTAAAACGATCACGCCCACGCTGCCTTTCTTCTTTTCATGAAACACAATAAAATGTGGCTGATAAACAGATAAAAGCAAGAATTTTATAAGTCACAATCGTGGTTAATTTTCAGCTCCATTCAATAAAGAAAATAAAATAAAATAAAATAGAAGTCACTGGCGAAAAGGCAACTCATCTTCTGACCCACAGGGACTCCTGAAGCTTCAGGTTTCTGCTGAATCAAAGTCCAGTTCAGAGTCCAAGTGGGTTTCTTTGGTCCCAACAGATCAATACTGGTGTGAAATTATTATTTCAATCAATCTTGTCCATCCCATTAAAAAAAACAAAAAAACAACACATGTATGGAGGCCGTAAGATGTGGCAGCTGCTGGTTTCTTAGGCTCAACATCTGTAATGACTGAATAATCTCATTTACCTCAAGAAAACAAAATGTGCTCAGGTTTATTTATAAATGAAACTTTTTTACAGCAGCTTTTTATTACTGCAGCCACACCAGAAAAAAAAGAAAATGTTATAATGTGAAAAGTTTGTTATAACAAGATGTTTTTCATGTTATAACACAATATCTTCATGTTATTACAACAAACTTGACACATTATGTAACAGGAAAATAAAAAACTTTTCTTCTTAGAACAATATACTGTTTATCTTTTTATAATCCCAAAAATAAAGTGATAACTAATTGTTATAACAGGAAACATTTCACTTTCTGAGACAAACGTTTCCTAATATAACAATATACTATTTATCTGGTCATAACATGCCATTATAACAGTATAAGTTCATTTATAATGTGAAATGTTTTGTTATAATAATTATTTATCACTTAACATGAAATATTTCATTTATAACAAGATAAACAGTATGCTGTTAGAACAAAACAAGTTTCTTATTATAAAGTTATAGGTTTGTATGCCGTAATGACCCAAAAATATCTTGTTATAACAATGTACTGTATAATCTTGTTATAATGTAAAACACTCCATGTTATAAAGTGATAACTAATTGTTATAACATAAACATTTCACATTCTAAGATGATAAATTTAATTGTTATTCCGACAAACTTTTCTTGATATAACAATGTACTATTTATCTGGTCATAATGTGAAATTATGACAGTATAAGTTCATTTAAATGTGAAATGTTTTGTTATAATAATTATTTATCACTTTATAACATGAAGTGTTTTATTTGTAACAAAATAAACAGTATGCTGTTAGAACATGACAAAGTTCTTATTATAGTGTTAGAAGTCTGTGCGTCATAATAACATGAAAATATCTTGTAATAACATTAAAAAACATCTTGTTGCAACATTAAAATTTTCAGGTTAAAACATGATACTGCAGCGTTTTTCTTTTTCTGGTGTGGCAGCGATACACTGACATAATTGTTGCTGTTTTGTACACATATGGTCAAATTGTTTTTTTCCCCAAAGAAAAAGTTTAGATTTGACTTCTTTTCCTGCTGTGACAACACCTTCTGCGTTGGTGTTATCTGTTTAGCGCTGATTGAAAAATTTCAACGTGCACTAAAAATAGTTGTTGGAAGTCTGGAGCCCTCTGCTGCTGAACCAGGCTGTGTGCCAACGTTCGCTCCATCTGTGGGCTCAACTCTCCGAACGTCACTCTGTGATTCAAACCACACAGTCGTGTTCTGAGCGTTGAGGTGACCTGCTGGAGTCTGGACCTTCACCTGTTGATCAAGAGTCAACAGCTCAATGTAATCAGTGGTGACGTTGGCAGGCGAGGCTGACCAGGTCCCACTGTCAGAATGGAGAACTAAACTCCAGTATTTTTCATCCTGCCTCTGATTCTAATACTTGTCGCCTTCCTGACTGTGAATCACGCTTGTGGACGAGTATTCAGGCCGAGTGTGAGGAGAGAAAATGAGGAGGAAGATTTTTATAAATTTTGCATTTCAAGAATCAATTTGACATGTTGAGAAAAAAGGCCAAGGGAATAAAGTTGAACTTTGAGTTTTAGTCCTTGGCATAAGGATGTGTTTCCTTTATGTTTCTCTTTATTGTGCGTTGCTTGGGACGTTTCACCAACACAAAACTTTGGTATTTGACATCCTGGGACATACTGGTGCGTTCACAAACAGCTCGTTCAAATCCTACCGATTCTACCTTTAAAATACAAAATAAAAAAATCTTCCTCCTCAGTTTTTTCCTTATGCCGGCCCTAATACTCTTTCGTACATGCTACACTCGTACTCATCATCTTTGGGTAATGCAACCACACGAGCTACACTAATCCAGGTCATTTTTAGGTCAGACTTGGAGACAAATGGTGATGAAAGCTTTAGGAGGCTCACACAGTTTTTTTTTCTTGGACTTGGCCTTTTCAAATCTCTACAATAGAGGTGAGAATGCCCACAGTTATGGGAATAAGACCCAGGTTGATAAATACCAGAAGTTTCCTTTAACACCAGCTCTCATTTGTCACTCAGGTCATGGGAGACGCCCACTCTGAGGCTTTTCCACAAATACGTCCAGTACATCTATACATTGTTTTGTGGGGAGTTAAATCTGTTATTTTCTCAGGATACTGGGCTTTCCTACTTTAAAGTCTTTTCCTCTTGTCCTTCAGGGGACGAGGCGGTCCACCCCAGAGGAGGTCAGAGTAAAACCACTGAGCAGACGTGGGCTGTCCTAGCTGTGGTGCTGGTTCTGACTCTTGATGAGGCTCAGTTTGCTCTTCAGGCCCTGGCAGTGGCTGGACAGGTTGCTGTTGTCCTCCAGCAGCTTGCTGTGCTCCTGGATGAGTCTGGACGAGGTCTGCTGCTCCCTCTGGTCCTGCTCCAGCTCTGACACCAGCTCCTGTCTGCACAGAGGGGACAGTTACTGTCAGTGCATCGTGGACACTTTTTAAAGAGAGGTATGGGTCATTACAGCCTCTTTCAGACAAGCACCCCTCTTTGTTCATCTGAAGACACTTTAACATGTTGCTCTTGTGTCTGAATTAGGGCTGGAAAACATGTCTAATAAATAACCTCTATATTTCTTATTTTTAAGTGCTGGGCAGATGGATGCACTGTTGTTCACCAACATAACTCCAGCAACTTATCCTCCTCTAAAATCATAAATAACCATTTCAACATGCAGATTTGAGTTATCCATTTTCTCATCTGCTCCACAGAAAGAAAATGACTATAAGCCTCTTTCCCAAAATGCTGAACTGTTCCTTTAAATGCAGAAGTAGACTGACAGGGGAGCCAGCGGCAGCAGACGTCCTTGAAAACGTCTTGTGTATTTGAGAATCTTTTATCCCTGATGATGAAAGCTGCACTGGGTCATATTTCTGAGAAGAAATCCACCAGATTACAATCACTGTGGTTTACAAGATGTTTATGTTTTCAGTACGTTTGTGAACTCTGAGGTCTCCAACACGCCTGACGTTTTGCTCAGTGTGTCTGCTCCAAGTAAAGGAAACGCTGCATTGTCGCCCTCTTAGCTCTGCTCTGTTTGCCGTTCATACCGACGTATTAGACATGAATCAAAAGGAGCAAACGGGTAAAAAACAGGATGAAACACAGACGTCTGGTGCTGTGATGTTACAGTGAGGAGTCACTGTAGGGTTACTTTGTTTCACTCACCTTTTAATGAGGAACTGATCACACACACCTGATTCTGAACTGTTCACTGTCTGACTAATGAGGGAGAATCCCTGTATCGATGCTCACGTTACCATGGTTACCAAATGATGTCGCATGAGGAAATATGTCATTTACACAGATCATTCAAGAATACATCCATTCATCATTGTGAATGCACTTTTGAATGAAATGGATTGAATTTTTTTTTGAATGAGTTTTAATTTGTTACCTCTAACAGATTCACTGATGAGAGGAGATGCCATGTTAGCCCACACACCACATCGTCATACAAAACTTTATACTTTAAGTTCTTTACTTTAGGTAATGATAACAAAAAAATTAGGATCTGTCAAAAACATAAAAAATAAGACATTTTAAAGCCGAAAATATTCTATACCTTTTCCAAAGTCAAAGTCAGGCACTATTGAAGCATTTTGAAGGAGACATATATATATATACTACTTATATATACTACTTAAGGGTTTAGTTTTGTATTTTTGGGGTTTTTTCCCCTTTATTGGACGGTGACAGCTGAAGAGCAGACAGGAAAATTGGTAGAGAAAGAGAGGATGACACGCAGCAAAGGCCCACAGGCGGGACTCGAACCGGCAGCTGCTGCAGAGGACTGACAGCCTCAGTACAAGGGACACATGCTCTATTAACAGAGCTATGGGAGCATGGCCGCATTTTTTATTTTCAAGCCAACGCTCACTGAAACAGCAACCTCCTGTTATGTAATCTGTTGTCACTCATGGTTCCATCAGAGGGCATACATTAAAAAAAGAATGACGGATCACACTAAGCGTAGCCACATGAGCAGTGACAAGCAATTCTCCAGCCGAGTTATATTCAGTTTGTGCAAAAGTCAAGAGCAACTAGCTCTCTGATTTACTTTATTTCTTTATCTACAAAACAAACTATTCAGTCAGACAGCGATTTATTATGAAATTGCAAGCAGTTTAAAGCACTTTATCCAAAACCCAAGCTTTTTTCAAACCTTGAAAGCAACACAGTAAATTTCAAGGCTTTTCCAGGCTTTCCAGCACTCATACAAACCCTGATTATTGGACCTGTAGAAACACTGTTTATATTCAACAGATGGATTTAATAGTAGTGAAGCTTTTGAATTCAAGCTCAAATCATATTTCTACGGATACAAAATCCCTAAAGAGGTCTAAGAAAATAAATATCACACAGTATGTAAGTTGACTTACTTCCTGCGAACAAGGTGAGCGATCTCTGACTGGACTTTGAGGTACTCCTGAGCCATCCTGATGTGCTGCTCAAACACGGCCATGGACTCTTTGGAGTTTGGACACGGAGCCAGAGGCTGGAAGCACAAACACACACGCACGCACACACAGCTCAGTGATGAATACACTGTTCAGGAACAAGCTCTACACATTCATCATTTAGGACAACATCAAGAACTGGATCTTGGATGTATGCATATTCCCACTTTTAGTATTTCCTTTAGTCTATATTGCTGATATATTTTTTTGTTTCTTTCTTTATATCGTTCCTATTTACATTTCATATTGTTTACATTCCTGTTTTTTATATTTCCTCTTGTTTATATTGCTCCTATATTGTACATTCCCCTGTTATATTCCTTGTTTATTTTCCCATTATTTTATTGGTGCTCTTTCTACTTGCTGTCCGCTGCTGCTGTGACAATTTCCCCGTTGTGGGACTTTTCAAGGAATATCTTATCTTATTGTATCTTACCATGTTCTAAAGCAGACCACAACAAAGTGAGTGCTCCATGTTCTGTTTTATTTGAATTTATAAAAAATAATAATAACTGAACACAAACACAGACAAAGAACTATACAACATAATAATTATTTTCTTATTAACAGTAACAGCAGTAATAATAAGGTGTCAAGGAGGGGTCTGTTCCTGAAGTAACCAAATAAAATGGATTTTCAACTCACCTGTAACTGGTGATCCAGTTTCAGGCAGGCCATGGGAATGGAGCTGTCGAAACCATTGGTAGCTTTAAACACACACACACATACATCTGTTATTGTCAGTGTCAAAGAGCTACTATAGCAGAAATCACACACAGCTGCACAGATACAAACACTGGTAGGTTGTAGTGTAACGCCCCTTAGTGGTGCAGTGAGGACAGTGCAATGACTGTAAGTAGTCGTCAGACACCTGATGAACACAATCTGCTGAAGTAGGACTCAAAGACAAAGTGAAAAGGAAAAAAAAAAATTCTAGAGCTGTCACATAAGGTCCCCTCTACACCATCATCACATTTTCTCTAACTTTCCATAACCATCAGTGTGACATTCACAATCACTTCAGCCTGTGATTGGCCCACTGTGGTGAAGAACAGACAGGGTTTGGCTCTTTTTTTTTTTTTTAAAACTTATTACTCAACTATTTCTGTCACTTTTGTAGAGAGGGGGTGGGACTAACCTCTCATTCAGGAGATACTGCTGGTTTATATTCGTGTTTGATAACTGCATGGTGAAATCATGCAAGCAGCAGAGAAGAAAGGATGTTGCTAGGCTGTAGTGAGTGTAGGACAGGTTACAGTAAAATGTCTGACACGATGCTGCTGCTGTTAAAGGAGAAATCTGTAATATATTTACAGAACATAAAATGACCAAGATGTGTCATCAGAGATCAAGGAAACATGTTAAGTTGACATAAACTACATCTGCTTGCCCCCCTTTGAAATGTCTATTCCAGACTTGTATAATCACATGTCAAATTAATGCAGAATTTACGTTGAATGAGTAAATATCTCTTTAGTCGTCGTAAGAGTCGTAAGAAATCATAAATAATCTTGTAGCAGGAGTAGATGTTAGTAACTGTTAAATCGAGCAAAATGTTAATGGAGTTTGGCAGGCAGTGAGACAGGCAGCCATAGTTAGTTTATTAAATAGGATTACAACCTATTTAATATACAGTTTATGGCTCCAACTCACTATTTGGACTTGAACTTTTTGGATTTTGGTCTGAGCACGACTTCACTATCAGCTGTTCCTCCGTACCTGGGGGACTAAACGTCATCCTCAGCTCTGATTGGCTGGTGGTGGCTACAGGACTGGTGGAGTGGGTGGGGCTGTGGGAGCGTCCTGGTTGACTCTCTATACTGGACACTCTGGACAGACCAGTACGCAGTGTGGCTGTCTGAAGGGGGCGGGGTTGGGGGGAGGGGGGGGGGAGAAGAGGTGGAAATGATTAAACTGTCTTAACCAGAACACAGTCCTGACAGTGTGATCCTGTATGACCAGTTGCCATGGATACAGTACCTTTGAGGGTTTGAACTGCAGAGGGAATTTGGCCTCAAAACTCTTCAGGGTTTCTTCTCTGCCCACTGAGTTTCTGTGTTCTGAGTTGTCGTCACTCCTGTTGCTGTTGATGGTGTATTCAGTGTACGATCCTGCAGACAGCAGACACTCTGTTAAACACAATGAATTCTACATACATGGATCCCACTGTTGACTGAGGGCATTTTCTTGTATTAGTAGAGGCTGCAGACTGGTAGCTACCTGCTCCTGTGGCTGAAGACTGGTGAGGGAACTTGAGAGGTTCATCAGAGCCTGGGAAGTACTGTAAGATCCAAACACAGAGAACTTATTACAGTTTGACCTCATTAATGATACATGATTAGAAGGAAAACTGTACAAAATGGGTTGAAATTAACAAACCGTTATCACATTAAAAGAACAGTTTTGGGAAATATGGCTACTGATAGATTAGAATATCAATTTGACTCTCATGTCTGTACAGAGCTGAAGTACATCCAGCTGCAGTACAAACATCAATGAAGCTGAACTTCCAAATATGGTTTGTGTGCTAGTTGGTTACAGAAGAGACCACGCCCAAAACATGATGACATTTTATCTTGGCTGGATGTGCCACAGAAAAATGTTGCACAAAGTTCAAGCAAGAATGTCAAACTTTGACAAATTATGGCTTAATAGAAGAGGTCACTGAGTATAGTGCAGGAAACAGATGGTGAAGCACCTACTGCAATGCTGCCTCAACTGTCAGATGCAACCAGGTGAAAGTTGCAAATCAACTTAGATCAAGTGTTTTTGTATAAGAGAGGGTCAGTTTTCTTTAAGATGTGCAGAATAGTATTCTATGTTACTGTAACCAGGTGTCCTGGTTTCACCTAACTGTATAAACAATGAGTCCCAACTGCTCCATTTAAATCTTGAATACTTATTTAGAACATTATGCTATTCATTTAGAACACTTTTATTTATTTAGAACATTTTGTAACTTATTTACAAAACATTTTGTTTTTTATTTGCATGTATTACTCATTTGGGCATTTCAGGCAGTGTAAATATTGCTTATTTTGACACAACTGTGGTAAACCAGTGTGACTACATTTAATCCATATTTTCTTGCTATATGCTTTTGAGTTATTAGATAACAACCTAGAAAGATTTAACACTAATTAAGGGTTAAGATGAATGCTGTTTTTGTTCACGGATTCAAGAAGCTTTAGTCAGGTTGCACACTGAGTACATTACACTCCACCATTACATTTTAAAACAAGATGCCCTGAAAAAATGTAGTTAATATAATCATCGAAAGGAATTGAGTGATAAAAGTCTTTTAGAGTCACAGACAGTGTCGTGATCTACTTTTTATTCAGTTAGCTTACATATATTTTAGCTTGAAAGATGGAACAATGCAGAAACTTTCATTTGTACCAGAAACCTGCAGATTTTCTGTTAAGTGCAAAGCAGGCAGACTGTGAAGGAGAGTCGCCCACTTTAGACATTTTTAATATTTTATATTATGTAACACATAATTTAGGAGCTTTGTTATGCAATGTTATTTAATATATTTTTTCCTATAGTGCAATAAGTGTATACATTTTAGCTTCACCTCAAGCAGAACCAGAGTTACAATCACTCTGACTGAAAGAGTGTTTCTTCCTGAAGGTTCCTCTTTACTGCTGAAGAGGGAACATCAGGACTGACAGTACATGTTGTCACATTTTGATGTGATGTGCACTCATTGTGCATGTGCTGTGTGAGTTCATAGCTTTTTTTTTTTAGTCAAAAGATCTGCACGGTTTATTTTGTTTGTGTTTTCTGTACACAAACAGATACAGGGAGTTACAGTACATGATGGGACTCTACCTTCATGAGACTGCTTATAGTGTTCTTGACCTCCTCCATGGACGGTCTCAGGCTGGGTTCTTTATCCCAGCAGCGGGTCATCAGAGTCTCTATGGGCTCTGGGAGGTCTTTGATCAGAGGAGGCCGAGTACCTGCAGCACAGGAAACAGTCAGTCTAAATGTGACACTGGTTCATATCATCACTGCAGGAGAGGAACAACATTGCATCACAATAAAGTACGTTAAGACACGTGGATCAACAGTCAGCCTGCAGCTCTGTGAGGGTTCAGCAGCTTTCAGATTGTTCTTCTGATTGACTGGACTCTGCTTTCCTCTCACTGAACCAACCAAATGACAGCAAGAGAGCTGCTGTCAGCTTAAAAGCTCCCGCAGCTGACTGGGTGCTGCCTGCCCAGCATCAAACAGCAGAGACAGACAAAGTCAACGAGTGCTGTGAAGAATCGGGATGCCAGCAATGCATTGTCTTTGTAAAAAGTAAAAATTAAAAAAAAAAAACAAAAGCACATCACAGAAGCAGTTGGTTAAGTTGTAGTTGCTGCAGTATTTTCCTCACCTCTGTGGACGGCCCACATTATACAAAACGCTGAGCCTCCGATCTCATCGAAGGGTTTCTTGCGTGTGATGACCTCCCACAGGATGATGCCCCAACTGAACACGTCACACTTTTCACTGTAGTTACTGCCTGAGGAACACACACCAAAATGACATTCATTGTTTATTGTGGTTTACTGTGTTCAGGACTCATAACCAGAAATGCAGGTAAACATGAAGATCAGCTGGTAATGCTGTCGAGCTATGAGCCAACCTGGAATCAAATTCTTAATTCTACAAGTTATTTTAACACTGCAATCACAATGTTTAGACAGTAAAGTGAGGCAGTAATGAGTCTAGCTGTGATGTTCAATATTGATAATTTAAAAAACAAAACAAAAAAAAACATGACAACATTATAAATCCAGACACTGATTGTGGCAAATAAATATCTGACTAATACTCAGCACAGATTCAACCAGTTCAGCCGGCTCCAGAACCAGAAGTGAAAGTAGTGTGTTGTTGCTCACCTTCAAACACCTCTGGTGCCATCCAGGCTGCACTGCCTTTGTTGTTGGTCATGTAGGTCTGAATATCACAAGCTGTCCCAAAGTCACATATCTTCAGCACAGTACCACGAGCCACGAGGAGCAGACTGAAACAGGACAGTGGACAGGAATTATAAACTTCAAGAAACAGATGTCCAGTTATACTTCAGCAAAATGTATTTGTGTATGAAGATGTGGGAGTTTGGACAGAAACCCTTTGTAGATATTTGGTCATACACTTTAAGTATTGGGTGAAAATAAATGCTGACCTGATGATGGCATTAGATTTGTATGTGCTCTATTCTGCCATTGAACAAACTGCTGAAAAATTATATTTTAAAAGATCAAACTCTTGGCTATTAAACCTCATTATGGTCCAACCTCCTTGTGATTACATTTTTATTAAATGTAGATGTCAACACAGAGCTGACATCTTAACTTCTCTCTGTTTGATCATGAGGACTCTTACTTCGGTGGTTTGAGGTCCCGGTGAATTAAGGCCTTTGGCTTCATAGCGTGCAGATAGGCAACCCCCTGGGCACACTGCAGACACCAGCTCATGGCGTGGGCTGCTGTGTACTCCGGCTGTGGGTCTGCACTGTGTAACACTTTGATAAGTGACAAGCAGACAGAGAGGGAAGAATGACATCACACTGTATGATCACATACATGTTGTTTTCCTACAAAACATGCTAAACACTAAAACTCCCGGGGCTCTGGTAGAGGACCCCAGCTTGACAATAATTACTAGAATTTTATATATTTATGTTGGTGATCATGATACTTAGTCAACCCTAATGAAGTAGAATTAAGTAAAGACATAATAGGACTTACAGTTATATAAAGAGCCACATTCTGCGTACTCCATGACCAGACAGACCTGAAACACAAATTATGTTATCTTAGCAATGAAAGCATAACAGTAAGCCAAGTGTTTATGTAACTTCCTCTAAACTTTACTACTATTCAGCCACCTCCAACTACCTGACAAGGTAGCACACCTCTTACAAAGGAATGTTTTCTGTTTAACTGTGTTTAACAGGAAGCACAGTGAATGTTTTATTTTAGGGTGCCTTCAAAGGGATAGTTCACCTAAAAATGAAAATTCAGTCATTATCTACTCACTCTCATGCTGACTGAAAGTCAGGTTTATGTAGTTAGTCCACAAAACACTGCTGGAGTTTCACAGGAAAACAGTGTTGCAGAATCTCCCAAACAGTGCTTGTGAAACGAACATGAAGTTCATGTTTTCCTGTGAAACTCCAGCAGTGTTTTGTGGACTAAAAAACTGAACTTGACCTTCATTTGGCTTGACAGGGAGTAGATAATGACTGAATTTTCATTTTTGGGTGAACTATCCCTTTAAGTTGCCCGCTGTGCTGGACTTTTTATTCCAAGATGGCTGAGTTCAAAGGTTGACTTCTTTTCTTTATCATTATCAGTGTTCAGTATGCATCTTGCAGGTGCTATTCCACTGGTATGACACTAAAGTCATTATGACACTTATATTCCAAGGGCATATACCTCTCCTAATGGCACATAAACATTACTGTCACATATCACTGCTGTGGTTTTGTCTCAGTGGAGAATGGCATTCATAAATGGTCCATCAGTGCTTATCTGACAGATTACACCACATGTGGTTCAGAGAAAATAACAGAAGTTCCAGTCAGTGTCCTCTCTTCCCTCTCTACCTTTAAATCTTGCTGTAAAGTGAGATGATTCCTGATGGCATTGTGGAAGAACAAACATTTCAAAGGACAAAAAAAAAAGATGTTAAAAATAAAAACCTTGGTGATGCGCTCTGAAATTCATTCAAGATGGTGGTTTGTCTTTTACCACACACATCATCAGAGAAAGGCACTGATATGTTGATGTTAGTGTCACAGTACTTACTGGATTGTCACAGGAGCCGTACAGCTTAACAATGTTGGGGTGATTCACCCGGGAGAGCTGACGGAGCTGAGCACCAACAACAACAACAACAAAAAAAAAAAACACATTACCATCAATATATTCATCCATACATCAATCACTCTCTCTGTCTTTCTTCCTTACATTTGAGTATGTTACATATATATATATGTCTGCATATACTCATATACTGTGTATTACATAATTTTTTTCACTTTTATACTAATATTTGAAACCTGCATTTCACAGAAGCCCTGAGAGTCAAATAGAAAAAAACCCTTGTGATCCATCCATAAGACAGAAAAAATTAGCCTAACAGGATCATTTTTCTGAGTTACTTTTTTCATCTGTAAAAAAAATGGTTTTGGCAGGGGATAGTATTTGTTGTTGTAATACTCATTTTGGCCACAGAAGGCTGAAATGCACCACGACCCCATGTATAGGACTAAAAGCAGTCATGCTTTCTTCCAGGTGAGTTTTAATCTGTCTACAAAATCTGAATTCTAAAAACAAGGTACATATATTGTGTTACCTGGTTATGTAACATTACCGTCATGTCCTCTTAAGCGAGGATGGCTAATGCTGAGAGAAAATTACTGGCAGTTAAAATACATTTCTATAAAATATAGTTCTAAAGTTAAGATTAACCTTTTTTTTTTTTTTTTAAATCTTTCTTTCACTTGTTCTTAAGTTAGAAACACAGGAGAGAAAACTATTTGGGTCAGAAAAAAAGATCTCTGAAACGTTTTTCCTCACCGCCGTAGAAATCTGACCTGCATGCAAAGCATTCATGAATAAACAAATAGTACACAAGAAAGTATCCAATCTAATCTCATAACATGTATTGAAAAATAATAGACATATAAAATAATGAATGATTAAATCACAACACAAATAACAGAAATGTCATGTTTTGTTAAGTGAGCAAATACTTAATAAAACAAGGTACATCATCACACTGATGATAAAGTATCTGAAAACACCAGGAGACAGGCTGGTCAAGTTTAAAAGGCAGAACAAAATGTCTGAAATCACACCATCTCACAGTATACCACAGTATATCAGCATATGGGGATGTTAAACCAGCCACTGTAGATCAGCTAACTCTCTCATCTGTAAGGTCAGAGGTTCCCACGGTGCATGAATGCACCACAACACCGCAACAAGTGTCAAGTGCACAATCAGAGCAGTCTGCACCAAAAGAGGAAACACTGTGCAGTGCTATGAAATAAGCACATGCACTGATTTGCAGTTCAAAAAGGTGTCAAGAATGTCTGGTCAGATTCATAATCCTTTTTAATTCTCCTTTGATCAAACAGATCAGGTCAGACCAAAGTTAAATCTGAACTTAGCCAGTTCAGCTTTTTAAAGGACACAGTTATTGTACAGCTGCTTGAGTTTAGGGCTGCAACTAACCACTATTTTCATAGTAGATTAACTGGTCCATTATTTTCTTGATTTATTGATTAGCAGTTGATCAGTGTTTCCCAAAGCCTAAGATGACGTCCTCAAATGTTTTTTTTTTGTCCACAACTCAGAGATATTCAGTTTACTGTCAGAGAGGAGTAAAGAAATCAAAAAATATTCACATTCAATGTACCTGGAATCAGAGAATTTTTACCGTTTTTCTTAATAATTTACTCAAATCCATTTGCCGATTATCAAAATAGTTAGCGATTCATTTAGTAATCGATTATTTGATTAATCATAAATAAAACCTGTGGCTTCTTCTTAATTATGGGAAAAATGTGTTTTGATATTCCTCAAACTAAAAATAAAGCTCTGTGTTGTTATTGATAATGAATGTCAGATATAATAAACTCATATTGAATAACTGAAAAATAAAAATGCACCCAGCTCTAATACAAACAAACTTCATCTAATTATTACATTTATTCAAAATTAATATTTGAAGATGGTTTATTATTATTCCAGATCCCTGAAAATAGATACTCGGGATGATAATGATTAATTGATGATCAATTGATCGGTTGTTAAGAATTTGATCAATCACAAAAAAACTGAATCAGTCTATTATCAAATAAACATTTGAGTAGTTTTATGAGTGTGCTACACGTTATCTGGTATTCAAATGTGTTTAATATGTGGCCTCTCTCTCTTTATGTTTCATGGGCTATATAATGCTGTGGAAATAAAGTTTTGATTGAGGAGGAAACATGTATTTGGTTTGGTATATGCAAAAGTTTTTGCAATTACGATTAGAATTGATTGTTAATGCTACCAATAATCGATTAAGCTAAAGTGTTTTCAATTTGCAATCCTAATGGCTACATCAGAAACCCAGCAGGCTGTGGAAACATCTCCACTTGTCAAAGATAAGATGCTCCCACTAATAACACTGCTTCTCAAGAAGGTCAGACAGCCTGACTCTCTCCAGTAGAAGTGGCAGAATATTGTTGTAATCATGGCGTCCCTGAGGACCACGAGGAAGACTGACTGCAGGTTTTCATGGTGCACAGAGGACAAGAGAAGGTGATCACAGTACCTCGACAAGGAAAGCGTTCCTCTCATTCTCACTCTCAATGGTCTTGATCGCTACGTCCTTTCCTTTCCATATGGCCTTGAAGACAACGCCAAATGTCCCTCTGCCAACAGCCTGGAGAAAGACAACAGGACAACATAATAATCAGGGGTGGAAGGAACCAATTCAATTTACTCTTGTTACTGTAACAACATTATACCTCTGTGTACAAGTGTTTTTAAAAATCTGTAATTTTATTCTTTATTAGAATTTGTTCTTTGCTACATTTCAAGCTTAAAACCCAATTAAAACCCAAAGTCACATGAGATAGTCCTGATGAAATGTGTGAGAATGGAACAGAAGAAAAGGAGGCAAAATGTTGCTGGTGCATTTGAGGCTGCAGGAGAGCAGAGCTCCATGTCAGAGAGGAGACGAAGAAAAACACGTTCTACATGGTTACATTTATTGGCTGAGTGTCAGGGGGGTGTGCGATAGCTTTTTGTGAGCAGTACAATAAATGCTTTGCTGTGTGTTTGTGGCTGTAGCTGCTGTGGAGTTTAGATTGTCTCAGCAGCTCAGAGTTGTCTGCTTTGGTGACGTTTTATTGTGCTGTTAAAGAGGCAGTATTTTACTTTATGTAGCCTAATAATACTGGCTGTCGGGTGGTAACTGAATGTCAGTCTCTTTACATTCAGTAACTACTTTTACAAGCTTAATTGCATCTGTCGTCATATTTTATGACATTATCACCCTAAAAAAAAAAAAAAAATCTAACAAAATCCTCAATTTAAAAAAAAACAGATTCATCAGATTAAATTAATTAGTGTTTTCTTATTAAATCAGTTGAATGTAACTCCTCAGTTTTGTCGACATAAATGTAACAGTTAGTACAGGCGTGTGATTTTCTTTGTGTGCAGCAAGCTGAGGTTTGTGACCATAGTGAAAATGTTGTTTCTAAAAGGCTACAGATCAACACATAGCAGAATATTTGGTGAGACAAACGGGTGTTGAGAATTTTAGAAATGATTACATTTGAACTTCAACCTGCTCTAGTTACTGGAAATTAGAATCCTGCACCTGTACCTGCAGACACCCAATGGGTGACCTGCAAAAACGCTGAATTACTTGCGGTCGGGCAGCAGGTGAGAACAATAATATGACACATACAATAACATGTTTGGTTTTTTTTCACTGGAGAAAAAAGAAATAAAAGTGATTGTGCAGTATTTTTAACATTTATATTTGCCTATACAGTAAGATCAAACCTAATCAGCTGCCAGAATTTTATTGTGAAAGTCTACAACACAAGATTTGACCCCACATCCTGCCAAACATTTAGACGTCACTAGGTGCTGTTCATTACGTTGAATTTTGCCTCCTCATCTCTTCTCTACTCCGCCATGATGAAGGATCTTCCAGTTGCTTAAATGCACCTGGAGGAGACGAGGAGTGAGGAGAGAGGAGGCTTCTGGAGGAGCTCAGAGCGAGGATACACCGGTGTATCCTATACGGAAGTCTTTTATCAAGAGGAGTGATGCTGATTGGACAGTTTAGGCGACTTTCATCCTGCATCATCAGGACACACGCAGGGAAATCAAATTCTGACTGAGAGAAGTTTCTGCAGCAACTTTAATGATTCTGACTGAATATGTATGTCCTTCAGTTTCACAAAGAGCTCATGAAGAAATAACTGCTTATAGGCATTATCTAAATCCCTGCATGTTCTGAAAAATGACACAAATGAGTAAAAACAGGATTAAAAGGCGCCTGGTAATGATTCAGAGTTTACTACTGTGGGATCACTGTCACACACGTTTTAACAGACTGATCAGAGAAAATACATGTGGTGGCATGTTTACTTTACAGTGTCGTGTACAGGGATCTACAGATGATAAAATAAAACACAGTTACATGATGAGATGTGATACAATGCACCCCATGTGTCGGCATCTAACACTTTCATTACAGAGAGCTGTGGCATCACACAAAGCAGCGGTTTGTCTTTTTTTAATTTCACAATGAAATTGACACACGTTCTTACACAGCTATGTGTGTATTATTGTGCAGATCACAATAATGCAAGTAAATAAATAGCCTAAGTAAACAACTGATCTGTAGCTGATATAAATTTGAAGATTTAAAAGGAATATTAAATGATTAAAATCAACATCAGCAAGAATACTAATAATAATCAGCTATTTGAAACAGTTTACAGACCTAAATGAAGACTGTCAGGTGTTCAAACTGTTCTCAAATAAATGTTTCTGTGGACATTCAAAGCAGTCAGTCTGACAGCTGATACAGCTGTGCAGCTGTGCAGCTCCTCAACAGTTACTGACGTCGCTTCACACTGACGCTAAAAGGAACCGAGGACTTTTCATTTCTCTCCTCTGTCCTTTACATCTCCTCCTCGCTTCTCTCTCTCTCTCTCATATCCTCAGTGGGTGGAGCTAAGATGCGAGGAGAGGAAGCAAGTGAAGGAGACAAGGAGACAAACTTACCGAATGAAAAGCACCCACTGTTTGATCCGACAGTGATGAATGCTAGCTGAGAGCTAAAATGGATGACATAAAGGCAAAAATATCCCATAAAGGACACCAAACTGTGGACAATACATCGCTGATGGCCAAGTTGGATGTTTGGGTGCAATATAAACTGAGCTTCATAGTGAAAGAGCTGCTTCACTGTTCATAACTGAAGGGTCTATATTGCAGGAAATGGAACTTTCAAGTGTTAATTGAAAGAAATATGTCCTGTTATACTAACCTTGTGCCTGTCTTTTAACTATAATAAGCTTTGATTTAGAAGGGCTACAGAGTTGACATGTTATGGCTGAGACACATCTGATAGCAATATTATTTAATGACTTTGTCTAAAAATAGAAAGTTTACCAGCGCTTGAGCAGTATTCCAGCCTTTTTTAAACCAGGAAGTGAGACAGGGGGCCTTAGGGTATAGCCAACACTTTTTATGCCTGATTAAATCATGTTTTTGTCCAAATCCGACAGAGTAGAGGGAAAATCTGGGACACAACTTAAAAGGGCCAACATTTTCATAAACAATATTTTGATAGAAATATGATTACAATTGCATATTTTTATACCTGTGTTATCAGTAGGTAGTTTCAGATTTCGAAGGATTTTAACACATTTTTAAATTGATTAAATCTGAAGTTCTGAATTCTTGTCTGGGACAAGGCTGTTAAAAAGTTAAAGCAAACCAAAACATTTCATAAATAACATATTTAATATAAAGCCTTAAATAATGGGTGATTATAACAGTGAAATAGAAATTAAGCTACAGCTACAGTGAAAGAGCAGCTTTAGTGTTCATAATTGCAGGAAATGTCATTTCCAGGAGTTAATTGAAGGAAATACTTCCTGCCATACTCATCTTCCACCACTCTTTTCACTGTAACTATGAGTCCATTGTCATATATTTAACTGGCCAACTTTTTACTATTATTTGGATACATTTAAACTAGGCCTAACTTTACCCTTACTTGAGTACAATATTCTAGCAGTTATTCCATCTCTGATCCACTGTCCTCCAGTTGAGGACACCAGCACAGACAGGGGGAAGATCAGGAGGGTTAACAGGGGTCCAGACACTGATTTTCACCCTGAAACGCCTCAGTAAGGTTAAAGTGACTGTGATGAACTGAACACATCAGCAGAGAGCTTTTAAATGCTTTCACTTTTGTTAGATCAGCTGTATTTTTACACCCTCAGTACTTTATAGTGGTTGAGTAGCTGGTGCGTTCAGGTCCCCTCCAGCCTCCCTGCTCCACACTGGGGCCTTGCAGTTAGACCTCAGAGCTGTAAACTCTCACTGTTCTTCACACCACAGCACAGGAACTACACAGCTAACAGGAACACTTCACTTCTGGACAGCCTGTGTGTGTCTTTCAGCCTGTCCTGTCCACGGACACAGAGGAGACAGTTACACTCAAAGCAGCAGGACATGTCCCTCAGTGAAGCACAGCTAACAGACGTTAATGAGCTGTCGGACTCACCGCTTCAACTTGGATGTCTTCATACTGGATGTCCTCGAACAGACAGCCGGCTGGAGTCTCCACCATCGCGGCGGCGGAGCGGGGACACTCCTCGACACGAGCCGACGGTGCCGGGGGTGAACCAGGGGCTCGTCCTGTGGTCGTGGGGGCCAAATGAGACGCTGCGGTGAGTGCTGCCTCCTGAACCAACGGTTCGTTTCATCTGTTGCTGTGAAGCAGGAAGTAGCAGCAGCGCCTCGCGCAGCCTTGTTGTTGCTTAATGAAACAGCTGTGGGCGGGCTGAGCGTCCGTGAACGCCTCACCGCATAGAAAAAAAACATCGATGGACAATTCACGTCAAATTGCCGTGATTTGATTGATTTAAGACCACCGGGCAGATTTCATCTTCAGCGTGTGACCTGCGGTATACATTCTGAGTTTTATAATGAGGCAGATAGATTTTTTTTTTATCATACATTAAGCGCCCTGCTGAGGTCTTGAACGCAGCTTTGTTTTGTTTCTGCATGCACCAGAGTCTCCACAAGGGGGCGACAAACTATATTTCAGCTGCTAATACATTGACTGAACAATTAGAGATGAGCAATATTTCCGTTCAAAATATGTATTTTTATCGGTGGGTGTAACATGAGTATTTTTATTTGTACTTTGAAGGGCAGAAAAAATAAGATGTAATTGTAACAAAATTTTAAATAAAATACTAATTAATAAATAAACAAATTAGTTTGTCACACCCCAGAAACATATGTTATTGCCCACCCAATCAAATTTGAATGATTTTAAAAATGAACTAAATTTAAAATATATATTTAATTAGTTTTGAGGGGTTGTATTTTGCAGGGTAGAGAAAAACAAAATGTAATTGTAACAAAATTTGAAATAAGTACTAAATTATTTATTTATTTATTGTAATTTTATTCTCAAATTTTTATCTACAGATTTTTGTTTGTTTGTTTTTTAAAGTTCATGTAAAGCAACAATAAATATGTATTCTGAGTTTGTCACACCACAGAAATGTTTGATTACCCATGCAGCCAAGTTTGAATGATGAAATGATGAAAATTAACTAAATTAATAATTAAGTACAGATACTGTGTCACTGTGCTTGACTTGAGTATTTATTTTCAGGACACTTTATTCTCTAGATTTTAAAACAAATATCTGTACTTTCTACTCCTTACATTTTCAAAACAGACTTGTTACATTAGTTTTAATGCAGTTGAGGGGAATTATTGATTATTTTTATTCTTATTTTTATGTTGTGTTATTGTTCGTGGCCTTCCCAACATCAAGACTGATTTAAACCTAAATGGATGTGACAATAACGCATAGAAAAAAAAAACAATGTAACAAGACATAACAAGACAAAAACTCAACAGGAGGAAGAAGACATAACTTGACAAAAAGGATGTCACAACACAAAAAAACTACATGAAAGACATATGACAAAAAAGCATAACAAGACAAACATAAAAGGAGTGACAAGGTGAGAAACTAATAAGATTAAAGAGACATAACAACACTAAAAACTACACAAAGGATGTAGCAAGACGAGAGAGGAAGTTCAGTTGGCTTTGCACAGAAACAGTCAGTAGAAATGTCCTTTTTTACTTTACTGCAGTAAAGAAGTTAACTCTGTGCTTATCCGTATCTGTACTTCTACTTGAGTACAGAATGTGTGGACTTGTTCCACCTCCAGTCAGCTTGACTCGGTTTGCATGAATTAATTGTTGCCAACAGCACGACCTTTTGAGCAGACAGAACAAGCATTATGTGTTTTAGTTACAGTAAATCAGAGTCCAAATCTCCCACACAGTTGAGAAAGCAGATTTGTGCCTGTTTGGAAACATTCCCTCCGCAGACAGACGCACTGTGATGCTCTGAGGTCTTGGAATAGAAATGTCACTGTTATGTAAATGCTCCTAGATCATGGAACATGTGAGTGAAGTGTCAGTTTCATCCCAAGAAGCCTTTTCAACGTCAGAGTTTACATTCTCTACACACACAGAGCTGCTGCAGAGAGTCTGACAGACTGATGAGTGAAGCTACACATCTGGCACAGATGTTCAATTACTTTAAGAGTCTTCAAAATGGTCACAGGTGTCTATCTATCTATCTATCTATCTATCTATCTATCTATCTATCCTATCTATCTATTCTATCTATCTGCCTCTTGTGGCCAAAATAATTACTACAACAACAAACACAAAATGATCCTAACAAAAAAGTGTTTTTAACTGCTAAAACCTTTTTTCCACCTCTTTTCACATATGAAAAAAAAAGTAAAATAGAAAAATGTTCTTGGCAAAGTTAAAGAAAATATATAAATACATTTAAAAAGTCTAATAAAAAAATAAAATTACAAAAGGGGATCACATCAGATTTTTTTAAAATCTCATTTGCCTCTCAGGGCTTCTCCACCCCAAAAACAAAAAATGCTTTGATCAAAATTGTTGTCTCAAAAAGGATTAAATGTCATGGATGGAGAGTTGTGTGACAGTGAGCAGCAATCATTTCACACTTCAACACAAGGAAACTTTAATATTGATTAAACAGTCAATTTTTGAAACTTCGTATCAATTCTTCTTCAGTGTTTTACAGGATGAAGACAGATTTTCTTTCCTAACTGTGATTCAAAATTTCAACAGAACTGATCAAACTACAGGTGTGCAAATCTGGACAAATAATCTGTACAAGGGATATTAAAACAACACAGCTTGTAAAACATATTGTATCTGAGAACATCTCTGTATTTGTTACTTTTTTTCTCATGGAAAAGCCTTCTTCAATTACTATAATTGCACAAAAAGGAACAGCGTTCTACTTCAGCTCCGTACATTTACATACATTCATTAAGTTACATAAATTACATCCAGTGTCCATTAATGTCTGTAATGACAAAACACATTCAGAGGTTTCTTTTTTCCAGAAACGCTAAAACACTCCAAACATACTGCAAACAAACAAGCCTCTACAAAACAAACTTCATCCATGTCAGATCTATCAATATTAAGAATCAATACCACTTATGGTCAGTTATATATTATGTTATATTGTGCAACATATCCTGTACAGGTACATTTTGAACACAAGAAAAGGCTAAACACACTAAGTCAACCATTCAATCTCCACATTTTGGACTCAAAAACTTGGATACCACACTTCTAACACACACCACACACACACACACACACACACACACACACACACACACACACACACACAAACACACATTTTCCTTAAAGGGAAAATTCACCACTTTTTATGTGGATGTCCTGTCAGCGTTGATGGTATGTTTGTCACCTGTGCTGGCCAACAGAGTAATAGCTCTAGGCTCGGGTGGTGATAAACGGCAACATGGGTGTGGGCATCCTAGTAAATTGGAATGTGCAATGCATCCTGGTACATGTAGGCACTCCACGAGCAGGAGAATTCAGCTCTCTTGGTCAATAAACAGCACTGAGGAATTTATTGCTTCAACTGACTACATTTACTGTCAACACTGACTGGACATCCACATGAAAAGTGCAGAATTTTACCTTTAAAAGCAGGCAGGTTTTTTAATACATAAAAACTAGGGCAGTGCAAGTTGAATTTTTACAGGAAAACTTTTTGGTCGCTTTGTTTCATCAACTGCATTTTGTTTGTGAAATACACTTAATGCCGACTTAAAGCGAGATTTGAATATTAATATCAATCTCATATGTAAGGCACGCATTCTTGAGAACTGAGTTTTGAATTTTTTTTCTTCAATTATGCTGGAAAATATATTTTAAAAGATCAAACTCTTGGCTATTATTAAACCTTGAAACAGGCCAACTTCCTAGTAATTACATTTTTCATTAAATGTTGACATCTTACCGAGTTGACAAAATGTTCCATTTTTTTAATTTCACAGCATAGTCACAGTGAGCAGCCACTTTATTTTATTAAAGTAGCTCAGAGTTCTCTTAATGCTAATCAAAATACACATTTTTAAAGCATCATTCTTGTTTAAAGAATACATTTTCACCAAAAAATTGGAAGTTCAGTGTTGGTATTAATAATTTCTAAAACATTTTTTAGTCAAACATAATTTATCCCAATTCTCAATAATGGGTAAAGAATGACAATTTGTGATTTAGGAATACTTCTGCTGGAACTATTTCTTGGCAAACAACAGCTTCCAAGACAAAGTCAAGACTGAAACTGGTCATTTTTACACATAACTCACACAAAAAAATCATCATTACAGACTACATATAAATGTACAGACAAAAAAGACTAACATATAGATTACTTACAGGCTGTGGAATTCAGAATCATTATGGCAGGAGTGAAAACGGGGTGAGGGGGTGTCCAGGGTCATGTGGTATGGTGAGTGCGATGTGAGTGATGGCTCTGTTAGTGAGACCTGAGAGGTTGGGGGATGGAAGACCAGTGATTTTGGAAGCAGTGTGTGTAATATGGGACATCTTGTTCTTGTTGGATAATGTTGAACTATTCCTTTAACTAGTTAATGTGTTTCAGAGGGTCTTTAAGAGTCTCAGTGAGGTGCTGCTGGACCATCAGGTGTCCCGTCACTGTCACTCGTTCAGTTTCGTTACTGGTCTCTCCCGGCTGTTGTCGAACAAGTCGTGTCTCCTCTGTTTCCTTCGGTTCATTTTGGACAGGTCCTTATCAAACACCTCTCCGGAGCGCAGAGCAGACACCAGGTCATCAAACTCACCGCCCTCCTCTGCGTTAGCTTTCCTCGCCTTCTGCTCCCTCTCTTTCTTCAGCTGGAGGGGAAGAATAGAGTGAGAGATCATAACAGGAGAGGATGGATGGCTTCATTTAACATCTTTACTGTATATTCATCTATTAATCAGGGGATCATGTAAGTATAGAAACAGGGAAAGTGGGCAGACAGTGAGAGTTACATCAGCTCTCAGATGTTAGTGTTAAAATTTGTGCATTTTCTTTGAAAGCTCATTACTGCCAATGTGATGGAAAAAAAGATCCCGTGAGTCATTATGATGAGTAACTTAGTATTGCTAAATAATTGCAAAATAATTACTTAGTGTTGCAAATAATGACTTAATATAGCAAAATAATTACTAAGCTTCACAAAATAATGACTTAATATTGAAAAATAATTGCAAACAATGAATTAATATCATAGAAATTACCTAATAATGACTTAGTATTGCAAAATTATGACTTGGTGTCATAAAAATTAGTATGCAAATGACTTAGTTTGCAAAAAAATTAATTACCAAGTATCAAAATAATGACTTAATATCGCAAAATAATTGCAAAATAATTACTTAATGTCGCAAAATTATGACTTAGTTTTAGTAAAATAATGCCTTAATAAAATGAAAAATTATGTAATAATGACTTAGTATCGCAAATAATAATGACTTAATATCACAAAATAATTATTTAATCTTGCAAAATAATAGCAAAATAATGACTTTGTACCACAAAAATGACTTAATAATGACTTAATATAGCAAACAATGACTTAATAATCACTTGATATTGCAAAATAATCAGTTAATATCAAAAAATGATTTACTAATGACTTAGTATAGTAAAATAATGACTTAATAATGACTTTGTATCACTAAATAAGGAGAAACATTCTTGGTATCTGTGTAAAATAAGTGCTTCTTCCTCATATGTGCCAAAGAAACAAAAGAAAATAATGAGAAAGTTTCTTTTTATTTTGAGATGGTGACAAGTTTTGAGGTAAGCAAGTCATTATTTTGAGAAGTTTCTCATTGTGATGACTCACTGGACCTTTTTCATTTCATTGGCATAAATGCGCTTCCATAGTTGTCAACATTTTGTAATAAATATGCTCAAAGTGTAAAATATGTTTCATTTATGGAACCACTATATGTAAACAAACACCTGGTAAAGAACTATTCAAACACATCCTGCATCCTTCCAAACAACTGACTTTCATCTGTCTGCCTACACTACATCTGTCTCTAATCTGAGCTGATGATGTGTTCTCACCTGTGCCTCCATGAGCGCCCGTTTCTCCTCCTCCTCCTTGCGTTTGACCATGTTCTCGTTGTCCTGTTTGGCCTCGGAGTAAGCTGTGAGGAAACTGTCGAAGATCCCAAAGAACTCATCCGGCTGCAGGCTGGACAGGTCCTCTCCAAAGTGTCTCAGTGCCTCTCCAAACTTCAACAGGAGACACAATGGGTGAAGGTGGTTATTTTGGTCATTTGAGTTTCATTTTTGTTTGATGGTTGAGCACATCCACAGAAATCAATGCTACATGTTCACAAGCGCGTGGTTTAACTGTGAGTATATCTCCAGCCTCATACATAAAGGTGAACCACAGTGCCCTCATGACCAAAAGATTGGTTTGGTGTACATACTGGTTAGCCTAGCTTAGCATAAAGTTAAAGAGCAGTGGGAAAATGCTGCTAAATTTTAACTGTATGTCAGGAAATCAACTAAAGAAAATGTGAATTTTTTTTTACATCCACTACTGTTATGTGATTATAAGGAAAACCATTATACCATTGCAGAAGAGGGCGCAACAAGATGACATAATAAAAAGAGCGCCAGTCAAATGTCAAACAGTAAAAAATAATGGATGGAAATCAGACATTTCTGAAAATTATTCAGAAAAATTGTTTCCATCTGTCATTAAGAGCATTAATTCTTTTTTAAAACACAAAAATCAACTCAAAACTTTTGAGCAAATTTGAATTTGGCTGTTTTTATCAACCTTTGCTAACGTGCTTAAAAAATACATTGATGGAAACACGGCTCCAGAATTTAGCCTGTACCTTAAGACTGCTTAGTGTTATGATGATGTTACACGTCAGAAGCTGAAGTTGGGACAAAATGAAAGTGAAACAGTCATCTGTTGGTTCACTCACCACTTCTTTGGCCTCAGTGAGAGACTCCTCCACCTCAGAGAAGCTGAAGGAGGCCACAGTGATGAACTGACTGACCACAGACACAAACTTGTCTGCAGGACCACGAGAGGACTGAGCCTGCTGGTACTGCAGCTCCTGGAGATGGACAGACACACAGCAGACACACAGACAGACTGATGAAGGTGTGAATTTTTCCCTACGTGTGTGAACAGATTTCCTGGCACTCTACTGAGCTCACTCACCGCCTCAACACTCTTCAGGCCAGATCTCAGATTGGCCAATGTCCTTCTCCAACTCTGTCATACTGGAAGACAGTGAAAGAGACAGAGAGACACATAGGAGGAAATAGATAACAAGAAGGGGAGGAAGTGACTAATTACAGTTCCTCAAATTACTGTAATTAAGTCATTATTTTGGGCACTTGTTCTCTTATGAGCATTTTTTCATGTCTGTTATTTTACTCTTATTTTTACTGACTAACTTCAGTATGCATGACACTATGTAGTTGATGTAGTTACTGGTTAAACAAAAAGGACCCTACTCTTTAACAAAAAGCTCCATCTCTGTAGGGATCCTTTCCATAATATGGTCAGACACCTAGAATAACAATCTGAGCCTGTCAGTGGTAAAACAAGCACTTTTAGTGGATGTGCTTTGAATGTGCACAGTTGCCCCAAAGGATTCCATTGCAGCCTGTTTAATGGTCAGTAAATTTTATTTCAAACAAATTGTTGTTGAACAGTTGAAAGGCAAATAGTGACAGTTTAGGTGAGTTTTATTTTGTTACTGTTACTAATGTTATAATGGAAAAAAATATACCAAAGTTACCCTTTATATAAAAAGGTGAGATGGTTAAATATGCTGCTTCTAGGTTTATAAATATGACCAAGCCAGCCTCATAATTCAAACATTATTTCAATGGAATTGATTCTGCATGTATCACTTTAACAGCCACTGCCACAAACTGTGTGTGTGTGTGTGTGTGTGTGTGTTGTGTGTGTGTGTGTGTGTGTGTGTTCTTACTTGACTTTAGCAGCTTCTGGCACATTTTGCAGCTCTTCACTGAAAGCTGCCACCTTTGGGTACTTCTTCTCCAGCACAGTGATCATGTAGTGAAGCAGAGTGATGTTTCTGCAACACACACCACATTTATCATTTTTCATTTTTCAGTGAATGTTTAGAAGAAATAACGCAACTTGCAGCGAGAGTTTTTATAGTCGAAAAGCACAGCTGTTACTAATAACATTACGTAATTAAGCATTCACTGTATTATTTACACCTGTGCCTTTGTTATATGTCAAATTTATGATACAGGAAGCTGATGATGAACCGTACTTGTCAATGCTTGACTTGGTGATCAGCGATCTTGTTGAGACTGGACACTTTGAATCCATAGGCGTTTCCTCGTTGTCCTTTGTTCATATAGTTCCCAAAGGCCAGGACCACCTCCAGCAGCTGACGCAGTCTCCCGCTCTGGACCACCTCCCTGGACGCAAGACTCAGAGCTGAAAGCAGACAGACAAGAGAGGATGTCATACATGTTCACAGACAGCATGCAAATCAGTATTGTGATATCTAATATCTTACAATTTCTCCATACAAAAAATAACTTAATGAAACTTTAATCAGTCCCTCCAGGAAGTTGTGATCGACAACAATTAAGCAAATTCAACTAATCTCCATAAATTCTGCAGTTTTGTCCAATTCGCTGCAACTTTTCCACAAATTTGACCAATCATCGTAACTTCCTGCAAGTTCTACCAATCATAGCAGCCCCATGAATAAACATCCTCCATGTACGTCTCCAAGTTTTATCATTTTTTTGTTTTGTCACAGGTACTGAAAAGAACACATGGTTTGTCATTGCTATTGACATTTATAAATCCTCTGTGCGCTTTATATATAATTTTGGGCTGTTTTGTGCACAAGTTCCAGAGAGATTTAGCTTCTTTGTGGGATAACCCCCAGGTGTACTTCCTATTAACAAATATCATAATAAAATAATAAAATAAATCATATTTTGTTCAAATCTCAAGCCTTTTTAGTGAAGTTACTTAGAACAGAGTGCGGTTTTATTCTCACCAAACAAGTTGTCTTTTATTTTTAATGAATTATTACAAAAAACAAACAAAAACAAAACAACAAAAAAAAAAATAAAAAAAAAAAAATCACAACTTTAAAAAAAAAAAAAAATTTTGGTCCTGCAATTTCATTACAAAAAATGCATAAAAACATTAAACATGCATCCCAATTTTTTTGGAAAAGCTGCTGTGAAATCAGACATTTTAGGCTGCAACAAAACCCACAAAAAACCTGCAAAATCCTGGAGGGACTGTTCAATATTATTCATCCTTATTAGTGACAAACGTAGCCTTACTCTCAAATATTTACTTTCATCCTTTTTTCAGTGTGATTCAATGAAAGAGCCTTACCTTTGATTTTAGGCCTGACGTCAGCCACCCTTTCAGCAAACTTCTTCTTGAAGTAGAGGGACTGGAGTCTCTGCTGATAGTGGTTGATGCTGAGTGAGGACAGGAAATACAAAGTATGACTGTGAGTGGACTCAGATCCAAAAAAAACATTTATTTGTTATCATGAACATGTTATGGTTGTGGTTAAACATTTGTAGTATGGCATTATTAATGCATTAGACTGAAGATAAATGTTAAAATGCTTGTGCTAGCACTACAGGTAAGAGGAAAAAGATGTTTTTTTGATTTTGGGGTGAACTGTCCCTTTAACCCTTCAGAGGTTAGTGCAAATATTCATACATTTCCTTTATACAGGATCTACTTCTTGTTTTGTTTTTTGTTTTTTTTTTTTTGGTGTGTACCTGCTCATCTCATACAGGAAGCGGTCTGCTTCTGGCCATACGTTCCAGCTCATGCTTGTGTTCTTCTAACAGCTCGATGTCGCTCTTCTCAGGAACCAAACTTCAAACGGCTACACACACACACACAACACACACACACACACACACAATGATAAGTACACATGATTTGAAAAGTTCTTCATGTAAATATTTATCTGATATGTATGAAATATATACAGATGGTTCAGTAGGAAACATGCACCATAGTTGTTGAACTGATCCAATATCATACCAAAATCCAAAAGTAAATGAGATGCTAAAATCAATCTATTATGGTAATGTCACTGTATTTCTCACAGTACTACTGTTGGTTATTATGGAGCATGTTCATTGCCTTCTCAGACTGTGTGGTTTTGTGTTGTGTTTTGCGTTTGTGTGTGTTGGCACCTGCTCCAGCATGTCTTTAGGTAAGTCTTCCTGTTCGTCCATGGTCAGGATAGCATGGCGGATCTCATCATTGGTCAGCTTCAGCCTGTAGCATGTCATTGTTATAAACATGTTATGACACAGACATGAATGAGGTTTTTTTTGAGTGTTTTGACTGTTGTCATAAAGTGTTATTTAGTCAATTATGTCATTGTTAATGCAAAGTTGACATTCTTGTCTTTGGTAGGGAAACTTGACATTAATCACGACAACATGTCCTTGTTATGACAACTTGACATTAACCAAGACAACATAACCTGTCAATGTCTTTGTTATGGCAACTTGACATTAATCAATACAACATAACCTGTAAATGTCTTCATTATGACAATTTGACTTAAACAAGACAAAAATGTTTGTTATGACAACATGACATTAATCAAGACAACAATGTCTGAGTTATGATGAGTTGACATTAACCAAGACAACATAACCTGTTATAAACATGCTATAGCGTTATGTGTTGACATGACATTAAAGTGGTTGGCTTTAAGATGGAAATTTGTTTTCCTTTATCTCAACTACAGTGATACATTTTGCTCTTAGAGATATAACTGAGTGTTATTACACTGTCAAATGCTTTTATAAATGTGTCATAGTTATAAGATGACAGAATACAGTACTAAGATGATTGACAGATGGACAGATAGCTTCCTTAGTTGAGGTTAAGGGAATTATTCATGGCACCATTATAAGTGTTTGACAGTGTAATAAAATGTAATAACATCTTTATGACTTTAGTTGAAAGTTAGAAGTACTTTTACTTTTAATTTATTACAAAGTTACTAGTGTACAGAGTTCATGTATAACTTTCAGTAGTGACATACTATTGTGGCTTTTTCCTTCAGTCATAATCCTCACACACACTGACCGTGAGAGCAGAATGTTACAGTTCTGTGCTCGGCGACCATCGATCACTGACAGCTCCTTCACTTTTTTGGCAAAGGTATGGTCGTCCTCTGCATTTTTCTGTTGATACATAGAAAAGTGTTAAAATGCAACAAAATACAGTAGAATTTATCAGAGGTCTGCAGTGCCAAGACTGGGAATTTGGCATTTAAATCATGACAATATCATTTTCTTGAGGTGACTGGTTTAATACAACAAACTCATGGAAATAAGATTATTTATTAATGAAACTGATTATCACTAAGACATGGGAAAGTACACATAAGCGTCTAGTAAAATGATTGGCAACTGTTCTTGTCCACTAAAGAAGACTTAACAACTTTACTGGTAAATTTGCCACTATCTGTGACACAGTGAAAGAAATCTATCAGTGATTGGACAGGATATGCCAGAGACACAAAGAATCAATGGACATAAAATAAGAGGCAAAAGAAAAAAGGTTACTTGTGGCTTCTGGTAAGCTGAGAAGGTCCTCTGGAACTCTTCCAGATCCAGAGTTTTAAACACCCTGAGATCATCGATCTCTTTCCATATGGTTCCTTCTATCTTGTTCTGAAACAAACAATAATGCAGTGTGTCAACACAGTCTTAATTCACAGTCCAATTAATACATTTCTTCCAGAGGCTGCATCTCAAAGCTTCTTATTTCCAAACAAGGTTGTCAGCTACTGACTGGCATTTGCAAATCAAAGGATGAGTCTACTGTTATTCCGTATTCTTCTTACTGTAAACAGGAGGAAAATAGTGCATTTGTTGGGGACTATTTTCAGTGGCGGATTAATCCACATTTGGCAGTCAAATGAGTGTTCAGGGTAGCAGGACAGTGTGTGTGGGATTGAGTCAGAATAAATGACAGTGTGTTCATGATGTGGATAACAATGGAGCACTATGGCAATAGAGGAATAAGATATATTAGGCTTTGGATACGGTCAATCCTTGTTTATTACATGGCTTTGATAATTGCTCGATTCCGATTGGTCAATTACAGCATTCTAAGGTCTGTTATTTCTGTATAGCAGATCGTTGCTATGTATAATGGACTGTTGTTATGAAGAACAGATTGTTGACATAGTTCTGATCATAGACTCTGGAGGAACAATAAAATCATTGCTAAATCACTAAAATCATTTAAAAATTAATATGTATTGTTTTTTGTACATAACCATATAACACACATGATAATGTACAGTAAGCAGGTCAGTATTGCAAAATAAAGCCATAAAATCATTTCAAAATGAATATTTTGCGTCACATAAATGTGTGCCAAATGTTTTTTTCTTTTTTGGTAAGTATGTAATAAGCTTACTTGTTTGCTGCGAGGAAAAAAATATATAACATCTAACTTATCTTATATGTACAGAAGTGCCTCAGTGAAAATAGATTAGTGTTATTACCCAGAAAGCATCAGTGTATTGTTTCTTTATAAATCTTTTGTTTTCTTACATAAAATATTGTTTCCAGTCAGTACTACAACATCATAGCTTGAAGAGTAGAGCCACTGACCAAGCCGTATTAGACAAGCTGGGATTGAGAACGTGTTGGTAGTATATGTATGTGTGATAGCATAATAACAGCAGTAGTGACAGTAATAATGGGAGCAAAAGCAGCCGTAAAATTTGGACTAATCTCTATAAACAGATATCTGTATATGAATGCAGAAGCTGTAGGCAAGGGAGAAGATTTTGATATTGGACTGTCGCAGTTTCCATTTGTAGTCCAAGCAGTATTGACCAATCACATTTAAACAGCCTGTATGGAAATAAAAAGAGGTGCAACCCATTGGCCAAAGTGCAGTCTTGGAACCCATCAGCTATCATCTGACAATTTTAATTGGTCTCTAAGAAAATGCATCTGCATTCATGTGGAGATATCAGTTTGTGGAGATGATCTGAAATGTTGTCTATCATCCATTGTCATGTCACAAGTTGTAATCAGACTGTGAATGCCAATGCAGGGAAGACAAAGTCTTTGGCCGAATATCCATTATTTGGATATCTGCTCTACATAAAAAATATTGGCCCAGAGGCTAAATCATCATCAGACGATAGCCGATTGATTCCAAGGTTGCATTAGTTCCAAAACACCTGGGAGCAGTAAGTGTACCTCAGGCAGTTTGCTCCAGTTGAAGGACTTCAGTGGGTTAGCTGGCCGAGGAATATTCTTCTTCTGGGCAGCTCCGAGTGGAGCTCCTGGAGGAGGAGGAGGAGGCGGGGCGAATGGAGCATTGCCAAAAGATGGTGGGCCTCCTGGAGGAGGTGGTGGTGGTGGAGGGGGAGGAGGAGCAGGAACAGAAGGGTCAGACGGGACAGGACCAGGGGGAAGTAAGCCACCAGAGATCACAGGAGGTCCTCCTGGAACACTGGAAGACTAAGAACAGAAGACCAGAAGAAGGAACAACTCTGTCATTCATCCTGAACAGACAGACAGCTTATACTGTTACTGAGTGTAAAACTCATCAATCAGATGTTGCAATGTGGTGAACGTACAGAGCTGAGCTGCTGCAGTCGAGCACTCAGTTCTGCCACTTGTTGTTTCGCCTGCTTGTGCTCGTTGCTCTCTCGCGCCAGTTTGTCTTTCATCTTGTTCAGCATGGCCATCATGTCTTCCTTCTCCTTGTTCTTGGCCTCACACTCCCTCTCTTTCTTTTCAAAACGTTGCTGTAGGTTGTGATGTTCTGGAGAGAACAGGAGGTGAGACAGGAGGGTGTTTATCTTAACGCTGAAGTAGAATTTTTGATGGCAGAGCTGTCAAGATCGAGGATGAGTGACAGAGCAGAGCCAACCAGAAAGCACCATCACTGTCTGTGTCTTGACTTCTTTACAATGATTATGGTCATGAGTTGCATTGTGCGCTTGGATTCAGATGTATGAGAAATTAGCAAAGCTCTTATTAAGTATTTATTATTATTTAGTATTTATTTATTCCTAGCAGGTTCATGCTTAGGCTGAATAATTTCTGAGATGTGTTCAATCAACTTAATCCATCTTCATTAATTGTAACGGACTACCACTCCACACTGTTTACCTCCGGGTGCGTACATAACACGCCACATCACGTGATGTCAACTGTCCAATAATTGTTTACATGAATGCAGGAATGCTACACAAATATTTGCACAAAGATTGTATATGTGTGTGTTTACCTTTCCTCATTTTATCGGCTTGTTCTTTCCATTGTTTGACCTCGTCCTCCTTGACGAGCCTATAGAAACAAACATGTACACATTCAGACATGACTGAAAGAAGTTTTCCAATGATGATTTTCATCTACTTCACATACACACGTTTGCATTACTATCCTAACCACTTCATGCTAACCCTAAATTTAACCTAACTCAACTCACATGTACCCCTAATCTTAACCAGGACAAGAATTATGTTTTTCCTTATTAGGAACAACCTCTGGTCCTCATAAGGATGACTTGTCCTGACAAGGCTGGTGTTTATACAGGTCCCCAAGAGGCAACAAAAACACAACACACAACATGCAAACAAAAAGTGGACATATATATTTGCCATAAACAAAACACTATATTCTTTGCCACTGTAGGTAGTCTCAACAAGTGTCTTTATGCTTAGGTAAAATGTTTACTTCATTTAGTTATCTGACTTTACTACATGCAAAATTTCAAGACAACACACTGTAATAGATTTTTGAGTTTTGAGCCCAACTCAAACTTTTAACTTTTGAAATAAACTTTAAAAAGTTTTGCCGACCTAAGATCTTTAGTTGAGATAATTTACTTTTCTTCTTAGATAAACTTGAATCTTTGAGTTTTAGAAACAAAAAACAATAAATTTTCAAAAACTGGTTACAGTGAGGTCCAAACCCGATTTATCTTTTCTAACATTTTAACATTTACTTTCACTTCAGTGAAGAAACTTACATGTAGTCTGTGGTCAACACTACATGTGTGGAGTTTGCAGTTCGCCCCATGCTTGCTTGGGGCTCCTCCAGCTGCTCTGGTTTCCCCCCACCAACAAAATCATGTATGCTAGGATAATTTTCCAGTCAGTACTGCTGACCAAGGCACTGGCTAACAACTGGAAGTCCTGATATACTTGGGGTGAGTTAAATGCAGAGACGTATATGACAAATATGTGTCATATACATGAAAATAACAGCTTTACTCATCAACAGCTTTCAACTTAATTGTCACATACAAATATATTAATATAAAATGAACCCATCCTACTGTTAGGAGCAGTGGGCAGCTGTTGCACCATGTCTGCAGACCAACTCCAGTTCTAAACTAGCACCTTGGTCAGGGCCACCGATGGAGCCCGGAGGAAACCCATACAGTACATGCAAACTCCATATAGAAAGGTCCTGCCACCATGCCATAAAAGGTAAATGGTGCTTGATAGGTATAAGTTTTATGGTTAATTGAAATGTGAAATGTAACTATAAACTTTATCTTGGAGAACACGGTTCCACTGGTGCTGTTTGAATCTCATCTGTCATCATAATAACAATGGTAGAAATGTAGAATCAGAGGAAAACAGTCACTAATGCTCATGTCCCAAAGTTAGGAACCCTGGAAACTTACATGCGTACAATATTTTTAACGTTGAAATCCTCCAGTGGTGCCACATCAGGGTTCTCACCCTTGTCTGTCTGCAGAACCAGCTGCTGAATGATCCGGTCCAACAGCACCCAGTACTGGAGGGTGGCACTGTTCTGCTTATCTGCAGACACACAGACAGGAGTCAACAGAAGGAAAGGCATAGAGACTATCATTTTATCACAATATTTTAAAAAAGCAAATCGGTAAATTACATGGCATCATGAGACAGTGCTGCAGCGCAGACAGGAGGTGAGGGTAGGCTTCAGTGTGGCTCAGTTTCTTCTTGATCAGATCAAACATCTGGCTGGCACTTTTAGTGTCTATATGGACCTGAGGCAATGTACCAAAAGACATTTATCAACAGGTTTATCACACATTACACATCTGATCTGTATTTTCATACTTTAGTTGACATCAGAAAGAAATGTAACTCTGAAGATGTGCTGGTACATGTGTGTTTTATATGACTTACAGCATCAAAGCGTTTGGACATGTGGAGCTCGTCTTCATTCCTCAACATCTCAAAGAAGTCCAGATGTCTGGAAACAACAATACATGTATCAGCAGAACTCACAAAGCAATTTAAAATCAAAAAATGTGTGTAAACATATAAACTTGTCTCCCTGACAGAATACTGATGCTTCTAAATGCTGGTGCCTTTTGGTGCTGCTCACCTGTCCAGGGTGGCGTTCTCATGGGAGTGTAGTTTGTCGATGACGGGCTGAATGCCCAACATCAGAAACTCATAACGCAGATGGATACGGAACTCCAGACTGGTCTGAAAACACACACGCAACACACATTTATCTTTTTGGTAGACAGTGGGCCTTTGGTGACTTCTGGGATTGACTTATGTCTTCTACAGTATTTTTGCCCTTCTCTTAGGTAAGAGAAAAATTTATGAATGGTTGAGAGCACTTGTACCAAGATAAGAAAAATCTTATTTTTACTGTCCACAAATTGTAGAATATTTGAATATTTATAATAATAATAATTATTAGGTATATAGGATATAGGGGGAAACCTTCAACTGTTGACAGCTAATCATGTTAAACATGCTTCACAAATTTGCAGCTTTTATCTATTTTATATCATCTTATTTCAATAGTTTAGGGGATTTAGACTGTTGGTTGGACTACATAAGTAATTTGAAGATATTTATGGAGCTTGTAAACTGATATAATGTAATAAAAAGTTATCAGTCAAGTCAAAAATATGTTTATAATTTAAAAAAATTGTTATAGTTCAATAAAAGTGTAAAAATAAGTATAAAACTTTTCCTTTAACCTCCGATCAGTTGGTAAAAAAAAGTCTTGAATTTATTTTCCTTTACCACCAACTAGCTAATAAAAAATAATAAAACTAATTAACTAACAAACGAACTAAACCCTTAGTCTTATTTTTGATGCATTCATTCTCTCACTTTATTTGCCACACAAAGGCAAACATATGCAAACATGATGTCAGTTAAAGATACAGTACTTATAGCACAGCTACACTGGTGTGTATGATAGCAGTGATTGCTTCCTTTAAGAACAGCAGAAAACATCAGATAGTGGTGTCAGTCCCTCAGAATTAAAGTGTAAAGATCTCTATCAAATCTATTACTTTATTAACGACAACTCAATAGACCTAAAGACCTCCAGCAAAGGTCAATTAGACTGTAACGGTAAATTAAATTAATTATACCATATGGATGAATTGACCTTTAAGTCTACAATGTGATCAATATGTAAAGTATTTGTGAAAAATTCACTCAAGATATAGCTCATCATATATGCTACTGAATGCAATGGTTGCATTCTGAGAAATGCATTTATAACAGAGGACTTCCTTTAAGGGAGACACAGATGGCTGGCTCCTCACCTCTCCTGCTCCCTTGCTGAGCACAGCATTGATGAAGGACATGATGGCAGTCTTCAGATTCACTTCGTCTCTGTAGCGGCCTGTGGACCTGTCCAGGTCTGTCACCAGGGTCTGTGCACACAACACAAAGTATGCAAGTTATATCATTATAAAACATGTTTGTTTAGATCAGTAACTTATTTTTTATGTTTGTTAGACACTGAATTGTATCTTGTGCATAAGAATTTCCCAAAAACGTGTGAATGAATTATATCTCAAGTGCATGCAATAGCATTTTGAGCATTTGATGTAGCAAAATGTGGCCTCTATATTGATGTTTTTTTCTCTCCACTCTCCACTGCCACTCCAGAGTTTTGTATAAAACAGCAAACTACTCAGTCCAGACCATGCCTGATGCAGGGGCAGATCTACAGAAATATTCATGGGTTGGCAAGAGGATGGCAGAAATATATGCAGACTTAACTGCAAACAATCAGAAATATCAATATATGTGGGAATAAATTGTTTTATTTTCAAATCTTCAAACACTTTTTCAAATACAGATCTTTTTATTCATTGAACATGACCACATCGCTGAGCCTAAAAGAAGTGACTGGCCCGAACAGATCATTAAATTATGAGTTAGAGTTGCATCTCTTGCTGCATTCACTTGCACTCGGATTTCAGGTTTTCAATCTTGTAAATTTCCATCTAGCCACAACTTTTAATATATTTACTCTGAACTAGAACTGTCCAAAACTGGTTTGGCAGCTGGGGAGGCAAGCCATCTTTTAGGAGTTGCAACTGCCAGCCCATGCTGGTCTAGATCCACCCCCCGCCTGATGGGAATTGCAGGCCATCTTCAATATTTTAACCTACAATACAAACCAGAGCAGAGAGTCTGAGGGCAGCGAGCTCTGCTCCAACTATTTTACAAAATTTACTGGTAAATATATTTGTTGAGTGCCTTTTTATTAGGCATCAACCTCACATTTTTGCGTGTATGTTGGAAAAATAGACTTAAAACTTTAATAAACACTTCAGGTCACAGTTATGACTGTGAGACACAGCTGGCGTGGAGTCGGTGCAGACACAGGGTGGATGGGAATGACTGAAACAAATTTATACTGTAAGTGTTGCAACATAGGGGCACTTCACAGAAATTATTATGAAATATTACCTTCTTCCATTATATAATGCCTAGTTGTATTTCTGCAGTTACTTTGGTAAAACCAATGCTTTATTCTACACAAACAATAATATTGTTAAGTAATGTATTACTTTCAAATGACAGTAACAAGTAACACATTTTTAAAGTACAGTAAGTAATAACACCATACTTTAACATATTTAATAAGAAATCAGATGGATCTGTTTCATCCACACTTGCTTTGTCTTTTTCAGAAAATTAAATGAAGTGCACACAAATCAAGAAAACAGAAGCAGACCTGGAAACGTGTTCTCTCCGAGGCAAATTTCTGGTAGTGCACCATGGCTTCTAGAACTTTCCTGTGGCCTCCTGGCACCAGACAAACCGCACCGAGGATCTCTAATACTGCGACCTGAGGAGACAAAGGAGAACGGTCTGTTACAAATGAGAGGGAGAAAGAGTTTCATGGTTATTTGTTGGGACGTACAGTTGTTAAGTTTGACCTTACAGAATCATGAGAGCGTGATCAGAAACAAAATGATGAAAACAAATCTCTATCAGTTTTCCTACACAAACGAAGTTCACCACGGTGATTTGTTCCCTTGTCATCTTTTGCCATCTTGTCTATGTAATGAGGTATTTTGGTGAACTAACTGATAATCTGCCTGCCTGAATAACATCATCCACATTCTCTGAGTCACCTGATGGTGCAACTCTGAAGAACAGGAAAATGATGTTGTTTGTGTGTTTCCACTGCTTTTACCTGCTCTTGTAATTTCTCAACAATGTCATAGTTTCATTGTTTCTTTTATATGTATCTGTTTTAGTATATCTGTCTCCTCTGTGACCCAGGTGATGACAGCTTATGTGATCCTCCATTTAATACTTTTAGTAAATACACAACAGAAGCAACATACCAAGGAAAATGCCTCTTTGTGGTCATTTAGCATCTCTTAGTGGTTGTTTTGTTTCTCTTTGCGGTTGTTTTACATCTCTTTCAATCAGTTTTTTTTGTGTATCTTTCATCTTGTGTCATTTTGTGTTTCTTTGGTCAATTAACAATTTTTAAGTCTGTTAGTGGTCCTTAGTATCACTTTGTCTCCTTGTTGCCATTTAGTGTCTTTTTGTGGTCATTTTGTGTTTCTTTGGTCATTTAGTACCTCTTTATGGTCCTCTAACATCACTGTGTGGTCTTTTTTGTCTTTTTATCATTATTTTAACCATCTCTTCTGGTTGTTTTGTGTCTCTTTGATGTCATTTTGTGATTCTTGGGTCAATTAGTGCCTCTTTGTGGTCATTTAGCATCTCTTTGTGCTCATTTTGTGTTTCTTTGTTGTCCCTGTTGAGTATCTTTGAGGTCATTTGGCAACAAAGAGGCACTAACTGACCTCATTGAGACAATAAGTGACAACAAAGAAACATAAAATGAGCACAAATCTTTTTGCGGTTATTTTGTGTTTCTTGGGTCAGTTAGCACCTCTGTGGTCTTTTTAAGTCTGTTAGTGGTCATTTAGCATCAATTTGTGGTCATTTTGTGTCTCCTTGTTGTCATTTAACACCTCTTTGTGGTCTTTTAGCATCTCCTTGTCGTCTTTTTTTCATTATTTTAGCATCTATTTTGTGCTGGTCATTTTGTGTCTCTTTGTCATCATTTAGCATCTTTTTTAGGTCCTTTTGTGTCACTTTGTGATCATTTTGTGTTTATTTGGTCAGTTGGCACCTCTTTGTGGCTTTTTATGTTACTTTGTGGTCTTTTTGTGTCTCCGTGGGGATGTTTTGAGTCTCTTCGTAGTTGACTGGCTTTATAGCAACAGTTGTTCACAGCCACTTCAATCAGAGTATCTGGCCCTGATCCAGCCTGTCTAGTAATTCATCCATTCACCCTCATCCTCACCTGCTTACAAACCTTGTTCATGATTTTAAAGTAAGAGAAAGTTACAGAGTTTCCTGTGCGCTGTTGTGTTGTACCTTAGTTTTGATGTTTTCAGTGCTGAGACTTTGTGCAATGATATTGATGCTCTCACAGTGACCCAGGACATGAGCTCTGCCCTGAGAGTTGTTCATCAGAGCTTTGATGCAGCCAATCAGAGACGTGTGGACCTGAGACTCACAGGTCTCATAGTCCATCGTCTTGAGGAAATTCAGGATGCAAGACAGGCCGTCCAACTCAATGAATCGTGTCACAAACCTGAGGAGATGAATCAGAGTCTTTAGGCCGCCCGGCTTTGGAAAAAAAAATTCAAAATAATGATATGTCAGAACTGGAGTTGTACCTCATTGGCTGTGTCCTCAGTGCCGTCTTTAGACCGTCTACGATCTTATATCTTCCCTCCTCTTCCTCACCCTCCAGAGCCAGCAGAGTCCTCCTCTGGGGAACAATAAATACCTTGTAACTTTTCATAGTTCCAAAGAGGTCATACAATCACGTAGATAAGCGTAACTTTATCTCCACCTTGCAAAAACAGTAATGCTATTTCAATTAACATCATTATTCTCAAAAACAAATGTATATCAATGTATGTCTGACATTATCTATCATGAACAAATAATCAAACTTAAAGAAGCCATAAATAAAATTATTCTATGAAAGTTTTTTGTTAATAACGCAAAATCTGTGTGAATAAACAGGGTTTTTGGGGTGTTACTCACAGCAGCCATGGACCTGAGCTGGTCAATATAATACTCTGGCCATCTGGTCGCTCCTGTGTTCTCCTCTGCCTCCTGAAACACACACACAGACACACACAGGTCAGACTCATGGATATACTTACATATACTAGACAACAAAGTCCAGGTTCATATCTTGCTTATTAGCCCTTTTTAAATTGAATTAGCAAAAATTGAGAACCTGTAGCTGGTGCAGAAATTGAATGTATTATAGATTATATAAGGCTAGGTATGGAACTGGTCTTGCTCAGCCAGACCTCTCTCCATAGTGTTCAGCGTTGGAAACAATTTTTGTAACTTTCTGAAATGGATCATATGACATTCACACACACTTCATGCTGCAATTGGTAGAGGTGTGAGGAGGTAAGGAAGGTCTGATCGCTCAAGCTCTCTTTTTTCATTCTTTAACCAACTACTCCTGTCACTTTTCAGTGCAACACCATGAATGTATAAGTGGAGATTCTCATTTGTACGATGTATCACTTCTCTCACCTTTGTTTGAGATCAGGCTTTTCAGTGTGATCATTTTGAATTCTTTTGAACACTTAAGCTGCGTTCAACAAGACTTAAGTCTTGTTCATTTGAGGTATGCTAAACTCTTAAAGGGTAGCAACAGATGGTGAAGCAACTACTGCAATGCCACCACAACTACCAGATGCAACCAGGCGAGATTTGCAAAGTTTTGAATAAAGCATTTTAGTGTAGTATAGTCTAAGTTTTCTTATCTGGGAGTTTACTTAGTTAATAAAGCATTTTTGCAGCACCTACTGGCTGGTTTAGAGAAATGTTAATAAAACAGGTTTTCAAGTTTATTCAAAAATCATGACTCATGCAACTATAAAGGGTCTTCAGACAGTAGCTCAGACACTCTTGCCTGGTGCTAGGTCTGCCACCTTCAATGTGGAAAAATAAGCCTGGGGACAGAAATCAAGCAGGGGTCTGGGTGTCGTCCCTCATGAGATATTTATTTGTGTCACGGCCATGGTCATGTCCCAGTTCTCCCTGTGTTTTTCCTTGTCCTGTTTCCCTCGCCCCTCCACCTGTCTGTCTCTCTTGTGGGCGTGGCCTCTCTCTCACTCTCCTGGGTTCCTGATTACCTTCATTCAGCTCACCTGCTCCCTGCTGCTCACCTGAGAGCCATCCAGTAATCAATCCTGCAGTATGAAGCACTAGATCACCTCTCCAGTCTCCTTTTCCATGGATACTTACCTTGTTTTTCCTCTGCTGACCCACCTGCCCACCAGACTGTTCATCCACCCCCACCATGCTCCCTGCCAGCCAAACCTCTACAACCTTGCTTGGTTCACTGCCATCAGCCCGCTCCCCTTGGCCTCCATTGCCTGAATCTCCCCCCCTTCACCCACATTTATTATTTTTACCACTCCTATTCTGAGTTCACCTTGTTAATTGCAGCATATTTGTGCTTTTTATGCACCATTTCAAAGTCCTTTGCTGCTTTCAGCATGAATGCCAGTTACTTTATAGATTAAAAAAACATTAGATCATGGACATGGGTAAAATGTTTGTCAAAATAACTCCAATCTGCTCACTCTGCCCTTGTACTGTTTGCATGAGACAGTCCTGTGCTGAATTTGGCTTCAGGTCGGGCAGTCCACGTCTCAAGAAACTCTTGGTTTTATGATCTCATCTCCTTCCAAGCATGTGAAAATGTATTGTGTGCATTAGAGTAGAGTTTGCATGAAAATATGGGACACATCTTGTATTAGATGGGACAGGTATCAATCCTACCAGGTGGAAATACTAAAAAGGAGCTTATAAGTTCTTACCAGTTTCTTACTACAGTAGATCTGCCATTTCTTCTCTGCTGGCAAAGCAAACATAGCAGCTCTGTGCTCCTCTGTGAGGTCCAGTTCATCCTATAGAAGAGGGAGAGGATGGACAGGGAGAATGAGGACAATAAGAAAAAAGCTGATATGTGTTTGAAGGTGGTGTTCAGTGACTTTGGTACTTACCACCAGCTCAGTGAACCTAGAGTCCAGCTCTTGAGCGGGGGGCATGGGCAGGGTGGGCTCCAGCACAGCTATACTGTTCATGTTATCGTGGCAGTAGGTGATCTCTGGTTGGTCGTCCTCTTTGAAGCAGCAAGAGAATAGAGAGGACAAGCCACGCCCCTGGGGCTGCTTCACCCGGGACGCCATGGTTACGACGGGGTCCTCACCAGAAGTGTTGACTGAAAAAGGAAGACAAAAAGTATAAAAAGCAGGCAGTTTATTTTTGGCATCATTCAGCAAAAGTTCCATAATAACCTTTAAGCCATACACTGTAAAAATATAGTCGAGACGACAAGGCAACGCACAGAAAAATATTTTTGAGATTTGAGGCCAAGTCAAACTCTTTGAGATAAACTTTAAAAAGTTTTGCTAACCTGTAATCTTTGGGTGAGATGAATTTACTTTTCCTCTGAGTTTTGTGTCAGTCTATTAAATACAATGTTTGATTTCTAAATTAAAGCTTAAGTTTATCTAAAGAGAAAAGTAAATTATCTCAACAACTTTTTAAAAAACTTTTGAATTTGAGTTGGGCTCAAAATTCAAATCTATTGCAGTCAATTTCCTTGAAATCTTGACATTTCTCAACTTTTCTGTTTTTCAGTGTATTTGCCAACCTCAAGAACTCAAAAATAGGATGGATTTCAAAACCAAAGTGACTTTTAAATGAATGAAAATAACAGAATAATAAGACTTATTTTCTGGCGAACAGATACCTGCAGATGACCTTTAACAGACTCGTATTAGCTGGAATGGGACCACAGCATTTAACCTCACCTGGTCCAGTTCCAAATGATTACAGTGAAATAGATATTTAACATTTATTTTATATAGGGTTAGGTAGTTTGGCTTCTCAAAAATATGTGGTCCTTTCCTTCAAAAGTTTGCATATGAAACGTTGAATCGTTCTTTCCAGGTTGTCTGAAATTTTGTCTCTCACTCACAGTCATATTTAGAAGGGGAATCCCAGACCCGGAAAGATCTTGTGACAGTTGCTGTGACAACATGTACAAATTCGCCAGAGTTTCGCAAATCAAGGGTTCCTTTCTAGACACGACTCACACCAGTGTTGCCAGATGTACAATAATTATTTTATTTATAGCGTAATTTTAACAACTGTACAATATACAATCATTGATTCCAAAAAAGGCAGACTACATGATAATTTTGACAGTTCCATAAACCTGAAACAAAACCTTGTTTGAGAGTAACCAAACACATCAGCACCACACTGATCAAGCAGCTTGTAAACCTGTAACTCAGTCTTGGGCTTTTATTTTGACGGGTAAGAACAGAGGGACCATTGTGTGATGAGCTGCGAATGATTCTCTGTAAAGTGACAAACTGTTGCCGTCCTGTTTAGATGACAGAGCGTCCCTGTAATATGGTGCACATGGGATAGTTTTGCCATTCAGTGTAATATCCTGCCCCTTTCCCAGGTTGTTTCTGTATGTACGATAATTTTTGTTAAAATGCAAACTTTAAAGTAGCAGTACAATATTGCTGTATTTTGCATGTAGCAATACTGACTCTCACTTACTGAGGAGACAGAGGAGGATGAAGCGTGAGCATGAATGTAGTAAGGAGAGGACACAGCCACACAGCAGGTGCGACCAGCTCTCTTCCATGTCACAACAAGACAGTAGACTTTTAGAGTTGTAGTATATATATTGTATAAATCAGAAGAAATACAGCACAATTGTGAACCCAGAAGGAAAAAGAGGAAAATTAAAAACAGGACTCTTCCAGGAAAATCGGGAGTGTCGGCAGATATGCTTTAAGCAAAATGTATTTCAAGTGGTCTGAGAGAAAACTAGAGCTCTGCTCCTCCTCTTCAATCTAACTATCTTTTTGGCCAGTCACAGTTTGGTAAGATAACTGATTGTTGAACCTCATTCCAAAGAGGTTATCATGCCTTCTACCTCCATTTAGCAGGCAGAGTCTTTCTTTCTCTCTCTTATTTATGTGTGTGTGGTGTGTGTGCTGAGTGTGTGTGATTCCCTGAGTGGAGACAGGTGTGCCAGAGGTGGAGCAGAGCTTCACCAGCTGCAGCCCATCCATAATCAAGACCTCTACAAAGACCCAACCTTGCCAGATCATTGTGCCTGCATTCAGTCTGTTTCCAGGCTTACTTGCAAATTTTGCTCTTTATCAGCTTCATTTATTTATCCTGTTTTTTTCCTCTGCCTTCAGTTCCATCTGCTCCCCCTTTGGCCTTCCCACCTCAGATCCAATGTCTCCTCATCCACTCTCTGGACCTGCTTGCCACCCTCACTCAGCCCAGCCTTCAGCTCCAGCCCCAGCGAACCCTCCTCCGCAGCTCAACCAGCAGCGGCCCAGCTACCCGTCCAAGCCCCAGCTTCAGCTAACCTCCTGCTCAACTCCACCAGCCACAGCCCTGATCCCCGACTATCCAGCTTTGCAATAAATATTCTTTTAACCCTAAACTTCAAATATTCTGCCTCTGTGTCTAGCACTTGTGTTCACCCGCTCAGCCTTAACAGAAGTCAGTATTTGACATCCTGGGAGTGAGACTCAACAACCAACAATCTTCAAGCCACCAATCCAGACCCTCTGTATTTTACTGTACATGATACTCTGAACTAACTGAACTATTTTTCTCAAGCATTGTCACATTTGTTACTTTACTATTGAAAATTTAATTGAACTCTGGAGATTTTACGTTGTGCAACTGAAGCTTCTAACTTTTAATTCTGAAAAGATGCAGAGCACAGTGCTAACTGATCTCCATGGATCGATCAATCAATCCAAAACTCATCTCCATGGATTATAGAGAGCCAAAGTCACGCCCCTTCCAGTGGACCACCATGGGACCAAACTTTAGTAAAATTATGAACAGCTAAATTATTTTTTGATCCTGTGCCACGAATCACACACTTTTCAATTTAAAAGGTCATTTTAAAAGTCAAGAAAGTCGCAGTTCTTTTGTAAAAGTGTTGAACTATCAGACTGTGAAGATAATTAGGCTACACACCAAGAAATCATGTAAGTGATGTCACAACTTCCTCCCTCGCCTGGGCGTTTTCGTACCAGAATGTAGTCACACAACAGTGGTTCTTACAGCTTGTTCACACTACACACTGGAACAGCACGTGTGTGTGGGGCGTTACCTGCTGGGTTTCATTTTGGCGCCCATATTAACTGGAAGGGCGTCCACACAGCCCACTTTGAGCAGCATGACTCACGCGTGTATCAGGTGTAGCTGCAGCCACGTTTCGTCTAGAGATTAGGAGGCTTGCCTTTTTTTTTTTTTTTTTTTTTGCATAATGAGTATGGTTCAGGGCAAAAATTAACACTAATAATGATCTGTTGACAGTCATATCTACTAGTCATATCAGCAACAAGACGGCTCACTATAGTTTCATCGTCAACATCTGTGCAGTTTATTACTGACATGAAAAAAATGGGTGAAAGGTAGTGCTTTTTTATTTCTTTCACTTTTCTCTTCTCCCTCTATGCATCATCCCTCCTTTCCTCTCTGAACAAGGGCAAAAGCACTGACTGCTCACAGAAAACGGCTACTTTCTTCTCTTCAAACTCTTCTGCAAACTCGATTTAGAAAGACAGAATTTTCAGCAGCTGCCTCCCAGCAGAAACACGGCCTCTGTGGACACCACAGCGTGTGCAGGCCACAGCAGTTCAGCGACGGTGCCGTCATGCACTGCTCCAGTGTGTAGTGTGAACCAGCTGTTACCCATCGCTGATAAAAAGTTCAGGTAAGATAACGTTACAAGTGGCAGCAAGATCAGTGTTAGTGAGATATATTGTGCCAGACAAGAGATGTAGTTCCCTGAGCAGCTTCACACAAGACTAAACTAAACTACGACAGACTGAGACTTTCTTGATTTGTAAAATTCTGTTTTAAATGGACAAAGAACACAGCAGCAATACAGTTCAAACTATGTAAAAATGATCTGTCTGTTGCCATTGACTACCATTCATATTTTTTTCCAAAGTTAGGTCCCATGGGGCACACTGGAAGGGACATGACTTGGCTTCTCTATTATCACAAATGCCATCACTAATGCCTATCTCTGTCTCTGTCAATACATAACATGAACATAGATATTTATTGTCTTGCACACCCACAAACACGTCTCTGACAATGTGTAGGCTGCACAAACACCATCTTCAACATACCATCAATCAACACCAACACGATCAAACACACATGCACAAAGTAATACAACTAGACACATAGACACACACTCACTGGGTGTGATTAACAGCCATGACTGGAAGAGCTGTTGTTCAGCCAGCTGAGTCATGAGGCGTGTCTCAGTGCTCCTCCATCACACTCCTGTGTCTGATCATTTATTTAAGGATGTGATTTATGACAGAAACAGCACTTTGGTATGTCAGGCCACAAAAATAGTTTCAGTGTAGAAGTGGACAGCAGCTGCACACTCACATCCTCACGTATTCAGGAAGCAAGAGCTGATGGTACGTCAGACATTTTTATGTGCATTTTTTCACCAGTGATAGGAAAAAAAATGTTATCATGTTTGTACTTTGTACTTGATTCATAAAAGGTACTGAGCTTATTAATTGATTATTAAATTAATCAGCAACTATTTTGATAATCGATTGATCAGTTTGATTTTTTAAACAAATGTCAAAATTCTCTAATTCCAGATTTTTAAATGTGAATAGTTGTTTTGTCTCTTTACTCCCCTCTGACAGCAAACTGAATATCTTTGAGCTGTAAGTAAAACAAGACATTTGAGGACGTTTTCTCAGGATTTTGGAAACACTGACTGACATTTTTCTGCAAATTTTCTGACAAATTTTTAATCTTTTCTCGTCGACTATTAACCAATTAATTTAAAAATAATCAACTGATTAATCAACTATGAAAATGATCCTTAGTTGCAGCCCCACTGAGCATAAAAAAACTCTGCTTAAGCAGGTTCTGAGAGGAAAATTTGACATTTAAGCACCTGTGAACCATAAAATCACAAATTAATTTATTGATGGCACCATCAGGGTTTCATCAGTTGCAACAATGTAATTTTCAAGCACCAAAATCATGATAAATTGGGTGAGCAATTTTTGAAACTGAATTTTTGGCTTTCTAAAACTCAAAATTCAAGTTTATCTAGAGAAGAAAAGTCAATTATTAAAACGATGAAAGATCATAGCTCTGCAAAACACACAAAACTCAAAAATTTAGTGAAGACAGGTTTTCTGTCTTTCTTTTCTCTTTCCTTTTCTTTTTTAATGGTGAATAGCCATGGACCAAAAGACACACGTGAACTATTTGGAAGAAGAGATCACACCCATGCTGGAGGAGATTGAAGCCAGACAACATGTATTATTCAGGGGATTAAATAGTTTAAAAAGCCGAACACAAAGCTTGGGATTTGTTGCTATGAATTCCTCACATCTTTAATTGATAATTCCTGCCTCAATGTTCATAATCCTGATGCAAAAAAGCACATATACATCCCAAACTGCAAGTCTAGACTTTGCTTAGACAAACCCAGAGAAATCTGTAATTTTATTCAACATAATGATGGGTTTCATTTGGTTGCTTGTCAATGGCATCATAGCACCAGATGATACGTAAGAAAGTGAGGAAGGAAGTCAGCAAACTAGCTGCTACTCTATTGTTCACTACTGTTTGTTCTTTTTTTTCATGCTGCGGTATGATTATAGAGTTGGGTAACTCTGTACTTTTGAAGAGTTTGTAAAGCAACAATAAGTGTGAGTTTGTCACACCACAGAAAGGTGTTACTAACCAGCCAAATTCGAATGATGATATGACATGTTTGATATGTTTGATATGACATGTTTGAGCCACCAGAGCCAGAGGACGGTGACAGAGTGGTCATTTTTTTTCTTCTGTGTCAGGTTGTTGGAACTGAGGTGAGTTGAAGTGAACTGCTGGACTGATTTGGACTGAGAGAGTCACTGAAGGTACATTTGTAACTGACTTTGGAGGGGGCGGGGTTGTTTGTGTGTCAGTTTGTGGGGCTTACAGTATATAGTGTTGGGGGACTGTGGCTCCGGCACGTCACCTAGCCATGTTTCAGGTCCGCCCAAAAAATCCTGAACACAGAAATTGTGAACAACACTTTAATGGTCTAACTCCACAATTCAATTTTTCACATTTTCAGCAAATATTTTTTTACATGTATAATGTGTTTCCTTTACACAATCTGGAAGGATAGCAACTGAATTAGGTTGGCACTACCCAGTAAATCGATCGGTACCACATTTTGGCACTGGAGAGTGCTTCTGGGTAAGTGAGTTAGGGCAATAGTGACCCAAAAGCACTTGCAAGTGTGGTTAAACTTTTGAAAACTCAATGTAGGCAACATGCACCACAATAAATGTGACACAAATGCACATCTAACTTGAGACAATTAATCCACACTCCTGTGTGGGAAAAGACTGAACATAAATGAAGGTGTTTTGTGATTGTGGAGACGTGTGTGTGCTTCTGCAAAATGCGCCACTTGTTATCTTGTGCATTCAGACCCACTGCTCCACAGACTTTGTGCTTCAGCCAGATTTTAGCTAGTCTAAGGCGCAAGTGATTTTTTACTCCAACGTGCTGAGCACACGATAGCTAATGTGCCTGGCCACACCTTCATTTTGCCTTCATTTTTAGACCTCCCGCCCAAATTAATTTGCTATCTTCCAGATGTGACAAAAAAGACAACTGTGTCAGTGTAAGATAGCAAACACACCTGCGCCACCAGTGCATCTCCTTTGCACCGGGTGTAAGACGGGGCCCAGTGTGTGTGTAAGGGCAGACTGGGCTGACAGGCGGTTCAGGAGCAACAGGACGGTTATGTGAAGTATGCTGACTTGACATGACAGGCAGACAGACACTCCCTCAGCAGGTGTACTGGTGTGATAAATGATGATTTTAAATGCTCGTCAATGAAAATGAAAGTCTTGGGGGGTAGCTTCATGGTGTACACTCTCTCCTGAGGTCTAGAGTATACTGTACGCCTAACAATGTTGTCAAAATGCACATGTCACCTAACAGCCAGACTTAGCAGCACAGTTCAAACAACTATTAAATACTGTCTGTGAGACTGATTAAAGCTGAATAAACCAGTAAAATAATTTTTTGTGTCTTCTTTCTGTGTTTTCTCCTGGCATGTCCACTGCCATGCTGTCACCGCTTGCGCTTCTGGCATACCTGGCATAAGGTGATGAAAGCTGATTTTCTGATTGGTTTATTGCATGCTCAACCTAAAACTCACCCATGAATTAATCAAGACACTTGGGCACAGCTGATAGGTGTATCCTGTGGGGCGGGGCAGGGCAGGATACCCCTGCGCCCTGGCGCAAGACGGCAAAGGTGGATTTGGACACACCTTGAATAGATCCATTGCGCCTTGTGTTTTAAATCGGCACAAGATAGGGCCCTGAAACTGTTGGGGTGCCAAATTGCTAAAAAATACAAGTCTTGCATAATGTTGCTGTAATAGCGAAAAGATCAGGAGTCATAAGGTTGATCCCCTGAGGACAATAACATCCCAAAGATTGTCTCACTGACTGGCTGATGTCATCATGTTTAAACCCTACAGAACACATAAATACACAAATACACATGGATACACAAATAAATAAAGGCGCTGGAACTCTTGTGTCCCTGCACATTGTGTTGATATTTGACAGCGCTCTCTGTCCTTGCCTCACTCACATAAATGTTTTTTTACATGCATGTCGATGTTTGCTGCAGGACTGTAATAATGATCAGCACTGTGTGTGTGTGTGTGTGTGTGCTGTATGTTCATGTTGTGTATGGATTGATGACAGGGTTATAATTCACCCTGATGCTCAGATGAAGCAGTCAGCTCAGAGTTCGCAGTTTAATCAATACTGTATCGACCCCTGCAGGGAGAGAGTGTTCTCTCTGTCCTCCCACTCCTCCCCACCCCCCCTTACCTCCACTCAACCCCCTCCTCTTCCACACGGAAGTCAAAGGTCAGTGTCAGCGACACAACAGCAGCTCTGGAGCTGAAGGGGATTCACTGTCACTCAAGGACAGTTGAGTCAGTAAATGTTTGCTTTCCCATCATGGATGTGTGTTGTTGATGAGGCTACAAACCACATGTCCTCGTCAGGCAGAAAAACACAACTTTTTCTGTATCTGTCACTCCTGGCTCCTGATGAGACAGTTTGATGGGATTTATGTAACCATATTGATCACTAACATTGTGACTGACTGAGGTGTATCATGCATCAGGCAAATGGCAGCAGATCTGACCCCAGTGAAAACCTGAGGACCAACCCAAACCAGGTCTTAAACCATTAATGACCAACAACTGTATTTAGTATGTTAAGGAAGAGCCCAACAGATTCTCTTCTTTTCTGAGTTGGAAACACTCGGATAGATGTCAAGACACAAGATAAAAGCACATAGTATTAAAATGAATGTTGTTTTGAAGGAATGATGATGAAATAATACCAAACATTTCATATAATTCTTAGTTTTTGAGACACATCATGCTGTAAAGGAAATTATAAAATTCCACTGTGGACATTAATGGATTAATTGATAAGGCTGGTGTTATTTTAGAATTTTGTCACCTGTCAATAAATCCAATAAAAATACCAGTACTCTCTCAATACTTTCTGATTTCTCTACTCTGTCTGTGTCTTTCTGCTCCAAGCCCGGTGGTTCCTACTTTAAAAACAGAACCACAAATATTTTTTAATTTTTTTTTTTTTTTTGCAAATATTACTCCAAGAGGAGGGAATAATGTCTACTTGCAGCAGTGGATTAATCCACATTTGGTGTTCTAGTGACTATTTGGGGCAGCAGGATCTCTGATTGAGTAAAAAATAAACTACCAAGCCAGAATTACAGCAGTTTGTGAAAAATAAATCTAGATTTGTGTACATGGACATGAATCTTCAATTTTTTTGTTACAACTAAGAAAGAACATAGTATAAAGAGGAACATCCTAGAGTCCACATAGGGAGAAGGTCTGATGGATGGATGAATGGATGGATGTCAAACACAGGCAACTGTGCAGGAAGGAAGTATTTTTCAGCCTAACCTCGATGTTTTCCTCAACCTAACCAAGTAGTTTTGGTTCCTAAATCTAACCAACCTGCAACTATCACCTGAAATGTTTCTCAGCAAGCTTTATTTTGAAAGTCTAACTGAGATGTTCCATATTTATTATTGCTAACTTGATGGCAGAATGAGAACAACAGAGACGATGCACTGCTGGTTTTAAGTGTAGCGTCAAGAGTTGTGTTTTGTACAGAAGTTGTGCACAATACACATTATACTAGAATATTTTCTGTCCATTCATTCAGTTTTTTTGCATGTTTTGTGGAAAGTTATAGTGAACTAACTGGCTGACTGATTCCACTGGCATGGCATGTCTCGCCACGTTTTGATCCCACCCGTCCCTGCCACATTTGCTTGATTTGTTGATTTGGTCCTTCTTTGTGCTTCTACCATGGATAAGCAGGTTATGTAGTAAATTAGTTTCTTTTCCACCTGTCATACTGATAGCTAGTCTGCATGGGGGCTTTTATTTTGAAAATTGACCTCATTTTCTCCGCTTTTTCTGTGTCTGACTTCCTACCCGCTCAGTCTGCTCTGTGCAGATTGATGCAGCATCCGTCAAAAACAGACTTGGCGAATTTAACTGTAAGGTTATCCTGACCATTATGTGGCAAACTCATCATATTTCCTGCAGATAATCATAATTCATGTTTAATGATTTTGGTGACCCACCCTGATCTTTCCTCCAGTAACACACTCTTGAAAAAAAGGTCTAAACAGCAAAATGAGTTGTTTTTGAGCCAGGTTTTCTAATAGTTATAAATGTTTATTTTCATTCAGATCTTTGTGGATGATTGGAGAAAATAAAGTTTGATATCATCAAGTTTTCAGAAGCTCTAAATTAGTGAACACATTTCATTTAAATGACCTCATGACCTTTTATAACACTCTGACAACAAACTTTTATCTGCATACTTTCAGTCCTTGTGTTGCCATCTGCTCATACCATAGCACTGATGAGGTGAGAAGCCTGAACAGAAAATCTGTTGTGCATCTGCAACATAATCTCATAGGATGCTGTTTATCCACTTTTAAGGACATTTCACGTGTCATGTCTATGCATTTTAAGCTTTTCAGGTGTCTTTTAGCTTTAGTCAGGTGCATTTTATTAGTTTTTGACGTGGTAACAACAGTTGGTTGACCGTCATCGTCATGGTGATTTTTGTAGTAGTAAATGTTGTAAAGTGGTTGCAGTTTGGTTCAGTGTCAGCACCAAAACTACTTGGTTAGGTTTTATGGTTTGTTTAAAAAAAAGGCAGTGGTGGAAAGAGTACTGAATATCTGTACTCAAGTACAAATACTGTTACATTACTAAAATATTACTCAATTACAGGTAAAAGTGCTGGTGTTAGAAAAATACTTAAGTACAAAGTATTCATCTCAAAAACTATTACTAGTATTAATTACTTTTTAACTGTTGATGTTATTGTATTTTTACATTTTACTGCTATTCAGTCAAAAGTGTTTCTCTTTCTTCAAATCTTTAAAGGTTTGATTTACTCCCAACTCCTGCTCTGTTGTGCTCAGTGGTCACAGTCACGTCTCCAAACTAGGGTTGCAAATTTCGAGCATTTTCCTTAATTGATAGTTGAAAATACTAACAATCGATTAATTTGTAATAATTTATAAGATGTAGACCACATGTTTCTATGATTTATTTTTCTCATTTTAATTTTTTTTTGTTTTTTTGTTTTGTTTTGTCATTTTTTTTTCTCCTTAAAGTTTAAATTTCCTTATTCAACAAATGTCTCCAGCAGAACAATGTCAAATGAGGTGCAATAGACTATTGATTAAGTATTCATGAGGACATCTTTAATTGGTTAAATTCTCAATGGCAATTAACCAATTAATGATTAGTCATTAACATCCTCATTCCAAACCTGTGCTGCTGCAGTGTTTAGTTTTTCAGCCATATGTCATCATTTTCATTGGTCCATTTGTGATCAGATTGGCTACTAAAATACAGATAAAAAGTTTGGACATGTCTCAATTACTTTTAAAGTAATCACTTAGTTATTTTTAAAATTAGTAATTTAAACTTCATTACAATTAAAAGTGCAGGTTTGAAAATCTTCTCATAAAAGTATAAGTACCCAAAAAACTACTTAAGCACAATAACTTCAGTATTTGAATTAATTACTTTCACCCCTGAAAATAAATTAGTTAAGTTAGGTTTCGTAGCTATGTGATATAAATTCGTCACATACATGACGTAAGTTATGTGAGTTCACTTTTGTACTAAAGTTAAAATAAGTAAACGCTGACTTTTAGTTCCACACAGGACAGAAATTGACACCATTTCCCCAAAACTTCCATCTAATTTCCCCGTAATGAAACCCATAGGAACTCTCTATTGATAAAAACAATTTTAGCATAATTTATTTCTCTTTTCCTCTAAAACGCCCAACTTTACTCCCTTGTTCCCCACAGTCTTGTCTTCTTAATATCTACATACACATTAGCTAGGGATTAAGTATTTCATTGGTGCCTGATTTATGCAATAAGATGGAACTGTGAGTCATGTGTTGTGTTATAAAGTGTTACCATAACGTTAAAATTGAAAGGATATATTGGTTTTTGTAAGGAGGTGGGCTGTGAGGTGGGAATCTCAATCTAAAATCCTGATGAAGCCTATGGATCTGTGATGTCATCACCCCTTACATAAAGTGTGTGGACCGTCATGTGTGTCTCACCTCTGTGATCCGCTCCTATGTGACGTAGTGAGATGCCATGTTCAGCTCCAGCAGGCAGGTGTCAGATGAACGTCTGTGGCAGAGATCATTCACTCCGCTCTCCGTCACCGCACCTCACACTCTAACGTCATTCCAACGTCTGAACAGCTGATTATCACTGAAAAACTTCCCTGAGTGACTTCTGAAATATACTTTTTACATGCTTTATATGATCCAAAGAAAAAGAAAGCGATGCTGAAATGAAGCTTCAACTCCAAAGACACAGATTTAACTTCTGAAGCTAAAGGGCTGTGACAGCTAAACAGACTTAAATCAGCCTGTGGTACTTTCAGTGGAGCTGGAGTTGAATTAAAATGTTCAAACAGAGTCTGCAGTCATAATCCACAAGAGGTTTGTTCAGTTACAAACTGGGTAAATACAAAATCCACAAGAGAGGGAAAAGTCACCACGAGCTCATTCAGACAGATTTGGCAGAAAGTTGCAGCAGGTGTCCACAGAAAAACAAATCCTCTTTCATTTGCTTCATGTATCCACAGATCTCTTCTTCTCTTTCTGCCTCTGTGCTCCTCTTTTTCCCTCTTTCTGTTCGTTCGTGCTCATGATAGTCAGTCGGTGTCTGTGGTGTCTGTCAGGACAGAATGTAGAGAGAAACTGACAGATCAGCCCGGGTGAGAGTGTACAGTGAGACAGAGTTCAAAACACACACTACTGCATTCCTGCTGGAGGCAGTCATGTTCAGACCTCACCCACTGCATTGTGTGTGTGTGTGTGTGTGTGTGTGTGTCTGTGTGTGTGTGTGTGTGTGTGTGTGTGTGTGTACATGCATGCATGAGTGTGTGTGAGAAAGATAAAGAGGTGTGACAATCCCATCATTCTCATCGTGTCTGATAATGAGGATATTTTTCAGATGTAAATCAGCAGATGACAACCAGTCATGTTTCCTGTTGCAGCCCACAATCCTTCAGAAACTAGTTTTTCTAACTTTTACACTGCCCTCATTAGTATTGTTAGTTCAGCAGCCTGCTGTCACATGATCACCGCTGCAATCAGGATACTGCAACTGATTCAAATAGTCACGATAGAGGAAACGTCTTCAGTCATTTATGGAGAGGTCGCAAAGAGTTTTTGAGAGGTCGCAAAGAGTTTATTTTAATGGTGCATTATCTCGTAGTAAGTCCCTGGACTGTGGAGTCCCCCAAGGAAGCTGCCTCGGACCTCTTTTATTTTCAATTTTTACTAATGATATGCCGTATGTACTCAGCAAGGCTACATTGACTATGTTTGCCGATGATTCTACTCTTTATTATGCAGCCCCTACATGTTCAGAGCTTAATCAGGTTCTGTCTTGTGAGATCAGCAAATTATATAACTGGATCAAAACAAATAAACTTATTCTAAATATATCAAAAACAATGAGTATAATATTTGGTTCTAAGTATAGATTATCAGATAATCCTAAAATGAATATACTAGTAAATGGTCAAACTATACAGCAAGTAAAAACGGTGAAGCTTCTTGGACTTGGATTGCACATTGTCATGGTCTGATCACATCAACAAAGTTGTTGCCAAAATGGGTAGAGCTGTTGCCATAACACATAAATGTGTACCGTTTTCTCAATTCACAATTGTTTAGTCGTGTTGTTTGTACATTGGTTTTATGTCATTTAGATTACTGTTCAGTTGTATGGTCTGCTGCATCGAACTGTCTTCTAAGAAAATTACAAGTGGCTCAAAACAAGGCTGCAAGACTGGTTCTTGGTTGTTCTTCAAGAACTAGTGTTGCAGAAATGCATGAACGTCTTGCTTGGCTGATGGTCAAGCATAGACTATCTGCTAATACATTAATATACTTTCATAGAATTATTAACACTCAGACTCCTAAATTTCTTTATGATAATATAATTTACTGCTCAAATACGCATTCACATTACACTAGAGGGGTGAATAGTGGACAGATTACTTTACCCCTACCTAAGTCTGACTCTATGAAGAGGACTGTATTCTATAGGTCAACTGTGTTTTGGAACAATCTTCCAGTTGTGGTTCGTGAAATTAAGGGAAAAAATGGTTTTAAAAAGAGTCTAAGAATGTATTTGTTCTCAACACCATAATGTCATCTTGATTATTAGTTTGAGCAAGGTTTTGTCATGTGATACATGAAGGGTATGTTGCTTTTCCTTATTTTATTGTTTTTATTTTTAATAGGTACTTTCAGTGTTGTTGTTTTTTTGGTTTTTTGGTTTTTTTTCTTATAATTGATATTGTGAGTAATTGAGATTGTAATGATTGTGTTTTGTATGTATTGTCTGGACCCCAGGAAGACTAGCTGTCGTCTTGGCGTCGGCTAATGGGGATCCTTTTAAATAAACAAATAAACAAATTTATGGACTTTCCAGAAGTGTTTTTGAAGCAAAGAGGCTTTGACGTGCCCAGTCTCCTCTTTAGCTGATGAATCTCAGGTTCTGTTCAGTTCTGATTTTTGTTTTCTTTGGTCCGAACATTTCTTACAAAAAAAAACCACACATGTTGAAAAATAGTAATTCATTCATAATCCATAAAAAACAACCAGCTGTTATCATGTGATGGGAGTTTAGTACTTTGGTTACATGATGACAACTCTGAAGACTGTGAGATGTGACTGGAATCTCAAGAAAAAACAAGTAAGTTGTTAAATGTCAAGAATAAAGCTGAAATGTCTAGAATAAAATTGAAATGTTGAGAATAAAGTTGAAAAATCACAAATAATGTTGAAATGTTTAGAATAAAGTCAAAACAACAAGAATAAAGTAGCAAAGTAGCATAAGTAGCATAAAGTAGTTAAGAATAAAATTAAAACATTGAGAATAAAGTTGAAATGTTGAGAACAGATTTGAAACATCAAGAATAAACTTGAAATTACAGGAATAAAGTTGAAAAGTTGAAACATAACTTGGAATGTCAACAACAATGTTGAAATGAGAAGAATAATATTGAAAAGTTCCAGAATAAAGTTGAAATGTCAAAAATTATGGCAAAATGTGGAGAGTAAAAAGGAAATGTTGAGAATAAAGTCAAAATGTCAAGAATATAATTGAAACCTCAAGCATAAAGAATAAAGAAGAAATTTCAAAAGTAACACTGAAATAAAATCAAAAAGATTGAGAATAAAGTCGAAACGTCACAATGTCGGTCAAAACATCAAGAATAAAATCAAAATGTTGAGATTAAGGTTGAAATGTCAAGAATAAAAGCGAAACCACAGGCATAAAGTCATAATGCTGTGAACATTGTCAGTTGTAATATATATTGTATCAAAATCCAAAAAAAAAGAAAAACAACCTTTCGTTCTAATAATTAAAGTTTGACTTTATTCTCAACATTGCAACTTTACTCTCAACATTTCAAATTTTTTCTCGAAATGCAAATTCAAAAAAAAAATGCCTCTATCATTTTTTCCCTCTTATGCCTGGCATTTCAAATTTAAAAATTAGGATTAGGGATGAGGTTGAATTCAAATATCATACATCAAATAACAGTAAATAACAGTAAAAGATGGTATTTATTGTTGTATAGGTAAGTATGAAATAAACAATTATGACTGAGGTCAGGCTCAGTTTTACGGTCAGTTTTTCTTTCTTTCTTTCTTATTTATGAAATGAATATTTATTTATTTATTTAGAAAAATAACATCTAATATAACATTTATCTGATTTGTGTTATATTATAAAATCTAAGGTTGCACACTGCAGCATACACAAACACAAACACAAACACAAACACAAACCGATACATACACAATGTGCGTATGTACAGACAGAACACAGAGATGTACAGCTGTGTGTTGTGAGGGCAAAGGTAGCAGCAGGTGTTGACACAGTGTGGCTGCAGAGTAAATACTCTGAGAGAGGTCACAGTTACAAGTAAACAGGTATGAAACTGCTGCAAAATGATATTTTAAATGCATTCAGTGAGTGCGTTCAGTCACAACCAGCTGATGGAGATAAAAAGAGGAGAAGACGCATGAGCCACACATGATTTGCAGATTTCAACTGCAGATTTGTTGCTTACCAACTAGAAAAAGGAAATAAACCACTAAACCAAAGTGAAACTGTAGAGATGGCAGATACAGTTTCTGTGATGCACGATGACTGGAATGTTGTGTGGTGCAGAAAGGGAAACCAAAGGCCAAACCAAACAAACCAATCACAAACACAGTGGAGGCCAGACTCTGCCAGATGACCCTCAACTCTGCCGTCCAGCTGCTGCGGGGAGAAGCTATGGCTGCATTCCATTCTGATTATTATGCTTCCTCCCATAGGCTGATTTTAGGGAGAAATGAAAAGAAAAAACATAATATAATCTAAATTTTGTCTGTGAGCGGATTCTTGCACCAGTCTGTCCTTCTCAGGTTAAGGCAGAGTATTATAGGATCAGTAATAATGTTGATTTTGCACCTGTTTAGAACAAATACCTGGAAAATATGCAAAATCACCTTAATTTTGATGAATTTATTTCATTAAATTTTCAATTTTAAAGATTTTTATCATACATTTAACAAAAATATAAATACAACATTTTGATTTTTTGCTTCCATTTTTTGTGAGTTGAAATAATGTGCACACAAAAGGTTTATTTCTTTCAAACTATGAGCACAAGTTTGTTAAAAATCCATGTTAGTGAGCACGTCACCCATGACAAGATAATCCATCCACCTGGCAGGTGTGTCGCATAGAGATGCTAACTGAACAGCAGGATTATTGCACAGGTGTGTAGGACTGGTCACAAGAAAAGGACAAATGTTAAACAAAGATTTGTGCTCAAAATGTTTGACAAATAAAGCTTTGGTGAGCACAGACAAAGTCTTAGATCTTTTACTTCAACTCTGAAAAATGGGAGCGAAAACAAAAGTTTTGCATTCATTTATTTATTTGTATATTTTGGCCTTATCTATTTATTTAACCTTTATTTATTTGTATATATGTAGGGCCCAGTCTAATACGGACCATACAGGATTCAACCTTACTGGACTGGACCTTATATGGAACAATATATACACATATTTCTATATTATTTGTGGATGATAGTACATAATTAAGGAAAACAGTGAACTTCACGTGTGTGTGTGTGTGTCTGTATCTGTTGCATCACCTTGATGACTCTTATGATTCAGTCCTACACCCTCCTTCTGTGTGTGTGTGTGTGTGCGCGTGTGCATGTGTGTGATATGAAGCCAGGTGACATTCCAACTGTTGTGGAGCAGTGAAGGGTGCAGTTCTTTTGTCTCTGGTCTTAAACCAGCAGACTGATGGGTAATGTCAGCTTAGCAGGATAAAGCCATTATCAGTGAAGCTGTCACACTAACTGTTTGTTTCAAACCACACAGGTACATGATAGTGACAGGACTGATGAGCTGGAAGTAATTCTTACAACACTTTTCTTAGGAGACAAATGCATCAGCAGCAGCTGCTACACAATAAGAACATTCACACATGTGGTATCAGACTGAGCATCGCTATCAAACAGCTCTGCTACTATTCAAGCTGAACAACACTGAAAGTTGAATATCTTACTAGCTCCCCCTGAAGGACACAATCTCTATTACAGCCCACAATACACAAGTGTTCAGGCCAGTACACAGCAACAAGCTTACATGAAGCAGTCATATAATAAACACATGATGTGCTCCTGTGTTGCTCTTTAAATTTTATGTGAGCACACAGAAAACCTTGTACCTATTATAAATATCCAACATGTTCATCGACAGAGATGCTGGTCACAAGAGAGACTCAAGGAACGGAAGGAAAATTAACTGTCAGTGTTAAATCAGAGCAGGCAGAAGTTGAACTTTGAGGTCATTTTTAATGGATCAAATCATCTCAACACTGATATATGAGAAGACGTATCACCCATTTCATCCCATTACCCTATCAGCAGATGTGGGAAGTAACTTAGTACAAATACTTTGTTACTCAAGTAGAGTTTTCAGGTATCTGTACTTTACTTGAGTATTTGTTTTTCTGACAACTTTTTACCTTTACTTCCTGCATTTGAACACAAATATCTGTACTTTCAACTCCTTACATTTAAAAAAAGTCTCATTACTTTAGTTTTCGTGCATTTGAATGGAATTATTGATCATTTTTTATTTTGCATCAATGTGTGACTGATTTCAGCCCACACGGATGAGACAATAACAAATAGGGAAGACAATTCGTTGGTGTAGAAATCAGTGCATATTAGACACAACAGATGCAACTGATGAAAATGACATAAGAAGAGGAAAAACAGTGTAGAAGATTGTAACAAGACAAAAAACATAAGAAATGTAACATGACAAAAAAAATGTTGCACAAGACTTAACAAAATGAAAAGCGAGATAACAAGACAACAAAAGATGTCACAAGAGAAAAACAACTTGAAAGATGCAACAAGACTAAAAAAACATAACAAGAAAAAATGTTAAGGATCGTCACGAGACAGAAAAAGAGATTACAAGACAAATAACTGAAAAGGCTAAAAACCAAGTATCATGACATAAAAGATGTAACAATACATAAAAGACAGAACAAGAATAAAACAACTTAAAGATGGAACAAGACAAAAAAAGAGATGTAAAATAGGTAACAAGATGAAAAACAACATATCAGACATATCGAGACAAAAACCTAATAAAATAAAAAAGAAGAGAAAGGGAGACTCGACCATGGAGAAAAGCTGAGGTTCAGTCAGCTTTACACAGAAACAGTCAGTAGAAATGTCCTTCAGAGGACGACTTTTTACTTTTACACCATGAGTACATTTCAGAGCCTGAACTTTTTCACTTTTACTTGAGTAAAAAAAGTTGCATCAGTACTTCTACTTTTACCAAAGTCTTTTTTAAAACAAATATCTGTACTTCTACTTGTGTACAGAATGTGTTCAGTCACTTTTGCCTCCTCTGCCTGTAAGGTTGTCTGTGTTTACTAATGAATGGTGTCCTTTCCGTCCTCTCTCTGATCTCCTGTCCTGGTTGTGTTTGTCTGCAGGGTGACAGTCTTCAAAGACACATGACCTTTAGGCTTCAGTACAGATGACTGACAGCACCTACACCCCCTTCTTAGTGATCATTTTGGAACTGCAGATCAGTTATTATATTAGCTTCAAACGGATGTTATTTTGAATTTTAAGCCCAATCCATGATAGACAGGATCCTTAACAACTTGAATTTTAGTTTTTTATCATGCCAGGTGTATGCTGAGAGGGGATCATGTGCTTGGTTTTGTGTGTGTGTGTGTGTGTGTGATCACTAGAGCTCCATCTTGTCTGCGGCTGATATTAAATACTACTGGACCAAGCCTAATGTTTTTTGTGCACATTCATGACAAATGACATTATATGCTCTCACAGGCCACATAAAACAAAGTGCCGTGCCACATTCGACCTGCAGGCCATAGGTTCGGCATGTGATTTAAATTATCATCATGAATGGGTATGTGTCTAAACTAAATTATAAACAGTAATTACAGTCTCACCAATTCATTTCTTATGAGCACAGGACTACAAAAGTTAAATAAAACATCAAAATTGAATGAAAATGACCAAAATGTATTTGCGTGTTTGGATACCCCGAGTGGACAAATTCATAGAACCTCATGACAATCAGATTAAATCGATTAAAACATTTTTCAGAGAGAAGACTGATAAATCTGTAAAACTCGACCAACAGGTCATGTCCAGTATTTTCATTTCTTGTGTTTTTCTTTCAAATAAGTGAGAAAAAAGTGTAGAAAAATAGTTTACGTCAAATTATGCAAGCCATTAAATGAAATGTCTTCTCAAATTTATAAATTGCATTTTTTAAAAATCAGAACCTACCAAGGACACATCAGGAAGTCACCCTTTTCTTCCATGATAAAGATGAGAAAAACAGGAGAGACAGAAGTGGAATTTGAAAATACAAAATGTAACCTTTTTTTTATTGTTGACAACAAATATAAGATGAAAATATGTTTACACATACAGGCAAACCCAAGTGATCAGAAAAACAGTTTCCCCCTCCTGCTTGGCACCTGAATCCTCCTCCCTGCAGCACCTGTGGACAGACAGCGGAGGTACAGTCTGTACTGAACATCTACAGAGGTCGGCTGATGTGAGAGGGTCTGGATGAAATGCACGATGCCTGGCTTAAAGAAAAATACAGCAATTCAGGTGGTTGGCTGCAGATAAAGATGCTACAAGCAATTCTGGAGAATGATAGTTGATTGTTAAGTTTCATTCCCAGATTGTTAAATACCAATACAAATATAATATCTGTTTTTGCAAATGAACCCCTCAAGTTCTGTGTGAAAAATGGTCTTTCCTCTATACAGCCAACCTGCCAACAAGCATAATTTCAACTCTCCATCAAAATTCCATTTTTAAAGGAGAAATCTGTAAGATATTTACTGTAGTAAATCACAAAATGACCTGAAATACCCACCCTACAGCCATATGTTCTCCTTTGAAATTTCCATTCTGGTGAAAAATGGACTGCCTATTGCACAATTTATTCACTTTACATGGAGCTAAAATTAATGCTGAATGTTTGACAAAATAGTCAGTGTCTGTTACTGAGTTGTAAGAAATCAATAGTAATATTTTAAAAGGAGTAGATGTTTATAACGGTTAAACTGAGTAAAATGTTAATGGAGTTTGGCAGAGAGAAGGCAGGCAGTCACTGAGCTCCAACTCCAGTGTGTTATTTCAGATCAGTGGGCTTTTGTTTTCAGGATAACAGACTTAGCTCGACAGACAACTGACACAGTTATAAACAGCTGATAAACTTACAGTGTAGGCCTCGTTACTTGTTATTGTCACAGTATAATGTTGCCCTTGTCTTGTGCTTGTGTAGGTTCAATGTTCCTGCAGCCTGCGGGCAACCTGCCCAAGCTTTACGTCTGGAGTGGGGGTCTGCAACCTGTGGCTCCGAAGCTACATGCAACTCTCCATTGGCATATTTTTAAGTAAACCAAAACAATCGAATCAGCAAATAACTGAACTCACTTTTAATTCAAGACAAACTGGAGATGTGGCAAGCAGCACTGGATCGTCACTTTGTACTTAGTGACTTAGTTGACTTTGCAGTGAGCGAACATGTTTGAAAGGTGAAGCTGTAAGTAGATCAAGTTTTGGATAAATTTAGACTGCTAAAGGGCTGGTAGAAAGAAATCACATGGATTCCACAAAATAAACCACTTCTACTGGCCTGCTCACAGCATTTAAAACAACTTAAAACAACTTTGGAGAAAATCAGGTTATTTCAATGGAACTGCCCCAGTCAGTGGATCTGGTCACATGGGGAGAATTACATGTGCAATCAACTTTCATGAATTTTGGCTCTCATATTTGCACCACTGACTGATAGCTGTGTTGAACCATCCGCTTTATTCTAACCCTGATACAAGCTGGTTTGTAGAAGCTAAAACAGTGGTATGGAAAGCTATGTGGATTAGGCTAAACTGATTGTGCCACCTTCTGGTGTGACCAGGCCATCAAGAGTTCCATTTTATTTCTCACTGCAGTTTGTGAAATAGTCACAACATTTAATCTATTAGATTCATGTGCACTGACACTGATTTTCCTTTTTTTTTTTCATGACACTCATCACAACTTTCAAACTAATCCACCATCGTTCCCATTCTGTGGTCAAATTATCAATAATTAATATGCAACATCTAGTCACACTTTCAAAATAAAGCTGGGAAACAGCAATATTATTTAATGAATTTGTTGAAAAATGGGAAGTTTACCAGTGTTTGAACAGTATTCCCGCCTTTTTTAAACCAGGAAGTGAGACAAGGGTCCTTAGGGTATAGCTAACTCTTTTTATGCCTGATTAAATCATGTTTTTGTAAAAATCTGACAGAGTTGACGGAAATCTGGGACACAAATTTAAATTTCAACATTTTCATTTAAAAAAAGATTTTAAAACCAAAATGATGGTAATGGAACATTTTTATATCATGTTATCAGTAGGTATTGTTAGTGTTAGATTTTGAAGGCTTTTAATGCATTGTTAATAGTTTGAAGTTGTAAAATTCCTGTCTGGGATAAGGCTGTTTAATGGCACAGAGCAAGTTTAGAAAAAAAGCAAAACAAAAACATTTCATGAATCACATATATTTCAGATAAATAAAGAATACATTTTCACAAAAGGTGGTAGGACATGATTTGTCCCAATTCTCAAGAACTGGGTGATATGTTTTAAGCATGGAATGTTTAGGATTCAGGGAATGCTGTGGATCTAAAATCATTTTCCCATATCCACTGGCTGCATTTACATGTTAAATGATATTTGACATGAAGACCTCTGTGGCACAAACACAAACTTGTTGTGATTTTCTAGAGAAATACTTTGCATCCTTTTCCATGTGAAATCACTGAGGGGATTCCAGAGGTCCCTCAGGTGGTCCCATGGATCCTTGATTACGTCATGGTGTCCTCCAAAATTAGGTATTTAACTGCCGTCAGCTATCGCACAACAGCTGCTTAAACAGTTTTCATTGTGACTGTAACTTCTCACAAAGTGTAAACCATTCTATTACAATTGAACAGTAGTAAATCTTTCGATTCCTGGAACAAAATCTGATGGATCACAAACAGTCTGTAATCTGAAGACAAATAAATACTATTGTGTATTTCCAAAAATGTTACAAACTGGTGACAGCAGTCTCTAGAGCCACAACAACAAACACAGATAAAATGAAAACACTCATTAGATGGTTAAGGATTTGTCCAGACTGTCACAGGCTGGTGTCAGCTGTCTTCATCTTTGGAGCACTGATGGAGTTGGGTAGTGTTGCGGTGTCAGGCTGGGCGTCCCTGCAGAAGAACACAGCAGGGTTTTTACAGGCCCACATTGCCACCTCTCCTCCGCCACCTCCTTTCCCAGGACTTGAACTCGACAACCGGCTGTTATTATTCACTCCCACGCGGCTCACGTAGCGGTCCCTGATCCTCTCGGCTTGGTTGAGCCGGATCTCACGGTTCTGGGTGTGGCTGGAGAGGTACGCGGCAATATTTCTGGTCCGATAGCCCTCCTCTCTGCTCCGCCCCAGCAACATGGATATATTAGGGTTCCTCAGGGCGTAGATCAGAGGGTTGATAGCTCCGTTTGCCCAGGCCAGCCAGATGGCCACTGTGTCCATTGCAGGGTTAAACGTGTAGTTCCCCATTGCTGTGACCAACCCCATTAAACAATACGGCCCCAACAGAAAATAATAAAAACAATCATAATCAGGACTGTGGTGGCTGTTCGCATTTCACTGTAGAATCGCAGTAAGTATGCGTACGTCGTCACCGGCCTGACTCGGATCTCAGAGAGACGAACTGTCTTACAGATGTTATAATGACAAAAACACATGAGGGAGAATGGCAGTAAATAACACACAACAATCAGGCAGATGCTATAAGCCGTCCCCATGCGTGAGGTTCCAGAGTGGAACACGTACATACAGTGGTAGAACCCTTGCTTATGAATTTCTGTTGGTGTTCGCACCAACAGATACCAAGGCAGAGAGAATACGACTGCAGTTAACCACACAGCAATCAGCAGCTGAGTTGCTTTCTGACGGCCGATTTTAGCCTGCGGCTGTCTGACGATGGCGTAGTATCTGTCGAAGGAGATCAGAGTCATAGTCAGGGTGGAGATGATCCCGAAGCAGGTGTTGAAAAAGCCATTGGCCACACAGAAACGATCCCCGAACATCCAGATACCGTCTTTACTGAAGAGCATGACGAAGGAGAACGGCAGGCACAGGACAGCCGTGAGGAAGTCTGACAGGGACAGCGACATGATGAAAGCGTTGGTCACCGTCCGAAGCTGCCTGTGCTTGATGATGACGATGACGACCGCAGAGTTGCCGAGGCTGGAGAGGAGGAAGATGGCGAGGAGTACCAGGGCCTGAGCCGCCACCGTGATGCCCTGCAGGACGGAGTTGCTCTCGGCGGCGCTCAGCACCGACGGCGTCGACGCCTGGTGGATTTGACCGAGCTCGCTCCCTCTTTGGTCCCTGAACGCTGAGAGGTTTCCTGTGGTTCCCACTGTGGCCTCTGTGGTGGTGGTCACTAGGCTGGTCACTATGGAGACAACCCTAAAGAAAAAAAAACAAAAAAGAAAAAAAAAAATCATTATCCAGTCAGATACTAACAGTAGTTAGTATTGATGCCAAAACAATATTTTTTTTCAAAACCCTACTTTGAGAAATATACACAATTTTCAACAAAAACCTTGTAATTTAACAAAAGAAGTCAAACCTCTCAAACTGTGTCTAAAGGACAGTACAGTGACTTAGCCAAAAAAATAAAAAATAAATAAAATAAAATTATGAATTATGAATTTATTAACTATGCAGCCCTGCTCCAGGGGAAAATATATATATTTTTGATTTCGGGGTGAACTGCCCTTTTAAAGATTCATTTGTTCAAGTCCTGAGGGAGCGGTTTCCAGGAGGATGAGAATTTGCAACCACGCCACTGATGCTGCAGGGCTGATATCTGATTTATTTAAAGGGCCATCAGTTTACTCTACACTTGAGATATGAGATCGATTCTGCTTACTAATTGTATCTCTGCTGAAATGAGCTACTTTCCTCTATTTTGACTGTTGACCATTTGTCGGTGTCAGCTATAGGTGACTGTAGCTCGAGGAAGGGATGAATAGATGGTGCAGGTGCCCCACTGTTGCAATTCCTTCTGGTAGATTCAATGGAATTTGTAGATAACTTAACTGGTCACCCATTCTTAAGAACTGAACTAACATTAATACAAACACTCAAATAACATTTTTAATTCATGAAATTTTTTTGGCTTGCTTTTTTTTTTTTTAAATTTCTAACCTTGCTCTGTGGCAGAAAACAGCCTTGTCCCAGATAGGAATTCACAACTTCAAACAATTTAAAAATGTGTTAAAAGTCTTCAAAATCTAAAACTAACAATACCTACTGAAAACATAGGTATAATAATGTGGTATTACAATCATCTTTGTTTTAAAATTGATTGTTTTATGAAAATGTTGGACCTTTAAAGCTGTGTCCCTCATTTCTGTCAACTCAACAAAAACATGATTTAATCAGGCATAAAAAGGGTTATACCCTAAGGACCTCTGTCTCACTTCCTGGTTTAAAAAAAAGGTGGGAATACTGCTCAAGCACTGGTAAACTTTCTATTTTTTTAGACAAATTCATTTAATATTGCTATTTTAGGTGTCTCAACCATAACATGTCAACTCTGTAGCCCGTCCAATTCTCAAGAAGAGTGTGCTCTGGAGCCACTCACATGGAAATCTGCACAGTGATTTAATTTCAAAGCAGAAAGGAAAGACGGACAGATGGATGGACAGAGTGACTTACCTCGGCACAACAGGTGAGGCAGTGCCCAGCTGGTCGGTGAAGCTCGGACCGGAGGTGTCAGCTGTGTAGTTGGAGCCGCCGCTGCCCCGCAGGGCTGTGCTAACAGGTGAATCCATCGACGAAGCGCAGAAACAGCACAACAAAACTCATCCCTCGCCTCACACACATCCATTCAGATTAGAGTCAGTCTGTGTTGGTGTCCTGGATTCAAACGCAGCTGCTCATAACTCATTCATTTGCAGATCCCTATTTCATTATCTCTTCATTATCCATCATCAGAAGAAAGAAAAAGACAAGGGGGAGTCAAATCTGTGCTCACAGGCTGACACTGACTTAACAGGCTGGTTTAATAAAACTGTCATAGTGCAATGTCTTGTTATTTTGGTATGTTAACAGCAGAGGAAAACAAAAGTGTTTAAGATGAAAAGATGTTGAACAATGCCTGACCCTTGACAGACACCACTGCCCTGTGAATATTCATATGTAAAGACAATTATCGTTCCTTGTTGCAACAGCTACTTTTGTATGCCATCAAACTCCCCGGTGACCTTCTTCTATTGACGTCCAGCTCTCAGGATTAAGAGGCCACTGACTGATGTCACGACTGATCCACAGTGAGCAGCCCGTCATAAAAACTGCATGTGTACAGACTAAGCTACTGTTAAATTAAATTCAATACGGTTAAATTCAACTTCAGAACAGATTATTAAGAAGAATTTTCAACTCTGGTAGGATTTCATTGTTTGTTATCAAAGCTTTAACATGTCCTTTATAATTGGAACCACATGTTGTCTGCTTTAGCTAATTTCAGTTTAATTCTCTTGGTGGAAATATACTGGTATAGTCAGTTATGTTTACACTCAATTCTGATGGAATATTTCGCCAAAATACGTGCTTCACTCATTCATTTTGCTTGTTAAACTATGTCAAATTTAATTTGTTGTAATATTTTGCTGTATTATGATATATTAAAGTGACATTGCATTTCTGTAATACTTGATACAGGTAATATGATGGAGTATTACTACATCTGGGGTTGTTCTGATTCAAATACCAGTATCAGAAAATCATCCGGTACAGCATTAAATGCTGGATTGGTTATTGGAAATTTGTTGTACACTACTACTTCGCAGCTGCTTCCCATAAAGCTCGGAAACGGGACCCTGCTATTTCCCAGTAGCATCCTGCATGTAAAATTTTTTTAACCTGCATCAGGCCACAAAACAGCAGCTATCATATCACAATCCATACAGGGTTAGCAGTTGTTAAAAGATATAAATGACAGACCTATTTATTTGATGCACTGGCACTCTGTATCGCCCAATACAAAAAAAGCTCAGGTATCATAATCGGTATTGAGAAGGGAAAAATATGCTGCATTCAAATAGAAATCATGAACTTGTTATTATGAAACAGAAGACATGACGAGAACATTGTGAACCCCAAGCTTAGCAGAAAACTTCCAGTTCACGATGGCATGAACACGAAATGAAGGGGGGGCGTTCAAATGGGCTCATCTTGTAAACACGGCAAACATGACCCCATTGAACACGCCAAAAACACTGGAACATTTATAACTGTATCTACAGTGATTTGAAAATTACACCTTCTACAGTATTTGGCCTAATAGTCTGAAATACACAAATAAAAACTAGTAAATATTTGCACTAGTTTTAGATTTGGCCCTCGTTATCAGCCGGTATGCAGAGTTCAGGTATCGGAATCGTTATCGGGAGAGAAAAAATATGCTGCATCCAAATGGAACTCCTGAACTTGTAATTACGAAACGGAACACGTGAACAGAAGATTGTGAAACCGGAGCCAACAGAAAACTTCCAGTTCACGCTGTCATGAACACGACAGTGGTCGGTGCTCAAATTGCCTCATTTTGTAAACACAGCAAACACGATCCCATTTGAACGCACCAAAAGCACTGGAATATTTCTAACTGTAGCTACAGCGATTTGAAAATGACACCTTCTAGACTATTTAGACTAATAGTATGATATATACTATTAAGAAAAACAACAAAATATAGATTTTTACATGCTCTTGTTTTAGACTGGCACTCCTTATCAGATGTTACGTAATGTTCAAGTGTTGGAATCATTATCAGGACTGAAGAAATGGCACTGCAACATCACTAGTAAAGTATTTAGCCTCGAAAAAAGCTCATCTTTTTAGTTAGCTATAGTAAGCTAGGTAGCAGTTGCAGCTATTTTTGTTAGCTTAATGCTACCATAAAGAAAAGCCCAAAAGCTTTATTTAAAAAAACACAAAAGCTAACTTAATATTTGTTGGACACATTCTGGCCTCCATATCTCTTCATAAAAGCACTTATTTTAGTTCTCTGCAGAGTCGTGCCTTTTGACATTTGGTTAAAGTATGTTTGTTAAATAAACATAAATGTCCCTTATTCGGTTGTGAATCTGGTTCAGGTGTCTCCTGTCTCCCCCATGTCCCCTCAAACCCTCAAACTTTGAGCATTTAGTTCCAGTGTGTCCACAGGAACCCTCACAGACGAGCTCCGGCTGTCTGTCAGTCACTGGGCTCAGTTTTCCTCATGTTTCAGGTTTGTTCAGCAGCTTTAAATGAGCCTTGTTCTCCTCTGGAGGTCCTGGAGACACACACGAGGCGTGGACAGTCACAGCTCCGTGGACACTGCTGAAGGCTTCAGGACGTGTTGTTGAGGTTTCGGCCTGTGAAATCCTCGGTGAGGACAGCAGAAGACAGTCAGTCCATGTCTTGGTCCTCAGCTGTGTCCACCGCCGCTGGAAGGGAAAACAAAACACCGCTGGACAGACAGACGGACAGCGTGTCCGTCCACCCTGCTGAATCGTGTCAGTAAAAACACAGCCAGCCCCGCTGCTCTTCCTCTATATGTCCATTATTGTCAGCAGCTGCTTCAGTAATTCCAGGTGTGAACGAGCTTCGTCTCTCTGTCCCTCTCTCTCTGTGTCTTCTCTGTCTCGGTGTCTCTCTACCTGCCAACAACCCCCATCTCTCTCTCTCTCTCTCTCTCTCCGAAGCCACGCCCTCCAAATGAACGTGCTCGCAGCTTCGTGTGACGTTTTATACAGTTGCCATGGTAACTGGTGATCGATTTTGCATCTGTGTCCCTGTAAAATGACATTATAAATAAGGTGTTTGCGAAATACGCTGTTGAGATTTGATGTTATGAACCATCAGCTGATCAAAAACAGTTTGAGCGGTGCTGATTCTTATACATCAGAGATGGTTTGGACCATCACTGGTCTACAGCTGTTCACAGCTGCTCTGAATGCTACCGGACAAGATAAGCATGTGCTGCAGAAATGTGTTAAAGGGGTAGTTCACCCAAAAATGAAAACAGGAAAACAGCGTTGCAGAATTGCCCAAAAAATGGACGTGAATGGTGACCAGATTTCAAATGGAAAAAACAACAGAAAAAAACAAAATAAAACATTAAATGCCTTCATACTGTTCCTCTAGTGTAATCTAAGTCTGCCCATTCTTAATAAAATCACTACGCAGTTGTCATGCATGGTATCATCAGCAGGACTCTGATGAAATATACAGTAGGGATGTGCTTTTATTCAGTTTAGCAGCATGACAGCCATGCTATGCTATGCTGGCAAAAATTCTGATTTATTTAATCAAAGGTTGAGACAAATCGATCAAAAAAGAAAAGTAAAAAACTCCATGTGCTGGAATTAAACATCTACATTTGATAAAAAATGTCCTGCAGGTAGCCAAAAGTTTGATCTTTTAAAAAATGAAAAGGGCACTGTTGTGGAATTTATTCCAATACCCATATATCGAAGGAAGAAGTCTCAGGAGTCAATATTGTCTTACACTGAAAATTGGTTTTAATAATACTTGATCAAGGAGAATGAAGGAATAAACCAGTACACAGTTGGCATCGATGTTCCCTTCAATTCTGGCGTTTCTGTCCTCCGGGAAGTCCTTTAAGCATTCATAGTTAATGTCATGCATGAACCATGCCCAAATAAGATCAGACCCAACACATAAAGTTAGCTATGGTCTGAATATGCAAACACAGGAATTTTTGAATACATAAAGTCTGAGACTATGTTCAGCACCTCTGGCTTACAGCTCAGGGTCATGTTAACCAAAAACAGATTACAGTTTACGTCTTCTCCAGTCAGATAGACAAGACAAACAACTACCTCGACGTCAGCTTGCCCTACAACACTACAGGTTGTTCACATGTTTATCTGAAAGGAGAAGACAGCTGATCTACTATCCTAGAGGAGAGACAGTAAGTCTGTCAAAGGTTTAAAACTTAATGGTATGGCTCGAAGGCCTTAGCATAACCACTAGAAGATGGAAAATTCCTTAACAGGCACCAACTGTGTATGGTGAGTGTAGGGAAAGAGTTCCAATCAGTGGTTAAGATTAAAATTGTTTTATCATCTGACAACAACTACTACACGTCTGTACTAAAAACACACAGGAAATTAGTAACTATTAAACTATTCGAGACCCGTAGAGGTGAACTAATTTTCTTAAAATGACCTTACAAGTCATTGAGAAGTTTGTGAGTTTAATAGTTGTCTTGAGCGTGGTCATCATAGACTTACCATTACAGGACTAACAAGTGTTTTACTTAACCATATTCTTTTACTTAATTAATACATTAATTTATGTAAGATTTTTAAAAGATTTATTAATTAATTTTATTATATGGCAGCATCACATTGATCCCTACAGGAATTTTACCATGTTTTGTCCACTGAAAGGACATCTAGAGTGCACTTTTTGATGTTTTTTCCACTGGAAGACAGTGTGTGTCTTGGACACTGGCCACCTAGAGAGCATTTATCATTTTATTATAGGGCATCCTTAACGTGACAATGTTTCAAATATGAGGACCAGTGGGGCAACCCCCCCCCCCCATCCCTTGAGTCCACCATTCATCATCATTATACGAGGGTATAGAATCAGCAGATTTGTTCTAGCTGTTCATAAACACACATAAAGATAGTTGAGGATGTCTAAAACCAATATTTGGTTGGTACAGTGTCCAAAACAGAGCAATTAATGAGAAAACAAGGAAAATACAGGTAGAGGGCAGGGTTCTGCAGATACAGCACTGCCACACACTTCTAATGGTCATAACTCATATCATTTGATTTCATTTAATTGCTTCTTTGATATTGGCAGCCACAGACCTCCATAACCAGTAGACCATACTGTATATAACAATAGAGGGCCACATTATATCAAACACAACTTTAACCATGAATGGTGCAGCAGCCGTCATCTGAAGGATTTTGAGCAGGAAGTGGATTAGCATGGTTCCATATTGATTAATTACACAAACCGATCAATAAAAATCCCTTAACCTGAATTAATAATCACTCTGAGCTTTACAGCAGATATTTAGTGTGTTGTCTTGTGCTGTTTTCAACAGAAAGGAATGTTTTCTGTTGTTGTCGTTTTTATCATTGCCTGAGGTTATAAGATTTATTTATTTTTATTATAATTTATTAATTGAATTATTTTATTTTCTAATTTTCTAAGTATTTATTCATTTGTTTGCTTTTTCTTGTTCCTAAGCAGTTTTATTTCACTTTAAATGTTATTTTCTATATTTGTTGTAGTCCATGCTCAGCTAAGAAGTTGGGATGATGGATGGAAAGTCCCTTGTTGTTTTTGGAATTTATAAATCAATGGGGAGAATATTTAAAAACTTCCTGTAAGAAAAAAAAAACAACTTCCGGTTTGTGTTACCTTATTTTCGTCCGCTTCCGGTTAGGGCACCAGATGAAAATACGGCAGCAGCACGAGAAGAAAAGCTCGTTTTAAAACATTATTTGGCCCAAAATGTGTAAGTTACATTTTTGTTTCATTGTCAGTTTTTATCTGATGGTATTCGGCGTGTAAATATAGTCTGACCGCGCGGGCACATCAGACTGTGGTTTTATTAGCTACGTAGCTAACTAGCTGTCAACTAGCTAACAACACCCCCCCGGCACCAGCTGTACTGACTCCAGCTAAATAGTTCACTAAAAACCATTAATGAAGCCAAATAAACAGACAGCTGTATTCATGACAGTTTAAACAGCAACCTGTCAAAGTCACCTTTTGTCCCAGCTGTGGATATATGCTCCAGTTTTCTCCTAAACTGCCTTGTGCTTCTCTTAGTTAAGCTAAGCTAACGTGATGCTTCTTCCACAAAGCTCTGTAATTTGAAACAACGTCAGCTGCTTTATCGAAATGAACCAGATATCCGTCATGTTTGCTTTCAAACTCTGGACAAATAGAAAAGATAAAGAAGAAAGGCTCGAAAAAATGACGCACATCACGTCATAGCTACATATTAGTTACCAGAGAATACCGTTTACCTGTCAGCTAAATGTCCATAGACTTTTCCTGAAGTTATCTCTAAATGTGAAACAGCTTCAGCACTTTAGTCATGGAGTTAGAATATTAGCAGTGTTTACAGGGATAGTTCAGCACTAAATGAAAAATCAGTCATTATCTGTCACCCCCATGTCGATTGAAGGTCGGTTTAGTTTTTTTAGTCCACAAAACACTGCTGGAGTTTCACAGGAAATCTCCCAAACAATGGAAGTGAATGGTGGCCAGTTTTTCAAACTTAAAAACAACAGAATAAAATAAATAAATAAATAAAATGCCTCCATACTGCTCGTCTGCTGTAATCCAAGTCTCCTAAAGCCCAATATGCCAAGCTGACATGGTAGACATCATTTACACCATGTTTTTAGCCTGAATCTTCACTGTAGATCCTTAGCTTGGAGCAACATTCACGTGCGAGTGCACACCATCTGAACTGGGTGTGTGTTGTGTGACGGTGTGCGCAACCAAGTGAACGGCATGTCCATTTGAAATCTGGTCACCATTCACTTCAGTTGTTTGGAAGATTCTGTTAAACTCCAGCAGTGTTTTGTGGACTAAAAAACTAAATCTGACCTTCAATGAGCATGACAGTGAGTAGATAATGACTGAATTTTCATTTTGGGTGAACTATCCCTTTAATCAATACACAGAAACTCACTGGCTAATACTCGTTAAGTTCAGGCAAAACTGAATAAGTTAAATCACTGCAATAAAAATGCAAAATTATGAGATTATTTCATCATTGCAAACACTTTCTCTTGGAGTTGTACTCATCAAAATTCTATCAGAATATATAGGGTTTTTTGTTCCTTCTTGAAAGGCACAGCTGTCTTATGTTCTTTACTTTAAATAAAAAACAGTATTTTCTGTTGCTTGAAAAATACTTAATAAAAGACACCCTCAGGGTCTTTCACCATAGGTTCCAGATACAGTAAATTTAAAATTTGGGCCCAGGTAAGTTCGCTGCTTTATGGTTCCATCCTGGATTGGCAAATCACGATGGAACATCACATCTAGTGATTCGTGTGAGGATTAATGTACAGTGAGTGGGACATTATGGCAGAATCGGTCCTAGCAGGGTGATGCAGGAGGGCTTGAATCACCCTGAAGGAGTTTATTCCACACTTCCGTCACGACCTGCTTGCTGTGCATTATCCTGCTTATTATAACGCTACTTGTTGAAAACAGATAATTAATTTGACACAAAATATTGATATTGATTTTATTGATTTAAAAATAGGGTTACTAATTGTAAGCACTTGAACTGTTTTTAAAATACATTAAAAAAAATTGCATATATGCATTTTTTCCCCTTTAGTCAAAGTTTTATTTCCACAGCAACATTACATAGTCTATGAAATATATAAAGATGTAAACACATATACTTGATTATCAGGTAAAATGACATGCGAATTAAATAAAATTACTGTGCTACCAAACAGTTGTGTTAACGGCTGTATAAACAGTTTGTACTACATGTCTTTGCAGCGGTGGCCATGAGCTCGACGTGTCCGGGCCTGTACTGTGGCAGGATGATAATCAACGACTCAGTGGAGGGAGACTGTGGTGTGAGTACTGAACATCACATTTATGTCTGACTGCTGATGAACACGTGTTGAACTGGAGGACATCATCACCTGTCATCCATCTGTGCTATAACAGAGATATTTTACCCCCTCTTATGTAATTATTCTTCTTTTAATGGTGTAGATGACACTGTCATTCAGATCAGGGAGAGAAAACAATGAAATAATGAATGAACCTTATCTAGCACAGAACACAGCTCAAAGTGCTTTACAAGTCAGCAGCAAATTAAAAACAACAACAACAAAAATCACCCACAAAACAAATTGAAAATCCAAGTACATACACAAGGAGGAGCATGTATGAAAGATCTAGTCTACAACTGGTTATGCCATATTAAAAAGATATGTCTTGAGTTGTCGTTTGAAATTGTCTTCTGAGTCAGCAAGTCTAATGTGTGAAGGCAAAGTGTTCCATTTGGGTTGTAATGGCTAAAAGCAGCATCGCTGAAGGTTTCGGTGGTGACCCAGGGGAGAGCTTAAAGAGCAGCTGTGGATGATCTAAGGTTTGGTGAAGGATCATAAAATGAGAGGGAGTGTGTGATATGAAAGGGGTTAAGGCCATGTAGTGACTTAAAAACTAAAAGAAGCACTTTAAAATCAATTCTAAAAGTTGTTGTTAAACCCCTGGCAGCAGCATTCTGAATGGTTTGTAATTTTGCAGTGGCTGCTTTTGGTCAGGCAGTATACAAAGCATTACAATAATCAAGACAACTTAAAAACAAAGGCATGAACAAGCTTCTCAGCATCTTGCTTGGCTCAGTAGAGGTCTAACCTTTGCAATGCTGTGTAAATGATAAAATGCAATGAATTAAAATGGGCAGTAAAATTTAGCTCAGAATGACAGATGGCAGATGTCCCAGGTCAGCAAGAATAGAATCCCTCCTATTCTTTGGGCCAACCAGGAAGGCTAGCTAAGAAGGGAAAGAGGGGAAAATAGACAAAATGAAGTGTGGCTGTGTGAGACACTGTTTCTAATCCCAGCCATTTTGTCCTGGCAGGTTGTCCTCGTGGGGAGCGTACCAACCTCCAGAAGGTGTGTGAACGCTGCAACGAGTCCCCCGAGCTCTACGACTGGCTCTACCTGGGCTTCATGGCCATGTTACCACTGGTGCTGCACTGGTTCTTCATCGAGTGGTACTCTGGGAAGAAGAGGTGGGGCCACATGCACACAAACAGTCTAATAAACTTTATTTATGGCATCAGTTTTGTTCGTTTTTGCTGTCATATTTTATTCTTTCACTCAATTTTGAGAATTGGGACAAAGATGATTTTTTAGGGGAAGTTTTGTAGGACATGATTTGTCCCAATTCTCAAGAATGACTGCTTTATATTTTATAATTGTCATGTGTTGCCATGTTGTCTGTGATAAATAAATTCAGTTGTGTGTTTCTGTTGTCTGATCTCGTGCTGTTGCGTCTGTTGTTGTGTGTTCAGTTCGAGCGCTCTGCTGCAGCACATCACAGCCATGTTGGAGTGCAGTGTGTCAGCGGCGGTCACCCTGCTGGTCACGGAGCCGGTTGGAACGCTCAGCATCCGTTCCTGTCGAGTCCAGATGCTGTCAGACTGGTACACCATGCTGTACAACCCCAGTCCAGACTACATCAACACATTACACTGCACCCAGGAGGCCGTCTACCCACTGTGAGTACTGCATGACTACAGGTTATTCTACTATTACAGACAAGAAATGACCCTAGAATTAAGGGTGGAAGGGCTCACAAAATTCATTAGTTACGTTTTTGGCACAGCAGGGAAAGAACAAAAATCTAGAAAATAATAAGTTGTGTCCACAGCGACGATGGGGCCTCTGTGGCTCAGGGTACAGAGCAGGCAAATCAGTCCCCATCTCATGTCCACATATGTCCTTAAGCAAGACACTGATCCCCAATTGCCCTTGATAGTCAGGCCAGCACTTTGCATGGTAGCTTGCTGTCATCAGTGTGAAAAAAAATGCTGCAACTTCTGATTAAAAATGTCCTTACATTTCATTACCTTTCAAAGAGATTTTATTTTTACAAGTAATGCTGGATGTAATGATTAGGTTGGGCTAATTTTCCAACCAGCCACTAATAGTCCTGCAACCAGCAATCACCAATATACAGTGGTAGAAAAAAGTTTTCGGACACCCCATGCATTTGTGAAATATTGCATTAAGAATCACTCTTGGGTCTTCAAGTGCAGTTTCTTTTAGTACAGTCATGAGCTTATGAGAAAATGATCCTCCTAACTTGTTTATGACCTCACTAATCAGTTTCAATGAGTTTATGGTCTTAATCAGTTCAAAGTCTTCTTGTATACAGCATGATGTTTATTCAATAAATGGATGGTCCCATTTAGAACAAAATAGGCAATAAAGCAGGGTATGATTTAGGGCGGGGCTACCCTGTAATTGAGTCACATTGAGTCACATCCAACCAGGATTTCATGTTATCTATTTTATTGTATTTTTTTGTTTTACAGGGACACACATATTAATCAACAGTAAACTGCAGCGATTAATAGATCATTAATCAGCAACTATTTTGGTAATTGTTTTGAGTCATTTTTTAATAAAAATGTCCATATTCTCAGATTTTGGCTTCTCAAATGTGAATATTTTCTGGTTTCTTAAGTCCTCTTTTGACAGTAAACTGAATATCTTTGTGTTTTGACATAAAAAGACATTTGAGGACATGACCTTGAGCTTTGGAAAACATTTTTTGACATTTTATGGACCTAACTTCTAATCGATTAATAATTAATTAATCAAGAAAATAATTGCCAGAATAATCAATAATGAAAATAATTGTTAGTTGGAGCCCTTGTCACTTCTGTAAAGGCTAATTTTCAACTGCAGTTCTTTAGCAAGAAATAGAGGTGTAGCAAATCCTGCCCTTCACAGCTGCACCCTCTCGTCCTAATATGGTCACTTTTGGCTCCAAGAAACCAAGATGGCAACGGCCATAAAACCAAACTCAAGGCTTCAAAGTGATGGTCCACAAACCACCGTGTGACATGGTTTTTAATATTTCTGACCCCCATCATCTCCTCTCCCCTTTATTGTGATATGTTGTGTAGTATTGCTCACTTTGTTCTTCTCTGACTGAATTCTGTCATGCGTTTGTCTCCGTCAGCTACACCATCGTGTTGATCTACTACGCGTTCTGCTTGGTGCTGATGATGCTGCTGCGCCCTCTGCTGGTGAAGAAGATAGCGTGCGGTCTGGGCAAATCAGATCGCTTCAAGAGCATCTACGCCGCTCTCTACTTCTTCCCCATCCTCACTGTGCTGCAGGCTGTGGGTGGAGGACTGCTCTGTGAGTTCACATCCAGCTGCTCCCAGTGTCTGACAGTTGTTATTCAAAATGTAATCTGATCATGATCAGAATAAGGAAATGGTGTGTAACAGTGTAGGTTGACCTGCAGCTGTGTGTTTGCATTTTTCAGACTATGCGTTTCCCTACATCATCCTGGTCCTGTCTCTGGTCACACTGGCTGTTTACATGTCTGCCTCTGAGATACAGGTAACTACACCCACTGCTCTGAGTTTCTTTTTTAATATGGAGCATGGTAAAAACATTCGTAGCTCCTGTAGTGTTAAGAAAGACTTTTGTTTTTGTTTTTTTACCTTGAAAGTCCTCAAAAGTCATTGAAGTTCTTGAATTTGATGTTTGTCCTGAGTGTGTCACTATTATAATAACCAATTTATCATTAATAATACATTGATTTATGGAAGATTTTAAAGATTTTATAAATTAGTTTTATTTATTTAATTGTATTTATATGTATCCAGTTAAATTGTGCATTAAAACCCTGAAAAAAATAGAACGTTCATTCTACCACTGCACCAAATTCCACTCTCAAATTTTAATAGGGTTTAATAGGTCAGCTGATACCAATAACCAATAATTATCTGCTTCTCATGGCTGATACCAATAATTTCACAACACCAATAGCAATAAGTTCATAGAAGCTGTAGTTATGCACATGTGAAGGTAAGAAATGTTAAGATGTAGTGTGGATGATTTAATATTCCACATATATGACCAAACTAAATCTAACTGACATCGCCATGACAACAAATACAAAGAACAGTTCTGACTCTTTAAATGTCTTTGGCTTTTAAGAGCATTGTGCTAAAGAATTCAAAATAAATGGTTTGACATAACCTGTCAAATCAGATATGCTTTCATCATCAGAATAATAAATAATAATATCAGTTTCCCATTATCGACTGATAATTATGGGCCTTGATATTTAGTGCATTATAATGTAATCTGACAGGCTGTGAAGGGGGTGTGTGTCAAGTACTCAGGTCATGTGACTTCATGCCAACATTCAAAAATATCATCATAATTTGTATCAAAAATCCAAAACGGCAGCGTACTTATAGAAAGACACCGACGATGATGTGCATATTTGTATATTTTGGGGCAATTTTGTTTGAGAAAATATTTTTTAAGGCTAATTTAATCTGTTCTTGTTGGAAAATAATGAATTACATTTTCACGGCTTTGATAATCAAGCATTGAACGACAGGGTATAAAACACAGACTCACAGATATAATTCTCTTTTGAGGCCTAAACTCTACAGATAATCAATGATGTAAATGTGTGAAATATTGATTACTATTTATTTTACTCTTAAATATCTATTATTGATTGATTCACCAGTGTACACATATTTTTACATGGTCACTGGTCAGAATGCTCTCAGCTTTTTCCCGATTTTGCTCACGTAGAGAAGAATCACAGGGAAGATGGTTGCATAAAAGCAGAAATAAGACGTTTAGTCTCTAAATGTTAATAACTTATTTATTCAAAGATTAGATTTGTTTCCAGGATTTAAGACGTTTGTGAGTTCGTTTGTTCAGTTTTTTTCACATTGTAAAACTTTTTATGCAAAATATGAAAGAAAGTAGCTAATAATTTGTTTAAAAGTTGGCACACGAACGAATTTAAAAAACAGGAAATGTTAAATTTATATCCTAAATGGCCACTGTATCTCAGGAGATACAGAGTGTAAATTGGAAAAATAAGTACACATTTTAAAAAAAATGTTATTTTAGCCTCAATACATTAGAAAACTAATTTTTCCAAAATGTTTATATGTGCCTACTCATTTAAGTTTCTTTTTGAAACAGTTACTTTTTGAAACCTACATGAACTGATCTTAACATCAGCATAAATTCGATTCACCACACACTGATTTAAGAAGAAAATGTCACGTTTAAAAGCTGTTTCACCTGATACTTCCGTTAAAACAGTGGTGAAAAACACCTGGGGCAAATGCAGGAGTTGAGGTTTCATTGAAACACCATTCTGACTGGTGTTTTAACTGCATGCAAAAGTGATGAGAGCGCACGGGACCAAATTGCCTCAGAGGTTACCATATGACTGGCTGCTGGCAGGCAGTGAAACGGAGTGCAGCTGAGTGCTCACAGTTGCTCTCAGTGCACACATAAAACACACGGGGGCTACATTACATCACTTCCAGCAAACTTCACACAGAACAATGGTTTTAAACAAATATTCTGTGGTCCAGCTCAGCTTAAAAATACAGAAACACAGAATCTGTCAGCATGTTAGAGTGACATTCACCACTGAGCCTGTTTTTAACCGATGCTTCCTCTGCTGTGTTCACTGACACAGAGCAGAGGAAAGGAAGAGATTAAGGCGACTGTAAACACTAAATACTGAATACTCACACTGAGCTGAAGTGAAACAAGTGCATATAAATTAGGTAAATAATCTAAATTTAATATATTGGGGTTTGATTTTTACTTTTAAATTATACTGGGAACATATACTTTAAAAGATCAAACTTAAACCTTGTAATGAGTCAACCTCCTGGTGATAGTTTTGTAGTGAATGTAGACGTCAGTTCTGTCAATGATCAGCTCATCATGAAGCCCCTGCAGAAGCCTGATAACGAGCTGATCATTTGAATCAGATGTGTTGGAGCAGGGAAACATCTAAAACATGCAGGGCAGTGAGCCCTGAGGACCAGGGTTGGGAAACACTGGTATAGCTAACCCTTTTTATGCCTGATTCAATCAGGTTTTTACAAAAATATGATGAAGTTGGCAGAAATCTGGGACACAACCTTAAAGGCCAACATTAAAAAATCTACTTTAAAACAAAGATGATTATATTAGTACATTATTATACCTGTGTTACCAGCAAAACATTTCATAACTTACTATTCCATATGTATAAATACTTAAAGAATAACATTTCATCAAAAAGTTGGAACTAGAATATTGGTGCTTTTTTGTTAGAATATGATTTGTCCCCATTCTGAAGAATGTGTGTTGTATATTATAGTATTATTATTAAATAAGAACTGTTTCTCTTTCCTCAAGGGAATGGAAAAGGAAGCATGGATTTAAATGAGCAATTTATTAATTAATGTTAATAAACACTGAAAAAAGTCTTGAACTATTGTCGTGGCACATTTTAGACTCCATACTGGTTTCATAAGTTTCAGAATTTCTGAACATTTAGTCTTAATATGAAGCTGCTCTCCCAGTAATATAAATTCTGACCTGTTTTCTCTGTGTGTGTGCGTGTGTGTTCACCCTCCACAGTCCTTTAAGAACCTGGTTGCTAAGAAGAAGCGTCTGGTTGTGCTGTTCAGCCACTGGCTGCTCCATGCGTATGGCATCATCTCCATCTCCCGATTGGACAAGCTGGAGCAGGACCTGCCCCTGCTGGCCCTCGTGCCCGGCCCTGCCCTCTTCTACATTGCCACGGCCAAGTTCACCGAGCCCAGCCGCATCCTGTCTGAGGGCGGCAACGGACACTGACACACCCCACATCCCCACATCGCACATCCCACAGCCAGAACATCAGTTCTATTAAATTCTAGCAGTGAGCCACCAGGAGGCTTATGGCAGAGTGTCACTGAGGTGTTTGAACGGGGTCCAGTTTCAGAGATAATGTGATCAAACCTGATCAACCAGTAAAAAAACCGTATAGTGATGAAATCATGAGGTGTTCAGCGTGGCTGGGCTTGTTATTTAACTTTGAGAAACAACTTCATGATCAAGATCAACTCCAAACGGTGTGAAAGACATTAACAGTTCCAGTGTTTTTGTGTAATTCTCTTCATGCTTTGTAAAGCCATCAGATGGTTCCCAGATCAGTTCACACAGCTGAGTGACATCTTATTTAAACACTTTGATCACAAATGTTCCCATGGGAGCTTGACTGCATGGAAACAAGCTCTTCTCTCTTTGTTTGCACAGTCCAAGTTGAGAACTGCTCACTGAGCCTCACATAACAGTTTACATTTCATGGTTGCAACTAAATATCTTTTTTTTGTTATTTAACTTATTATCCTTTAGTCTGTAAAATAATGATAAATGCCAACGACGAGTTTTGACCCAGTCTAAAGTCTCTAAGTGTCCAATAATCTAAAAGCCCAATAAGATTTAATTTACAGTGACGATAAACAGAAAATCTGCAGAAATCTCCCAGTGGAGAAGCTGCAACAAGATGTATTTTAACTTGATCAGTGAGCTTAAAGGGATAATTCACCCAAAAATCAAAGTTCATTCATTATCTACTCACCCTCATGCTGATTGAAGGTCAGGTTTATTTTGTTAGTCCGCAAAACACAGCTGGAGTTTCACAGGAAAACAGTGTTGCAGAATCTCCCAAACAATGGAAGTGAATGGTGACCAGTAAACACACACACACACACACACACACAGTTCAGACAGTGTGCATGTCCATGTTAACATACTCCAAGCTAAGGATCAACAGTGAAGATTTCAGCTAAAAACATGGTGGAAATAACTTTTTTTTTTTCCAGTCAACTTGTCAGGTCAGGCCTTAAGGAGACTTGGATTATGACGAGCAGTATGGAGGCATTTTATGTTTTTTTTTCCAGTGTTTTTTACTTTTGAAAACTGGTCACCATTCACTTCCATGTTTGGTTGAATTATCCCTTTAACAATGAATTGATTATAGATGCATTTTCTAGGTTTACATTTATCTACAAATCCTGTTTTTGGAAAATCAAAACCTACATTTACTATTCAGATTTTATTTTGATTTGACATAAACCAAGGTATACTGAGAGATTTTTATTTTTGCATTATTGCGCATCATTTTCTTGTAAATATGGTAAATGTTGTTAATGAAGAGTGATGATGGCCTGGTTGCTCAGAGCTCTGCAGGTTGTGTTGGAGACTTAGAGGGCTGGGAGGCATCATAAAGTGTAATCGAAGGACATCTCAGCTGCTCCTGTATTATCATTACATTAAAGTCAGACAGCTGAGCATCAGGTCTTCTGAAAGAGAAAAAAAATCCACTTCTGAAGGTATTTCTGGAATCCCACAGGACCGAAAAAAATATTCTATACACTTAATGATAAAAATAGTTAACAAGCTCCTTTGTTTCTTAATTTAAATCGAAATGTTGCCAGAAATGACATGACCCTGCTAATTTTAAAAGTTTTATTCATTTATTTTTTTGTATTTTAATACACTATGACATGTCTGCATTTTTCCTGTGCTGTAAGAGATGAGAAGAAAGTCTTGCGGGATTCTGGAACACCCTTGGAAGCTGTACCAGGTGTCACAAGTTTGAGATTTTCCTTTCCCACAAACACGTTCACAAACGTAAATGGTGTCACAGCTGTGTATTTTACTGAACTTAATATTAACTTCATTATATTTGTCATAAAGATAATTGTCCGCCCTGTGATCAACTAGCGACTTGTTCAGGGTGTGCCCGCATCTCGCCTAGTGTCAGCTGGGATAGGCTCCAGCCCCCCTTCAGGGATAAGCAGTTAAAGGGATAGTTCACCCAAAAACAGCTGAATATTCAGTTATTATCTACTCACCCTCATGCTGATTGAGGGCTGGGTTAATTTTGTTAGTCCACAAAGCACTGCTGGAGTTTCACAGTTTCACAAAACAGTGTTGCAGAATCTCCCAAACAATGGAAGTGAATGGTGACCAGTTTTCAAATGCTTCCTTACTGCTTGTCTGACGCATGCTTGCCGTCTGAACTGGATATATGTGGTGTGATGGTGTACAAACGCCACGTCGGGGCTTTAGGAGACTTGGATTACACCAAAGGAGCAGTATGGAGCCATTTTATGTTTTTATTCAGTTTTTTCCCGTCTGAAAACTGGTCACTATTCACTTCCATTGTTTGGGAGATTCTGCAACACTGTTTTCCTGTGAAACTCCAGCAGTGTTTTGTGGACTGAAAAACTAAACCTGACCTTCAATCAGCATGAGGGTGAGTAGATAATGAATGAATTTTGATTTTTGGGTGAACTATCCCTTTAAGGAGGATGAATGAATGATTGAATAATACACTGAAATACCTGGATGCACCAGTCTTGGGCCAGGCATGAGGGGAAATGTTTATTCTCCAAATCATAAATTAAATGTTTGTTCAAAATATAAAAAAATCCTCCTCCTCCTTTCATTTTTTCCCATCATGCCTTGCCTTAATACTCTTCTATATGTCAGTTATTTTGGTGCCTACGTGATGCTGTTGTGTCCTCTGTGTCCTGAACCGAGCTGTAATCCTTCAAAAGGCCTTCAGTGGTTGATGAGTTGAGTCTGCTGATGTCCTGTACATGTATATAGATGTAAATAGATGTATGTTTGTAAATAGTAGTGAATGCTCAGTGAATGTTCCACTGTATTTAAAGTTGAGTGTACCTTCCTGTATGATTCCGGTGTAAGTCTTTGACACTACACGTGTTCTGAATCTATTAAATCTGTCCAGTGAACCGTGTCAGCATGAGCTCACACATCAAGTATTTATGAGCCCTCTTTATGAGTCTCATAAACATACTGTATACCTGCTGCCTGAGTCACACAGACACGACTGACTCATGCTAACATAATCCAGCTTCATCCAACACAACACGCAGAGCACACACAAACATACCAGGAGCCTGTTTACAGAAGCAGCTACATGTATGTTCCAGATTCAAGGGGCTGTGTTCAGCAAAGTTAAGCAGATAACTCAATAAACCTGCTTCTTCAAACACTGGATGTTTTTGTTTGTTGTATCCTGCACTTTGTGTGTGTTTATAAAGTAAACTGTATGTGCCGTATGTTGTGAACACGCAGGTTTGCTGTTGTCTCTTCAAAGTGAAGTGGAGCTGGAGCCACCTCGACAACATTAGCTACAGCGTGGACTGAACATTTTCTGAGTAAGTTCATCATTTGATTTGTCATGTAAAGCAGAGTTTCCTAATCCTGGTCATGAGGGCCCACTGTCCTGCGTGTTCTAGATGTTTCCTGCTCCAGCACACCTTAATCAAATCAACAGGTTGTTATGAGGTTTCTGCAGAGATGAGATGATGAGCTGATCATTTGAATCAGGGTGCTGGAGCAGGGAGACATGCAAAACAGCAGGACAGTGGGCCCTGAAGACCAGGACTGGAAAACACTGATGCAAAGTATACTGCAGGATGTTTAAAGGGGTAGTTCACCCAGAAATGAAAATTCAGTCATTATTTATTCGCCCTCACGCCCTGACATGCTGTTTCGCACACCATCACGGTGGATCTACAGTGAAGATTCGGGCTAAAAACATGGTGTTAACGTTTTTTCAACTTTGTCAACTTGGCATGTTGGGTCTTTAGGAGACTTGGATTACACCAGACGAGCAGTATGGAGGCATTTTATGGTTTTTTTTTTTCCAGTTTTATAAGTTTGAAAACTGGTCACCATTCACTTCCATTGTTTGGGAGGTTCTGCAACACAGTTTTCCTGTGAAACTCCAGCAGTGTTTTGTTGACTAAAAAAACTAAACCTGACCTTCAATCAGCATGAGGGTGAGAAGATAATGACTGAACTTTGATTTTTGGGTGAACTGTCCCTTTAATATGCTGTCAATCAGTGATTTTCATTCTGAACCTGCCTTTCTACTGACCCACCTCCTGCAATTTGAAAATTGCATAGACCGTATTGTGATTTTGATAAAATTTCAATTACTTGTTCAGCCCTATTGAGAACCACTACACAAAAGCAATAAACCCCAAAAGGCAGTGGCTTACAGTGATTTTAGAACAGATTTTTAGGACAGTTTCGGTAACTGAAGGTGAGGAGAATTGAAAAATATGAAACACTTCAGAATGGTTCAGAAAAAGGTTAAAGGTGATGTGAAGCACTTGTGATTTTTGTTACATGGGATAAAACTTCACAGTGGTATAGTCTTAAATCTTAGCAACAATTCATAGAACTGCTGTGACAAATGAACTCATCTTGGATCACATGTCACCGTTTTCTGCACTTCACTGTAAAACTCAGAGACAGCCAAAGAACATTTTTAGGAAGGCTCACTTTAATCGTAGACTTTGCAATACATTTTGATTCAATATTTCCCTTGTAGGTATGCATAAATCTGTCCGTGTAAACACCTTTTAAACAATAGTTTATGGTCAAAAGAACTGATTACAGTTTGTGAAAACAAGGACAGATGCAGCACGGCTACATGAAGTCACAGGTGAACACACTGTTCATCACCACCAGGAATGATGTTTTATACTCAGTAGTAAACTCTCAAATCTGTGTGATGATTGCAGGTGTGTTCTCCCAACACGGTGTGTGGTCAGTTAACATTAACACCTGCACATTCCAGTCATCTGTCAGAAAAACAAACAATAACACAAGAGTAAAGTATGATCAACCGTAAAAGCTACCTGAGACTCCCAGAAGAATTAAAGGTCAAATTGAACCACAATCCTTTACATGCTCCCACACTGTCACATATTCTTTTGGAACATGAGGTACTACATTTTTTTTTTTTTTTTTTTACATTTTGTCCCATTCAATTTTCTTCAACCTGCAGGCCAGTCACAAGGGGAAAACACTACATTTTCTTTTATTCACTGTCACTAGATGTTTTCAAATTCTGCATTTCAAGATAAGTTGAAATGTCGAGAATAAAATCTAAATATTGAGAATAAAGTAGAAATGTTGACAATAAAATCGAAATGTTAAGAATAAAGTGGATGTTGAGAATGAAGAGGAAATGCTGAAAACAAAGCAGAAATGTTGAAAATTAAGCCGAAACATTGAGAATAATGTCGAAATTTCAACAATAAATTCAAAATGTTGAGAATAAAGTCAAAATATCGAAAATAAAATCAACATGTCGGAAATGAAGTCAAAATGTTGAGAACAATGTCTAAAATAAAGTAATATTGAGAATAAAGAGGAAATGTTGAAAGATAAGTTGAAATGTCGGGAGTAAAGTCGAAATGTTGGAAAATAAAGTCAAAATATTAAGAATAAGGTTGAATTATTATTTTGACTTTTTTCTTGCCATTTCAACTTTATTCTCTAATTGTAAAATAATTAAAAAACCTTCCTCTTCTCATTTTTTCCCCTCTGTCTGACCTTAATGCTCTTCCGTATCAACCGCTTTATCAGACATTTTCTCTGCAGAATTACCTTTTATCCATATGCAACTGTTTTGCATTAGACTGAAAAGTTCTGTATGCAACAAAACGCTGCAAATGTTTTTAGCAGACACTATCAGCAATCAGTATTTTTCATCTGTTTCTTCAACTCTGAGCATTTAGTTTTAGTTGTGTTTAAAGAACTTGGTTATAAATTGGCTGTTCGTCTAATGTCACACTACTTCCTGCACTGGAACAAAAAGTTTCAAGTGAATGTAAATAGCTAACACAAAATTTTGTGTTGAATATGAGGGTGATTGATAGGAGACAGAGTTGGCCTCATCACGTCAGTTTGCAGTGTGAACATTCAGCTTTGGATCATGGACATTTTCCTTATTTAAGCGCAGCAACACCTGAGCCTGAACAGGCTTTCAGAAGATATACAGCATAAAGCTCAGAGGAGTTTGAGTATGATGACACACACACGATGATTAAAAACAGACTTTTTCTGTTAACTGGACTCAACTAAAACAGTTAGGACAGACAGGTCAAGACAACTGTGTAACTTAAATGTTACACAGACTTCAAGAAAAAGAAAGAACTTCACAATATAACCAAAACTCCAAAACAATATCTCATGTGATATAATGATACTGATACACTGACTCTCTAGTAAACTTTGTGAATGAACTCAGCTGCAGTGTAGCACTGTGGCAACAATGTGGTTCAGTGTGTTGTTCTGTGGCCGTGTGGGGAGCAACTGTCACGCTGCAGCTCTGCCACATCAGCACAGACCAACTGGAAGACTATACACAGGTTGTTTGCATCCGGTATAAAAGTTGAGTTTTGTCACTCCACATGAACTGGCACAAGAACACCACTGTGTCTGCTGAACACAGTTTCCAATACTAAATGGGAGTTTTATCCCGATGTATCCTTTTCTTATCTCTCAGAATCATTAATTAGGTCCATTTGTGTCAGTTCCCCTGAAATAAAGAGGGCCTCCATCTGTATCTGTTGGATATGCACTGTCAGGGTTGATAACAATAACTGACAGTAATCTGAGTACAGTAAGTTAATCAGGCAAAGCACAGGCACAAAGACACAGATATTTAGAGAGGCAACATTGCTTCTTCAGAATTTGTATCCCTCTCTACAGCTAGCATAAAAAGTCTTACTGGACTTAACTACCAGCTGAGATTCTGATATTGGAACAATAACAATATTAATATATAATAATAATAATATTGTGCATTGCTTGTACCTATATAAAGTAAACATTTTACAGTAAGGTTTCACAAGAACATAACATGTACTGTATGTCAGCGTTACATTCAGACACTGTTTCTTATGATTGATTACTGGAGTCATTTAACTGCTGGACTTCACATTAACACACTGTACGTCTTTTTAAAGCTGCAGTGCGGGACTTTTACATATGAACGTCTGCTACATTTAAGCCCTTACTGAATGAGTTCATACGATGCTGATTAAGCCTTTAAGTGCCTGGTAGATCGCTCAGTATTTCACAGCATACTGGAGTGTTTAAATCTCTGGTGCACTGATCGGTTTGTCAGAGCTGAAGACTGAAAAGAAACGAAAACTGGCACCCCATTTACACCCGGCATTAAAATGGGATCTACGTTCAAATACATGATCCAGATTGTTGTATGGATTGTGTTTAAATCTCAACACAATGGAAACCTGACTATCTTTAAATGTGGTCTGGCAGATCTGATCAAATCCAGATCACAAAGCATTTACATGTGTTTTTCCTTATCTGCATAATGTATCCAGATACAGATCATTTTAATACCAGGTAGAAATGGGGTGAAGGAGTAAGGCAGAGCCTACGATGGGGAAAAAAGAAAAACTGACAATCAATGCTGCTGAAAATGCTGGAATGGGTCAATGAATTGACTATTTGATCAAAAGAAAATTAGCTGCCCACTATTTTGATAATTGCTAATCATTTTTCAAGCAAAAATGTCAAACATTTCCTGGTTCCAGTTTCTTAAATTTGAGGATTTGCTGCTTTTCTTTGTCATTCATGACGAGTCTCTGGGTTTTAGACTGTTGGTTGGACAAAAGACTAAATGGGGTGTACAAGACTTTGTAGATGGAAATAAAATTAGTTGTCACCTATGACCATTTATTAATCGTTTTAGCCATTTCCTCCACAGGCTGACAGCAGCCGGATCTGACTTTGAACAAACATTTGCTGCTTTTCTTTGTCATTTATTTAGAGTCTTTGGGTTTTAGACTGTGGTTTGGACAAAAGTAATAAATCATTAATCATGAAAATAAACAGCAGGCTGATTGTAAAAATAACTGTTGCAGCCCTGTATGCAACTCAATACATAATCCAATATATTGTAGCCCCTAAGTGGGACCCTGCTACTTCCCAGCAGCTTTCTGTATGTCAAATTTTGACCTGAGCCTGGCCATAAAATAGTAATAGCAATCATATCACATCCAAGCAGGGGCAGTAGTATACAGATGTTAAAATAGTAATAATAATAATAATGATAATAATGATATATGTGTTTTTCTTAATGCCTGGATATTGGCTGATACGCAAAGATCAGGAATCGAATCAGGAAGGAAAAAAATGGTAGCTATGAGTGTTGACAGTGTTTGTGTAATTACTTTCACTGCCAGAAGGGGGAAACACAAGTTCAGCACTGCAGATTTAAGTGAAACCTTCTCCACAGAGAGTGTGCCGTTGAGTTTAGTGACTCCTGGCCTTCACTCTGTAGCCTCTGACTCAAACAGAAACAAGCCATTTCCTCACAACGTCTTCCTGTTCCCTGATCAATACAATTAAGTCCTGGCGACAGCAGCAGAGGCAGCAGGATGTTACCGCTGCTGTTAACTGAGGCAGGAGAAGCTCCAGTCCAGACCATCCTGAAGGACGGGTCCAGCTTCGATTTGACTGTCAAACCATTTCTACAAACCACCATCACTACAGAGCAGCACAGCCCTCTCCTAAAAGCACAGACCCACTGCAGACCCCAATCCAAACATCCATCAGCATGAGTCCCGCATGTGTAAGCATTAACCAAAGAAAACAGCAGGCTCCGCCCTGAGTGTCAGCTCGCATTACTTCTGGATGTAGATTATGATGATGCACAGAGTTCCCACCAGTCCCAGGGCCTGAATGCCCAGGAACCAGAGCAGCAGCCAGAAGAACACAATCACCACTGGCTCCACTATCTTGTCCCCAAAGTACATCTGGCTGAAGCCCATCCCCCGCAGACACTTGTTGAGCATCCCGAACAGAGTCCCCATGCGCTCGCAGTCATCCAGCTGGGGTCTCGTGGTGGGGTCGTCAATGTGGGGCCACCTGCTGGTGGGGTCATTGGGAGGTCGAGGTCGGGTCCGGCTGCTGTCAGCCTGTGGGGACAAAGTTCATGACAGGTTACACACACACAAACACACAGCGACAGTGAAAAGCATTTGGTCATAAAATTCCACACAGTACTGAAGAGCTGCACCCCTACTGTTAAAAATACTCAGTTTTACTTTGTTTTGACCCCTTATGCTTTTTAGACCTGATCTGTTTTTTAGCTCATAAGACTGTTTACCACTTTGTCCTGGTCCTTCTCTTTTATATACATGTTGAAAAATCCTAATTTCAATGTTATTCAGATGTTCATCATGTGTCCTCGTCTGACTAGAATAAAAGGCAGGGCCCATCCGATGCTGGATTTTTGGAGCCAATGCTAATAAAATACTTGTGACAAAGACATGTAACGGAGGCGAGGTATTTTACAGTTCAACAATAAACGGTCCAATAACAGTTAATAATAACTATAAACCAAAAAATAAATAAATAGAAAGCAATCTGTGTCATGTTCTGCAAAAACAACAACATATACACAGATACCAACATAAACAGATATAGCTGCGATAGGTCAATAACATCCAGTAATATCGGCCCAGTGATTTATCTGTCTGTCTCTGGTACAGCGACAAACAAAACTAAATAATCTTGCAGGCATTAAAGTGATGGGACATGTGGGCTTGCTGTCTTTTAATGTAAGGAGAGGCTGCAACCAAAGATTATTTTCATTATTGGTCAATCTGCAGAATATTTACTCGATTTATCAATTAAAGTTTGCCAAATAAATGTCAGAGAATAATGAAAAATTCCTCTTATAATTTGCTGCAGTCCGATGTGATTAAATTATTTTCACAATCAATTATTTTCTCGATGAAGCAATTAATAGTTGTTGATATCGTTTTGAAATGTCAGAAAATGGTGAAAAATGTTGGTCAGTGTTTCCCAAAACCTGAAATGACGTCCGTCCTCAAATGTTTTACTCACAGCCCAAAGAAATTCAGTTTACTGTCAGAGACGAGTAAAGGAACCGGAAAATATTCACATTTAAGAAGCTGAAAAAGGGGAATTTGGACTATTTTCTTCAAAACTTCAAAACAAAAAAATCGATTATCAGAATAGTTGATTAAATAATCAATTCATCGCTGCAGCTCTACAATCAATTATCAATCGACTAATCGGTCATACTGAAATTTAAATACATATTTGATGCATTGTATTGTATTACAATGTGCACTGGGGCTGAAATGGTTAGGCTAAATCTAGACAGTCCAGGCATATTTTAATGATCTGTACCAGCATAAATTCTGATCCTATTTATTTTACTCTATTAAGTTTAACCACTTGCTAGTGTTGCAGAGCTGCTCTTCTTTCTGACAGCTGTCCTCTACACTTCAGCATTTTGTTCAGACATGAAATTTAGTGAGTGAATGTCAAAAATTATTCAGGCACACCAGAGTGACTAACTGAGTTCTGACACCATGGTTAGTAAAATAGAAGGCTAAACATGAGTAATTTGATCAGGGCCAAAGAAACTTGAATGGGACATCCCCAGTTAGACTAATTCAGGGAGTAACTTGATGACACATCAAAATTAATCTCGGCAGTTGTTGGTTTGGTGTGCAAGCTGGTGTCTTTCTCTGTAACACTTTTGTAAAACTGAGAGTGATTTCTGCACTCCAACAAAGTGATACATCTTCACTCTGGCAAACTGCACTTTGATTCATATCATATTTCTTATTTGGGCTTGTTTTATTGAACCAGGACCTCCAGTAAGTGTCATGTGGCTCCTGAAAAACAAGCTTTCCAACATTATTAACTGTCAAGCCTTGTTCAAGTCAACTGCTATCTCTTCATATATCTATCATGACCTCTCTTGTCTAGTAAGAGAAAGCTTTCAGAAAAATACAAAGCTACTCAGTTCCCAGCTGTTATTCTTACATGGATGCTGCTGTGAAGTGAGCAATACAAGTCAGACAACAGTAACTTCCTGTTGGAAAATTATCTCATACAGCTCAGAGCTCAACAATACAGCTAGCCCACTTGCCTGGGGCAAGCAAAATGCCATGTTGGACAAGTAAATCTGACAACGTTTAAGTACATTTGTACGCAAAAATGGCAGAAAATACTGGTTTCAGCTTCTCAGATATGGAGATTTCCCTATTTTTTTGGTTTATTATCATATTAAACTGAATGTCTTTGGGTTTAAGACTGACATCACATTGGGCTTTGAAAAACTGGGATGGACATTTGTCACTATTTCCTGACATTTTATAGATGCTGCAGCCTTGGCAGTTAACTTAAGTCTTTATTGTTATCTGATGACCGCAAATAAAGAAAACAATCTGTGCAGGGGACAGTAAAAATTTACTTCAGGCAAGTAGATTTCTGACCCACTTGCTCCATTGTAAAAAGCCTGCTTAGTCTGTGTGTATGGACTACAAGTGATATCACCACACTTAAGATTTAGGTGTGCCAGTTAACAAGCACAGACCACATACCGACTGTGGTTAATGATTCTTATTATCTTATGAAATCTTCTATTCCTTTTATTAACTTCCTTACTGAAGCAGAGAGCATTCTGGGGCACAGCCCCACTAAAAATAAATTTGAATCCTAATGCAGCTAGCCAAACGACTGAACAACGACAAACCTACTGCGAACAGGAACATAATATATGATCACATTACCCAATAATTACACCCAGCCAGTTTCCTTGTAAAATAACAGGTTAACACGTACCAGGAATGAAGTGCTGTTTGCAGTTTGAACCTCCACTGTGATTACACTGAGGTCATAATGACCTCCAGATAGTAGTTAAAGAAGCCCTACTAGTGTAGGGGGTTGAGGTCTGTTAATAGTTACCAATTTCACTCCCAAGTGAACAAACTCAGTTTGAGAATGTTTTTGAAATGACCCTCCCACTCCCACTTTGTTCAACTGGTAAATTGAAGATAATGTCTGGCACTCTAACATGATGTTCTTTCTTCTTAAAAGAACCTGCCACCAAACTGCATTGAAAAAATGTCCCATTTTAAATGACACATAAATATAGAGTGAGTGGGACAAGACAAGCTGACACAAGTATTACACTTGTGAAACTTGAATTATTAACCATGCAGGTTCATATATATGCCGACTTGTGCACTTGGTCCTGCTCAGTCATACAGCATGTTCTACCAAGCATGTGTCGCTTCCTTTCGAAGCGAAACAATAAGGTGTGAATTTTTTAATAGGGTTTGGTTAATGCGCTGATGTTATTCGGCTGTTACACAGCGAAAGTGCGAAACCAACAGTGGTAAAGCGGAGGTGGTCGTGAACAGACAGTGACAAGCTGTTTCGCTGTGAGAGCTGAGCTGAACTCTGCCACAGTGAAAACACTCCGGACTGTCAGGGTTAGCATGAAATCTAATAAACGGCTCCAGCTAGCTTAACGGTGCTTCAGTTTTACCCGGTGCTGCTGGTGGTGTAGAGCGGTCTGCCGTGCGCCGTGGACAGGTTGAGGAGTGTGCCATCTTCTCTGGCTCTCTGACGGCAGCTCTTCTAATTCACGTCGACGAAAAACATACTGGTCATTTAAAGGCGGCGTCGCAGCGGACATTTTACAGCTCGTCCACTGACAGCAACTTTCAGGTATCAAAACATGCGACTGGAGTGACTGATAGACCAACACAGATCCCAACGTCCGCCCTGAGAGGCGCGCCGCGCGTTCCCGCGAACTCAGCAACCGTCATCACATCAGATAGGCCGCACACATGTCAACAGGCGCCACCTACAGGCTGGGATACTCATTACAGCAGTACTACATGGATATGGAGGCACAGTCCTGTCATGAAAAAATGAAAAAAATCTATAGAATAAGAAAATAAATGTGTGAATATGAAGAGAAATAAATAGAAGAATAAATAACTAGAGTAAAAATGCAAAAATATAAAGAGAAATAAGAGAATAATTAAGCAAACAAATTCATGTATAAATATAAAGAGAAATGAATAAAAAAAATTAAATAAGTAGGATAAAAATGTGAAAATATAAAGCAAAAAAATAAAAGAATAAAAGAAGTAAATACAACAGATGCAGAAATATAAAGAGAAACAAAAAATATCAAAGAAAATTAAAAAGATTTTCATTTATTTTTACATTTATTTGTTCACTGATTTCTGGATCTATTTATTTATAATTATCAAAAAAATGTATGTATTTATTTGTGCATACAAATGACTGTTTTTCTGTATACTTTTCAATTAATTAATTAATTAATTTATATATAATGTCAGTTATTTATTTTTATCCTATTATTAGGGGCCGTGCAGCCTAAGCTGCAAGGACCCTATTGTTATCTTGCATGTTCTTCTTCTTCTTCTTCTTCTTCTTCTTCTTCTTCTTCTTCTTCTTCCGAGGAAATCCTACTTCCCATGCGCAAAAAAATCACCAAACTTTGCACAAAGGTCCAGTCTCATGCCAGATTGCCTCAGCTGCAAAAACAGGCCAATAGTCCTGATGGTGGCGCTACAGCAAGCCTCTAAAGTTCAAAATTTTGAAAATTCACAACAAATCAACCATATGTGCTACAGATTTACAACTTTCACCAAAATATAGCCCCAATACTGAAGAAACTTTTGTACATTTAAACCTATTGCAAATTATGAAGTCCATCACTCTGTTTTTTTCAAAAACTGTAAAACTTATTAAACCTATCTCCTCCCACAATTTTTGCTCAATTGACACCAAACTTGCTACAGAGCATCTTCAGACTGTCCTACACAAACGATCCACACAGATTTTTGATTTATCAAAAATTGAGCCTACAGTGCATCAAAATGTTTGACTGTAAACGGTATTATAAACATATACTTGCAAATTCTTGCTAAATACATTTTCAATGTTCATGAAAAAAAACGATAAAATTTTAGAATCATGGTAGATGATGTTTGGAAAATATCAGAATTTTATCTCAAAAACTGAATTTTTTACAGCATTTTGAATTTCGCTCTCATGCAAACAATTGGAGTCAATGCAAAAATGTCATTTTTAAACATCAGTTTTTCACTTATGAGCTAATGCAAAAATGTCATTTTTAAACACAGTTTTTCACTTATGGAGCTAATGACCAACATCTCCATGCTGTTTAGATGCAATTTGTGTATTTGGGGATTTTTGTCTTAATAACTGAATTTTTGGCAGCTGTTTGAAATCTGCCTTTACATGCTAACAGCTGCTGTCTTGCACACAGGTGACTGGCTTAGTCAATTTGTGAAGCTACAGGTGACATTTCCGTTTGCCAATTAGCTCAGTGAGATAGAGGATGGTTCTTGGTGTTGAAGATTGTGAGTTCAAGCCTCAGCTAAAGCAGAACAGACATTCAAATGTAAAAGTCTTATGTTCAGGTATCATGCTATGTGGATTAGAGACTACTAAGGTTAAAATAATTATGATCCAGGCAGTTTTGCAGAGAGACAAATACTCTTTATCAACACGTTTCCCTGTTATCCCTTGTCTCTCTTTTCCCTGTTTATTTGGTCTTAGCTATCAGTCAATATGCAGAGTCTCTTGTGCCAGAAATTGTGAGTTCAAGCCTAAACCTGATGTAAAATGCACATTAGAATGCCACCTTTATTTCATCTTCTTGCTTGTTGCTCAGAATTGCCTAATTTTGCCTAAAATTGCCCGGTCCCGACCATTGCTGCGCAGCAGCTATAATTTTTTCATAGATTCTTCTCTATTACTTTTCCTTTTCCTGTTTTTTTTTTTTTGCTGGAATGACCCTGCCAGGATTCATGTGTGTAGGAGGTGACTACTCAGCCTGTGCGGGAGGGCCTAACCGTAACAAAAATAACAGGGAAAAGCAAAAGTAATAGTGAAAGAATTAGGAAAAGTAAAGGATTAAAGTGAATAAATTACATTAATTCATGTCCAATTAATAAATATATAAATTCTTGTAAAAGGATATGTACATAAATAAATTAACAAATAAAAACGGGAAAAAATTGCTTAGAATTATTCCTTTTGCTATTTGTCTTATTTTATTTATTTCTCCTTATATTACCAGTGAATAAACATGTCTTATTTACTGATGTATTCTTTTATTTATTCCTCTTTATATTTCAACACTTATTTTTTATTCTTTTGTAGATTTATGGCTCTCTTATGACACCTTGCCTATTCCTACATGACAGGTGACATAGGCAACATCTCACAAAGCTTATAAAGTTTCCTCAACTCAACAACTCAAAAAACTGTAAAAAAAAAAAAAAAAAAAAAAAAAAGAACAACAGAGCTTTTGCATCTGTCAAACATTGTTTAGTAAATTTGTTCTGTTTTTTTTAAAGCTACAAATAAAGAAAATTGTTGAAGGAAATTTAACAAACAAAAAGAAAATATAATCTGTACCACTGTAAAAGAACTATGTTTTAGAGCTCCCCATATGTGTCTTAAAATAAACTTTCAGGGGAGCTCATGTCCTTTTCGGGGGAGCTGAGCTCCACTTAGCTCCTCCATAATTCAAACTATGGACATACTGGACTATTATAATTTATCCCAGCAACCCTAATGTGCAGAAAATAAAGTATGACTTAAAAATGGACAATGTTTTAGGGCTCCCCTGAATACATCATTGTAAGCTTTCAGGGGAGCTCCTATCCTTTCTAGGGGAGCTTTGATATATTGTTACATCTCTGGTATATACTGTATATTTTTTAGTGTTACTTCATAGTTTTAAGCTGCAGAGAAAATCCTGCTTAAGGTCCCCTGTTGTGTATCGAGTTCTTTTTAGATCCCCAAACGTAATCAAATCGAGGCAAATCTGTCAAAAGCAGTCACTTCATGTGGTGTTGATTGTAAATCAGTTCTCACCGTGAGTTGATTCCTCTTAAGGGGAAACATTTGTGGTTTCCTGCATGTGTTGTGACTCCAATGCTTTCACTTTTTCTCTTTTCTTTCATTTCTCAGCCAGTGTTTGGTGGTTGAGGAACAAATCATCCACCCCTGCAGGCTACTTAATAAGGTTTCTCTTACTATTTGAATGTGCCTGTTTATTGTGAAGAACTCATTTGCTGTTTGTCCTGAGGGGACAAACTCCGCATCCTGCAATAGTGAGTTATTGAATCTCCATGGTTTTGCTCTGAGGATCCTCCCAGTGTGGCAGAGAAATGAAGCCTTCTCTCTCCTGAATTTGAAAGACAGCTTTGTTTGACAGCCAATGTTGTGACTAAATGTAGTTTTATAACCAGGTAGGGGCGAGTGGAGGTTGGATGACCAATTTTTACTTATGTTCTCCTTTAGGCAAGAAAAATGAGATACTTCAAGATTTCTCCTATCAATTGAATTTATGAGAATGCATCTATGGCAAAGGGCCCTGAAAATATGACTTTGTAAAAAGTGTTCCTGTGGCTCAACTTACCCCAGGTTAGGGGTAAGCTGAGACATGTGGGAGTAAACTGACCATCTGACTTTTAAAGTTAAACCAGAGCATAATTATCCTTGGCAGGTGTAAGTCAGGAGGGGATCATGTAATCGCTTCCACGTGTGTGTATTATGACTGGACCAGAATTCTTGAGAAACATTTATTATGTCTTTTATGCCTTTATGTGTTTTGGCCAGAGGCATTATGTTTCAGGTCATCCTATCTTTAGGAGTCCTCTGTCCTCCTTTGTAAAAAACAGTTTCCAAGTGAATACAGTATGTTTCTCAATTATCCATTGGAATCATAAATGTATAGTAAGAACTTCCATTTTGCCAAAAAGCTTTAATAACATACCTTTTATTAAATTCCTTCAAAGTAAAGGTCAACATAGTGGTAAGTTTCATATTAAATTCCTTCACCCCCTTCACTACAGACATTATATGAGTGTGGACAGACATGGATGTAAACTGTAACTTGACTGGTTGGTGGAGACAAACAACTGTGAGGCAGTATTTCTGTTTTCTGACTGCTCTGTTTTATACGACCATTGACAGCTGACTTCTCACTCTTCTTAAGCGACCACTAGGGGGTGCAGGTGATCAACAACTGCTCCAGTTTGAAATCTTTTTTCAGCTTGGGACAAGATATGTGTGAGGTCATGTTGATGTTGGCAGAACTTTACAAAACTCTGCTGGTTGCATCTGACAGTTGTGGCAGCATTGCAGTAGGTGCTTCACAATCTGTTGCCTGGCAGAGATCTGCACTCTACTGAGTGACCTCTTCTAGTTGGACAGGTTGTGATTAAATATAGTTTAAATCAGGTGTGTGGAAGCATGTTTTACAGGTCGTCCATCATGTTGAAATTCAGTGTCAGGGTAAACTCTGTGAGCTGTGTAACTTTTCTTAGTGTACTGTTGGCATGTACCACCTCCAGGGGATAAAACAGGTTCAGTCTGGCCTTCAGGAGGACAAACATTTGTACTACACCTCCTGAACAGGGCTAAAGCTATTGTTTAGTTACTTCCTGGTTACTGAGCAATGAGACATATGGTGCTGCATTCATGTCCCGTCAGAAATACTGAAACAATATCTTCATAGAAAGGGCATTTCTGTGACACCTTCAGCTGTTTAATTACAGGAAAATACAATTCAGACCAGCTTTCAGATGCTTCATCTGACTAAATATGCTTTTAGCTGGTGATGTATAATGCTCCGTATGAAATTTTCCACAGGGTGGGGTGGTGGGGTCAAATAGTCCAGAAGGCCCAAAAAAGGCTTGGCCTGGCACTGATGTTGTGATTTGTTGTTCTGACAGTGAGGCGTGGGATTACATGCCACTTGTAAGCAGTGTAATCCCAGCTAATCTGGGATTCAGTTTCACTCTGCTCTGTGGACACAGCCTCAGACTGGAGAGTAGTGGGAACATGGAGGTACGAAGGTCCTGTGTGAGCGCAGGGTTTGTCTGATGAAGGATGTATCTGCTGCTCCTCCTCCACATCCTGCAGTCCACTTTGTCGGCGGTGTGCTCCTGTCCGGCTCTATGTGCCTGCACGTACGGGAACAGTGGGATAACAGAGCTCAGGTGGAGTGGCGCTGGCTTCATTCTCATCTGTGTGTGTGTGTCTGTGTGTGCAACTGATTTGCTACTACATGGGCATTACAGCTCATTATAGTTTGAGCATTAGCATATTATTGAAGCTCTATTGGAATCAGTATAGTAATGCGAATGTAATGTTACATTTAGTAATGTCATTATTTGACAAATTTGATTATAGCTAAATAGTCTGAACAGTCACTGAATAGTGTCTCATTTTGCAAAACAAAGGTGAAATCATATGGTCTGCTCTGTGCATATTATTTGACATTGTTCAGATAATAGAGCATAGCATGCAGTGACAGGATCGCAGTAATCTCATTGCAACCAAATTTGATGCAGGCTAACAAAAGAAAAAAAAATCACATCACTCCGATAATGATGCATGTGTTGAACAGTGGACAGTGTTACATTTTGTGAAATCATATACTACAAAAGCAAAAATATTCCATAATGACTGCACATTTACAGGCTGAAGACTATCTTGGTTACTTAACGACTTTCACCCACAAGACGAGGATTCGTATCCAAACCAACAGTCAGCGTGACTTGTTTTGTGAGATGTTTCGTAGGTAACGTTACGTAACATTGCAGAAGTTATATGACATTAGGAAACGACTTTAACCCGTGAGACCATAGTTTGTACTGAAACCAAGAGGCAACTTTGATTTGTTTTTAAAATGTTTTGTAGGTTACTTTGCCTGATGTAACACTGTGTAAGTTATATTCCATTTCTTAACAAGTTTCACCCATGAGACCAGGCTTCGTATCCAAACCAAGAGTCAGTGTGACTTGTTTTCAAGATGTTTCATAGGTAATGTTATGTAGCATTCTATAACTTATATGATGTTACATAACAACTATCACCCATGAGACCACGGTTCATATCGCAACCAAGAGTCAAATTTGTTTTTAAGATGTTTCATAGGTTACTTTACCATAAGTAACACTACTTAGTTACTTTGCACAACAACTTTCACCCACGAGACTGGGGTTCATGTCCAAAGAGTATACACTGACTTGTTATTAAGATTTTTTGTAGGTTATGTTATGTCATGTAACCCAGCATATGTTATATTACATTCACATGACTTTCACTTGTAAGATTGGGGCTCGTATTCAAACCAAGAGTTAATGTTGACTTCTTTTTAAGATGTTTCCTAAATTATGTTACACAACATTGCATAAGCATGGTAGGAAGGGTTACTTTAAAAATGTATTCCAATACAGTTGCTGATAACCTGATTTGTCAGTAACCTAATTCAAGTATCACAGTGTTAAAGTAATGTAACTTGATTACTTTCTGTTACTTTTAGATTACCTCATACCAAATGGTGACATTGTTCAATCATAAGATTAATTTTGTGTTATTTTTTAATACTATTTCCTGCTCTACAGTTTTCTCTACAATTCTCATTTTAATTGCTTTAATTTAAACACTGCTCTAATGTGTACCCCCTAAAAATGAGGGCCAGCCCTCAGAGCAACAGCTGGACCTCTTGCTACAGAGCTTTTATGACTGCTCTGTGGCACACTGCATATAAAAAGAGCTAGTCTGCCCTGATCTAATGTTCCATTATCAGACTAGACAGACATTACTTTTTATTGCATTTCTTCCGGTCAAATTAAAAAACCTGTAAAACTTAAACAGTAGTACAGTGGAAAGAATCTTACAATATCACATTTAAATGTTGCTGTTCTTTCCGTGCTCTTTACTATGGCCTACTACTAGTACTACTACTATACTCACAGCATGTAATATTTCCTTTCAAGCATCCATATCAGTATATGTTAGGTCTTAATTAGTTTAACTGGAATATTCGACAATTCTCCATTAAAAACAAATGAAAACAGAATAAATTCAGTAAAATAACTGCATGCTTCTTACTGCCACCATGCTGATGAATAAAGGCTTTTTGCACACTTGTCCACAGGAGGGTGCTGAGTTTCTCTAAATGACACAAACCCAGGAGCAATAAGCCAATAAAATCGGAGAAGAGGAAGAAAGGAACACATGTAAAATATACAGTTGTAAAAATATCATACAGGAATTTAGTGGAATCAACTAATCCTCTCCTATTAACTTAACATAAATATACAAGTTTTTTTTTAAATTTGAGTTAAAGTTGCAATATACTATATATATGTAAGAATTGGCTGTTGAATCCCAACACTGTGCTGGAAGCTTGAAGCACCAGGCAAGTGTGGTGTTTACAATGCCAGCACAAAAGCTTTGGACCACCAGGAGGGAGATGTTTTCAGGCCTGGGTCGTGGGGAGCCAGTGAGGTACAATGTGGTATAATGCAGGTACACAAGTCTTTGACAAAACTTCAAAACTGTAATTTCCTAACATTCTGCTGACAATTTTAGTCAATTTTTGAATGATTTAAAGTAAAATTCTCACATATAGCTCCTTTAATTAAACTTAGAAATTCTAGTATTTATTTATAGACAACTTCAGGACTTATAAATATGAGTTCTTCCAACTTGAAGTCTTTACTTGAAATGAGTTGAATAAGTTGAATGAATATACTGTACAGAGTTCAATCAAATCATTAAAATAAGCTTCTAAAGAAACATAATTAGCATATTAGCAGACATTCCAGCTTGCACTGTTTGAGAGTTAAAACTCTGTGAAGAATGAAGAACTGACTCTTCAAACTGAGAAAATGTACAAGTAAATCAGATTTGTTTGTCAGTGTGACTGATCATTTGTTGGTTCAACTTAATATCTTGAGCTTACTGGACATGTTTCCTTAAGTTAAACTGTTTTAATATCAACTTTATTGGAATAGAAAAGTTTGTTTTGATCTTTGTTTGTTTTGATTTGTTTCGATCATTACAAAATTGCCCCAACATGTCTTCAAATTCAACTTCAACTTAACAGTTCATTTAAGGCTGCCTGGACAACTTTTTAAAGTTAAAACAAGTAGTTTATTGTCACAGTTTGGTATTTTTATCAGTGTCATCTTTTCAGAATATAAAGCTAGAACATGATGAGACACTCAGAAAATACAGGTGTTTGTGTTCATCTGTCCAAACTTCAGCCGTCACAGCTTTGTGTTTCATATACAGCCGGTTGGTGCAGTGCAGTGACCCTGGAATCACAGCTGTTCCCATCAATGTCCCAGCGGACACAGTCAAACTGCGTCTGGAGAAGACCTTGATCTCCAGGGTGCCCCGTGCAGCCTTCTACAACCTGTCGGAGCTGCGCTTCTTGTGGCTGACCTACAACTCCATCACCTCCATCCACCCCAGCAGCTTTGTCAACCTGAAGGCCCTGCGAGAACTGCGTCTGGATGGAAACCTCCTGACCTCTTTCCCCTGGGAGGGGCTCCGGGACATGCCCCGCCTCCAGACTCTGGGTCTCCATAACAACCGTCTGTCCAGCCTCCCCGCCCATGCTTCTGTCTTCCTGCCCAACATCACCTACCTCGACCTGTCCAGCAACAGGTGTGTCCACACACTACACAACCATTACACTTACTGATGTACACTCTTAGAATTTAAAGTCCTAACTAGAACCATAAAGGCTTCTTTGGCTTCTCCCCATAAGAGAGCCCTTTTTGGTTCCTGATAGAACTTTTATAAAGGATCCTCTTGAAACCCTGAAAAGAGTTCTACCTAGAACTCAACATAAAGGGTTATACCTAGAACCATCTGTGAAAGGTTTCACCCAGAGATGAGAGGTTCTACAGAGAACCTTTCTATGGTGTAATGGTTCCACCCAGAACCCAAAGAACAGTTCAGTCTTCTAAGGGTGCTAACAAGACCCTACAGAGTGAGCTGTATTGAAAATGTTATTATATTCAAACGATTTGATCTAGAGCCACTCAGGGCGTTCTATTGAGAACCTTGTTATATTCAAAGGGTTTTATCTGGAAGTACTCAAGGGGTTCTACCCAGAGCCTTTTTATATCCTAAGGGTTTTATCTAGAGCCCACCCAGATGGTTCTACCAGGAACCTTTGTATATTGCAAAGTTTTTATCTAGAACCCACCTAGTGGGTCCTACCAAGAAACTTTTTCTATTCCAAGGGTTTTGTCTAGAACCACATAGGGGTTCTACCAAGAGCCTTTTTATATTCCAAGCCTTTTATCCAGAACCCACCCAGAGTGTTCTACTGTGTACCTTTTTATATTCCAATGCTTTTATCTTGATCGCACCCAGGGGTTTCTACCGTGAACATTGTTATATTTAAGGGTTTTATCTAGAACCACCCAGGCAGTTCTACTGAGAACCTTTTTATATTCCAAGGGTTTTATCTATAACTAACCCATATCTCTGTTCATCAGAATTACATAATTAGAAATGAATTATGCTTTAATGGCTTAGATAAAATTCTATAACTTTATGGATGAATATGCACATTAGTAACTTAGCTGTGTGAGGCGTGGCCCAAGTGGAACACTGACTTATGCAGGGGTGGAATGCAGCATGCACACAAACACACACACTATTGTACCATCTTCTCATATCTACTTTGATTACTAACATTACAGTATCTTACAGTTTCTTATCACTGTGTTTAAAACTTGTATTTCAAAGCTAAACAGTCCTACTAATCGATCGTGCCTCCATTGTACATCTGTCGTCAGGCCTTTAGACTCCTAAATTCATCCTCCACACTCCATCATGAAAAATACTTTTATTGTTATGATTTATTTTTTAAGTCATTTATTCATTTACTAGATAGGCTAAATTACCCTTGTGAAAAATTAAAAGTAGGCTACCTACAAAATGTCCATTTAAAAATACTCATCTCAAACAGTTGGTTCAAACTAAGCTCCCGCCTCTCAATGGACAGATAACCAGTCATACTAGAGGATAATGGGGTGGCACTTAGGGTGGCCCCTCATGCCTCCCGTCTAGAAACACCCCTGCATATAATGCCAGAGATCTGCTTTCTTGAAGAAAACATTTATTTTTCCCTGAAGGCAAATGTCTCCCGTCTGCTAATTAGGGGCCGGGCAGCCTAAGCTGCCAGGACCCTATTGTAATCCTGCATGTTCTTCTTCTTTCTTTCTTTCTTTCTTTCTTTTCTTTCTTTCTTTTCTTTCTTTCTTTCTTTCTTTCTTTCTTTCTTCTTCTTCCGAGGAAGTCCTACTTCCCATGCACGAAAAATGACCAAACTTTGCACAAAGGTCCAGTCCCATGTCAGATTGCCTCAGCTGCAAAAACAGGCCAATAGTCCTGATGGTGGCGCTACAGCAAGCCTCTAAAGTTCAAAATTTTGAAAATTCATAACAAATCAACCATATGTGCTACAGATTTACAACTTTCACCACAATGTAGCCCCAATACTGAAGAATCTTTTGTACATTTAAACCTATTGCAAATTATGAAGTCCATCACTCTGTTTTTTTCAAAAACTGCAAAACCTATCTCCTCCCACAATTTTTGCTCAATTGGCACCAAACTTGCTACAGAGCATCTTCAGACTGTCCTACACAAACGATCCACACAGATTTTTGATTTATCAAAAATTGAGCCTACAGTGCATCAAAATGTTTGACTGTAAACGGTATTATAAACATATACTTGCAAATTCTTGCTAAATACATTTTCAATGTTCATGAAAAAAAAGGACAAAATTTTGGAGTCATGGTAGATGATGTTTGGAAAATATCAGAATTTTATCTCAAAAACTGAATTTTTTACAGCATTTTGAATTTCACTCTCATGCGAACAATTGGAGTCAATGCCAAAATGGCATTTTTAAACATCAGTTTTTCACTTTTGGAGCCAATAAATCATTGTTAAAAACTAATGACCAACATCTCCATGCTGTTTAGATGCAATTTGTGTATTTTGGGATTTTTGTCTCAATAACTGAATTTTTGACAGCCATTTGAAATCTGCCTTTACATGCTAACAGCTGCTGTCTTGCACACAGGTGACTGACTTAGTCAATTTGTGAAGCTACAAGTGGTGTTTCCATTTGCCAATTAGCTCAGTGAGATAGAGGATGGTTCTTGGTGTTGAAGGTTTTGAGTTCAAGCCTCGGCTTGTACAACATTTCCATATGAGAAATCTACCCAAACTTTTCACAAAGGTCCAGTCCCATGCCAGATGTCCTCAACTGGAAACACAAGACAATAGTCCTGATGGTGGCGCTACAGCAAGCCTCTAAATTTCAAAACTTTGAAAATTCACAACAAATCAACCATATGTGCTACAGCTTTGGAACTTTCACTTTGAAATGTGCTTTTCCATGGCATGGATGGCTGCTGCCTGGCACCCTGATCCTTGACTTAGTCAATTTGTGAAGCCACACATGAACTGTCACTTGCCAATTAGCTCAGTGAGATAAAAGACAGACTTCAGTGTCAGAAGTCGTGAGTTCGAGCCTCAGCTAAGGCAGGATGGACTTTCAAATGTGAAAGCCTTATGTTGAGGTATCATGCTATGTAGAGACTGCTAAGATTTAAATAATTATGATTCAGGGAGTTTTGGGAAGAGACAAATACTCTTTATCAACACGTTTCCCTGTTATCCCTTGTCTCTTTTCCCTGTTTATTTGGCTTAGCTATCAGTCAATATGCAGAGTCTCTTGTGCCAGAAATTGTGAGTTCAAGCCTCAACTGATGTAAAATGCACATTAGAATGCCACCTTTTTTTCATCTTCCTACACTCTGCTTGTTGCTCAGAATTGCCTAATTTTGCCTAAAATTGCCCGGCCCCGACCATTGCTGCGCAGCAGCTATAATTGCACTTGTATTACCTCTTCCTGCCAACGCTATACTAGTGGCTTATGAAGATGATCTTTATCATGACATGCTTCATGAACATCCCCAGAGTCATGTCAAGTTTTTTTTTTTTTTGTCAGAACTGACCCTTCCTGCAAACAGCAACTATCCAATCACAGATTAGCAACCAACCAGGGTGCCGCAGACCTGTCAGGCTTTGTATTTCTCTACGTATTGGCTCTAAGAAGAGCGATACTCAGTGTTTCATGAGTCCGGATGCTGGCTTCCTTCTTTGCACGTGTGGGGAATGGATTAAATTATTTTTATCTGCTCTGATGTAAGCTGCAAACGTGAGCATGTCTTGCTAACTAATGCAGCTTACTAGCTGCAGTAGCATTGCCTCTAGCCAAACTTGTGTTAGATACCAATGCATTTGCCAAACTAATGGCTTATTCGCAGAGGTTACATTGGGATTAGTTATGTTTCCTCTCCTCTCCTCAGGCTGACTATATTACCTGCTGAGCTGCTGGACCTTTGGTTTCCTCTCCCAGGACAACAGGGAGGACCAGTTCAAAGAAGAATTTTGGGTACAGTATGTTTTGGAGCAACACAGAATCACATTATATTCTATTGCTAATAATGTAGCTACATTTGATTTAGTTCAGCCAAGACATAGTGAAGATGCAGCCATTTCAAACAGGAGACAAGCATAGGGTATACAAGACTGATGTACATTCAATCCTCGGTGGACCCATTAATTTAAGGTAGCTGTCAATCTTTTTGTCACTGTTAAGAGGGACTCCTGTCTGCAGTGTAGTTCATACACTTAACTGATAAACCACAGACTTATACTCTCTCTATTTCTACCCAACATCACAAGAGAATGATGTAGTCAAAAGTCAAAGTCAAATTATCCTGGATACCTAGGTCTCCATGACAACCCCTGGTTGTGTGACTGCCAGATCTCCATGGTGATGTCCTTGTCCATGTCCCTGGGGAGTCCTGTAGTCCTCATGGACCAGCTGCTGATATGCAGCAAGTCTCTGGGTCAGTCAGGGATGCTGCTGACCCAGGTTCAGCTGTCCCGCTGTATGAGGCCTTCAGTCCAGCCTGCAGCCACCAGGGTCATCTCTCCACTGGGCAGCAACGTAATCCTTCGCTGTGATGCCACCGGCTACCCTACACCAACCCTGACCTGGATCAAAAACCTCTGCCTACACTAGTAAGCAATCCAGAGTCATTGTTCGGTAATGAAGTTTACTAACATCTGAGCATCAGTCAAGTCAGGTTGCTGTTTGGTTCTCTTTACAGCTTGTTGCCAACAAGACATCCTTGAGAGCTCTGACCAGCTGCCCAGGAGTTTGGAGAGTTGTAAGTGTTGCTATCCTGTCTTTCTTTGAGACAGACACAAATCTAATACTCTTGTCATGGCACTGGTGCAATGATTTGTTGTAGGCCTAGGGGATTTAATTACCACTGAGCCTTTTGGCTGTAGCTACTAACTTCAAAACATACCTCATTGCCTTGGTTATTAATCAACAGGCAAGAATGTAAGTCAGCCCTAATGAGGTTGGCTAGCTTTCTGCCATCGCTCCAGTTGTTCCCCACATTGGGCTTGGGTGGTATCTACTTTGTCATACCTTCATATATAGACAGTATTTGTATACCCTGGTATAACAGATACCTTGACACCGCCCAAGCCTACCCCACAGTGTCACTTACTCGATCCTGTGGCAGGGAGGACAATACACAGTAATACATCGAAACCATTCTGGTGTTAAGCATTAACATGTAGGCCCTTGGAGACAGTAGTGACCATCAAAATACCACCTAATCAGTCCTGGTCAGGTGCAGGTTTTTATTTTACCATTGTGGTATTATTTATTTGCTGAGATCTGAGAGGTTCATGTATGTTCACAGCTAGCTCTTTCTGTAGCATACTGTGTTAACGTGAATTAGTTCTCCAGCAGAATGCTTGTTACTGCTTGGATTCTTTATGAGGAGAGCTCCCTAAAACAGCCAAGCTTTTACCAAAAATAACAAAAAAAAAACCCAAAAAACCATGTGATATAATTGGTCAATTCCATGGCTTAAGGGTCTTTGAATGAAATATTCTTTTTGGTCTGGTATACGCATTGCATGGTGTGAAAAGAGAAGGAGACAGTACAGCCAGTTGTTAGTTCTTGAGAGCTGTCAGTAATGCATAAAACAGAGGTGTGCACTTAAGTCATATGATTTGGACCTGAGTCAGACTTGAGCCACAAGTACGATGGCTTTAAACTCAAATTGACAAAATCCAAACAGATTTACAACTTTAACACCAATGACTCATGATGTCACTTGAGCCCTTTGACTTGAAAATACCTGATACCTACCCTCAAGCCCAAAGATTAAAAAGTCTCTTATTAAAGTGTGAATCCACACATTAATTCATTTCCCTTCAGTTCCCGAATCAACTAACATCAACACTGTTCATTCTCAGTAAGTCACCATTTAATTCCCCAGATCCACTTTGTTTGAAACAATCCGACAACATCTAACACATTGCAAGAGAGAACCATGAAGAACTGTTGTTACATTACATAAAAAGTATACAGGGGTCAAAGAAAACAAATTCCAGTATGCAAAACATGGGGCTCGAAAATTACTGAGACACAACTTCCAACGTTTTCGACATTTGAAGTTGCATGAAGTCAAGGTTCAGTTGTTAAAATGACTATCAGAGTTGTGCACTAATAATCTTCCAAACCTAAAAAATTTAGAAAAACCTTTTGTTACCAGCAAATTTCATTGCTTTTCTTCCACTCTGATATCCAACTTGCTAAAGTGTCTGAAAAGCAAAATATTGATGTCCCACACAGACAGACAAGAGACATCACTGATTCAGTTACGAAAATGTCTACAAAGAAGCTTTGAAGAATAGAACTACTGCTCAACAATACTGAAAGAATTTATCGTGTGCAACTGAAAACCTGTCATTACAGCCATATATTTGTCTTCACAGAAGATGTTTTGGTTGTGTCTAGAAGGGAACCCAAGATATGCAAAACTCATGCGAGATTTGTACGTGATTTTCCTTCATTATGCAAACTAATTACGTTTTACGTTTTTTTGTGACAACTCTGGTTAAAATCTGGGTAGGTTTAGGGACAAAAACACTTGGTTCGGGTTTGGGAACAATCATTGTTTGGGTGAAAATGATGACTCTAGTAAAATCTTCCAGATGCCCAACATTTGAAGTTACACAAAGTCGATACTCAGTTGTTAAAATGGCATCACATTTGGTGAAAAGCGCATTATGACTTGTTTAGGACACGAAACTCAAAGTTGAGACTTGACTTGAGACTTGTAAGTCTTGAATTTGGCCTTGATTTGGGACTTGAGTGCACCAACTTGATACTTACTTGTGACTTGCAAAACAATGACTGGGTCCCACTTCTGGCATGAAATGTTGAGTTGAGTTCAGGTCTCAAATTGGGAATACCCTTGGTTTTAGATTGGTCTAGTCTTAAAGAATGCCTGTCTAAACCTGTAAGCTATACTTTGGCCAAAAAGTATAGTATTAAGAGAGCTAAGATTGTTTTTATATTTCAGTTATGCAGGAGTCTCCTCGAGTGGGGGTCCGCTGGTCAATAATCAGCCTCAATGGGGTGTCATACAAGGATGCTGGTGAATATCGCTGCCAGGCACGGAACATGGCAGGAATATCTGAAGCCCCAATCAAACTTAAGGTGGTGGGAGTCACAAGAATATCCCGTCTTCCAAAGAGGAAGTCCCAAAAGACTCCACCCAAATCATTACCAAAATACAGGAAGCCAAACCAGAATACAACTACAACCAGCACGCCCTCAGTGAAGGAGAACCAGATACTCCAAAACATCACACCACCTTCCACTAACAAGACCCAGATTTCCCCTAATCTTGTGTCCATGGTGTTAGACAAAAGGCGCAAAATTTCCTTAGCAGATACGAAAGAAAAGACCCAGACATCTGTCAAGTCTACACCTGAGCCCCCAGGAAACTCTACACCTGCTCTGTTGTCAGAAACACTTGTATGAGATACACTGAGGGTTAGTCACTTGGTTTATTTCAAGAAGAGGTGGGGATCACAAATAAAATTTCTTTGTTTGTGAACCTCTAGTTATAGTCCCTCAGGCTTTTTTGGGGGGTCATTTTGAACTGCAGAATAATGCACAATTTGATGAGATAACCTGCAAATTTGACTTGTTTGTAAAAAAAAAACCAAAACAATAAAATGTGTGACATAGAAACTTTGATGTACTGTCTGTGATGTTCATGAACTATAGTTTTCTAAAGGGATGTTTTGAAACCTGGAGTTTGGATTTACAGCAGATTACCTGCCTGTGGATCAGATCCAGCCTACAGGAAGAACCCCAGCTTATTATTAAATGTGAGCCACATTCTCATTTTTTCATTTTTGATTTTTCTCCATTTATGTTAGTCTTCTGGTTGTAACCACAATTGCATTCCCTCCAAAGAAAAGTGAGTACTCTTTCCCCAATGTTCCTGTTTAAACGCCTAGCTCAAAAAAGGAGAAGTGAGGATGACTTCCAGTATTCATCACGAATTCATATCTAAATGTAATATGATCTGTGACCACTAGGTGGCACCAGTGATACAATATGTTAACTCACTGTGCCACATGGACTTTGTAACAAGTATACCATACATATTATCTGTTTTTGTAAAATGTTTCCATTGAACAAAGTCAAAGTGACACGCAGTAAGAATGAAAAGTATTAACAACTCATATTTTAAAGTTACTAAGTCACTTAACAGGCATGTTTGTTCCACAGCCTCCACTTCCAGATACACTGTCATCTGTTACTTTTGGCAAAGTACAAAAAATAATGATTACATATTTCACCACCTAATGATGTAGGGGCAAACTACTAGCCTGGCTCTGTCCAAAATTTGAAAAAGAACAACAGATCCAAAGCTCACAAATTAACACAATGTATCTCGTTTGTTTAATCTAACAGAAAACAGATGTGGAAACTACAATTACACAGTGGTTTTGGTGCAAGTTGTGTGGTTGCTGGAACGTTTGCACTGTGGTTCTGACTTTTAGTACATTACTGGTACATTTGTGTCTGGGTTAAACAAAAGACATGCAACATGCTAAAGCCATACTTGCCAACCTTGAGACCTCAAATATAGGGAGAATTTTTAAACCATCCCCCAGAAGAAAATTACTTTTATAGACTTTGTTTTTTGCATTCTGGTTACTTTTAAAGAGATTAAATAAAAAATTAATAAGTACACATTGTTTTTTGCAAAAAAGATGCCTACAGGTGATGTATATCTGACATGTATTAGCTGGACTGGGACCACAGTATTTAGCCTCACCTTGTCCTATTTCAAATTTGATTACAGTGACAGAAAATGAATAGAAAAAAGAAAGGAAAGCAAGGTGTAAGTGACTCTAGCAAAGCTAGCTAACTAACATTAGCAATCTGCTTCTGTACCAAATCTCTTCAGAATTCAGTGAATATTAACTGGCTATACTGGATATTTCAGAGCACTAGTTTCAGTTGTTTACCACCTGGCTAGAACCCCAAGCTATTAAGCATTAAGAATACTGAGGGATGTAGCTAATGCAATATTAACTTTGTGTGGGATTAAGGGCATGTGGTATTCCTAAGTTATGTTTTTGCTTGTGATAAACAATGACCAGACAGGCCAAACAAAGCTATGTAGCTAATTAAGTTAGGCCTATGTTACATCTGTGTTAACTAAAGTCATCTCCGACATAAATATGCTGCAGTACTGCTCTCTCATTTGTGTGAAATGTGACAACATATAGAGAAGAAGCTGATTTCCTTGAGCATGTGAGCCATGAGCACTCAGCACATTACTTTAAGAGTGCTAATTTTGAGTTTGAAAAGATAGTTGCACATCAAATATGCAGTAGGCCTATAACATTTTACCAAGTCTTGTGTGGTTGGAGTGTGGTGAGTTCCTCTCTCTCTGGCTTGCTTTATCACTCTTTTTCACACTGGGAAAGTGTCTGGTTTCATACTAATTGGCTGTTATGCTATATACTTAGAAGAAAAATACACGTATACCATTGGTCTGGTCCTGGTCTTGACTCCGCCTCACCTTCTGTGGTAATGACTTGGTCTCAGCCCTCAAAGTCTTGGGCCTTGTTTTATTCTTGAAACATTCTGGTGTTGGTCATAACTTTGTGTTGACTTTGACAATTCTACACTTTTGCTCTGTCTCACTTTATAAGTGTGACTAAATGTGATTTAAAAAAACATGCCATGTCCAATATGGTAGAAGGTTCTAAGATGTTCTTTGAGGCTTATTGCTCCTCTAAATTAATTTGAAATCTTTTAAGTTCTACCAGCAGAAAGATGATGTATAATTATTGTGATATACTGACATAATGTAACTGTTTATGTGTCCCGGGACAAAGATCTTGTGCTGGCAAGATCATCAGTGTTGGGTGACATTAGATCTGATTCAACAGGGTTTTATGTCTTGTCTCTCATGCAGATCTTTGGTGTAGATCAAGGATTAGGGGCCATAAAAAATACAATTACCTTATCTCTGTGAAACTTTCAAAGACAATAAAGATACAACGTGAGGAAGAAGCTCAGGGTCAGGCTGGTTGCATAAAATGGTCTGCTGAAACTTCTTTGAAAGTTTAGCTTCTGTAGAAACAAAACAAAATATTTAAAACCCATCCCCTAGTTGCTGCAATGATCAAGTGACAGAACCAACAGAACAGTGACTTTAAGACAGATAACACATTAGTCATTTTTTGTAAACATTTTTTAAATAATACATGTTGGGAGAGAGTTGGTGCCCCAAGTTCAAGAGGAGGAGTTCAACTATCTTGGGGACTTATTCACAAGTGAGGGTGAAAGGGAGTGTAGGATAGAGAGGCAGATTCGTGCAACACCAGTGGGGAGCTTACCAGACCACTGTGGTAAAAAGGGAGTCTGAGGGGGAAGCTCCCAATTTACCAGATGATCTACATTCCAACCCTTACCCATGGTCATGAGCTTTGGATGACCACAAGAATAAGACTGTGGGTGGGTGACCAAAATGGGTAAGCAAAGCAGGGTGGTCGGGCATTGAAAGGAGTAAGTTGAGGTGGTCTGAGCCTCTGATAAGAATGCCTCCTATTGGCACCTCCCTGTAGAAGTTGTCCAAATACAACCCATAAATAAGAGACCCTAGAGTAGCCACTGCTGGGCAGAAAGACATCTGAATGGCCTTGCTTTGCCTGCTGCCTCTACGACCAGGTCCTGAGTAAGTGGTGGCAAATGGATGGATGAATGGATGGAAGCGTTACATGTAAGACAGTAAATCAGAATCAGTGGTCACCTGGGAATGCCCTTTGGCACCTTCAACTTTTGCTGATAGCTCTGAAGTGAACACAAACACAGCAGCACTGAAAATTCAGGGAATGAACAAAGTAGTAGAGAAAGCAGTGCAGCAGGTGAACTAACAAGTATGGAGGGTCAGCGATAGTCCTATATAAGATCACACACAGAGTGCCAACAAGTTCATGAGTAATCTATTTTTCTAGAATGGAACTTAAATGCATGGAACAGAAATGTAAGGACAGAACCAAACTGATCTTTTGTGAGCCAAGTGGGTTTTTTGTCAAAGCAAACAATCTTAGTTTCCAATATTAACATAGGTTAAAAAGGCTTTCTGAAGGTCTCATATGGACTAAAGGGTACTAACATTTTGTGAACGTCGGTATTTAACATCTTGGATGCAAGGTTGATCTTACACACGGTCCAGACATGTTGAATATGAAGATCGTTTTCTTGCTTTTCTTTTATAAAGACAAGAGTGTGTAGATGAGAGTATGAAGGTTGTTTGTCTTTCATGCAGCTCTTTAGTAGAGATCAAGGATTTGGAGCCATAAAAATTATGAGTGTCACAAGTGCCTTATCTCTGTGAAACTTGCAAAGACAATAAAGATACAACAGACTATGAGGAAGACACTCAAGGGTCAAGCTGGTTGCATAAACTGGTCTGCTGAAACTCCTTTGATCCTTCAGTTTTTGTAGAAACAAAAGCCATGGTATCACCACCTGTGCCAGCCCTGACATGTTCATTACCATCTGCCTTTTACTGGATATTCATATCCATATTATAAAGAATAGATAGGTGACAAATTAAAGGAAAAAAATGAATACAGATGTTTCCATATAGGCCATGAGGGCTCACTGAAAACTGATGAAACTGTGCCTTCACAGTCACCAGATCTCAACCCAGTTGAACACTAAAGGATGTTAGTATGGAGTGAGGAGAAAACTAAGTAGGAGTAGCCTTTCTCAAATTGATACACCAATGCCAAATTTCCATCATATTTTACAATTTTTCCATTGTTTTAGGTTTGACATTAATCTGAATTAGACTGCCAAGCAGGCAACCTGCAAGGCTTTTTTGATCTTTAGGCCAAAAAAGCTACTCTGTGCTGTCCCTGAAAGTGGCTTATTCTGAGTGAAAAGTCCCTTTTTGCCCTGTTGCCACCAGGCCCATAATTTCATCTTCCAGTGTCTCCCCAGAATCTCCCAGTCGCTGGACTCTTGCTGATTAGGCTTTGGTTTGTGAGCCTGCAGTCTTCCTGTTCTGAGCCAGACAGCCCCCCCACCTGCCTGTCCTGTGCTGGCTAATCCACCACCTGCCTGTCCTGATCCTGCATTCCCTGAACCTCAGGAGCTTTCCATGGAACTACTGAGCAGCCAGTGGCCACCATCTGAAGGGACTGGCCCAGCACTTTGCACAGTGTCCTGTGGAGGCCACAGGAAAATATGTGTTCGTCATGGCACCGATGGGAGACTCAGAGACTCAAGTGCCCAGTGCTACAGAGCTGACACCTGTTCTTGGTCCCCAATTTGAGGTCTAGCCAACAACTGTTACTGAGTCCTGGTTGGCAGTCTGGCGACATCTCCTCCTGCTTCCCTGTCAGGGGCCTGCCTGACACCTGTTCCTGGTTCCCTATTAATGGCCCGGCCTACACCTGCTCCATGCTCCCAGTCGGCGGCCTGACCAGCACCTGTTTCTGTGCTGCAGTGGTCCTCGGTTCCTGCAACAGTCTCCTGTTTCTTAGGTTCCACTAGCCTCCGTCCTGCACTCCAGCCTCATCACTGGCAACATTCCGGCCTATGTCACCAGCCTTTTTGCTTGCCTGCTTGCCTGACTGTCTGCTTGCCTGTTACCCCTAAAATGAACAGGATTTTTAGTACAGAAGCATGAAATAATTCCTCCCAATTTGCATTTCTATTGAGTGTATAAATGTTTCATTCATTTCATTCATTCATTCATTTACTCCAGCTATAAATAGATACAGCAAACCATGGGCTAATCCAGCCAGAGGGCACCCTGAATAGTTCCTTGAAGTTAAGAATGAAATGTTTCAGTGGGTGACCCCCAAGGGCTGTTCACACTGCACTTAGCCCCAGGCTAAGTGAGCCGTTAGCCCTAGGCTAAGAAAGCTTTCACACTGGCACAATCCTGGAACATTTCAAAGTGGGCTAACCTTGACTTTAGCCTAGGGCTTGCTGGCCCTGCTCCAGAGCAGGGTTAGCCCTGAGTTTGTGGGGTTATCCTCTGAAAATTGACTAAACCCTGGTCTTAAAAGTGCCAGTGTGAAATGGGGCTAAAAGAGCAAAGGAGTAGTCATGGAACATTCTAACGCATGCATGTCAGTTGGTGTACTAACAAACATGTAACCCAGGGCTAGTAGAAGTGCTGTGTGTATCATGTAGCCCAGTGCTTAGCTTAATCTTGGCTTAACAATATGTGTGTGAAAAGTTAGCCCAAGGTTACCCCTTAGCCCAGGGTTAAGGATAGCCTAGGGCTAAGAATATTCAGTGTGAAAAGCCCTACAGACTGATGTTTAAGGAGGTTATGAGGTGATAAACAACTTATCTAAGTGGAAAGCAATGTGTGTACATGAGTGAAGATGAAATTATAGGTATACACAAGTAAAATTACATATACAAGTAAAAAAAAACATTTCCACAATATCCACACTAAATGCTGTGGTCATCTTTCTGCGCACCAAATGTAGTTAATCCTATTACTGCGGCTCAACCAATACAATCATTGTTTTTTTTCTTTTTCTGTTGCCAAGTCACTCTGTTGTAATCACTTTTATGCAATAGCAGGGGCAGTCAAGTTCAAACAACAGACCCCCCCACCCCCCACCACCCACCACAAACACACACCACACACACACACCACACATACACACACACACAGTATGTATCTGCAGTCTGCAGCAGGAGAGATTCGACTTTGTCATTTAAATCACTCTAACAGAGATTCAAACCAACACACACACACAGGCACAGTGGTTCACTTATTTTTAAAGTTAGTTGCAAACATTGGCTTTATGTTCTATTTACATCCATATACAGAAAGAACACATGAAGCATTTTTGGAATACAACACATGAAAGTTGAACTTTAACTGTTGATTTACAGGCAGATTGTAGATGTTTAACAGGAGGAGGCGTGTTAACAGCTCAGAGGACAAAATAAATCTCTCACTCAGTGTGTGAGATTCTCTCTGTCAGACAGATTTCCTCTCCTCACTTCTCCTCCTCTTTCTTCTCTCCACCCCTCGGCACAGCAGAGGCAAGCTTGGATCGGCTCACACAGCTGATCTGAATACTGTAGCTGTGACTTCAGGTCAGCCTCAGAGCAGCGTGTTTGGAGGGAGCCGTGTTTTAGTGCAGTGAGGTGTTCAGGGTTGGAAGTCATGGTTGAGAGTCTGGACTTTGAGAAACAGGAGAAGCGTTACTGCATCCGCACTAAGCATGTAGTCATCATCTGTGTGACGGTCGTGGTGTGCTGTTTGGCGGTGGGCCTTGGGGTGGGCCTCTCCAGGTCAGACACCAGCACCACCACCACCACTCCCAGCCCCACCACCACGAAAGCCCCCACAACACAGCCCCCTCCTCCACCTGGCAGGGGGCCCTGCAAGCCTTCCCCTGACTCCAGCGGGGACTGGAAGAATTTCCGCCTGCCTGACTACGTGAAGCCGGTCCACTATGACCTGCACCTCGAGCCGAACCTGGACGACGACACCTACACCGGCACCGTGGACGTCCACGTGGAGGTCACCAAACCTACCCGCCACCTGTGGCTCCACATCAGGGAGACGTTCGTCAGTGAGGCGCCCAGGCTGAAGATGCTGAGTGGTGAGGGAATCAGAAGGAGGTGGCGGTGAAGAGCTGCTTCGAATACAAAGATCAGCAGTACGTGGTGACGGAGGCCACCGAGGAGCTGCCCGTCACAGGCCCAGGAGAGGTGTACGTGCTCAGCCTGGACTTCCAGGGCTGGCTTAACGGCTCTGTGGTGGGATTCTACAGGGTCATCTACACCGAGAACGGGGTCACCAAGTAAGTTCTTCGATTTGATTTGATTCTGTCGTAAACACATATGCACAACACACTCCTTTATCAACAAAACAAAAACAAAAGAAAGTGGCATGTGCATTGTTTTTTTAATTTAAAATATGTCCAAAACCCTCAGAGGTGACAAAAGTGCACACATTCTGTACTCAAGTAAAAGACAGACAGATACTCTGGTAAAAGTGAAAAAGTTCGGCTCTGAAATGTAATCACTGTCTAAAAGTAAAATGTATCCCTCTGAAGGACATGTATCAGCTGTTTTGTCTCATACATTGTTTTGTCTGTCAGTCTTATATTTGTTTGCTTGTATTTTTCCATCTTTTTTATTATTACGTCTTTCACTGTTTTTTCTTGTTATGTCTCTTTTGCCTTGTTAAGTCTTTTGGGGACTTTACGTCATTTTTGTCGTGTTACCTTAAATACTCAAGTAAAGTACAGATACCTGAAAAATCTACACAAGTATAGTAACAAAGTATTTGTTACTTCCCACCTCTGAAAACCTTAGTATGAAACTAATAGTACACAAGGTGCATACTATTTCCAGGGAAATATTACAGTATGTAATCCCTGAACACTACACCACCATAAATATCCCACAATGCAATGCAGTAGTGATGACAAAAGCATAACAGACTAAGGCAGACAGACCACGTTCTGGCGTAACATCAGTAATGCTTCCAATTAAATCTAAGTAAGGTTTCACTTTGCTAGGCAACTTGACTCAAACTACTCAGCATTTATAAGCATTAGCATTTTGTGTGTAACACTTTTAATTAGGACCTAATCTATAATGCATTATAGGAGTATTCATAGTTAATAATGCATTCATAATGCTTTACACTGTAATTTGATTTAAGAAAAAATAACTCAAAATCTACTCATTATCTTTTTGTGAGCAGTGGATAAGTGGTTGAAAGTTCTGGAAAAAGCGAACAATTTGACTTTTAAAAAAATGTTTCACTTTTTTTTTCCAAATTCAAGAATGAACTGTTCAGCTCGGCTGAAATAATGATTAAAACAGAGGGTTATAACTACTTTGACCCTAAATTTCTATCATATTTTCCTTTATTAGCTTTCAAGCTATAAAAGCTTTAACACTATCACATATTTTGTATCTATTTCTAACAATCTACTGAAGCTTTTCATGTTCTTAATTTAGAGAACTGTTATCTGTATCACCAGGAGACCTCATATGATTTAGAACATGTCTGCAAGTGAAGTCTGTATTTTACTCAAAATTACTGACATTATATCCTGGACACGACATCAGGGTTCTGCGTAACATTAACAAAGCCTCTTTTCTTCAGCAGCCACATTAATAACACAGTTTAGAGTTGTTTTGCTCACTCTCTGCACGTGTTCCAAACATAAACACACCTTTGCAGCTCATTTAGATCAGGTAACACATGATTTATGGCTGTACTTGAATATGACGACCTTTTGTTTGCTCCTGACCTTCTCTGTCACCATCGCTTATTATAAACAAACTCACAGCTATGTACTGCTCTTCAACATGTTATGAGCCGCAATCAAATTTTATACTTGTTCAGTTAGCTGACAACAGATGTTTTTCACCTTAGGAGCTCTTTTAAGGGCTAAGATGCTTCGCTAATAACTTTTATCTTTACCAGCATTTAGTCTTAACTTTAAGAGGCAATTCTTAGAAAGCACTTGGAGCAACTCTTTGCACTAGCAGGCTTTGTGAATACAGCCCCAGGCGTCTTGGGGGTTGACTTATCAGAGGAGTAATCCAATAAGCCTAAAGCTTTATGAAACAGGGCCAAAATTCTACAACTCATAAGCAACCAGCAATGACTGATGAGGATCGATGTTAGTCTATTACAGCGTGTTTATAGTCTGGCAGCAGCATCGTATAGCAGCTGCAGACAGGAGAATAAATAGAGATACAGTGATTAAATCTGCTATAAATCATTTTGAGAATGACCTGTGCAAGAAGTCCAAAAACATCATTCATAGGATGGAGTCAGTCGTTCCATGGAGTGATATCACTGTATCAGTTTTCAGTTAATAGTAACGCCTTCACTTCACTTTCATCTTTATTTGTCCTCAAAGGGAAACTGTTTTTGCAGACATGGATATTCTTGACAAGTGGAACAAGTCATGTCCTATCAGATGCGTCTCAACCAAAAACATGTCAACTCTGTAGCCCTTTTAAAGCAAAGCTAAATAAGAATTATGGTTTTAAAAATGTGTAGTTTGATTAGAATTAAGAGAACTCTGAGCAAATTTAAGAAATAAAATGGCTGCTCACTATGACAATACTGTGAAATGAAAAAAATTAACATATTGTCAACTCAGATTTTCCATCTGACCAAACTGTCTACATTTAATTAAAAAAATTAATCACTAGGAGGTTGGTCCATTACAAGGTTTAATAGCCAAGAGTTAAAACTTTTAAAACATATTATCCAGCATAACTGAAGAGTAAAAATCTAAACCTCCTCAGTCTTAATTCTCAAGAATGTGTGTAGACTCAATGTATGATTTGGAAAAAAGGGTAATGAGACATTTTATGAAGGCAGAACAGTTGCTGTTTGGCCTTTCTGAGCACACACTCAGACTTGCCACTGGTCGCTGCAGGAGCTTGCATCACCCACATCTACAGTGTTCTCCTGCTGCCAGGGCAACAGTCCATCAAATTTATTGAAAACATCAGTGTGGAAGCACTCCAAAAACATTGAGAGTTTTTCTGACTGTGTTTACAAAGGTGTTTACATCTCCAAGGATTGAGTCGTACTCTCTCCAAATTTTCCCTCTCTTTTTATCTAGGACCTCTGCATTTGATTGAAGTAACAATAAAACCAAACTTTAGCAAAGATATATCATTAACAAAGGGCTAAAAATCAGGTTAAAATTGCTCTGATCAGAGGAATCTAGGTTGATCATTCCAGTTGATCATTCTGGCAGGATCCTGAAACCAGACCAGGTATCTCAGTGATCTGTGAAGTTACAGTCATGACTATTTGTGCACATAAAGATCACAGATCAGTCACTGGTTACTAAGCTATCATCAGCAGCAATCATTAACTCGCAGTCAACATATTAATAAATCATTCTAATGACTATTTTAAGATTGTGTAAAGGGAAAGGGGAGTTTCTCTTCTGAACATATTATATATGTTAGAAAATAGTTGCTGAAAATGTGAAAGAACTGAGAACTATGAAGTACTGAATTGTGGAGTTGGACCTGAAACATGGCTCAGTGACGTAGCAGAGCAATGGTCCACCAACACTATATAAGCCCCATGGACTGACACACAAAAAACACCACCTCAACCTCCTTAATGGTCAGTTTTTAACGTATCTTCAGCAACTCTCTCAGTCCAAATCAGCCCAGCAGTTCACTTCAGCTCATTTCAGTTCCAACAACCCGACACAAAAGAAAAAAAAATACCATCCTGTCACCGTCCTCTGGCTCTGGTGGCTCAAACATGTCTGGACATGTCCAATAAAGCTGCTAGACGGAGTGTCCATGTTTCAGGTTGTTTCAGGTTCTGGTCATGGTGGTGTTTGACACTGAGACAGCGGAGTGGACACGCCCCCAGAGTTTCAGAGCAGAGAAAACTGCAAGAGAAACCTAATTTTATCCACTTAGTGATTAATCATTCATAATTTCTCTGGGTGGTTAATAACACATTTCTGGAGTGTTGCTTTACACAATCTTAAAGTTGGCTGGTACACTGTATATCCTATAAAATCACACAATTTCATCAAACAAAAAGTGACGGCACAATTTTTCATTAGGACACTTTTAATGTCCAAGTTAGAGGGTTCATTCTTGCACTTGGAAGTAGTAATTTGTCAAGTCAATGCCAACTCAAGGTTTGGTTATGCTAGAGTGCACTAAAGAACTATGCAGGACATTCCTACATCCATTCATCATCATCTACCTGAGCTGTATCTCCCTGCAGTTGACACTGATTGTGTTGTCCATTTAATTCAATTCTTCTCTCTCTCATTACTTGGAAAACAAGTGAAAACTCTCTGAATTTTGGTATGTATTTTCCAACTGACTCTTTATAAAGTGTCGGCAAAATGTCAGTCAAACATCTGCCACCGCATTTTGTTTTGTTGGGTTGGTTATCCCTAATCCAGTTCTGACAATAGCCTGCCAGAGCTTTCTGTGATTGGAGCAAAAGTCCAAACCATCACAAAAAATGTTTTTCCTATTTGATCTGGACCAAGACCACCTCTTTCAGTCGGACCAAGGTTAGGCTGGCCTGGACCGTGGTCCAGGGGAGGTTTCACACCTGTAATTTTGGTTTGGATCAAACTGAAAAGTCACAAAGTCTGGCCTAAATGAGGCAGGTAGGTGTGAAAGGGCACTTAGAGGCTCTTACTGGAGTTTAACAGAGTCTTCATCAGTTTATGGACTTGGCTCAGTTGTCATGGAGATGCTATGGTTGAAATCCAACAGCTACTGAGCTGTTACATGATCCATTTCCATGAGGTAACTCAGTGGGAAAGCTCCTGGAAAGCTTTAACTGGCCCTTGAGTTGGGATTGTTTACTCAAATAAGAACACACTGCAGCTCCTGCTGAATTTAATCTTGGTTTAGTTTTTTCTTTAAATTAATACTAAGTTAGATTTTGATTAAAGTGATACTCTGACCAGCATCTTCAACTGTAGGTAGCTGCTGCATGGAGAGCAGCTGCTGGGCTCAGCTTGGATACATGTCAGTTACGATGGATTATGATCATGACACTTGTTTAGACTACAGGAAAAATGACCAAAACTTTCGTGGAAATTTTCAAGCCACTCCAGAGGCATAATCCACTTTATCCGTGTATGTTCCAAATATTTGTATCATCAGCTAAATACAAGTCCTCATTCATACTGAGCCAGCAGAGATGTGGATTACACTACAGTAGGATGGGTAGAGTAGAAATGAATTCAAGCCACATTTCAAGTCTTTGGAGTTAATCAAAAGACAGATTTGGACAGAGTATCACTTTAAAGGTCCTTAGATTAATAGTAAATGCTGCCCTGGTTGAGTCTGTTGTGTGCACAGTGTTGGTGGTGACATTATTTTCAGCGGTAGGGATCAGGCTCGCAAAAATACCAGAGGTGGTTCCAATCAGAGATGACAAATATTCACCCGAAACTATTTCACTTTGTTGTAGAGTATCAATGTAAGCAGTTGTTGGGGTTAAAAACTATTGGGGAGAAAGACAAAAAGCAGCTGGTGTCAAATAATCTCTGCAATAATGTGTCCTTCCTTTGATCACCAGAAAGATTGCTGCGACTGATCATGAGCCAACTGATGCTCGCAAGTCCTTCCCCTGCTTCGATGAACCCAACAAGAAGGCCACCTACAACATCTCCATCACTCATGATGATAAATACGAAGCTTTGTCCAACATGCCGCAAAAGGTAGGACATGAGGAGCAACACTACACATATTTTAAATACATACTGGAACATTTTTATTGTTGTTTTCCTTGAATGGACATTGATGTCATAAAGCACACATTATTTTGCTTAAGTTGAAAGAGGTTCAATTTGTGTAGACTGGTCAAGGCCCAATTTAATTAATGCAGCCCATAGTGACTGTTCAGTAAACCCCCTATGTTAGATTTGCCCAAAATCCTTCTGTCTTGTAAAAACAAAATATATTATACTATACAAGATGTTTATCGTCATACTGGTTATACAAGTACAAATGAGTGAAAAACTTTGGCCGGAATGTTCCAATATAAAAAATAAAATAATGGCTGCATCTGAAATTTTTTACCAACATGCTATTAGGTACACTAAACCAGTATGTGAGATTTATATGTATGAAACCTTAGTATGAAACCAGAAGTACATGAATTGCACACTATGTACACAGACCTATCACAGCAGTGCAGTAGTGACAACAACTCAGCTCGAAGGATTTCACATGTGCTTCCTCTGAGACACAAATGACGACGTTAAATGTCCTTGTGACAGACTGGAGGTAGGGAGGGAATTCATTTTGTGTGGTGTGTAAAATGTTCTATCAATAAAAATAAGGGTTGAACTTACTTTATACAACTGAAGTTATATTTTTCTTGTTTCAGAGAGAGAGTAAAGTATTGAAAAGATAACTGGTACCTGGAATTAGGTGCAAGTTTTCGGTTCAAATATCAATGGTACCCAACTTTAATAACAAGTCTATAGCAGCAATGTTTTTTTAGCTCAGAGTTTTGCCTTTTTTATTTATCATTTATTGAGTAAATTCAAGTAATTTTGACTGGGCTTCATCATCAGAGTTTTTCAGTCTGGAGGAAACCATACGGTTGTTCAAATAAACTTAACATAAATCCACAAAATTCATAGCTCCACTAATAACCTGTAATAATTACTGCTATGAGTTCCTTGTATTTACCAATGAAACATTTCACAACCCAGTTGGACTGGTAGGTAGAAGGAACATCATTTCTCAAACTTTCCCATGATCAAGGGAAAAAAAAAACAAAGAAAGAGGAAGCCAGGCTTGGAGTGAGCACTCTGAATACTAACAGCAGAGGAATCAATCTTGTGCCTCTGTTTTGGGGCCAGGGGATCCACCCAGCTCCATAGTCTGAGTGACATCCACATTAACCCATTAGCCTTTTTCCTCTGACTCTCCAGGGCAACTCTCAACCACTGCCTGGCAATAAACTGAAGACCTCCTTCCAGAAGTCTGTTCCAATGAGTACCTATTTGGTATGTTTTGCTGTGCACCAGTTTGGATACCTGGAAAGAACTTCTGCCCGGGGAATTCCTGTGAGTTTACCATTCACTATCAGTGTCAGGACTTTACAACAAGTATTGATGGAAAGATTTGAAAATGACTTATACTATAATATTCATACTGTCAGACACATGCCAATATATGAACACGTGTCTCTGCCTTTACAGCTGAGGATCTACGCCCAGCCAAGTCAGTTAGCAACCGCAGAATATGCAGCCAACACAACCAAAGTCATCTTTGACCACTTTGAGGAATATTTCAACATGAATTACTCCATCTCAAAACTGGGTATGCTTACACAAACATTTTTATAATCATGGCCGGAAGGAAAGATTTGGTGATTGCTTAAGACTAGTTTTACATTATTCTCGTGGGATGATGAATGCCCATTCCAACTTTGATGGCAATATTTACAAGTAGTTGTTAAGATATGATCTCACTATCTTACAAGAATAAATAGGCAATAATGCAGTAAAACACATGATAAATGCTTACTTCAGTTGACTCTGTGTGTGTGTTTTTGATCCAGATAAGATAGCCATCCCTGACTTTGGGACTGGTGCCATGGAGAACTGGGGCCTCATCACCTACAGGGAGACCAACCTGCTGTATGATGAGAACCAGTCGTCATCCTACAACAAGCAGCGAGTGGCCAGTGTCATCGCCCATGAGCTGGTTCACCAGGTACTGTTGTATACTTACTCATTACTTAGCCACATGCAGGACATTTTTTTCATTTGGTCTGTTGCAGTTTATCTGGAACTTGAATGCAGTGGTGGAATATAAACTGCTTAATATACACAAATACTTTTTGAAAATACTTGAGTATATAATTTCCATCGTACTTCATAGTGAACTAGAAGTACTTTGTTATTTATAGAGCTTGCCACACTGCATGTTCTAACAGTTGAATCTGGGATTAACTTAGACCCTTTTGCACACACATTGTTAACCCAGGGTTAACCTAAACCCAGGACTATATGAATCACACTGGACTTCAACTAGCCCTGGGTTCAATGTCCATTGGAACATGTGATTTCTGATTGACGTGACTATACTACTCTTGAACCCCATTTGACACTGGCACCTTTTAGCCCCAAGTCTAATCGGTTTTCCAAGGATAATCCTGCAAACTCAGGGCTAACACTGCTCCCACAGCAGGGCCAGCAGGCCCTATGCTGAAGTTGGGGTTAGCCCACCTTGAAATGTTCCAGGATCTGGCTTAGCAGTATGAAGCCTTTAGATATCAGGACAAAATATTGCCACCCTCTCTACAGAGGCAAAAAGTCCAACCAGAAATTCAGGGACCAGAGAACCAAAGTCAAAAGATTACGTTTAAAATCAGGGAATTCGTCTACCAGAACATTTCTGCTAATGGAAAGCTTAAAACAAACACTATAACAAACACCATATGTCCACATTATCCCAAGGTGGTAACAAAATAATGAAAACTCAAAAAATTAGTCAACTTTTAAATATTAGAGATATGTGACTTAATTGAATGTGGAATTGACGTCATCCATATCAACATCATTTAGCAATAAGAGTCAGGTTTTAAATTCACACAATGTTAGAGATATATTTTAGTTCCTTCTAATTTAACTGAGAGGCGATGAAGCTCACTTAAACCGATTAATATATACTGAGATAAACTGCTAAGATAATGTGATTAACTGCTAACTGCGGAGTGGTAGAAACTCAAAAGAATTCCCAACATAAAGCTGATTGTCATCAGCATACAGAAATATATGATACTGGTAATCAGTATTGTGTTAAGCAATTGACTCATGTAGTTCAGATAAACAGATCGCTTAGTGTTTCCATAACAATAGGAAACAATAAAGCTAAAAGAACACCATTGTGGTCAGTAACCCCAGTAATATCCAGTTTAATGCCTTTTTCACCATGCATAGACACAATGGTTGCAGATGTAGCATTGTTGTGAGAATTTATGTGCATTATATGCATTGATCACTGAATCTTGTCCATTGCCAAGAGTGTTATAACAATGCCATGGCTTTCATCTTTATTTCTCACATGGATGGAAAGATTTGTCATTGGAAATGAAATGTCAGCAGAAGGAGTTCAGAGTTCACAATTGTAAATGTTTAAAATCCCTTATGTCCTATTGTTCAAGCTTTTTTACGATACACAATGTGAACATTTGTTTCCAGGATATCAGCTGATGATAGAGATAAGAGGCCTTGAGGCAGTCAATAAAGTTTTATGGACTGTTCAAAGTTACAACGGAGGAATGAGGGATCAGTAGTAGTTCAATTTGAATATGATGATATACAAATAGTGTTCCAGGAGCTTTTATGAGGCCCTCTTCTCACATGAACTGAACAATAAACCTTAAACCTGTATAAAGTGAAATACTGCACATGCAATGGTGGTTTACTGAAGTGGCCAGCTGTTTTGGGCCTCTTAGAGACCCTGTTTCCAAGGTCCTGTCTGATTTTGTGCTTATTTGATTTATCTCAGTTCAGGCTACTTCAATAATGTTATTGCTTTGCAATTACTAATTGCCCTATGGTTTTATTTTGTAGGATCTTTCCAGTAAGTAATAAGTGAGGTACTTTCTATCCTCAAGTGAACCGGGTCCCTTATCATTCTCGAGTTTCAAGCGCTCTTACCCTTCTGCTGGTAAAGCGCCCATCAAAACAAGAGAGGATGAGATAATGGTCCATTTGTTTAATATTGCTGGTTTTCCAAAAGTGTGTGGGGTGATGGATAGGGCACCAGCTGTGGTGTGTGTGGGTTGCTAAAGTTGTGATGTGCTTCACCACATTTTGTCTACTGGAGGGGAACCCTAGAGGGTACTTTATCATGCTGTCTTGGACATCAGGCCACCTTAGAGGATGTTTATCACATTTTACCTACCTTAGGGTCATACAGATGACACTTTTCCTGCATTATTTTGAAAATGGGAGCATCAGGGTTTGCATGCAGTCACAGGAATGGAGAGTCCTAAACTCATGCAATTTTGTTTTTTCCAGTGGTTTGGGAACATCGTAACCATGGATTGGTGGGATGACCTCTGGCTTAATGAGGGCTTTGCCAGTTTCTTTGAGTACATTGGTGTGGAGAAAGCTGAACCAACCTGGGGCATGGTGAGTTCTCCTTGAGTCCCATTGACCAGTCATTTTGAGGTCTTCAGTACGCTGTAACCTGCCTTGTGTCCTCCTGTGGTATACAGCGAGACATCATGATCATCAGTGATGTGCTTCCTGTCATGGTGGACGATGCCCTCCTCTCCTCTCACCCTATCATTGTGAATGTGTCAACTCCAGCAGAGATCACCTCTGTGTTTGATACCATCTCATACAGCAAGGTACAATACCAACAGGATACAGACAAGTTAAAATGCAACAAAATACTGTTTGTAATAAAAAATTATCAAACTTTATCTAGGGAGCGTCCATTCTCAGGATGCTGGAGGACTGGATGGGTAAAGAATTGTTCAGAGACGGCTGTCGAGTAAGTCAGAGACTGTTGCAGCTTCATGACAGATATGTGACATGGATGTAGTGCTTTTGATTCATGTTAATTAAAATTTTGAGTGCTCCAGCAGCTAATTTTATCTTTCTTGCTTCAACAGAAATATTTGCGGGACTACCCTTTCCAAAACGCCAAAACAGCCAACTTCTGGGCAGCTCTTGCCAATGTATGTTTTACCTTCATCAGCTTTATTCTCGCTTTTTGTACAAGAGCACATTAATACTCAACTATTAAGTGAAAAGTTAAACATTGCTTATTTGTTTTCTTATGAAAGTGAGGCGAAAAGATGGATACCTGTGTTTTATATCAGGCCAGAGACTGATGCAGTTACTGTAAGCTGAAGCACTGAGTTTGTGTTACCCTGAATATTCTCTTCTCTGTGCTCAGGTGAGTGGGTTGCCGGTTGCAGAGGTGATGGATACATGGACCAAACAGATGGGTTATCCTGTGCTGGACCTGTCTGTCTCAGCAACGGATGCCAAGCTGACCCAAAAGCGTTTCCTCCTGGACCCCAATGCCAATCCTAGCCTGCCTCCTTCACCTCTTGGGTCAGTGATACAAAAGAGAGAAAACCCCTCATTTCCATCAATGATGTTGATTTGAACCAGAGCAGACTTTGATGGATTGCTCATACACAAAAGTATATCATCTGCATATAATGAAATCTTACAGAAAAATGCAGAAAAACAGTCTGTATGGTGAAGGGATCTCTGGTCTTTCTGTTCTTATCTTAACAGAGACCAGCTGCTCTGATTTGGGGAGTTATTTAACCTGTAAGAAAATGTTTCACTGCATCGAGTGTTTATGATGCTTTTGTGTGCACACAAGATACAATTTGTTCCCATGTTACCGTTGATTTGTGCACACAAAATAAGAACCAACACAACAGACCCCAAATACCCTTTGATTTTGAAGCATTTATCAACTAAAGAGAAAGGCAGGCTGTTTCCTAAGGAGTTGGTGAAGCCCAAAGCAGAGCTAAAAGGGACTGATGACAAGTGTTGCTTTAAGAAACCGAATGACAACGTATTTTTTAAAGATACAAAGATTTTGTATGTGTGTGTATTAAATACAATGAATGTATTTTTGTGACAGGTACAAGTGGACAATTCCAGTCGAATGGCACTCTGTGAAAACCGACAAGAATATGTTGGCAATGTTTGACAAGAGCACCACAGGTAATACAGTCAGCTTCAGTATTGCGTAATCATTTTCAAAACATGATCTGCACTCTGCTAATAAGCCAGCCAATGACATGTGTGATGTTTTCTCACTGTGATATACAGTATATAGTGTATACTGTATAATATATATTGCAAAATCAGATGACACCAAGCAGATTAATAGAAAAAAAGGTATATAAATAAGAAATATGGACTTTTTTTTCTTAATAAACATAGTCAAAGGGTTTTTAGTTACAACAGACACTGACTGATCCACCCAAATGTCCACTTTAACCTGCCTCACTTCCACACTAATATTCCCCCAATGACTGTGTTGATTTTCAGAGCATGTCATCAGTAACTACATGCCCTCAGTGGACGGGCTGCTGAAGATTAACAATGATCACATTGGATTCTACAGAGTCAACCATGACAACAACATGTGGAACACCATCAGTGAACAGCTTCAAACAAACCACTCGGTAAATATATACTCTATCATCCACACACGGTGCACATGTACAGGCTACCAGTGTTTTCAAGTCTAGATGTAATTTTGTTTTTGCAGTATTGCTAGTCTGTTTCAGTATGTTTGACTGCCATTAATGTTAATCACCTTCATACTGTGCTGTTCAATGCTTACATTTGATTCAGGCAGTCAGAATCAATGAAGGCTGGAAAACTAGTTAGATGCAAACTAGACAATATAGCAGAGGACAAGTGGATTTGAATATAGCATATATACTGAGCTGATTTGGGTTAGAATGTGGATGAGAATTGAAGTTTAGTGCAACTTATGCAGAAACACAAGATACACAAGATACAATTTGTTCCCATGTTTTGGTTAATTTGTACACACAAGACTGTATAGAGAGCCAGCACAACAGATCACAAAAGAAGAATAATTAAATGATCAAAACGTCTGTTTAGTCTGTGTCCCCACAGTTACATTTAAAACTAGCAGATATATGCACATTATTTGAAATTTTAGAGCACTTTCTCTAGCCTCTGTTACCGTCCCTTTTACCTTTGATGCCAATTTCTTAGCACAGAGCAGATGAGTAAGAACCTGGAGAACCAGAGCCAAAAAATGCCTCTTTATGATACATAAATACTGAGCTTTATCTAAGTTCTGTCATTTCTTGGGTAAGTTTTTCAAAGAACTCACTTTTACTGTCACGTTCATTTTCTATTTGACTCTGTTTTCTTTCTTAAACAGGAGTTTGATGCTGCTGATCGAACAAGCTACATCGATGATGTTTTTGCTTTGGCGAGGTAAGATTTCACCCCAAAACACACAGTGTGAACATTCATGTGGCAAATCGTACACACAGTTTGTGTAAACTGTTTTATTTCATTTTTCAGGGCAGACATTATAGATTATGGAAATGCCCTCAACCTTACCAAGTACCTAACAAATGAGACTGACTACATTGTGTGGGACCGCGTGTCCTCTTCCATCGCCTATGTTCGGGACATGCTTTCAGGCAATGATGCCCTCTACCCATTGTTTCAGGTAAGGGGCATGCTGATCCTTCCAGCTGTCGAATATCAAACTTCAAAATAGACTGAAAAGAACATTAGTGGTTAAGGGAACGTAGTATGGTCTGTGATCCGTATGCCGTGGACTAAATTTAACCATCATAGTAATGGTTGTATTAGTATTATATTTACTTTTATTATGGTGGTGACTACAAAGAGAGGCTGCTGCGTCAGAGTCAAGTGCATTCTTAAATTAATTCAGCTTTTACTCTTTGGAAAATTGTATGATCCGTGACTCATAACTGTGATACAATCTGAGTTGTGAGTTTTGTGATCAGTTGCAACCCTACAGTGCACTGATGATCATTGCTTACACACAACACATTTACACTGTGGGCATTGGCATTAAGATTTCATAATGTGAACTGCAAAATAGAGAAGAGAGAGAATATTTCTTATCCAATTACTCGATTAATTGCAGGAATAATCGATAGAATACTTGATTACTAAAATAATGGATAGCTGCATTCCCTACATCATGACTCCACCTTAGTTTGTCAATCTGTGGTCTAAACTTTCAACCAACCACCTCAGCAAAATGCAGCAACACAAATGTCATCAAATGATATAATGATGTGGTTAGTATTGGATACAACAAAATAATTGAAAAAAAAAAGAAGTTTTAAAAATCCAAAAGTACTGGAAATGACAGTCAACATCAATTAATTGGTGAAAAGAATTCTATGTCACGATGTATAGACCCTTTTACATTTTGTAAACAATGAGAAAGCTCCGGACGCAAGTATGGCGGACCACTACAAACACATGATCGCGTCCTCAGTCCAGTAACACATTTAATAGCTTACAGCCATAGATGCCGTCATCTGACATTGGCTGTAAGAGGGTCTATTTAATGGCTGCATAGCCACCACTGTCTACAACGCTGCCTCTGCATTTGCCTCATTCTCAAGAGGTTCATTATTATAACCTCCTCAAGCATCGCCATGTTTGTTGTTGACTCTTCTTCTTTGGAGTAATTTTTGACACTGAGCAGCACCCTCTAGTGGGTGTATTGCTTACCATTCATGCCAATGTAAAGGACGCATGGTTTAAAAACGGATGCATCTATTTTCATACGTAAAGGCAGTGTAAAGTCAGCACAGCAAAAAGTAAACGGGACAGCGCTGTTTTTAGTACCTCCCCCTTTTGGAAATGACAAGCCACTGACATTGCTGATATAGCAGCTTATGGAGATGAAATAATTTGAAACAATTAATAAACATAGCACCAAAAGAAGAAGGATAATGATTGTTCTCAAAGCTTTTTCTGCATCTAAAATAATTATTGTTCTACTCAACATACAATATGACAATATGATCTTCCAATATCTGAGTTAACAATTCTTTTCATGTCTACAAGTACATGAGGGTCAGTGTAACATAAATTTTGTTGCTTGTTATTAGGGATTGTATGTGCGAGCCAGAACGCAGCCTCAGATCTTCAGTTAGGGCCCCTCTGGCAGTTCCCTCATCTGGAGTAAATCAAGAGTAAATATGAGTGGATATTTTGCTGTCAGGGCCCTTCAGCTCTGAGGATCTAAAGTTGCAGAATTTGTAATATATTTTAAATCGCTACTTAAACTTTACCTCTTTTGTGAATGTCAGCCTAAAGTTTTATTTTTCCAGTTCCACCATTCTTTGTTTTCATTTTATTTTATTGCACTTTATTGTGTTTCAATTTCTGCACTTTTATTTGCTGTTTTTTTGTTAAATTATGGTGTTAAAATTGTTTTAATTTGTTTTAATTTAGTTTATACCAAAGGGAACAAACCAGTAACTCAGTTTTCTTGCTACAAATATAATCATTTGGCCAAGTAACTGTATATATTAATCAAAAACCTGGTGCTATAAAGACATACTGTGCATTATTGTGCAGTGGTACAGCAGAAACCTCATGTTTCCGGATGGTTCCCTGATTAAGAACAATGTATTTGTTTCTTTTCTCTAGAAACTGTTTCATGAGCATGTGAATTCAATCGCAACAAAACTCGGATGGGAGGATGAAGGGACACAGATTAAGAGGTACAGAAGTATCAGTGTATAATAATACAGACAACGCTTAATCCATTAGTGTTTCATATTCCACATCTTTCCCTGCTCTCCTTTACAGTCTGTAAACCTGATAACTATGACAATATTATTGCTGGTAAACTAAATATGTGATTTTTCTTTTATGCTGACCCATTCACTATTTTACCACCCATGGAACCAATGGGTGGTTGCTGATCCTGTCATGTGACTGTTGGATGTGTTTGGCAGGTTACTGAGGGAGACTGTGCTCAGCATTGCATGTCAGATGGGAAATGAGGAGGCTCTGAAGGAAGCCTCTCGCCTCTTTGACCGGTGGATAAATGGAAGTCTCAGGTACCACCGGTCCAGTCCATTATTTATTTATGACATTATTTTTCCTTACAGCCAGACAATAAAGTATTCTGAGGTAACAAACCTACAGCTTAATTATAGTGTATATTCATCATTCATGTGTATAAGGAGCAGATAGAATCTCCCATTCTATCTTTTACGTCGGTTTTGTCTTGTTTTACGTCTTTGATGCTATTTTGACTTGTTTGGTCTTCAACATCTTTTTTGCCTCTTTAAATAATTTTCGTTTGTTACATCTTTTACTTTTGTTTTTGTCTAGTTTCGTCATTTTTGTCTTTTACATTGTCTCGTTACATCTTTTACGTCATTTTGGTCTTGTCACATTATTTTTGACTTGTTATGACATTTTTGTAATTTTACAACTATTACATTGTTTTTGTCTTTTACGTTGTTTTTCTGTTGCTATGTGTTTTTGTCTCATTATTAATCTCATTATTAATCATTATTATTTTTTGTCTTGTGTCATTTTTATCTTGTCACGTTGTTTTTGTATTTTTGTCTCTTTTATATCATTTACATTTTCTTACGTCTTTCACATCATCAATACTTTTTTCATCTTATTATGTCTTTTATGTTGTTTTTCTCCAGCTACTCTGTTTTTGTCTTGTCACGTGTTTCACATCTTTTTCGTCTTGTTATAGCTTTACATTGTTTTACCTCTTTCACGTCATTTTTCTTGTCTTTTACGTTATTTTAATCTTGTCACATTGTTTTTGTTTTGTTACGTTGTTACGTATTTTATGGATGTTGGGAAGGCAGCACACATTGATGCAAAATAAAGATAATCAATAATTATCCTTAAATTAAACATTAAAACTATAGTAATAAGCCTGTCAAAGTAAAAAGTTGTCAGAAAAATAAATACTCAACTAAAGTACAGATACCTGAAAACTCTACTTAAGTACAGTAACAAAGTATTAATTATTTCTCTGGTTTTACAATGATGTGTTAATCTCTGGTAACCTGACATGAACATTTCTTGACGTTGTCACCTGCAGCAGTGTAGCGGTTAACCTGAGGCTGCTGGTCTATCGATACGGCATGAAGAACTCAGGCAATGAACAGAAGTGGAATATTATGTTCCAGAGGTACAAAGACACTTCTCTGGCTCAGGAGAAGGACAAGCTGCTGTACGGACTGGCGTCTGTGGAGGACGTGACACTCCTCTACAAGTAATTCAAACATCTTTGTCATCTTTCAACACCACTTTGTCTGATAATATGACTGGATTTTACACAAAGTCTCACCCAGTGCAGCTTTAAATTAATGATGAAGAGTAAATATGTGGAGAGAATAACCTTCGGTCTGTCCAACAGGCTCCTGGAGGCTACTAAAGATGAGAGTGTGTTTAGGAGTCAGGATCTGTTCACTGTGGTGCGATACGTGTCCTACAACCCACTGGGAGAGAGCATGGCCTGGGACTGGACCACACTCAACTGGGACTACCTGGTCAACAGGTCAGTGCAACAAGTCTATGACCTGACAAACATAGGGGGCAAAAACCACAGCCGACAGTAACAGTAAACACTATATTGACATGTTATCTCTATTGTGGTCATGTTACCATGTACCAAGTTTCTAAACTACTTGTTCTGCTAAGTTTCTTAGCTTTGACTCCTGTTCCATAGAATTAAATCCAACTTTCTTGTGAAAGCCCAGTGTACTCAAGTCCAGAGGGTTGGAAAATCCCATTTGGACAAGATTTACATTACAGGGGGAGGTAGGGAATAAGTATTTTTGCACCCAGGTGAGAATAGTCACATGGCAGCCTTTTGGCTATTTACACCCATCCCCCTAGTTCAGCTATGAAGTCTCTGTAGAGAGGAGGTTGTGGTCCCCTGAGAGACCTGGGTCCTGACCTGGGTGATGAGGATTTGAGTTAAGGGTGACTCCTTGTCTAGACTGCAAACGTCACGTTAGCATCACGTTCACTCACGCCATGCTGAAGCATCTGCTTATACAGGATCCGTCTTGTCTGCGCATTTCAAAGTTTCAGCAGCAAAAGTGCAGCCAAATGTGTCGTCTGTGTCGTGCATCGTGTGCTGGTGATCACAGCAGAGGCACAAAAGTTTAGCAGTGAAGTTGTCTAGTGGCAGTAAATATACAGTTTGCAGATGAATAAACACTGGAGAAAAAGTTAAAGGATAAGTTCGGTTTTTTGACACCTGGACCTTATTGTTATGATTAAATACGCTCGTAGACTCACCCAGACAATTTTGGTGGAGCTCGGAGCCGTTTTCGAGCAATTTAGATCCATCCGACGGTGTTTTTTCTCATGCCATAGTAGCGGACGGGGCCAGAAATCGAAGCCCCTAAATTAGACATTATCTGCTGTGAAACTCGTGCAATGTCCACAACAACACCACCAGTTAGCCCCCATTCGTGGACGTGCAGTGGTTGCTTGTTCTCTGGCCAGCTGTTCGGCTCTTTCCCTCTGCATCCTCCTTTCAAATAGCTCCTCGTCTGTGTATTCTGGCTCAAAACGATACGGGCATCCATTATACTCAAAGTCGTCGTCAGACACTTCTACATCGGATAAATATTCCGCCATGCTGCACAGAAATAGCCGTGTTGCCGTGTAGCCTAGCAACAACAGCGTCTCTACTCAGCTGCAGTCCTGCGGCGCACGTCTATGACGTCACCAAAAGTTACGCATCCTTGTAAAGCCCCGAATGACCATAACAACGAAGTTGAGCTGACATGGTGATAACACTGGCCATTCATTTATAAAATGTAGGTGAAATGAGCGAGTTTCGCAGCAGATAATGTCTAATTTAGGGGCTTCGATTTCTGGCCCCGTCCGCTACTATGGCATGAGAAAAAACACACGTCGGCTGGATCTAAATTGCTCGAAAACGGCTCCGAGCTCCACCAAAATTGTCTGGGTGAGTCTACGAGCGTATTTAATCATAACAATAAGGTCCAGGTGTCAAAAAACCGAACTTAACCTTTAAAGAAGTTCCTGTGTGTTTCTTCTCAGCTGTTGGGTAAGGGAAGGGATTCTGTAGGATTATAGACTAAGCCTCAGTTACAAGATGTGGATACAAATATGTGTGATAGACTTGATGTCTGCGCTACAAAACTACTTGCTTAGGTTCAGGCAAAGATCATTGTTTGTTGCTCTCTAAATAGTCAGACTGGCTTTTCCACCGCAGACACAGTGACATCTGGGCTCCCTGGTTATTTAATTCAATGTTCCGGACAGTATTTAACCAAAATGACAGGATGTAGTCTATGACAGTCAAGGACATTATGCAGGACGAAGGCCAGCTCACGCTGTAGTATGAAGATGTGTTGTCGATACATTGACAATTCCAATGCTCCTCCTGTATTTTGCTGATCATAATAGTGGATTTTCTTTCTGAACAGGTACACCATCAATGACAGGAGCCTTGGTCGCCTACTGAGCCAAATCAGCACCAAATACAACACAGAGCTCCAGCTGTGGAAGGTTAGCACTGCACTTTGGTTGTGATTTTTCAAAAATAATAATAATACTGTCTGTTTAGCTTATTAGTTTAAAATGTTTGGTTTTAAGGAAGTTTTCCTGTATATCTTTTGCTGAACTGAAGAGCAGGTAGATGTAAATTTGTCTTCATAGTAAAGTGCACAGCTGTTATTAGTCTTTATTAAGGAAATATTGTACACAAAAAAAATAATTTAAGTTAAATAATCATTTCTCTTCATGTTGCTCTTTTAGATGGAGCATTTCTTCAATAAAACGCCGAATGCTGGTGCTGGGGAGATGTCCCGGAAGCAGGCGCTGGAGAGAGTGAGGAACAACATCGAATGGATCAGGAGGAATGAGGACGAGATCGGAGGGTGGCTGAAGAACAACGTGGCACCGCTGTGAAACACTACAGGGATGCAGACACACTTTGCCTGAACAGGACCAGAACATCTACAGTCCCATTCAGCTCACACAGGCTGTGTTTGGGTCGACTTTGTGTTCTTTTTGAAGGGCGGGTGCAGAGGGCCACACATCTGAATCACTGGAAGGAAAGAAAATCAATATAAATAGAGTGAAAGTGTCATTTTTCAAATTGTTGTCCACAAAAGTCTGCATTCTAGAAAGTGGTTTGGGACCTCAAAAAGCATCCAAAGTATTGAAATCAGTCATTTAGAAATTCTCTGCTGCTGTTAATAATGCACATAATAAGACAGTTGGGCCTGGGTTATGAATGAGTAGAGTTCCCGTCTATTTAATGTATTTATATTATAGATTCTCCACCTTGTACTTTAAACATTTTTTAATATTTTTGTATAATTTTGTATATTTTGTTTTCAACATGTTATAAATGCAAATATTGTATTGAATTGAATTAAAATGACTTTGAATCCTCATGAGCAGTGGTGGCTGGTGAATTTTTCTCCAGGGGGCGCTATACTGACAATCAGGGAGACGTGTGAAGGTATCGCACCAGTGTATTTTAATATACAAAAAGGACTTTATTTGTATTTGCTGAATAAACAGTTTAGCAAGTCTAATGGAACTTGCTCATTTAAGATAAGTCAAGGTACTTCAGTTAGTGCAAATCCTTTATAATAATTAGATTTTATGCTACAATTTGTTATGCTGAAAGACTAGTGAGTAATTAAGTAAATAAGCAAAAAGTATCTCAGTAAGTGTGAGAGAAATCTGATACCTCAAACCTTGAGGCAATGGAAGAAAATTATGAACACACCTAAACCTTAAAAATAACTAAATAAATTCAGAATACATAAATAAAAATTTGTAAATCTTGTGGCTTAAAATGGACTTATATATATACATTCTCTCTGAGAGATGCAAATTTCAGTGACTCTGTGGTTAAATGTTGACAGGTTTATATAAAGTACCTACTTTAAGGTGTGTCGCCCACTATTCTGCACAAAACAGCAACTATTTAGAAATCTGTAAAAAAGCAACACCACACATTCAGCTTCTGTCGTCTCCAGTGGGGGAATGTAACTGAGTGCATTTAGTCAGTTACTGTACTTTAAATGTACTGAATTACATCCATTTTATGTTACTCAGTTTTTTACTCCACTACACTACATTTACCTTACAGGTACAGTTACTAGTTACTGACAGGGAGAATTTTACTGCATGGTGGTAACTTTTACTTTTCATACTGATAACAGCTGATAATACTCACGTAAGGTTTTGAATGCAGGACTTTGACTTGTAATGAAGTATTTTCACAGTGTGGTATTAGTGTCCCTTCCTGAAGTAAGGCATCTGAAAAAGCCAAGCAAAATCTACCACCCATTCACAAGAACTGGGACAAACTATGCCCTACCAAACAAAACCAAAAAACAAAAAAAAACAACAAAAAAAAAATAAAAAATAAATAAAATAAAATAAAACTTAAAAAGTATTACTAATAACACTGAAAATGTATTCATCTTATATTATATAAATACAGTATATGCAATGTATAAAATGTTTTAGCCTGCTTTAATTTTTTAAAATTTGTGTTAAAAGCCTTATAATTAACATCTACAACATTTTGCAATTATAATGGTCTTTGTTTTAAAATACAGTTTTCAAGTACATGTTGGCCCTTTAAAGTTGTGTCCCAGATTTCTATCAACTCCATCAGATTTTTACAAAAACATGATTTAATCAGGCATAAAAGGGTTAGCTATACCCTAAAGACCCCTGTCTTACTTACTGGTTAAAAAAGGCGGGAATGCTGCTCAAGCACTGGTAAACTTTCTATTTTTCCCTAAATTAATGAAATAATATCACCATTAGACGTGTCTCAACCATAACATGTCGACTCTGTAGCCCTTCTAAATCAAAGCTAAATAAGAATTATGGTTTTAAAATGTGTATTGTGATTAGCATTACGAGAACTCTGAGACACTTAAAAAAATAAAATGGCTGCTCACTACCACTATGGTGTGAAATGAAAAAATGGAACATTTTCAGTGCCCCACTTGGGCCACCCAAAAAGTCTGGACATGCCCCTGTATGTGATGTCAACTGACATAAAAAATGTTCACAATGATTTATATATTGAGTTTACATTAACGAAAACATTCCATGGTACACCTAATGTGTGTGTTTTGTGTTATAAATTATATTATATTATGTTTATCGCAAAGGTGAATTACATTATCAGAAGATATTGTAAGTGGGCAACATTACATGTTTTTTTAAAATAAAAACATCAAAATTTGTGATTGTACCGTTAATTACATAATCTTGTATTTAATGCAACAACAGCAACAAAAGAAAACATCTGAACATTTCCCTCATGTTACCTAATAATACAATGACTTTTTGCACGTCTTGCAGTTAAAAAAATTTCAGTCCGCAGCCTGAAAAAAATCTATCTAATAAAAAAATGAAATCACTGGGACGTTGGAATGTGATAGACAAGAGTTTGATCTTTTAAAATAAATTTTTCCAGCAGCAAAGTAAAAATCAGAACTCCCTCAAAATATGGTTATGTCCCAGTTCTAAAGGTCTTTAATATTGTTTCACAAAATTCCATAAAATCATACAAAGCAACAAAAAGAATAAAACATTCTGTTTCCCAGAACAGGTGCAGCTATGCTTATTAACCAGAGTCAACAACTAATGTCCTGGTTGAGTTTGAGGGTCTCCCACAAGCCTGGAAGGGAAGTGTGAGGCGAGGTGTAATCTGCAATCTCACCACTAGATTCCACTAAATCCTACACACTTGCAGCTCCATCAGTGTCACTACATCTGATGAAAGAGCCAACATTTCTGTGTCAGCATATTATGTGAGAACAAGGAGTAAAGGCTTTTCCTGTTTGTGTTTTGACCTTTTCCAAGCCAAGATTGTGCTTCTGTCCAGCAGTTGAAGTTGAATGTTGTCCACACACAGAAAGATTTCCATTCTCAGTTTATTATTGAAGTGACTGGAACACAGACAAAGACTACAATGGCACAGCAAGTGGAGTTTACACAGTAAACACCACAGTGCATTAGGTTATTCAACAGCTACAATAGAAAGAAAAACACCAGCAGTGATTCATGTTATTTCTGCCTAACAATCTCCTATACATGGTTTTAATGCCGGAGTACATCAATACAATGTGGTACTGACGCAATGTCACCTCACTGGGTCAGAGGTTGTTGGGAGGTTGTCATGGGAACCTGGGTGTTGATGGTGATTCGCTGCCTGGTTTGACATCGGATCATCCCTATGATGGCTCTTCTGAACCTGCAGGAAAACATCATTTATGTGTTAATGTTGTTTTACTGCTGGACTGTTTTTGCTGTGAGTAGCAGAGGTGGCAAACGTTTACATATTCTCAAACAGAAGTACAGATACTTGTGTAAAAAAGACTAAAAAAATTCTAATTACGTCTTTTATGTCTTGTTCCATCTTTTATGTTGTTTTTGTCTTGTAGCATCTTTTACATCTTTTTTGTTTTGTTGCTTCATCGTCATTTTTGTCTTCTTATGTCTTTCATGTGGTTTTCATGTCAGTTGTGTCTGCCCTGCATGATACTGATGGATACCAAGGAATTATCTTTTCTATGTTACTGCCTCATCCATTTAGGCTGAAATTAGTCTTGATGTTGTCTGAAAAAAATTAATAATTCCCCTCAAATGCATTAAAACTAATGTAAGAAGCCTGAAAATGTAAGGAGTAGAAAATAATGATATTTGTGTTCAAAAGTAAAAAGTTGTCCAAACAGTAAATACTCAAATAAAGTACAGGTACCTGAAAAGTCTACAGTAACAAAGTAGTGAGTGAATTTTGCATTCAAATACGTTGATATCAAATATGTGCACTCACATTAACTACTGTCAGGATTACATATTTTATGGCCTGCATTATGCTCATGCACACAGATTGGCAATACAAGTAATACAAGTATTGAACTTCTCAATTTGATGCACAAACACTTAAATCTTGCAACACTCAGGTTACAACATAGTGTTGAACTTATGAACTAACGAAACTTAGCAGAATTTCATGACCGTTGGCAGATGTCTTAGACACTTAAGATAAAAAAGACAGACGATAGACAGACGATAGGCAATCTGACACAACATACACAGGAAGACTCCAAGATACTTCCCCAACAAATCTGTTAAAAATGGAACATTAGGCAATAGGCCAGACAAGTATCACATTAGGTCGCCATATCAACCCTAGACATCAACACGCACACACTAGCTGTCCAGAATATCAAATTTAGGCGAAAGGTACAAGGCGTCTAGCTGTTTTACATTTCAGGGCGCTGTCACCCTGGATTGGAAGAAACAAGTGTCAAGAAACTTGGACCAGGCCATGGACCAACGAAGGGAGAGCTAAGTCTAAACCATGGCTCCTCCCCATCACTATAGACCAATTAGATATTTGCACATTTTCATTTAAAACACTGTGTAACGTTAAGTTAGACACTCTTTCTTTAGGAAGTGGCTACAGCTAACTACTTGCAGCTAGCTGCTCGTGGACTGTGGTTTCTGATCAAAGAAAGATCCATGTACATGCATTTCTATTCTGCCAATGCCAATTAAATACTTTAATTAGAAACAGATTGTTTCCTGGACTTCTTGCAATAAACGAACACGAACTCCACAAAATTGGTGACCCCGACGTGATTGCAGAAAGACCAGAGAATTGGCGGCGTCCACGGCTGGACATTTCCAGAGGGACCGGGCCCTGAGCCAGGACTTCTCATCACTCACAAGGAGCTCCTATGACCAAAAGGTGAGCAGAAAACCTGTTGTTCTATGAACCTAATTTCTGCATATTGGGCATTTATACAAATTTCTGTGAGTGTTGAGAGGTAAGGGTGCAGAGGTCAAAATTTTATGTAAAAGTAACTGTAACAATAATTATAACTGCTTTAAAGATAACCTAAGCATTGGCAAAATAGAATCCTTTAAGGTATACCAAAATAAAAGAGAATAAAAGAAGTTACAAGAGAATAAAAGAAGTTACAAGAGAATTAAAGAGAAGTTACAAGAGAATAAAAGAGAAAATACAAGAGAATAAAAGAGAAGATAAAAGAGAATAATGAAGAAATGAGTGATAATGGAAAAATACTGAAGAGTATTGTGAGAGAATTCGGCCATTGGCGGCATAACACGTATCTGTGATTCCAGACAGAAACTTTCAGCAGAGACTGACTGAGTACCCTGTAGTCTGCAGCGACGGGTCTGTTCTGTATAGGGTATGTGCGTGGTTGATGCGAGTCCAAGCAAGTAGAATAAGGACTGGTGAACTTCAATAGATGTAGTTCGTAAGTACGTAAGTGCGAAATAGAGTGTCCGGCCATATTGTGCCCGACCCCAGTCCTTCAAAAGCTTGTAGAGCTCCTGGGTAAAATTGACTATTACTTATTCGGAAAAATTCGACATAAAGTAAAATAAATTGAATGTTGAACTGTGGAAGGTCGTTTCAGGTTCAAGACATAGAGAGCGGAAGGCTCCAAATAGTGTATGTGTTAAGCAAAAAAAGGAACTAAATTAAAAGAGAAGTGCACATAGAACAAAACAGCGCTGAATTAGATATTGTTGCAACATCGTTTGTGTGTCTGTCCATTTTGTCTGTTTAAATGTTACATGTGAATTCCTATGTTTTAACCAAACAGTAGTTAAACAATTACATCACCAAGTAGTAAAACACCCACCTATACTGAATGCTCACACATAGTCTAACAATACATGCACGTTACAACACAGCATTCCTGCACCAATTTGTATTGACTTCTTCTCAGTAGTGCATCAATCTGTGATAGTGATTTACTAATGTTGAGATGTTCACCTTGACACATTAATGCAAAAATTCTCCTAGAAAATTTGTTCAAATTGTCTGAATTGTCTAAATTAACAAACCTTGGTGATTTTGATGATACTGATAATAAGGTTAAAATGTCTGAAGTTTAACACAAGCTGTGCTGGTTTTTCACTGAATATTGGCTAAATGTGATGTTGGGTATACATGTAGTTTTTCTGTGTGTTTCTGGTTTATGTGAGAGTGAATGCGTGCGTGATTTCTGTTGTTCCTCTGGCTTGCGTGAGAATGATTAATGATTGATTGAGACAAGGCATAACTTTTGTTTTAAGAGCTAAGCTTAACTGTAAGTTTACTTTGAATTTTTTGGCATAAGGAGGGACTATGTTAAGAATGTATCTACCTCAGCTATCTGTATGCAAGCGTCACAGCACGCTGTGACGCAGTTGGAAGTTTTTGATATCAGTTTACATGTTGTCCTGTTCTGACACAGATTCCCAAATGTTGAAGTAATTGGTTGTATGGCTTGAGTGAATGTCTGAAGCTGAAAGCTGCTGTTGGCCGCCGTGCTGATCTGTTTGAGTGTTAAGAGACATACCAGTTGCTGCAACGTGTTGCTATCTCCTCTGTGTCTAGAGCAGGAGTGACAAAATTTGGATTGGACTATGGAGGCCACTCAGTGGGCGTTGTCTAGTTGAGTAGAAATTAAATAGCTCACTCTAGAGGCATTTAGGCCTAACTGAAACCATAGGCTGTCAAAAAATAAATAAATAAATAAATAAATAAATAAATAATAGTACCCCTGTCGACTGTCTTAACTAAGAACCATTATAGAGCAATAATAATAATAGCACCATCTCTCGGCTGGTTTGGTTAAGTGAAATTGACTCGCAATTTAAAATTTGCGTGTGCACATTTGCTGAGAGGCATAATAATAATTTACCTTAACTATTAAAATTCTAACTTTCACATTGAGGTAAATTAACTAAAGTAACGTCGCATTAATATAGTAATAAAAGCAGAAATATTATTAATAATAATGGTAGTAAAAAATGGTAGTAATAATAACAATTTAATAAGTGTGTAGTTAATATACGTATTAACGCAACACTGAAGGAACCAATAATGGGTAAAGTTTACGTATACTGCATTAAATCTCACAGTCCTACTTTAGGATCACCAGAATAACAATGAGGGAGTGAGATCCATTTTTGTCCAGTATAAATGCATTTCTGATGTGTATTTTGGGAACTGTCTAGATATCAGCAGTGTCTCTGGGGTGGCTCGTTAACAGTGACTCAGTGAAGTAGGTTAGTTCTCCGCCAGCTAGCCTACGTCACTGAAGAGGCAGTTGCCTGGCTGTGAGCCATTTCCATAAGGGTCAGATACTAGGGTGAATTCCCTACTAACTGACTGGCTGTTGAGGGGAGTACCAGTGGCGGCTGGCCACTGGGAAAGGTTGAAGGGACTGTTTTGATAATTTCGTGCATTCTTGATTGCTTAGATGATTTAATGTTTATTTTGATTGCCTTAACGATTTTGTGTGCTTTGATTGTTTAGGTGGTTTTGTGGATCTTTTGACTGTTTGAAGTGAGTGCGCCTGGGGAAGACAGCCAACCTTAAATCTTAGTTTTTTCAGCTAGACTTTTACACACACACATGCACCAAATTCTACTTCCCCATTTTGACCTAAATTTAGACATCCTGACACTACCATCAATTATGACGAAGGGAAAACACTCACTTTTTATTTGCAACAACATAAATGCAGGGGTTGTAAAAGGTGGAGGACTTGGCGAAGAGTGGAGCGATGATAGCCATGGGAGCAGGGATGGTCTTGGGGTCACCAAACGATGCCCAGAGACACACCATGGAGTACGGAGACCAGGCCACCAGGAACATGACAATCATCACTATGGACATCTGCCAGACACAAACACAGACACGCAGTTTTCATATGATTCAGACAGAATATTGTATACAGTATACAAGAGAGGCTTACATTATTGATGCTGAATTTAAGGTGAAAAAAGGCACGTTATCCCTCTGTTTTGATTTTCCTGGTCAAGTAGACCCACATTAAAGGGATAGTTCAGATTATTTGCAGTGTGGTTGTATGCAGGAGCTGTGGTTAGTGCTGAGCTTTGTTTATAGAGCCACGGAGAATGGTGCGACCATCATTGCTGGTCTGTGTGTTGGGTTGCTTAGGAGTGTCTATTGCTGCTGAGTGTAATGCTAAATTTACTTGCTAGACATGCCAAACTGCAGGAATTCATTGGCTCAGCAATTGTAGCTGTGATTAGCACCCATTTCCACTACCAGTTAGAGTCACAGTCAGTCCACTGCGGCTGATTTAGTTCATCTAGAGATAACATGCAGATTTTACCCCCCGTCAACCAGTAAATTGGTTGAAAAGTAGGTAGAATTTCAGTCAATGAAGATTTTCTTGGGTTGACTAAAGGAAACTGCCACTATATAAGCCAAACGTCACTCTCTCTGAATCAACTAGACTCCTTTGACAAAATAATTGTAAAAGGTTAGTTTGGATTCACAGAAGTCTTACAGTAACACAAACAAACAAATAGATCGAGGCAGCGGTAGATCAGCAACTCCCGTGTTCTGCAAGGTAAAATGACTGTTTTTGCAGAGGGAGTTTGGTTCAGGGTTAGGGTAAACTTTATTGTCCTGTTAGGGAAATTTGGTTGGTTTGAAGAGAGCGATATTTGGCTCGTATAATGGTAGATAGATAAGGTAAAGCAGTAATAATAATCTAAATATAGCATCCATTTCAACTGATACTGTTTTTTTTTAAGTTGAACTGTATTTTATAGTACACTAATAAGATGTAACTAGCGTATTTTGTGTTAAATCAGACAAAAACAAGAGAAAATATGTCCTTCAGTAGTCAGTAAAGAAACAGAACTATACTCCAGTTAGACACCCATACATCAGAAGGAGGAAGTACACAGGAGTCCAAAATGTCTTACGCTGAAACTGGTTTAATAATACTTGGCCAAGGAGAATGAAGAAATAATCACTACATGCTCTGTCCTGATGTTCCCTTCAATTCTGGCAGTCCTCCAGGATAGTCTTTAAACATTCACAGATAAGGTTGATGAACCTATGCCCAAATAAGGTCAGACCCAGTGCATTGAATTAGCCTATTGGTCTGTAAATCCAAACACAGGAATTATGAATACACAAGGTCTGAGACGACAGTTCCACCCCCTTGGCTCCACAGCTCAGGGCCAGTGTTATCCAAACCAGATTACAGTTACGTCTTCTCCGTTCAGAGAGACAAGACATCGCCTCTCCGACCTCAGCCGCCATAGCAACACTCTCAGGTTGGTCCCTTGTTTATCTGAAAGGAGAAGACAGCTGCACCTACTGTCTGGAGGAGAGACAGTATATCTGTTAAAAGTTAGTGTAGGTCTCTACGTCCTCAGCATGTTGCCTAAAGATTGGAAAATTCCCTAACACTGATGGCACAGTAATAAGCCATACCTTGTACTAAGTTAGACAAAAATTAGAAATAATATGTTCTCAATTAGACAGTATTAGACCCTTTAATAAACTTTATTTAAGTCTAATTAGGGACACATTACAACAGAACTTTACTGTAAACTAAAGTGTATTATTTCCCACTGGTAGACCCTTTTAAGACTTTTTAGTTTACAGTAAAGTTCTGTTATCATGTGTCCCAAATGACCCTCTCATAAAGTCTAATAAGAGTCTAGTAATGGGCCTAATACTGTCTAATAAAGAACATTTTGTCTAATCTAATACAAAATACTAATCTAATACATCTTTTTGTGTGTTAGTGTGTTGTACAATAAGTGTGATCATTTTTTCTTACATTTTGATGCTGACCCTGTCCACAGAAGTAAAGTGCTCAGCTTCCTAAATCAGTACTCCTGCTGCTTCTCCAAACTGGCAGTGAGTTGACTACAACTTACTATAGGTAATACACTGACTATGACACTGACTACTTAAAATGATCTGAACTATTAAGGTTATTTTTCTTGGTGACTGTCACAGTGTGGTGTATGCAGACCCATAGTGGTCTGAAATTAGCATACATTCCACAGATAACACATCTTCAAGTAATACATGCAGGAAAACACTAACTGATTCACGGAATCATAGCCAACAACTTTGCCTCACCACTACAATGATGGCCTGCACCAAACCTGCCACTGCATGTGGCACACTAATTGGAGTGAGTGTGAAAGTGGCTCAGTGTGGCTCAGTTTTCACCTTGGTGACGTCCATCTGATCTGACCAGTCGACGTTGATGCTGTCCAGACAGTTGCTGGCTTTGTATCTTTTCACAGTGACCGACACGTTGTAGTAGCAGTAAAACATGACGGACAGAGGCACCACAAAGTTCACAGCAATCACTGCCATGGTGTAAGAGATGAAGGAGCTGAGGAACAAAAGCACAGTCATTAGTGAGTCATTTAGCTCTTAAAACCAGAAGTTATAGTTACTTTCAAGGGTGTTATAACATCTGCAGTCTATGAATAACTCACGCATCATTCTGTCTCCAGTTGATGGTGCATGTGGCTCCCGTGGGATCAGGGGCATAACCAGCCCAGCCCACTATAGGCATGGAGGACCAGAACACAGCATTCAGCCACGCTGCCAGAATCAGAAGATTGTACGATCGAACCGTCATTTTCTGCCCTGCAGAGAGAAGTGACACATACATTCATGATGAAGGTTAGGAAGGTCAGGTAACTGGGGAGGTACAGGTTGATTATATGTCCTAGTTAGTTTCCAACTAAATAAAGCAGGCCCAGCATTTAACATCTAAACAGGTTTTTATTTATTTTGCAGCTGCAAAGTGTTTAAAATGATGCTGTTTGAGCAGGTAAGAATATCTATTTTTCAGTAAAAGTAAGAAAGAAGTAAAAGTAGCAAATAAGTTTCCAATACAAGATAAGATAAGTTGAACTTTATTGATCCCGCACCAGGGAAATTCACATGTTACAGCAGCTCAAATAGTTCAGGTAGGAAAGGGAGTGAGTGACAATAGAATACTTATAAAATAAGGACAAAATAGAAAAAATATATATCAAAGAATTAAAAAATATACAGTACTATATTTAACAAAACTTTGCACTCAAGACTATCTACACTATATACACTGTTCACATACACAGATATATGGAAATGTTTGGATATATGAACATATGGGTATATATGGATAACTGTGCAGGATAGTTGCACACAAGTTGTAGTACACACATGGTGTGTAGCATTATAATTTAGAGAAAAACAAACAATAAAAACAGTGTTGGGCGCCCCTCTAGCTCAGTTGGTAGAGCGTGTGCCCCATGTACTGAGGCTGTTAGTCCTCTGCAGTGGTCGCTGGTTTGACTCCCGCCTGTGGCCCATTTGCTGCATGTCATCTCCTCTCTCTCTCTCTACGCCTCTTCCTGTTATACCTTCAGCTGTCTCTTTCAAAATAAAGGCAAAAGCCCAAAAAAATAATCTTTAAAAAAAATAAATAAATAAAAACAGTGTTGCCTTGTGAGGCAGATTGGATTGCACAGATTAATAGCAGCACAAATTTCACAGTGAAAAAGGATGGAAGGAACAACACTGTACCCACAATTTTGCAATTTTTAGAGCCAAGTCAGGATAGAAACATAGAGACTGTCATGTGCCTGATGCCAGAGGAGTGGACTTGAGTCACATGACTTGAAAGAGTCTAAACTTAAGAAAAAATGACACCAAAGATCATTATATTCACCTTCAAAAACTATGTGAAGGTCAACAAAAAATGAGCTACAGTATTCAAAATGTGTGACTCGAAAATTACAGACTGGAACACAGCGACTTCCAGCTTTTTTCAACATGTGAAGGTGCACAAAGAACAATAAGATGAAGCTCCATTGTCAAAAAGGCATGACATTTGGTGAAGCAAGGACTTGGTCCCACCTCTGCCTGATGCTAAAGGAATGATGATGAGGTCCTTACAATCAAAAAGGTTCATCTCATTGGGAATATGGAGCTGTTCAGTAACTTTTGTGACATTTGATGTGAACAAGAAAATTCTTTTTCTGCAGGATATTTGACATTTCTGACAAGCGTATTAACATTTTTATCATCTCTTCTGTCTGCAACGTGGTGGCTGGACAATAAGAGGACAATATTCAGATAAACTTAAGTGAAAACACAGGATTTTGAAAAGTGAGGGGGACATGTCTTCCTCTGTCCCCCATGGAAATTAGACCGTTTGCATGGATAGAATAAAAAGTTACCTATGTCTGGTCTGCAGATGGTGAGGTAGCGGTCGATGGCCACCACAGTGAGCAGGCCGATACTGGCCATACCAAAAGAAGATGTTGAGAGCTGCGTAGATCTGGAGACAAAAACACAGACATATAAACATTTTTTAAGTTGGAGTTTGTGATAATGGTCCTTTTACTTTAATGATAGTAGGCCTTGTTGTCCTGAGGTTTATTGTTTAAAACTAGGATGATATGGATGAAATCAAAATACCAAATCACAATATTTTTGACCAAATACCTCAATATTGATATTGTGACAATATTGTAAGGATGGTTGTTGGTGCTTTTACAAAATATTAACTCAATAAGTTTTTTTTTGATAATTAATCATCAGTAAGGTTGATATAATGGCTAAGTGTGTAAAGACAAATAATAGAACAGCTAGAACAGTCTGGTAAGTTCAGAAAATGGCATCACTAAACTGTAATGCAGATAGATATGCCATATCATGATATGATGATATCCAAAATCTAAGACAGTATATAGTCTCATATCACAGTATCAATACAATATTAACATTATATTCATATATAGCCCAGCCCAAAACTAGTTGTACATTTCTGACACGTAGAGAAATCTATCCATTCAAATCTCCATCTTTGTTTATCACTATATTTGTTGGCGTATTGTGTTTGTATGTGACTTTCAGTGAATGAAGAAATTCTGATGTTTTTGTTTTGAGCAAAACCGACACTGTTCAGTACTGTCTGACCTACAGGACGGTGGTAGTTTGACTGAATAAATGTGAGTACATACTGATATTTTTATGTGAACTTTTCCTTAAAAAGACCTATGGTGCTATATAAAAAAGAGTCGAGTGTGTTAATATTTTTGACAAACCACTCAGAGTTGTAGCAAGTGTACACAGTAGGAAACCTTCACAGTAACCTTTGGCACTGGGTTTCCCACCACTGGAGATTAGTATCACATGGCTCAGAGATAATATTACTGTGCAATAACAAGGAGTGAGAAAAAAAACATAATCTGCTGTAAGAATAAAACACGTGGCCTGCTGCAGTGAACATGCGTCAGCCTGCTCACAGGTTTAGTCTCATGGCCAATCAGAATAACTCACGTTTGTTAGTGTGACATTTTTAAAGGCTTTAGAAAACATGTTGACATGGAGCACTACAAGGTCGGCGCACCTTCTGATTGGGTCTTATGAATAATTGCCATATATTTGCACACATTTTGGTAAGCAAATGAGTTTACATGACACTGTGGTTCAGTGACAAGCCCATGGATGTATAAAGAAGAACTGGATATGGTGTCAGAGGTGAACTCCATTCATTCTTATGAAAGCTGCTCAGTGATGCATGAACCCAAAAAAGCCACTTCCCAAAGGCACACTGTGCATGCTGTCATGCACACCAGAGACTTTCTGGTTGCCAAGCTGGCTAGCTTCTTGTTTAGACCTCCACTAACTTGAATGGGGATATAATTATTTAATCACGCAGCTCTTCTAGACTTTCGAAATGTTAGTGGACTGAATGGACATAGTTCTGATAGTGAAACAAGTTATTTTGTGTGGGTTGTGACGTTCAATAAAATGTATCCACCATTTTACAGCTGCCTCTTTCACAATGTAAGCATCTAGAAAAAAGTCTGTTTGGGCTCTAGAGCATCACGTGAGTTGTAATTACACAGTTTGGCCACTGGTTGAGCCTAACAAGCACAAGGTTCTCACCCTACACGGACTGTGTTATGAAGTGTTAGGCTAACTGGTTTATAGTTTTTTGGATTTGAAATGGAACAAAAATGAGTCATTTCTTCCTTTTTTGTTTGACCCAGGGCAAGGCCCACCAATTGCGCTCGAGGGTTGGCTGACCTTTGCGAATTCTGCAAAAGTGGGAATCTTGACTGCATAATTTCTGGTAGTGGGGGACTGCGTTCGGGCTCTCCTCTGTTTTTGTGGAGCAGCAGTAGCTCAATTGGTAGGGCCTTCGGAACCAGAGAGTTGACGGTTCAAATTCAGCATGGACCGATCAGTGTGAAGCGTGGACTAGCTGGAGAGGTGTCAGTTCACCTCTTGGGTATTGCTGAGGTGACCTTGAGCAAGGTACGGAACCCCTAACTGCTTGGGACAACTGACTTTATGTGTGGATGTATGTGTGCAGCCCCCTTGCATCTCTCCATTAATGCATGTCAATAGGTCCTGTATTCCCAACCTTTGATTATAAAATAATAACAAAGTGGAAATATTTAATTTACCCCAAGGATAAATAAAGTATGTCTTCATATACAGAATGCCACTGACTCCCAAAACAACATATATACTATATATACATATTGGTGGAGAGTACAAGTGTAAGGCGTACCTTAAGTACACATGTTAACTACATGTTTAATGTGCATACTCAAGGAATTAACACACCAAATCTACTTGGTTTAGTAGGTTCAGGTTTGTAAAAGATCATGGTTTGGGTTTAAATAAGTATGTTGGATATGTCACTTGAAGTGATGTAAATCATGAGATAGAAGTCATGTACTCAATGTAACATGACGTAAGTAACTCGAAACTTTAAATAAGTCAGTGTTGCCTTTGGGACAGGCATTGAGTGCAAATGATGAGACAGGATGGGTCCTTGAAGACTGTTCTGAGAATAGAAACTTGAGCATCCATATGATTTTTCAAGAGTACATACAGTAAATAATTAAGACATATATTGTGGTTCATGTCAAATCCAAAACAAAAACAAGAGCACTTTTACATGAGTTTTCAATGTGGATGTAAGTTGCTCAATCAGTGAAATAATGTAGGCGCATACATTCCACCCACCTGACAACCAGTGTAGCCAAACTTCCAGCTGCCGTGGATGTCTGAGGCGGCTGACATGGGATAGCCGATCCCTGCCACTCCGATGTCAGTGAAAGCCAGGTTGATGATAATGAAGTTGGTGGCGGTCCGGAGCTCCCTAAACTTCACAAACATGAGCAGCACCACAATGTTGCTCGCTAAACTAATGACACCTGAGAAAAGAAAAGAGGACATGATGTATTGTCGCCGTGCATGAGGTAAAAGTCAAACCTGCAGCACCTGATCCTGTATTTATTTTAAGCAAAAATCTCTTTAGTGTTCACTCTCTTCCAAAGTGATTGATGATAGATCAGGTCTTGGAACTTTTGTCCTGTAGCTTTTAGTCTCATCTTCACTCAGAAGAAGAAATCAAAGTGAAACCCAGTTACCATGAGTGAAATGCTAAATTAGGAATTCAGAAACTACTTTAAAGATGTTGGTTATTTTTAAACACATTTTCATATCAGTCAGTCTCACTAAACATCAGACACAGAATATGGTGCCAAGACCTGGATAAGTTACATAATACTATCAGAACAGCTTTTCAAAGGATAACAATGGGCTAATTTTCTTTCACCATTAGCAGCCTTGGAAAGTTTAAGTCCACCTAATTATTTTATTCAGTCATGTTTCCTTTTCCCCCATGTCCATGTTTTCATTATAACACATTTTAAACAGGTAACAGAAATGTTCTGCTACAGTGCCTAACATCATTTATGTTGAACAGCAAGAAATCCCTCAAGAATCAGCATCTGCATTACTATAGGGAGTTTTTCATTGTTATAAATGAATTTCAAAGCAATTAAATTAGGAAAAAATGTTTTTCCAATACTGTGAGCACAAGGAAAACAAATTCATTGGCCTCTGTTGTACTGGGGTGGGAGACAGATATGTCAGGTGAAATAAAAAAGTCAATGTGATCCCATAGAATGACATGTAAAGGGCATTTTTCGTGTCATGCCTACGCATTTTAAGCTTTTCACATGTCATTCAACTCCATGAGATTTGGACGTAGTAACAGTAGTGAAGTGACCTTTGTCTGGGTTAACACTGTACAGTTACAGTTAGGTTAGGTTTAGGAAACAAAACTAACAGGTTTAGGAAAAGATTGTGGTTTGGGGTTTGAAATAAGTACGTTAGGTGCGTAAGATTAGTTATATGCTTAATGTGAATGCATAACTTGAAGCTTACTAAAGTTAGAACAAGTCAATGTTGACTTTTGGTTTTACATGAGACATGAACAGCAACCTCCTGGAAATGCCCTGTGTTTGTTTGACCCATCCATCCACTTCAACCTCCTCCATATGTGGACTTTGTCACCCTTTACACAATGTTACCTAATATTTTTCTATTCTCTATGACATTTGTACGTTAATTTACACAGTGTCTCTGCATAAGTCTGTACATACAAAATGTCATGAAATGAAAAGCAAAAAGCAAAAAAAGCCTTGTGATAACACATGAAATTACTTAAGACATTGACATGTGACAGAGGTGTTACAGAGATATTTTAGACTAGACTGTAGTTAGACTGGTCTTATTTTACTCAAAGATGAGTCTGTTGCAAGTTCGACCATTTCACAAAAACAAAGACTGACTAACTGTGAGCCAAACAAATTAGACACCTTAACTCCAGGCTAACAGAGGCTTAAGACTCATGTTACCATGGTAACAATCAATGCCACCATCTGATCAGCAGCACCCAACAACATAAAAGAGGAAAACATGGCTCATAATTTGTGGTTTGCTAACATTGTTATCTTCAGCACCATTTCTGTTGTGTCTTCATGTTTTTTCCTGTGGTTTTTGGATTTGTTCTTTTGAACATTTCTTCCTCTATATCTTTTTTTGAGCACCGTTAACTGTCGCGCTGCAGTATTTTTCCATATCAGATTTTTTTTTTTTTTTTTTTTTTTTTGTATTGTTACACTCTTCGCTAAACTTTCCAAGTAAAATGTCCTTGTGGCAGTTGCCTTCCTCCAAAAGCACATATTTTCTGCTGGGGTAAATGGAACTTATGTGGTTGGATGCGGTCACTTGGTCAGTCACTCTTATTTTGAAAAACATCTTAATTTACCCAGAATTCATTGTGCTGTAGTTCTACTTAATCAAGAACTAAACTGCTTTGTGTAACAGATGAATTTAGATGTCTACCTGAGGTCTGACTATTTGTTATATCTTAGTCATAGCCTTTAACATTCACTGGATAAAGAAAATTAACTGCACAGCAGTTAATATCCAGAATTCTGGTCTTCTAGAACAACTATTGGACATATGTATTAAATATAAGTTCATTTCTGTATCCTGTTCTGTGGAAGTCAAGATTTAAATCAGCTCTCGGATCATGCAGACAACAATAATAACAAGTAATTCACTACTCACACTAAATTATCTTGAAATATTCTATTTTTTTGGATATTTATATGGTTTATTTGGCACACTTCCGCTGGACATTTTGGCTGTTGATATTCTCCTTCAGGACAACAGTGATACATATGCCGGCTAATGTAAACCCTATTGCTTATGTATTTAATTAAAGACTCTGTAGGGTTGGGAAATATGGTGGTTTTGGTTAAGCATCAAAAGTTGGTCGGTGACTTGAGACACAAAATAGGACATGGTTACTTTATCCTGAATTTAACCTTCAGCCAGCATATTTCCCAAACCTTAACCACTTGTTTTGATGGCCTAATCCTAAAACCACAGGCAGGGCACAGGACAGGATTGCATTTGTTACACCCACTTGACCACCTCCCTTTCTTTTCCCAAAACTTGGCCAGAGAAAACAAACCCAGCAGCAGTTATATTTCCTCCAAAACACAATAGCTAAAGCCACTACATATGAAGTATGTATGTAATCTGGGGCAATGATTTAGAAAGACAGCCTGCAACAGAATAAGCACTGGTAGCTCTTGATGAGGAAATGCAACAGTTAGTTTTGATAAAATCATATAAAATGACTGCCATATTAATTTAGTTATTCTTTATGATAATGTTCTGATTATGTTACACAACAAATAGTGCTCCAGATTCACACGTTTGCTCCCAGCTCACTACTGATGCTTTGAAACATTATTGTGCAATGTGTGTTTACACAATGACTGAATGCCATTGGCACCTAGGAGTTACATTATTTGACTATACAAGGTCCTCCAGAAGAATGTCAAGTGAATTATCACAGTGAAACAACACAATACTCACACATCAATTCATATTGGTCTTCTCTTTCTTACCTGCAGTAATAAGATATCCAGCCACTATGTTGTGCTCCAGTTGGGTAAAAGCACTTTTTCCCCCATAAGGTGCAAAATCATCTGAAATATTGACTCCAGAGTCAATCCCCATTTTCTGAGGTGCTAGAAAAAGGCAAAACAAACAAACAAACAATTGAAGTAAACCGTATTGGAAGGAAAACAGATAAAAAAATATAAAATCTGAACAAAAGAGATGTAGAGAGTGCAAAATTCTTGGACTAACTAAAATCTGTAGGGCATTGTTGTGGAGAGGTGGGGGGGTAAACGTGGAGGCGTGGGGTGACGGGGATTACAACATACCACTGCTCCCCAGGCCCCAATTAGAAGGAGGCAGCGTGTGTGTTACATGGGCAGCAGGGCTGCTGCACAGAGAGGATTAACACTCACGTGGAGTTGCTTGCAGGTTGTGTTCTGGCCAATAAGCTTTGACATTACCAAACTGAAGTTGAGTTAATGCCTGAACACTATGCACTTCACAGAGGGCACATAGCCAACCATAGCCGGATCACCAACTGGCAAAGGGGGCACCTGCCCCTGGCCCCAAAGGCCACAGGTGAGTATTAAATTGTTTATTACTACCCGTACCCATCAACATTGGGATTTGAAAATAACAGAAATTTTGCTGGCCATCCCCCGGACCTAATTTATTAATAATACCATATATACTATAATATATATATATATATATATATATATATATATAATTTTAACATATACAGTATATATATTTTAGGTACAGATACAAATTCAGTGGTAAAACCACTCTGCGCTGGCTCTGCCAATAGGCTCATTTGAGATGAACTGTGTCTGCACAGGAGGTGGAGACAAAACGCAGCAGTCAAGCCAGTCAGTTTTCTAAAAGACTTCAGAGAATATACAGGAAGTGACACTAACATCCTGTTAGATCATCTCTAGGCTATCTATAGTCTGCAGACCACGCTCATAGCTGAAGAAATAAAGTGCGTTCTTGATCGCTGATTGAAGCTGAAACAGAAGAGATCCCCCTACTGTCTCATGATCCTCTGTTCTTTTATCCGCCATGTAAAGTACTTTGTAACTATTTGTTTGATGAGTCATATATACATATAAGCTTTATTATAATTACCAGCCACAAAATATATCCGTGTTTACAGATTAAAACTTCATTGCACAACATAAGATCAATATATCTAGTGTTAAATATTACAATAACGCAGAAAATTGGTATTTTATACAACGTGTGGTGTTTGTTGTCAAAATTAAGAGCCAATCAGAGCCTGTCAGCGCAGTGATCAGGGGACAGCCAGGTGTTTGCAGTCGATAGAGAACAACTGCAGTACCTGGCTCTGAGAACTGCGGCTGCCTTGATCTGGTGAGGTTATCGTTTCCCACATGCACATGAGGTCAGACCAAGTCAGGATCAAGTTGGACACAAATCTAACCGGCATGCATTGTGCAGTGATCACCAGTGAACGATCCTATGGGGAGAGCAGTGGCGTGCACCCTTGGTGTGGTGCACCCCTCAAAATAGTCATGGAATGCTGTGTTCAAAATTCAAATTATTTTAACTTTGACCTTGGCTGCAACTGACCTTTCAAAGAACAACCAATAAGATAGCAACTCAAACTCTAGAAAAACTCTAGAACACAACAATGAGTAACATTGAGGAACACTGAGCCCCTCTGGTGACATTTGTCAGGAAAAAAAATATTGTTTGGCCACAAATTAATAACACATGGGAATGAGATCAAAGTTTTGGCCACATTTTAATGAGGTGTACCTACAAGATAATTGAAGTCGTGGGCAGCTTTAATAAGTCGAGGGAATGAGATTAATTACTTGTAGCCACAAGAAAATTATGTTAGTCACAATAAAATTAAGTCATCTCAAAGGACACTGACTAACTGGCAGGGGTATCATCAGTAGCTGCTTGCAAACGGACATTTTGATTATTTAGCTTATTTGACTAGGATGGATAGCTGGTAACATGGTACTTTGAAGCTCCTCCAAAACATTCAGTATTTGTTTAGTTGATTCCTACCAAATGTAAAATGTAAAACATGATACTTTCCAAAATCCAAAAAAACAAAACTTTCATCATACTACTATATATTTTGATCATCTATTATATATTCCCACATACATCAATATCACATCATACAAAACACCATGAGACTTCACCACAATACTGGCTAAGTTAACATCACTTAGATTCCATCCATCTATCTATCTATCTATCTACTGAGGAATCATACCTGCATGTACATCATGATCCAGTAGGTGGCACTGTGCGGCTCGCTGTAGTTTCCGGTGAAGGAGAAGAAGAGAATGACCTTTGCAGTGATCCACTTCCTCTTCACGCCATAAGCCATCTTTTTGACTCGAGAGAAGACAGCAGCCAAAGATGCCGCTCCTGAGGACCATCGCCAGCCGTGCTGCTCCTGTCCTGCGGGGACACACCGTCTGTCAGAGGGCGAACATCTACACCAGACCGGCCAAGGAGAAGATCGGCCCAGTGGTAAGTCTGATCTAAACCGCCCCGGGCTCGTGCTGACTGGACTGTTAGCTAAGCGCTGTTAGCATTAGCTGTCCTTGGCTGACGAGGTCAAAACCAGCTATCGGCATTAAAAGCCTGGAAATAGTTCTAAAAGCCAAAGTGTTCAAATAACCGAAGAAACGGATTTGAATCGCTGCTGTTGTATATGGTATTTAAAGTATGTAACAGCTCAGTATATTACAGTTGACTTGTTTCACCAAGTTAAGCTAAGCTAACACACTGAGCGAACGTTAGCCGTGATGTCTCCTCGAGCTCACTCCTGTGTTCATAATGGTCTTATAAACTGTTATAAGCTGTCAGTCAGTGTAAGGACACCCCTTTCAGCAGTAGTTCATACATAAAGGAAAACCAAAACCACCAACTCAGTCATTTCATTAAAAAACAACTCCTTGTAATGTTAACAGAAGCATTAGCACAGGAAGTGGTTAGCTTGCCCTGTTCTTCACACGAATACCAAATATTTAATTTTTTTATTTGTACTGTTTTGTGTTCAGAAAACAGCCTGTTATGTGTGCTCTTAAAAAGATATCAAACGAGTATGATTTGAGTCTGTAATACTGCTGAATCCATGTAAATGTTCAGCAGCAGCAGCGATGCAGTGGACCTCTTTGTTTTCAGCAGCTCCTTTAACCAGTCTGAACCAGTGTTAGGACAGAGATCAATGGCGCAACAGCATCAGTAATCACTGCATGATATGTGTCAAAGTCATCTGAGCTCAAAGGTTCATTTACCAGCTTTTGTAGCTCTCTAATGGAGTTGCTCAGTTAGCACAGGAGTTTGATAGCATGAGACATGATAACAGATCATTAGAGGAGAGGTGTAACCCCTGTCTTGGAACTGGGTGATATAGCAGAAAAATTTGTCAGGTTAAAATGTTTTATTTCAGTCTATCATAGTTTTTATTGATCTGTTGTTAATAAAGACCAGGCAAAAAAGGTTTAATCAAACAACTTTATTTATCAAGTCACACAGGTAATAATGATGATGTCAACACAACAATGAAAAAAAACACACACACACAAATATATTTACATATATTAAAATAAAATAAGAATAAATAAATGATCACACAATGGCCTGACCAATATGGGACTTTTGGGGCTGATATCAATATTAGAGAGCAAATTAAATCCGCATATTGTTATATTGGTCGATATTCTCTATACAGAATATAGAATAGTTACACAAACACACCTTGTTTGCAGACCTCACTTGTGTAAAGATGTGTAATCAAGGCAGGATATTTAACAGGTTATCAATAAATTTTATTGTCCAAAATCACACCAGGGCTCTGAAACGGTACATTTTTACACATATTTTTAATAAGTATTAAATGAAAAATGAACAAATAGAGCAAAGTATATGTATATAATAAACTTGCATTAAGAAAAAGGATCAGATATACTTATAAGATGCTGACTATAGAGCTATCAAATGAACACTAACTGCATTACTGCACAACATATATGCTGATACCGATATAGGCCGAGGTAGCACTAATTTTCTCACACCCCACAGTGTTTCCGTTATTTAACAGTCAGGGCTGCGTGATATGGTAAAAAAGTAATATTGCTATTATTTGACTGAAATTGCGATATGTGATATGATTAGTAGGCATGGTCATTTTTGTATTACAATTTTTATTTTCAATGAAAAAGAAAAATCTTTTAAAATTGTGATTATGTGACATTTGTTGTGATCTGTCTGGGTTCTGTACCAAACAAATGTTTGCTTATATCTGGAGAACAAGATTTTTAGGCCAGGGCATCTCTGCAGCATCACAGAACTTCACTGTAATGCTGTTTTCGCACATATTTTTCAAAAAATTGTGATTTGGTTCTGGTTCTGCAATTTGGATATTGCACATGGTCATATTGCGATTTTGATAATATTGCGATTACTTGTGCAGCCCTATTTAACAGTATACCTGATGATTGGCTGCTTGCATGTTACTTGTAGGATGCTCTGTTATCAAGGGATATGATAGGTTGGTTGGTATGATTGGTTGTGTATGAGTCTATAAGGATATATTCTTATGTACCTTCATGACAACTTGCATTTTAGTGAAATTGTTGCACATTTGATTGAACATTTTTCTTGTTGAAGTGTTGATGATGTATATCACTATTGTTTTGTCACACAGACTCTCTCTCTGTTTAAAGATGGTCTTTGAACAGAGGTCAGGAATGATCTTCCATGCTCATAGTGGAGGATGTGACTAATATTAGTATATAATATTAAGTAGGGATATTAACTGTGAATGGGGTTGCTCAAGTTACAAAGCAGCAGTCAGAGTAAGTTATTAATAACCTCCAGAAACATTGTGTACAGTAGTTCACCTTGGATCTTCCTCTGCCCCTCAAGCACGCACACATACGCTGCTGCAGCAGTTCACACAGCCAGCTGGCACAGCAGCACATCCATCATGCTCTGACAGCACAGCTGATCGATGCTTAGAGTGTGACAAGACAGGTTATATCCTGAAACTGTGGACTGCAGCCAAACACCAGGCTAAAAAAAAAAAAAATACAGTATAGACCTACATATGGGCTACTGTTGTTAATGTTAAAATTCATTGTTGCGTTATGAAGGGAAAAAGAGGGAGAGCATGAGAGGGATAAAAAGTGAGAGAAGGCTTACTTGTTTTTCTGGTATTCAACAATGAAGAGCACATTTGGAACAATTGGTCTGCTTGTGAAATAGCCTAGATCTTCCCATTACTGTCCGTGGGGGAGAAGCAGCATTCACTGTGGCGCAAGACTGCACGATTTGGTTAAAAAAAAAAAGGCACATTGCAATTATTTGTATATTGTGATATGTGATAAAATTAGTGGGAATGATCATTTTAGCATTACAGTTTTCATTTTTACTGAAACAAAACTTTTAAATCTTTTAAATCATTTTGTTGGGGTTTGTACCAAACAAAAATGTTTTCTTCCATCTGAAGAACAAGATTTTAAGGCCACATCACCTCTGCAGCACTACTGTTCTTCATTATGATGAAAATTTTAAAGATTTGGTTGTGCCATGTGTTAAAAATGATCTGTGGCTCAGCCAACAGTGCAGTGCTGAGAGCACTCAAACCACACAACTGCTGCAGCTAATAATTGTCTTCTTGTCATGTGTCTTCTTGTTCGAGCAACAGCCCAGAGCACAAAAATAATACATACATCCAATTCAAAGAATGATAGCTGACTAAAAGAGGTTTTTAAATTAGACTGGTCCTTTTTTTCCAACAGAGCACACAGTGTATGGTCAAAGATTTTGTTTTCTTGGTTTAAAAAAAACATTTTTGAACAGTCCTCCCAAGAAATCCTCATATGAGCACTGATGTCACATTGGGACCTTTGACAGATGCTGATTGGCCGTCAGCTGACTGAATCCTCTCTCTCTCTCTCTCGTCCAGGAATCCGCCATTGGACTCGGCTTTTTCTCCTTAGCCATCCTGGGACCATCCGGGTGGATCCTGGCCCACTTGGAGGACTACAAGAAGAAGGAGTAAAGCGGACATTTTAGCAGTCTTAAACCTGGTGCATCCAGCCTCCCGTCTCCAGTGACAACCTGGGACCATCATCATTACATTACATTATGTTCCACTGCGTAGAAAAATATGGAACACGTTTTACCTTCACTCTTCTACCTCTCTGATAGTCCACTCCACATCCCAAACACAAACCAGCTGTTTTAAAACAAATTGGATTGTACATTTTTCCTCTTCAGGAGCATGTTACAAGATTAAATTTTAAAGACAAACATGTTGCTTGTTGTGTATATTTTGTCTCCTTTTGAAAGCTTTTCATTTAGAACATTACAGATTAGTTTTGAGATTAATAGGCGAGTTTAAACTAGATTTGTCAGCTGGATTTGATGTCCCCATGTTTCAGAAAGTTTCAGGGTTTCATGCTGACAAAAACCTGTTTAACAGGATCCACTGGTTATCAGAAGAACTCAAATAAACTGCTGATACAAAGGAAGGGACAAAAAGGAAAATAAGGGGCAAAGATCTGCTGATAATGCAGCCAGTCAGCCACACCCTCCAGATAAATAAGATGACACTCAGCAGTGGTGAAAGACGACCCTTTGCAAAGATAACCCATTGCAAGTAATTCAAAATCAACAGTGCAGATGAGGTATCAAAGGTACTCCTTTAGGAGAGCCCCTTTCTCAGTGTTATAAATTACTGGATGAGGTGAGAATGTGTCATATTTCATAATGTTTTCTACAGAAAAAGTACAGTACATTTGCATTTGGAAAGTGGACCTATTTTATGTAAAGTAACATAAAATAGGAATACCTTAATTGCCAACTATTTTGATAATGAATGAATGGTTTCTAAGGAAAAAAGTCAAAGTACTTTTACTTTTACTTCCTTAAATGTGAATATTTTCTGGTTTCTTTGCTCCTTTGTGAGTAAAACAAGACATTTGAGGAAGTTATCTTGGACTTTGGGAAATACTGATTATTTTCACCATTTTCCGATATTTTAAAAGAAACAACTATTAATCCAGTAATTGAAAAAATAATTACCAATTAAGCGGCTATGAAAATAATTGTTTGTTGCTGCCCTATCTCAGAGTATCGGTACCCTGAAATCGGACAAAAAAGCACACATTGTGCATAATGGCTCAGTTTTCTGCGTTATTAGGCTATATATTCTACAATTACATGAGATTATAATGAGTAGTATATAATGTGTCAACAGCATTTTAACCTTTTACCAGTGCAGCCTGTTGCAGTCGCTCCTGCTTGTTTTCTAGTTTTCTCAACAATTTCCCCTCGGGGATCAATAAAGTATTTCTGATTCGTTTACTCTGTAAGTGTCGTGTAGAACTTTTCATGGACTTTAAATATATATTTATCTGTAGATTCTGCATGTATCCTTAGATAAAACTCAGCGTTCTTTTTGAAAAGTGACTGAAACGTCATATTAAAAAAACAATGTCATTGTATAAAAGTAAGACCTCTAAAATATTGCATCTCCCAACCATCAAAGTCAACTGGCCGTCCAGCTATGTTTTAAATCCTTGATTTTTTTTTTAAAACTTAATGTTGAAATTCATCACAAGGTTTTAATGATCAAATAGAGTCTATTTGTTTTATTATTTGGTCACTTAATCTGCTAGAATGGGGATGGATGGTAAATAATTAGTGTTGTAACTGGATGAGGTTATGTTGTATTTTTAACTCTTCATATTCTGATGGCTAGTTTTTAAGCTATAAAAATGGTTCTTATGAACTCATTGCTGTTTGTTCATTTTTCATTTGTAAAGTAGCTAATAACTTTACAATATACAACTGTGCAATGTTTCCCTCTGAAATGTCAGTGCATTTAATTATAAAGTAGCATGAAATGAACTGAAATGGAAAGGTAACATTAGGCCATGATTAAACTGCTACGTTGTAGTTGGGAACATTAAGTCAGTCATTCTTAAAGATTGGCTCGTGACCCACAGGTGTGTCACAAGAGATTTTATTTCAGTTGCCAAATAAATATAAGACTGGAAGAAATTTAGTAAGTTAGTTTAAAACTTTAAAGCTCATACTGAAACAAACTTAACATGTTTGAAAATTCATGGTAAAACAAAATCTCATTAGTATGGGGAAATAATAGCTGGAATGTTCATGTAAATAATAAAATCCATCTCTTACAGATCATTATAAAACAAGTTGAATCAATGCACCTTAGAGTGACTTTTTTACAGAATGTTGTGTAGACTGCAAAAATACAATCAATCAAACAACATTTTATTCTAAGGTTTCATCTTTCACCTTATATTTCATGTCCACCCTATCATAATTGAGCATTAATTGATATAATCTGTCCCCAAAAACACAATGCCATTAGAGACGTGTGATGAGCAGGTAAGACTATGGCTGACCCCTTCTGATGGGGGCACAAGCTATTTAAGAATTTTTTTTATATTTCATGTCATGTTTCTTTACTTTCTGCAGTTCTTGCTTTTATTTCAGCTTCTTATTTTCTCTTATATGTACTGTTATGCATCAAAATACCAAGGCACATCTGAAAACTTAGCCTGCTGTGGCCGAAACAATTCATGAAAATATTATTGAAATTGCAGTATAGCTAATAAATGAATAGAGACAATAATAATAATAATAATAATAATTTTTATAGTATTTGATAAAGGAAAAATGTACATGCCATACCATAAATAAAGTGGTGTCACAGAGATGCTCCAGCCAACAAATCATGTTGTCCAGAAGTAAGAGAACATACTTAATCACAGCATCATTTTTAGATTATTTTTCAGTGAAAATGAAATGCAAAATAGCATCCCATTCTGATTCTAAACATTACATGAGTAATTATATATCAGTGCTGAAGTAACAGCCAAATTTCCTCTTTAAACATTTTCTATTTTTTTTTTTTTTTTAGAATTTTCTTCTCTAATTTTATATTTTCTTTTTTTTTTAATGTATTCTATTATATATTTTATTTTATTTTATTTTACTTATTTATTTATTTACTTTTATTTTTGGCCCACACGGATTTCCATATGTTCCAGTGAAATCACGTGACCGGTAGTTGACGAGTCATATGACAAAACAGTCGTTTTGCAGCACTGACTTCTTCTCTGATAAACAGCGTGTTTTAGCAGGTAAAACACGTATTTTTTCTGATTGTGTTGTTCATGTTGATATCTAATGAGCAGCTTCAGACGAGCTGAGAGACAGACGCTGACCTGTCAGCTGTAAATTAACATTCAACTTAACTTAGAATCCGTTGCTTCGCTCGCTAACATTAGCCACTGTCTCGCCAAACTCTATTGAAAAATCTCACAATTTAGCAGGAGACCTGCTTACGGACAATGTTGATTGTTACGGACCGTGTATTTGTGCCGCAGTGGTAGATGGCACACAGTCGTAGAGAGGCAAACGTATATTTGAGAAGGTATTTAAAATAAATGAAGGCATTGTGCTGTAACTACTTAGATAATCGTCCAGCAAAGCACACATTCAGTTGTCAGTTTTTTAAATGGAGATTGGCGTGGTGGTTTCTCCTTCAGATAACCATGGAGCCAGTAAGAATTTTGTGATTGTTCTTGTTTTCAAGCTGTAATATTATTATACGTTTCTTCTAATTTATGTAGTGAGCCAGTACAATGAGGCTGGTGATTCTGGACGACTATGAGCTGGCCAGTGAGTGGGCAGCAAAATACATCCGCAACAGAATCATCCAGTTCAAACCGTCCGCTGACAGATACTTCACTCTGGGCCTGCCTACAGGTGAGTAACACTCACACAAACTCTAATGTTCTGTTGGTGTTAGTGATCAAACTGATATCTGTAACCCCATCAGTGTTAAAGGGGCAGTTCACCTTAACTGTAGTGCTGCTTATCCATGTAGATGAGGGGTCTGCAGCCTTCGTCATCAAAAGAAGAAGAAATCTGTCTGCAACAGTTAAATTCCCTGAAGACTTTTTTTTGCTTTGACATCTAAAGCTAGCTTATGGAGACTCAAGAAGACTGTCCACCGTCAACATTTTGAGAAAAAGGCACTGAGCTGTAGATGTAGGCTATGACACACATTTCAGATGATAAAATATTAAAACTTTTTTTTTCTTATTGGGTGCGTGAGTTCATTGTTCTACAGTTGAGAATTCACTTTACCCTGTAAAAAAAAAAAGTTGAGACAACTCAAATTTTCAAGGTAACATACTGCAGTAGGTGTTTGAGTTTTGAGCCCAGCTCAAACTTTTTAAATTTTGAAATAAACTTTAAAAGGTTTTGCCGACCCATAATCTTTAGTTGAAATAATTTACTGTTCTTGTTTAGATAAACTTGAATCTTTGAGTTTTAGAGATTAAAAAAATGTGTTTCAAACATTTGTAATGGGGAGCTGTGAACCTGATTTGTCATTATTCTAGTGCCTGAAAATGAATTGGTTTAATTAAAAATATAAAAATTTGAAACATCATTCACTTTCACTTCAATTCATTTACTCACTTAAAGTAGTGCAAAGGCTAGTGCAACCTCGCAAAGTAAATGACAAACAAAATGACAAGAAAGCTAAAAATGTTTTTACAGTATGGACCTACAACATTGGTAAATGAAAATTAGAATGTAAAAAGTCAGTCATTTCCATATAAGTTTTTGCCAAATCACAGGGAGCCCCTGGAGAGGGTCTATGGAGGCACATGTGGCTCCAGAGCTGCAGGTTGCAGGCCCCCAATCCCGACAGTTTTGGTGTGGGTTGCAGAGTTTTAGAGGTGTTGGCCGTCTCTCTGGTATAATGGGACTAAAGGGCACTCAGCCTGTGGTGCTCAAAGCACCAAAACCATACATTTGAAAAATTTAAAACCAGTGTCTCTTCCCAGAAATCATAACCTGGTTACTCAAGATAATCCACAGACCTTGTTGTAAGCAGTTTCATGTAGGAACTACTTTCTTTCTAGTAGAAAGAAAGTAGTTCTGACAGATTCTTGGATTCTCTTGGGTAACTGGGTCATGAGTGCCAGCTAGTTCTGTTATATTTGAGAGAAGGCAGACATCTCTATGGCCGATACTTCCAAAACTCTGTAACTCACATTAAAACTGTCTGGATGAATAATCAGCCCTACAGACTACAGAAAACTATACAACTTTGATTTTTTTGGGGGTGGAACTGTTCCTTGGGATGTATAAGTGGGATGTGTACTAACCTGTCTCATGTCTTTCAGGGAGCACTCCATTTGGCTGCTATCAGAAGCTAATAGAATACTACAGAAGTGGAGATATTTCATTCAAATATGTGAAAACCTTCAACATGGATGAATACGTAGGTGAGTTATAGGCCGGCTGATTAAACTCAACGTTTCTCTCTGGGTTAGACTTAGGCCTATAGAAAATAGGCAACTATATCATGGCACATTGCATTCTGGTTGGCGTATTTTAGGATACACCTTTTTGTTAACATTTATTTAACATAACATGAATGTACCGAACAAGGAAGCAAAGGAGCAAAATAAAGGAAACTAACACCTGTATGATCACAAAGAGTAGTCAGGTGATCTCAACATGCTACCACAAGCTAACGCTAACTCAGTGCTCAACACACACAGCTTTAAAAAACAAACAAACAGTTTAGATGGTTTCATGATAGGCATGATAATGATTAATTGTTGATTGATTAATTGGTACTTGATCTGAAATATAAGATTATTTTTATGAGTTTGCTTCACATGTTGTCTGATATTCTACGTCTTTGTATGTTTCATAGGCTGTGTTGCTGTCAGAGAATATACAATATAGCTGGATTTATAAAGCTTTGATTGAGGAGGAAAACACATGGGCATTATTTGGTATAAGCAAAATTTAATATTTTTAAATAACGATTCATCGATTAATTCAGTGGTTCCCAAACTTTTTCTGGTGCGACCCACTTCAGGAGCTGAAAAAGTTCAGCGCTGCTTGGCTAAAGTGCGCCGTGTTTGCAGAACTAGCAGTATAAGCACTTAGTGGTTCATGTGTTTTGATTGTGACTCACTTGTGTGACAATGCTGTGAACACACGTGTCAGGACATGTTGCTGATAGTGATGTTTCTTTGTCTCCCCATGCCAGCAGGGTGTTTCTCATATCAGTCATGAGAATGATTGAGGCGGTTGATAATACAACAAGTGTCCTTCAGTCCACTGTGTTTTTAATTTGGATACGATAGAAACATGTCTGCAGTCTCTAGCTTCAGTGTCTTAAAAGTTCACTAATGTCTTGCATTGCTCACTACCACTCACATCAGGATCCCATGCTCTATAGGTTTGTAAGCAGCTTTTAAGTGCTTAAATGGACAGTTCATCCCTAAATCAAAAATACAGATTTATCCCCTGGCCTGTCGGGCTGTTGATCCATCGATATAGTTTCAGTTTGAGCTGCAAAGTTTTGAAGATGTCTGCCTTCTCTCCAATATAATGGGACTAAATGGCACTCGGCTCGTGGTGCTCAAAGCACCAAAAAAATACAGGTGAAAAATTCAAAACCAGTGTCTCTTTTAAGAAATCATGACGTGGTTACTAAAGATAATCCACAGACTTGTTGTGAGCAGTTTCATGTAGGAACTACTTTCTTTCTCTAGAAGAGAAACTAGTTCAAGTAGAATCTACCGCAGAAAGAAAACAGTTCCTCCATGAAAGGTATGTGGATTATCTTGAGTAACTGGGTCATGATTTATGGAAAAAAGAGCTGCAATGACTCAATTATTAATTGAATATTAATTAATTGTCAACTATTGTGATAGATCAGTTGGTTTGAGTCAAAGTTCTCTGATTACAGCTTATTAAATGTAAATACTTTCTGGTGTCTTCACTCCTCTGTGACAGTAAACTGAATATCTTTGAGTTGTGGACAAAACAAGACATTTGAGGACATCATCTTGGACATTTGAGAAACACTGATTGACATTTTCCACCATTCTCAGACATTTTATAGACCCAACAATTAATTGATTAATTGAAAAAAATTATTGACAGGTTCATCAAATATGAAAATAATCATTAGTTGCAGCCCTAATGGAAAGAGACACTGGTGTTGAGTTTTTCCAGAGTGTTTTTTTTTTTTTTTTTCTTTTGTGCTTTGAGCACCACAAGTTGAGCGTCATCTAGTTCCATTATATTGGAGAGAGAGCAGACATCTCTAAGGCTGATAGCTATATCCTCTTACCCTGTTAGTCTTTGTTGTGCAGTACATGCTTTAGAGATGTTGTGTTGTAATTACTTGACGCACTCACTCTGCTCCAACCTGCTGCATTTACTTGTACTTCAGGTTCAGTGTCTTCAGGCTGGAGCAACCTCGTGCTCTTCTACGTGTAGAGAGTCATAGAATGTCAAGTACAGGCCCTGAGGAGCAGCACTTGACTGTGCAGTGATTTAAATCCCCTCAACACTGTGCGATAACAGCAATCTTACATTCAATGTCACATGTGTGAATTAGAGTATATCTAACCCTTAAGATAACCTGGAGGCAGGATTCATGGCACTGCAGCTCTCAGATAAAAGTGCCCCTCTTTTTCTGCAGGTCTGCCTCGTGCTCATCCAGAGAGCTATCACTCCTACATGTGGAACAACTTCTTCAAGCACATCGACATCGATCCAGCCAACGCCCACATCCTGGACGGAAACGCTGAGGACCTGGAGGCAGAGTGTCAGGCGTACGAGCAGAAGATCGCAGAGGCCGGAGGAATCGAGCTGTTTGTAGGAGGTCATACACGGGATTTTATTCTGATGTATGTCGTCAGTCAAACAGAGCCCTCTCTCTGAGCTCAGTCTCTGTCCTCTCCTCTCTCGTTGTCTCTGTGTAGGTATCGGCCCTGACGGTCACATAGCCTTCAATGAGCCGGGTTCCAGCCTGGTCTCCAGGACCAGAGTGAAAACCCTGGCTAAGGACACCATTGTGGCCAACGCTCGTTTCTTTGGCAACGACCTCTCCAAGGTTCCCACCATGGCTCTGACTGTGGGCGTAGGAACTGTCATGGACGCCAAGGAGGTCAGACTGAAAGGAAGCTAATTTATTCCTCCACTGTCCTTTAAAAACATAGCCTTATTTAACTATGTTAAGATATTCTGTAATATATATCCTCTGTATCAGAGGTGGAATAACTAAGTACAAATACTTTGTTACTGTACTTAAGTACTTGAATTTTTAGGTATCTATAGTAACTTTTTACTTTTACTCCCCACATTTTAACACAAATATCTGTACTTTCTACTCCTTACATTTTCAAATCAGACATTTGAGGGGCATTATTAGTTGTTTTCATTTTGTGTCATCGTGTGCCGCCTCCCCAATATCAGGACTGATTTCAAGCTCAGTAGATGGAACAATATTAATTGAAAAGACAATTTCTTGGTGTAGCTACCAGTGTATATCACACGACAGATGTAACGAGACAAAAAAGATGTAACGATGAAAAACAGCATGAAAGGTGTAACAACAAGGAAAACAAGAAACTCTGTAAAAGACACAACAAGATAAAGAACAAAGGAAAATCTGCAACAATACAAAAAAGATGTAACCAGACGAAAAACAACATAAAAGATGAAGACGAAAAAAAAACAGATGTAACAGGATGAAAAGTAACGTAAAAGACATAACATGACAAAAAAAAGATAAAATACGCAACAAGACAAAATATGTTAAAAGATGAAACAAACACACAATGTAACAAGATGGAAAAAAAACATAAAAACAACAAAGATGAAAAAATAAGTACTTAACAGACAAAAGATGCAACAAGATGAAAAACAAACGTAAAAGATGTAACAAGACTTGCGTGTGGTCAGTCTTGTCTCCCTCTGTCCCCTGCCTGCTGAAACAGAGAGACAGAGATCTAACAAGATGGAACACAACATAGAACATAAAATGAAAAACTACGTAGAAGATACAACAAGACTAAAAACAACATAAAAGATGTAACAAGACGTAAAAGAAAAAACCATAAAAAAACGTAACAAGATGAAAACAACGTAAAAGACATAATAACATGAAAAACGGTGTATCGAGAATAAAAGAAGAAGGAGCTGAAACAGACAGAGGGAGACTCGACAGCAGGAAAAAGGTGAGGTTCAGTTAGTTTTGCACAGAAACAGTCAGTAGAAATGTCCTTCAGAGAGACGACTTGATACTTTAATACTTGGAGTACATTTCAGAGCCTGAACTTTTTCACTGCAGTAAACAATTTGAATCAGTACCAGAGTGTTTAATTACTCTACTTCTCGAGGACAGAATGTATGGACTCTCTGTCTATTATTTGCACAGACCTTAAAACTGGCTGTTTAAATGAGATTGTATATTTTAAAAGCACATGTTGCATAAATGTTTCTACTTTCCTGACTGTATGACCCTGCTGTCGTCCTCTGCTCAGGTGATGATTCTGATCACAGGAGCACACAAAGCCTTCGCTCTGTATAAAGCCATAGAGGAGGGAGTGAACCACATGTGGACCGTGTCGGCCTTCCAGCAGCACCCGCGCACCATCTTCGTCTGCGATGAGGACGCCACCCTGGAGCTCCGAGTCAAAACTGTCAAATACTTCAAAGGTACCGACAACAACAGCAGCACCATCCTTATTCTGATAAGTATTCTGATTCAATCTAAGCTACATTTTCTGTCTTATTTTACCCTTTTTGTTTTCACTGTAGGTTTAATGCATGTTCATAATAAACTGGTGGACCCAGTGCTCAGCATAAAGGACCAGTAAACCAGAGATCACCAAGGAAGAGAACTCAAGATGGTCAAAGATTCCTGCAGCCTTATTAGCACTGTGGCCCTGCTGTTTACCTGAGGGACTGTTGAGCCAGTGTTTGAGTGACCGTCCTGACCTGCTGAACTGTTCATTCATAACACTTGAACTGCCTCTGGATTGTGTTAACTTCAGATTGTTCGGCTCTTTAATGAGAGGTAAATGATCAGGTATGTTGCATTGTAGATGTAATCATGAAACGGCTGCACTCATCAGCAGTGGAGATTGTTTGTTTATCACTTTGCATTTAAAAGATAATACCAGATTACTTTTTTTTTTCAATCACAGCTGGAGGTCCAGGACTGCCTCTTCTCTCTCTGTGAATCAAACAGTACTGTATACTGTATATTTGGTAACTTTTCTTTATGTTAGCTTTGCTTTGTCATCGATGATTCTTCCCCTAATTAGCCATCGTCCAGAGGAAGCAAATACTGCCTGTTTACTGGTGATATATAGTAAATCAATGGCCAATGAATGAATGAATGTAAAGAAAAATGACCTTTAATCAAACTGTTGCTTTTGTATTTATGTATCCAGGCAATGTGTACTGTATTTGGCAAACCTGTTTAACATTAATCGATAGGGCTGATTAGTAGAGATTTCATTTTAACCAGTAGAAATTACATTATGACTTGTTGAAATGTTCATTTGCAGGGACAGTTAGTCCCAAAGTCGAAAATACACATTTTTCTCCTGGTCTGTAGGGCTGTTTATCCAGCTACATTTTTTGTCGTGAGTTGCAGAGTTTGGCAGATATCGGCCATAGATGGCACTCAGTTTGTGTGCTCAAAGAGCCAAAAACTGCATTTGAAAAACTCAAAACCGGTGTGTTTTTCCAAAAATCATGACCCAGTTACTCGAGATAATCCACAGACTTTGTAGTGAGCAGTTTCAGTTTCATTCCAAAACCTACTGGAACTACTTTCTTTTTTACTAGAAAGAAAGTAGTTCCAGTAGATTGAAGAAAGGAAGAAAGTAGTTCCTTCCTTCATCAAACTGCTCACAAGAAGGTCTGCGGATTATCTTGAGTGACCCAGTCATGATTTTTGGAAAGAGACACTGGTTTTGAATCTTGTGAATGTATTTTTTTTTTTTTTAGCTCTTTGAGCACCACAAGCCGACACAGCACAGAGCAGCTCAAGCGGGCAGGATGTCAGACACAGAAAAAGTAGATAGAATCCGGACAATTTTCAAAATAAAAGACCCCATGTAGATTCGCTATCATAAAAACAGACAGAAAATAGAGACTATTTAACTATGTAACCTACTTATCCACAGTAGAAGCACAAAGAGCCAAAGTCTACATAATCAGGCAGGCAAAATGCTGCGCTGCTGAAACACTGCTGGTGGGGGTTGCAGACATGTAGAGGATGGATCAAAACCGTGGTGCTGACATGCCGTGCCAAGTGGAATTGAGCTGTTAGTCCCATTATATTTTAGAGAAGGCAGACATCTCTACGGCTGATATCTCCAAAACTCTGCAACTCACACCCAAAAAAATTAGATGGATAAACAGCACTACAGGCCAGAGGAAAAACATGTAATTGTGATTTTAGGGTGAACTGTCCCTTTTAAGATGTCTGTAAAACATCTCTGACGTGTTACAACATATATTTTCACATGTAGAAATGACATTTCAGTGAGTTAATTTAATTATAGATATCAGTGGTTTCTTTATCATTAGTAAGAATAACGGTTACAGATTATCTACAATTAAATGTTGAAAAAGAATTGTGACCTGTGAAAATGTAATTTAGTGTAAAGTCAGCCTTGACAACATTATTTACAACCGTGACAAACAAATTACCATCAAAGTTCTTGTCAAATGCAGCAGCGTCTGGATTCATGATGCATCAGTTCAACGCTTGACTTTGTCTCATCAGGATCAGTTTGCAGCCTTTTCTTTATTCTCTCCAGCGTGATGGTGTGATTCCTCTCCGTCTTCAGTTGGTCAGTGGTTACAACATTCCTTCCTTGGGTTTCTTTTATTCTGATGTCACTCCTTCTGTTAATCAGCCCGTTACAGTTATGACTTCTGGTCAGTGTTCTTGCACATGTATACTGTAGTTCTTAACTCTTTATTTTCTAATGACAATAAAACACTTTGATAAGAATCCTTTGCTTCATACTTGCCTTAATGCTCTTTACGCATTTAAAGCTGAATGTCCTTTTTCTGACTGAGATCATTTCAGTTTTGATATCACACTAAGTGGAAAGCACTTTTGTCCATTTCAGTTGTGTTGCAGTTCCATAGTTTTCCACAGTGGGGCAGTCATTCCTAATATTTGACACCAAAGGAAACCTCTGTGTACTCTGATGAGAAGCACTGTGACACAAATCTGTGACCAGTGTTCCTCAGAAATACCTTGTTTTTATTATTTATCAGTCATCTGTGACAGAAATTTCTTTTGTAAGAATTCTTTTTATATTCTTATTTTTTTACCACAAGGGTTGCAGGTGTATATCAACAAGTAAACTCTGTCACTAACATAGCATGCAGGTATACCAGGAAATTGACTGACAGGTGAATAAATAAAACTGATAATGAAAATCAATACTTTCTATACTTTTCTCCTTTCTATTGATAACTTAATGTTTTAGCTGTAGGGCAGCCAAACCATTACGATAAAGACAGTTAAAGTTACAGAAAAGTATACACCTGCAACTTAGATCACTTCTGAGCCCTGACCTGCCTCGTCCTCATGGGTCTTTGTCTAAATTCTGCTCTACAGGCAGGATATTTCCTAACTATGGAGGAGTGTTAGAGCCAGGAATGAGGGAAAATGATGAGAGCAGGAAGACTTATTGACTTATTTATTCATTCTGTTGCATTTTGATAAGATTCAAATTTTGAGAAAAAAGTTGAAATACCATTTTGACTTTATTCTGAAAATATTTCTCAAAATTAAAAAATTGGCAATCTTCCTCCTTGTTTTTTTTTCCTTAAAGTTCTACTTAATTCTCATCATTTCTACTTTTGTCCCGTTAAGCATTGAAATAAGGAAAGAATGAAAATAAAACAAAGATGTATGTGTTGTAGTTGTGTGAGCACTTCCTCCAAGCCTCGGGTATAACCTGGCCAGTTCCGTTTGTCCCAGCAACAGAGAGTTCCACAGATAAAATCTATTAAAGGATGATGCCACTGATGAATAGAGAGAGCGTTTGGTGGTTTCCACCTGAGCGCCAACATGTTCTGTGCAGCAGCAGTGCACACTGACAGCCACAGGCAGATTCTGCCTGAAGTCAGTTAATAACTTCTCTGAGAGCAGCCAGTCTCTAAACTGAATGTTTCACATATATGTTTTGTGCTGAATCTTAGTTTTTACTGTGAACAACACAACATCGACATTACAATCAGTAGTTGAATTGAGTTTTTAAATAAAGAGGCTTTAAAATGGCACTTGTCATTTCTCACAACAGCTCCACTGTAAGATATTGATCCCACGCAGCAAAAGGAAGCGTATAGATTAATGACTAAATTAAAATTAAAGATTAAATAACAAGTCTACTTTGTACGTTGTGTATCTGCTGTAGGCAGTGCTTTTATGGAAGAGTGTTCGGCCCAGACATAAGGGGGATTTCTTTTAATTTTTTATTTTGCATTTTGAGAATAAGGTCTAAATGCAAAACCATGAAATTTTATTCTCAGCATTTTGGCTTTATTGTCAACATCTGGACTTTATTCTCAAAAAGGCAAAATAAGTTAATAAACAAAATCTTCCTGCTCTGATTTATCTTCCATTTATCTTCTCCTCTGTCAGGCACAGATACTAAAAGTTTGACTATATTCTCGACATTTCAACTTAAACCTCAAAATGCAAAACAATAGATAAATAACTAAAAATGGAAATAATGATTTATTTTTTTCTTATGCCTGGCACTCATACTTAAAGTTTGACTTAAATTAGGACATTTTGACTTGATTCTCAACATTTCGACTTCATTCTCAAAACGAAAAGTCTGTCTCTATTTTTTCTTCCTTATGCCTGGCCCCAGTGTACTAAGAGATAAGATATAATTTTATTAATCCTGAAGGAAATTCTTGTGCCTGATTACTCTAAAATGACAGAAACACATGAATCACGACAATAGAGCATCAAATATAAGTGAAATCTAATTTATAGTATATAGGGAGTAAATCCCTACAAACAGTGTCCAACAGAATCACACTAAAAAGCAAGATAAGTTAAGTACAAAAATGAACTAAAACAGAAAAAGGCTGATGGTCAGTGGGTGCAGTTGTTGTTTCAGTGTGTGACTGAACAGTCTGACAGCAGCAGAGACTGAAGACTTACAGGTGGAGCAGCCTGTCGGTGAAACAGCTGCACACAGCACACAGAGATCCATGGAAGGATGGGAGGTGTTGATCAGGAGGAGTTTGGACGTCATCCTTTTAAGTAGTTGTGGAGCAAAATTTACACCATTTTCTCTTCACAAAATGTGATTACCAAAATATTCTAGAAACTGAAGTAACATGTTTTATTATTTATACTCAGTCAAGCATTCTGGAGAATTGGGACAAATCATGTTCACCCAAATAAAACTGTAAAAATGATCAATACCAACACTCAATTCCACTTGTTTGGTGAAAATGTATTCTTTAATGATTTTTTATATATGAAATATATGTAATTTATAAAATGCTTTGGTTTGCTTTAATTTCTAAACTTGCTGTGTGATGAAAAATTCCTTGTTCTGGACAGGAATTCACAACTTTCAACAGTTTTAAAATGTGTTAAAATCCTTCAAAATCTAAAACAATACCTACTGATAACAGAGGTGTAAAAATGTGCTGTATACTCATCTTTGCTTTAAAATGGTTTTTTTTTAAGTTGTGTCCCAGATTTCCATCAACTTGTCAGATTTTTACAAAAGCACGAATTAATCAGGCATAAAAAGGTTTAGCTATACCCTAACAACCCTGTCTCACTTCCTGGTTTCAAAAGACAGCAACACTGCTCAAGCACTGGTAAGCACTGGCACTTTCTATTTTTAGACAAATTCATTCAATAATATGTCTATCAGATGTGTCTTAACCATAAAATGTCGACTCTGTAGCCCTTCTAAATCAAAGCTAAATAAGAATTATGGTATAAAACTGTGTATTTTGATTAACATTAAGAGACTCTGGGACACTTTAAAAAATAAAATGGCTGCTCACTACGACTATGCTTTGAAATGGAAAAATGGAACATTTTGTCAACTCTGTAAGACGTCAACTCTGTCAAAGTTTCCATCTGAAGGAGCTGATGTCTACATTTAATAAAAATGTCATCTCTAGGAGGCTGGCCCATTACAAGGTTTAAGAGGTTTAATAGTCAAGATCATTTAAAAATATATTTTCCAGCATAACTAAAGAGTAAAAATCAAAACACCCTCAAACTACATGTCCCAGTTCTCAAGAACGAGTTCAGTAATATACTGTATATGGTTGACTTTATCTGTGACCAATGAATGTACTTTTGGCTGATTCAGATCACTCAAATAAGAGTCTTTACATGTCTGGATCATTAACATTGAGGGCATCATGCGTGCGCTGATGATTCACCTTTCATGGCACAATCTGCTCAGCATCAGTAGTATTATGGGGCTTTATTTACTGATACCTTTGAGCCTGCACACAGCATGAAACAGCTCCACTGTGGCTCCTCCAGAGACATCACATGGGTACACAGGTTCTATTTAAAGGCTGTGTAATCCAGCAGTATACAGCAGGTACATGCAAGACACAGTGTGCACCACATGTCGACCTCGCCTCGCCTCCCACACACACAACACCCACACCACCCTGCTGCTCTAAAGAAGGTCGTCCAAATTGTCAAAATGGTCCTTTAACCTTTAGAAGTCTTGGCTGATTTAGAATATTTTTGATTTTGCCTTTATAGATCATATTAAAAAATGTTTACCCTGCCTATAGATACCAATGTTTGATATCGTTTTTCTAGCACATCACCTTTATGATCTTGGAAAATTATGTTTTTATTTTTTTTGTTTAGATGTTTTTTTCACTCTAAAATACTTGATTGAGCATGATTGTGTATTTCAAAGGTTGAAAATATGGACATTTAAGGTACAATCAAGATTAAATTAAGCTATATGAAACTATTTACAAAAAAGCCCAGGTGTTTTAATCTTTTTAGTCATGTCACTCATCAAAACACTACTCAACAACGATACAAAGGGCTACATCACAGCATTGCATTTCCATGTGTGAGCTTCCTTTTTTTGTCCACTTGGTGGCAGCGTTGGCAGGCCCTGCAGCCCTGTGTGGCTTTCTCTCTGGCATCTGTCGCCAGTGTCGTTGATGGGAACTCCTGTCCTGTCCACTCCACACGGCTGGGACTCCAGTTCGTGTGCTGTACGTGTTGTGCGTGTTGCTAATCTCACAGTGCAGAATGCGGGCGTTTGTTGTTGCAATTTCCACAAAGTGTAGCAAAGAGTTCTGCGATGGGTGGAGTGATACTGGATGACCACACTGTAGCTGCTAAGTCCAACTTCGTCTTTGTTTTTGATGGAATATTTTTTTCTCACCATTACCAGTCTTGTGTTCCTTAATTGATCAGTGTCCATATATCCAACAGTTCACCGATAGAACAACTTTAGTGTTCACCTGATGTGATCAGCTGGAGCAGTTGTCTAAAAACTAATTGTGCTCCGCCGTCTAGCAGCACCTGTTCCCACCTAAACAGTGAGTGACCCAAAGCATGGAAGTGACACCTACTGGACAATTTGATGTCCTACATATATTTAATTCCAGAAATTACACCCACCCATGTTCTTATGATAGGCAATGAAGGGGGTGGAGGAGGCAGGGAATGTTTAACTGCCCATGTCCACTTTTGCTGTCCTCTGGACCTCCTCACCAGCAATCGCCGGATGGATTGTGTGTCCATCCACTTCACAACGGCTATGGGGTCCTCTCTGATCCATCTCGTTGTACCTCTTTTTGATTCTGTTCCACTGGGACATCATTTCCTGTTGTCCCTCTCGGTATCACAGGCTCAGACTTCATTCTGGCCAAGTCTAGGAACAGTTCGGGACTGCTGTAGAAACTGTTTAACCTGGGAACCAGATGAATCTAATGTTTTCATTTGCTCTGACAGATACGTTTGGCACTCCATTCAGACAGAATTCCACCAGTCTTGGATCTGGTCTGGCCAATCACAACGGTTCATTTAATATGATGATTAACTGAGGTTCGTCATTGGTCTATATTTGAAAAGTCATATGTTTCACTGCTCAAGGGCTATCTAATTCAGCAGGTCTGTCCAGCACAATGCTTCAGGCTCGCAAAACTCTGATCAAACTGTCAAACTAGACAGTGTTGATCAAATATGAATCAAGATTCTGTCACTACATTGCCTATTTCTCACCTCAAATGTCTCAGAAGCACATTTTTGTGTACTTTTTAGCTGTAATACAAGAACGGTTGTGACCAGGTGGCCACCATTTCATGCTCTGCTTGAAAATGGACCAAGCACCACTACGTTACACTTTTCATCACTCTGATTGGTTGTAGGTCTGTCAGATTGCGTTCAGAGGCATTTTGACCTGTGCATGTTGATAATGCCCCCCGAAAATCATGAATCTTCTGAGAGGTTCCAGACTATGTCAGGCTAGAAATTGCCCACATCGATCGAGTCTTGGGATATGATGGTTGAATGCGGTCCATGACAGCATCACAGGACAGTCTATGCTATTACCATGTACATGTTGAAATTGATGGTGTAGCTGTTGCTTGACTCAGCCAACATGAAAAGCTTCATCATTCATTTTATTGGTTTGTCCTTCATGTATTGAGTCACCATTCTGTCACTGACTGCAGTTTCCTTTCTTGGGCAGGAAGAAGCTTGATTTTAAACATCTTATATTTTGGTGTTTCCTTCCTCTCATTTTTGTCATCCTCCTCTGGATCACTGGGGTGGATGAGCCATAAACAGCACAGAGTTTCCTGTAATCTCAGAGATTTGGCAGCAACACCAACACTGTGTATATGAAGAGACCAGGGAATTTGTAGAGCTCCTCATCTTCAGCGTCAGCCCATTTGTACTTCTTGATCATTTCCTGATTTTTGCTGCATGCTTGTTGGGGTTTGTGCAGAGTCTCCTTTATGTATCCCTAGAGACACACAGCTGGAACAAACCCACTGGTAAGTGTGCTGAATGTGTGTTCACCTAGGCTCCAAGTGTTCTATCAGGCATGAACCGGCAGGTTTGTGGGGCAGTGTCAGGTTTGTTCTCTGTTTTCCAGGCCTTAGAGCTGTGCTCTGGAGATCTTGACCTGCTTTGATTCTCTCTCCTACGCCCCCTCTGCACAGGCCTCCATGTGCTCGTTGTTGGGGCCGTAGATGTTCCAGGCTGCTCATCATCGCTGTACATCACACAAGTAAAATGAGAAAAGCAAAAGTTAAACTACAGAAATAAAATGTAATATCTAAAAGACAGAATAAAATAAAATATAATGCTGAGGTAGTAAATTCATCTGAAAGTTCCTGGAAAGAACCATGTAATATGGTACTAGTTCTCAGGAAAATGGACACATTAGGCCTCATTTTCGTACTCTCATCTTAAATTTCTTACTTTTTTCGTACAAAGGGCTCGTATGAACATGTCACGTCAGATTCAACAAACGCTCGTAACTTCAGCTAACAGTGTAAATGATCCACTTGTGTGTATTTGACTGCACATGCACAAAACTTGTAAATTAGCATAATTAACACCCCAATAATACCATATATGGCTACGCTTCCTGCCCCATATGTCATGAAGTTTTCAGTCATGAAAATGACATCAAAGAGTAAAAACTAGAACTTTACGAGTTTGTAGTTTGACGTCCTGCTTTCAGAGATCCATGAAGGAAAATCTGTCATTTTAACAGCGTCAGCAATGGAATTAAAAGACCTGCTAAAGCAAAGAAACTGTTAATGCCGTGTTACCTGAGGGTCAGACTGTCACTGAAATAAAGAGGAAATGTCTCGATATGAAAATGACTTCAGAGAAAAAAAACGACTCGTCACAGCAAGGGCTGACTGAAGAGGAGGGGGTCAGGGGGAAGTTTTCATCACAGAGACAGAGGACAGAATAAGTGAGGATGTTCCCCTGGACAGAGACTTCATAAACCTACATGTGCAGATATACGACCAATACACCTGACAGCAGGTAATAACAGATCATTAAATTAATGATGTGTGAATTTACAATTATATTGCAATTTGAAATGTAGTCAAACAGGATAATGGCGACAAAATTATGAAGTGCTATTTATTTTTCAAACTGAAAATGTCTTCAGGCTGAAGAAATATTCAGTCATTAGTGAAAAACTTTGGTCTGTATACCAGCAGACTGACTGCACATGACTCACGAAAACTGGTGTATACAACAAGTTCTCCTGAATCACTCGTATGCACCACTTAAGAACAAATCTGTTCGTACGAGAGGTTCTGGCATGAGGCCAAATGTTCGATACATTTCCACACCATTACATTCCAATTAACTCATTACAAAAAACTGATAACTGTAAACTTATGTAGCCAGTGCTTGTGCAAAAATGAGTACCGCAGTCCAAATGGTGAGTTGGCGCCATAGACTGTATATTAAACAGTTTGCAGTCCTGTTAAGCAAATGATCTATACTTGAGACACGTTTCTCACTGCTGACTCCTCCGCAGACCCAGCAGAGACAGGCAGGTTGCAGGAGCTCTGCAGGAGCGCACACTGTGTACATGTCATAAACTGATGATAACAAGTGAGGACGAGTCCTCCACTGTAAGTTGATCAGCTGTTTATAACTGTCAAACGTCTGTTAATGTTAAGTTGAGTCTGTTACTCTGAAAACAAAAGCCCACTGCTCTGAAATAAGAGACTGGACAATGAGTTCAGTGGCTGCTGCCAAACTCCGTTAACATTTTCGTCAGTTTAACAGTTATGAACATCTACACCTTCTACAAGGTTATTAATGATTTTTTATGACTCATAAACACTCAATGACTCATGCGCCAAAAATTCTGCATTAAAGCGATATTCCACCCCAGAATGATAATCCACTCAATATGTACTCACCCCTATGCTGATGTGAGGATGAGTGAAGATGAGTGAACAATCCTGGAGTTTCAGCAGAAAACGGAGTTGCAGCCATATCCAGTACAATTAGAGTGAATGGTGACCACGTTTGAAATGTAAAAAAGAGAAGACAAAACAAACACAAAATGTCTCCATCCTGCTTGTGTGGTGTAATCCAAGTGTCCGTGAGCCACGACATTAAAATTTAACCACAAAAGACGCCATTTACACCATGTTTTTAGCTGAAATGTCAACTGTAGCCTCTCAGACTCGAGCCAGATGCACAAGAGATCTCGCCATATTTTCACACGTGCATCCATTAAGAGATATGCAAAGTCTCGTTAACATTGACGCCATGTTTACATGCTACCTGGGAGGCTACAGTTGACATTTGGGCTAAAAACATGGTGTAAATGGCATCTTTTGTGGTTAAATTTTAATGTCACGGCTCATGGACACTTGGATTACACCACACAAGCAGGATGGAGACATTTTGTGTTTGTTTTGTGTTTTTTTTTTTTTTTTTTTTTTACATTTTATACGTGGTCACCATTCACTTCAGTTGTACTGGATTTGGCTGCAACCCTGTTTTCTGCTGAAACTCCAGGATTGTTTTGTGAACTGAAGATCTTCACCCATCATCACATCGGCATAGGGGTGAGTACATACTGAGTGGATTATCATTCTGGGGTGGAATATCGCTTTAATGTGAACTCTGATTAACGTGAAATGGGCATACAAAACAGTTATTCCAGTCCAGAACGGAAATTTCAAAGGAGGACACCGCAGCTGCAGAGAGTATTTCAACTTAACATGTTTCCTTGATCTCTGATGACACATCGTGGTCATTTTATGATTTATTTGTAAATGTATGACAGATTTTTCCTTTAAATTAGCACTGTAGATGCTTTACTTCTTTGAATTGATTCAACACAATATGCGTTTGGGAAAATCTGCACTCACACATCACAAGGAGGTTTCATTTACTGTTCTGTTTACCTCACACATCTGTTGCAATTATATCCAGCAGATGGTATCAATGTAACATCACACCACACTGTATTTTAATTGTATGTGACTATATTAGGTTATAGATGTAATAGAAATGAATTATCAACAGTTCCATGTCAAAACTGTTTGAGATCAAATGAAGTGATATGATTCTTATTGTGAACTAAATATTATAATGATGTTATCAGTGTGTGGAGTTATAAACACTTCACTTGAGCTCTGAGTGTTTTCAGTGGACACTGCTTCCTGTACTCAGACAGCACTTTGTTGTGCTGCCTGGATGAATCAGGTTCATGAGTTCAGTGTGGCTCACAGTAGCCGTCTGACACAGTAAACAGTGCTGCATTTGCATTTCAGCACCTCTAAAATTCATCCCGCTGATTAAATATGACATATATAAATACTGAGTAATTACTTTATTATGATGCAGTGAGGCCTGATTAAACAGGCAGCGGGATGAGAGCAGCCCTCCCTCCTCTCTGTTTTATTTTCTCCCCTGATGGAACAATCAGATCTGTCGCTTAGTCATTCTCTCATTTGAATGTGCGATAAAGCAAATAGAATACAGGTCGTTCTGCTGGTGATCTGCACAGAAATACAAGGTCTGTTGTAAAACAATGGCCTCATTAATTGTCTCATTTTTGTCTTTCTCTTCATGATATAAAGAGCTGTGCTGAGGAAGTGAAAGGCAGTGTCCAAACATGAAATATCCCCCCACCAAATGTCAGAACACAGGATTAAACTCTGTACCCCTCACAGACTGTCTGACAAAAGGCAGCTTCATTCTCCCAAAAGTCCATGCCAGTAATTTGATGTTGCACCCTCGTAGCTAGGAGAGAAAATCTAGTAAAATATAAGGCACCACAATACATTTGTTTTATTGGAACCTTCATGTCTGGTATATGGCCATGTCTTGTCAACAAAATTTGTATGTCATCATCTCCAAGACACTGTTGGTGTAGGTTTTTGTCTCAGACTTGACAAAGCTCTTTTAGAACAACAGAAAAACATTATACGACCATGGCTGGCTCAAAGCATAGATCATACAGGCTTTCACCCAGGATGCCAACTTCTTCTTCTTCACATATATGCTAGGCATGCACGTGCCAGTGTAAACCGGAAGTGGTCAGAAAAAAATGATGACACAGGCAAACATATTTTCAATGTGCTTTTGTGACTAAAGATGGTGGCTGAACACACTAACAACAGGCTAATTAAAGCTAGTGGCTAATATGTAGTAGCCAAACTAACAGCAGGCTAACCAAAGCTAGCAGCTAGCATGTAGTGACCACACTAACAGCGGGCTAACTAAAGCTAGCAGCTAACATATAGCGGCCACACTAACAGCAGACTAACCAAAGCAAGCAGCTAACATGTAGTGGCCGCACTAAGAGCAGGCTAACCAAAGCTGACAGCTAGCATGTAGTAGTCACACTTAGAGTAGGATAACTGAAGCTAGCAGCTAACATATAGTAGCCACAATAACCACAGGCTAACAAAAGCTAGCAGCTAACATGTTGGAGCCACGCGAACAGCATAGGTGTGATGAATCAGGTAATGACACGTCATGACTGGTAAGACCCAATCAGGAAAGGCATGTTGGTGTCATTGTTTCCAAAAGTCTCTGTTTCTGCCCGTCCAGACTAAAACACAACCCTGGAGTTTAAAAACAGAACTAAAATGGGTGAAAAGATAGTGTGGACGCTGGGTGGAAACGTAGCAAACTTATGCCTTTTAAAATGAAAACTTAGCAGTGTGGATATAGCCAAAGGTTCTGTTGGTGATGATTGCCCTGCTTGTTTGATCATGGACAGAAAACGTGCTGTGCTATCCAACCCTCAATTCTGACCATCAACATCCCAGTCAGTTGTAGTTTTAATTCTTTGACAGGAGCAAAACACACAGTATCTGGAGTTGGACAATAAAATGAATATATAAGCTGACCTGAGTATGCATGGCACAGAACATTGTACCTCTAATAACACAATTTGTTCACCATCAGGGGCTACACTTACTGATAGTGTGAGGCTGCACATTGTCGTCCACAGCATGACACAGCTCTCCTGCAGCTCCCTGCGGTTCCCCAGAGACATCACATGGATGGACTGTATGTTCTATTTAAAGGCTGTGCAATCCAGCAGTATACAGCAGGTCTGACACAAAGTGGGCAACACATTCTCACCTGTATCCACCCACAGCTGTAGACTGTCTCACTGAATCGATTATGAAGAATACCCTGATAATAATGATAATAACAGCATGTTTTTGGATAAAGATCTTTTTGAGATCAGGAGAAGAATGAACGAAAGTAGGCCTTGAAATCGTGCTGTTATAATTCACTAGCAAAGTGGTGGTTATAAAGAAGTTATACTTTTAATAGGACAGGATTTTAATTGAGTGATAAATGCTTCGTTAGATAAAATCCCTTGCAATCCTTTGTCTGAAACACAATGTCTGATGGTAAGACAGTGACGCAGGTTTGATGACAAAAGACCCCCAATTGTGTTTCAGTGGCTTTCATGGATAATAGGTTTTGACAAGCTTCAAATACTAGGCTGGGGGGATCTAGAGTAAAGATTAGATTGTAAAATAAAACTGAAGATTAGTAATATTGAATTAACTGACTTTGTCACTTATAAAATCTTGCTCCTTCATTTTCAGTGTTCTTAAAATTAAATTATAAAATCAACACAAAAAACTAAGAGTGCCTTCATCTTTCATTAAGTACCCCCCACTATTAAAGTTAGTTATAAAGTCACCTCTTGGCTCGGCTCTCGAAGTTTGAAGATGCTGTCGCTTGTCCTTCCTTTCAGATATGCTATGTGCTTGGCTCGTCTATGTTGAGAAGAAAACCACATTCTGAAGATAGTTAAAAGATGTTGCCTGGGGGCCTGTAAAAGCCATGTAGTCTTATCTTATGTTAGCTAATGTTAGCAAAACACTAGCTAATTAGCTTGCTAATCTACAACAACAGTTAGCTAATATTTGCTCCCCCGGTGCTCTGAGCTGCAGGTCAGGCCAGACTCCAGTCATATTAGGGCCTTTAGCTACACAGCTAACTGAGCTAATGGCAGCTAGGAGGCCACAGCCAAAGATGGTTACAACAGAGAGTATAGTGAGCAGCAGTTAGAGTATGGTGATACACTGATAGGTGACCATATTTTACATGCTGTTTCTTAATGCTTTTTATGTTAGCTCATCATACATATTTTGACCAAATGCTTGAATTGGTCATACATAAGGACCATTTCTAGGAAGCTACAAAATAATATAACCCCCAAAACCCCAAAATGAATATAGCTGCCCTTTAAGATGTGGGCAGGATCCAGGATGGTGGTTTCCATTACATCTCCAGCACAAAACAGAAGGTCTGGTTTTGTCAAGTTGACCTGAGTTGATATTTTTGGGAAAGGAGTTAACATTTCTTAGCCCGTTCTCATTCCCAGGTTGCCAAATACTAGATCTAGATACAGGGTAGGCCTACCTTTTAGCATCTGTATGACACACTAACCTTACAGTAAGTTTAATGTAAACCCATGTGTGTCGATAGTGAAATAGTATAAACAGCAAGAAAGTCCAGGTATGGAAGACAAACAAAAACTTTTTCCCAGGACGCTGGGGTCTCCTGTGAAGGCCAGCAGTAAATGTCATATAAGTGACTTACTTAATTTATTTCACGTGACGTAACATAATGTACCTATTTTAACTCAAACCCCACTCAAATAGTTGTTGAAGCATAATAATCGTGGATGGAGCGTCCTACAGGTTTCTGAAGAGCTGCTGTGCAGCTCAGTGTTGACTCGACTAACTCCCGGCTAATCCAAAAATGGGAAAGGAGGTTGAGCAGCTAATTATTATTATTTTATATATATAATTTTATATTTATAATTATCAGAACTTTACACTTTAAAGATGCTTGCATTGAAAATGTATGTATGCATGTTTTTAACCTTGTTAACATGTCCATGTGGTTTTTTTCATGCATTACAAGACTATCAGAAGTGAAATAAACAGTAAACATCATGTCTGAGCATTTCTTCCTTCGGCTGCAGTGAACAAGGCCAGTCTCAAAATACAGATTCAAGTATATGACATCATAAACTTAAGGAACCAAGTCCCATTAATTGAGAAAGTGGAGCTATATGTATCATTATCGGCAATGTCCAGCCCACAGGAGAAGCCAGATGTAGCTAGTTACATTAGGAGAATTTATTACTTCTTGTGGAACATTTTATATTGTTTAAAACATTACTGAAAGTGGACTTTAATATAATTTAAACAGAGTTATATAAGAATTCACCCCTGGTACAGTTGTCATCATTATACAGTGACTTTCAGGGAGCCCTACTTTCCAGTGCCACCACTTCTAAAACACAACATGTGCACGTGCTTACATGGAAGCGAGCGATTAATCAGAGCAAAAAACAAGAAACAAAGACACAATATCAGCAGGGGAACACACGCACAGAAAGATTTTTGTGCTTCTCATACACATACCTTCATGCATCATCTGATCTTTGTGACTATAAACTAATGTGAAAAGTTCAGCATTCAAAATGAACTCACATTTGTTTTGACATGGGAGGACTTCATAAAGTATCAAAGACTCATAGAAACAGCTGTTTTGCTGCATGAATCTCTCTCTCACACACACTCTCCTGATTGACTGTCCCTTCACTTCCCTGTCGTTTCACTTCTGTCTGTGGGTTGTAATAAAGAGAAAGTGGAATTAGAGCCAAAAGTTCAAATTGCAACAATGAAAAGCAAACAGGAACCGAAGTACATGACATGTTCTGTCTGTCTGTCCATCAATCACCGCCGCTCTGTGTCAGAACCATTGACAGCACAGCTGTCAGGGTGGCGCACACAACAACGCACACAGCATTATGTTAATTACTGAAGATAGATGTTCGGAAATGATTAATATAATGAGTGAATAAACACACAACATTGGCACATTTTTACTATTATTATTTATTTCAGGACCATCAGGACCATCATGTTTCAGGACCATCATTAGAGCTCCCCTTAAATGTTCCAAAGCTGGTTTTCAAGGCAGCCTTGTCAGGGGAGCTGAGCCGAGCTCCCCTCAGCTCCCCCGTAATTTGAATCATGGTTGTTATGAATGGAGAAATGAGCTATTTCCAAAACCATTTTGGTGCCAGGCTGTAAACATGCTTATTTCTGCAGCTGTTTCGCAATGTCAACCATGTGTTAAAGCTTTCTGGTGGTGTCTGATGCTAAAGGGTACCTTGTGCATGAGTATGAGATGCTGAGGAGGGTGACAAAGCAGTGTCTGTGTTTCACAACCTAGGATAAAAACAGGTTGCGTTTCTAACACTCATTCTGATTGTATTTAAGCTGCTTGTCATAACTTTTTTCTAATTAGTGGCCAAGTGATCAGCCAATGATCTGATTAGCAAGAAGAAGGTTGATGTTTCTTCAAGGGTCTGTACATTTCTGTTAATTTTTCCCCTTGAAAGTCAGATTTTCATCTGCTGTTTTGTTCGTCTTTCATCCTTGCCTGAAGTTACACCACCAACTTAGTTCCAAATCTGAACAATAAGAGAAAGAGTAAGAATTGTGGAGTGTAACAGCTGCTACAGCCTCTAGAGGCCTCTCGGGAGCCTTCCTGAGTTTCATGGTATTGACATGAAACAGTCATAGACGAGGACTCTGAGAACAAGCTTCAGTTCATTTCCAGCAGACTGCTCACTCGACTGAACCTGGAAAAGTGAATATTTACTCAGCGTGTGGCCGGGGAGTCCCAGAGCTCTGTCTTGCTGCAGAAATTGATCCGCAGCAGCAGCGGGAGGCTGCAGGTGAAGAGCGGCGGTCAGATGAGTTTTATTGGTGTGTCAGATACTGTCAGCGTCCTCTCTGATCACTGGTGCAAGAGGAGACTGCTCCATCCCATTCCACTTTTATTCATGCTGCTGAAAACACGTGTTCGTTTAACGTGGGTGCACAAATGGCTTCTAGAAAACACACAAGAGGATATAAATCAAATTCCATAGAGGAATACTGCAGCAACATACCAGAAAACCTAATGCAGAAGGAAAACCAGGCTCTTAAAGAACAAGAACAGTAAATAATGAGTGTATCCAGGAAGATATAGTCTTTCTTTGTCACTCAGGTACCTTTAAGCAGCCTAATTCACAATAGACCTTATTCATAAATCTGGGTAAGACTTAATTTGTGCATAAATTGATGTTCCTGACCATTTTTCTGCCATTTCCACATCACCTTATATTATCTCGACTAGAGCTGCGACAAACGATCATTATTAAATTGATTACCAACTATTTTGATAATTGATTAATCGGTTTTAGTAGCTTTTAAAGAAAAAAGAGTCAAATTTCTTTGATTTCAGCCTCTTAAACGTGAATATTTCCTGGTTTCTTTAACTCATCTCTGACAGTAAACTGAATATATTTAGGTTATGGACAAATCAAGACATCTGAGGATGTCAACTTGAACTTTGATCAGTATTTTTCACCATTTTCTGACATTTCATGGAACAACGAATTGATTAATTGAGAAAACAATCATCAGATTAATGGATGATTAAAATAATCAAGATATGTTACTTTAATATTGTGATGCTTGGATTATGTTACTGACTACATTTTTTAACATGTAATTAGTAACTGTATTAGAATACATTTTTACAGTAATCCTCCCAACCCTGTTCATTATCCATGTTGAATTAACCACTGGTAGTGAAGGCATGAGTCAAAGCTGATGCTATGAGGAGCTGTACAGCCATAATTCATACTCTAACATACAAACATTCTCCTTTTGCATATAAACATTTTAACTCACATTAATTTATTTTCATTCATTTATATCATTTATTTTTCATTCTTACACCTACACATTTTAATACTATACTACATTTTCATTCGCACATTCATATATTTTACTTGCATATGTTTGTATTTTAACTCACTTATTCATACATTATATACTCATTTTATACATTTTCATTCACACATTTTACTCTCATATTAGTCGAACTCATGGGAAACACACTGCTGGTATAAGTCCTGCCATTGGCTGCAGTATTGACAGCTTTCTGCATTTTCAAAGCCCCCAGGAAACAAGAACAACCTCTGAGCTGCAACCTACATGCTGAAAAGGGCAAATTAGTGCCTGGGATGCTAATGGTATAAGCGTAAACAAGCTAACAGCTGTTAGCTTTTCTTTTGCAGTGATGTAGTCATTTTAATGCCAGACTTGCCTTCCAACATGCAAATGTGCCACCAAAACAAGTTCCCCCTCGACACTATTTTGCAGCGTCGCTGCATCCTGGGCTTAGCTCCGCCCTAAATGTTTGCGATTGGTTTAAAGAAATGCAAACAAGGCAGGGCATTTTTTTCTCCGTAGCAGAATGTGTATGTACGCATCCATGCGTGTATAGCATTATATAGAGAGGTGGAGGCTCTTTTTTTAAAGATTGTTTTTGGCTTTTGCCTTTATTTTGATAGAGACAGCTGAAAATATGACAGGAAAGGGGATAGAGAGAGAGAGAGGATGACACACAGCAAATGGGCTGCAGGCGGGAGTCGAACCTGCGGCCACTGCAGAGGACTAAGAGCCTCAGTACATGGGGCGTGCACTACACCAACTGAGGTATAGGGGTGCCCCATATTTATACATTTTCACTCAGACATTTATTAATTTTATTCTCATATTGTTATATTTGAACTCACACATTCATACATTTTGCTATCATGCACATGAATTAAATGGATACATTTAATTATAAATAATATGTGTATGTGAGATGGAAATGTATCTACAGTATGTCTGAAGAAGATATGATGTATGTAAGAAAAGAAAGTGTACATGTGTGAGACAGTATAGTGGAAACGGGAGGCGTGTCACTTATCACACTGTGATCGGCTGAGAAACTCGAGCAGGGTCACGTTCAGGTCACAATCAGCATGGAAGGGAGAGATGAGTCGCAAGTTCTGCAGCAAGCTGTTGGGGGTATAAGAAATACTTTATCATCCTCTGAAACCATCACATCTTTGTCCTCGTCCGTTGAGCAGCTGAGAACAGGCTCATCAGCACCTATTGTTACCTGCAGCACGGCAGAAAGCAACTCTCACATCGCTTCAGCAGACCAAGCAGCTCCACTGGGCCAAAATGGAGGATCGTGGCAGTCTTTGAGATATCAGGCTCAGCAGCACTTTGGCAATTGGGGTCCTCGATCAAGAAAAAGGTGAGAATAACGGGCATGGTAAATGAACTGGCAGTTTTCAATTTACTGTAATGTGGTGTGGGGTTTGTTTATCTGGGGTTAGTGTTTTGCTCTGTGGGGAGGGGCAGTTAGGTATAATTGGCTAAGAGTGTTGACTGCGATCTGGAGAAACTGACAAAAGAGAGAGACAAGGACCTGTTTAGTCTCTCTGGGGAGCGGGACTTGGTGGACGCTACAGGGCGCACTGCCCGGCTAAGACGATCGGTCGTACACTCACTTTCTGGGGGTGGGCGCTGTTTGCCATTTTTTGTGTCGGTGAAGACAGTAAGTTAGGGGAGCTGTCCCAGTGTGAGGAGGGGAGGCCTAGTGAGCCAACCACTAACCGCTTTCTGGCCATGGACAGCATTCAGCCTATTGCCACCTGCTGCTAGAAGGCTCTGTCCCTTAGCTATTTCACCAGGCCATCGGACAGGACCTCCGGCTTAGACCCCGGGGGGAGGTCTCATCGGCACCACCAGTTGAGTCTCATTTTTCATTTTCTTACATATTAAGTCTTTGTATTGTGTTGTATGTTAGTGTGGGGTTTTAATAGTCCAGTAGGGGGTGACAGAGCTGCGGGTGGAAAGAACTGTGGTGGAATTCCACTTGTTTGTACTGAGGGTGAATTGCTGTGGGCGACTTTTGTTGTGATAGCATGTTTTACAAGTGGGTCTGCAGTGTAGTCTGCCTTGTGTGTTGTATGCATGTAAATCCTCAGAGTGGTATTGTAGTTTATATGCATGTTGTGATTTAATGAGATGAAACCAGTACTTAGTATCAGCCCTGATACCTGGTACTGCCCTTTTCTTGCCCGCCTCAGCCCAGGACTTGTGTTTTTAATTGATATCATCTTTCGGCCTCTTGCCCTGGTTAAACTGGTTCACTTAAAGCCCACTACTTTTGTTTAAAGACATTTCTAAAAACAAACTTTATAACACCACTAAATGTGAGTTATATGTGCTAATTAAGCAACAGACTTTGGTTTTGGTGTTTTTTATACATTCATTTATTTGTGGCAGCCCATCACAATAAAATCATCGACCGCCAAGAACTGATTTTCTATTTTTGAATCTGTGCGTGCCTTTCTCTCGGTCGTGTCTAAAAGGTAACCTTGATTTTCAAAACACGGGATTTAAATTTTGCCTCTTGTGCGATCTTTCGTGGGTCTGGGGTTCCCTCTTTCAGTTTCACAAACATGACAGTGGACCTGTCTGTGATGGTACTCTGTCACCAGTTTTAGTGCAATCTTAAAGGGCGTGCATGTTTTTTTTAAAGAACTGGTAGGATTCTAAAATACAATAGTCTAAGTGTTGCCATGTTTTATGGGTTGATGAATATAATTAAGGATGAATAAATATAAAATACAGTGTCTGTTTTATTTTAGAGGGTCAAAACACATTATCATCTTACTTTCAACAAAGACATCATCCTCCTTCTGAGGCCATCATGCTGGGACCAGAGGACTGTCACTGAACAAATTCTCTGCTGATGTTAGGTAAGCACTTTATTATATCCAGTCCAAACTGTGGTGTAATGATACATATTGTCATTTCCAGCAGTCGAAGTTTCAGGAAATTAAATTATTGTTGATTTATATGACATTCAGATGTGTGTTTGAGTGTGATTTTTTTTTTTTTTTTAATTGCATGAGCTGAAACTCCCGAGACAGGCTAACTGGTTTATTCTACCAAGCACGACACGTCTGCGCCGCGGTTCTGATCCGTCCTCCACACGCCTGCAAGCCCCACCAGCAGCGTTTTCAGCAGCAGAGCGTTTTGCCCACCTGATTATCTGTACCCCACTCAGATTTTGCTGATTAAGTCCTCTTTCCTTGCCCTTTGTGCTTTTACCAGTGGATGAGCAGGCTACATGGTTAAATAGTTTATTTTCTGTTTGTCTTTATGATCATGAGTCTGCACAGGGTCTTGTATTTTGAAAATGAACCGGATTCTCCCTGCCATTTCTGTGTCTGACTTCCTGCCGGTTTGATCTGCTCTGTGCTAACTGACCCGGCATCTGTCAAAAATGATTTGGCGCATATTTGAAGTGGAGAGCCACGTCTGGGACGCATCGAGGCACTGCTGGTGGAATCACAAGCTTTGTGTAGAATGGCTGCAATCGTGGCGTGGCCGTAACGCAATGCAGCCACACCTGGTGCAATTTAGCCAACAGGGGCAGATGGTGGGGAGGTCACCGCTGCCACCTGGCAGTTTTACGCTGACATGCACAAGGTTTTGGACGCCAGACCTTCAATCAAGCCTCCTGTTTGGTGACATCTTCCAAACAGATGCAACAACATTACTAATGGTAAGTTGACAGGAAAACTACAATCACTGTATGTGCCATTTATCACTAGTAAGTTTGTTTTATCGTTAAATTGTACTACTTGTTGAGCACAGTGAGAGAATATTTATTTATTAGGTCGGGGAATATTGCTGAATATTTTGTTTGACCTTATTCCTGTTTGTTTTGACCTCTGAGCTTTCTTTTGTCATCCTGTGCAGTGTCTGTTGACCTGTAACAAATGAACAGGAAGTGGAATTTTATTTTGAAAGGTTCTGTTGAACGAATAAACATGTGACGGTGGAGCAACACAGTTGTTTTACTGTTGGTGTTGCCACCGAGACAACTCAAGTCGTGAATCAGTCTCATGTCGTCTACGTCGTCCATAAAATGTGATTATATGCAAAATTATGTAGATATTAAGAAGTTCCAGAAATATGCAGACTTAAGAAAGCCACTACAATCACCTTTCATTAATAGTGTGGATGTGACTTCATAGGTGGGCTCCCCTCTCTGTACCACTGTGTCAAGTTTTCCAGCCTTTTTCTGAGTGTCTACTTCTCATGGTATTCTTTTTTTAATATATCTGCTTAGTTTTACCTGAACATCGCTTTTGTCTCCTCTTTGCCCAAGTCCACTTGCCAGTTATTTCACCAGCTGTTACGAAGTTAAGAAAAAGTACAGCAGAAGTACATTTTTGTGACACATGTTTTGTGAGGCCGAGCTGTTCATACAGGGAGCTGCTGTTAATTCATTCTGCAGGAGAACTTTGCAATCACAAAGAGCCACAGGAGTTTATAAAAATTATAGCTGCGAGCAGCAATAAGACGACTGGGCTTCACTCCAGAAATTAAGTGAGAGACTAAATAAAGGAACAATATTTCGGCTTCTGCTGAGAAAGATTTTAAACTTATTAACAAACTGCATCATAATGTATGTGGGTTAAAAACACATGACTTTGGCTCGACTGGTCTTGAAAATGATGACTTTAGATCAACTTACTTAACAGATTACATCACAGCGCCTCAGTCCTGGTTTAAAAATGGTCGATAAAAATGGGTTTTAAGAAGTGATTTAAAAGATGTTAGTGATTCTGCAGCCTTAGATCCAGGCGGGGCCCTTCTGACAGGTTCTCACATCCAGACTTTAATCTTTTTATTCTTTTATTCATTTTATTTGTGTTTATTCATACTGACATTAGGTGATGTCGTCTTATTATCCATTCCATCTTTTTTATATTACTTAATTACTCAACATGTTTTTTTATTTATCTTATTACATGTTATTATTATTTTTTATTATATTATTCTTACATTTATTTTTATTGACATGTTTTTATTTTTATTTACATGCTTTCTTGTTGACTATGATTATTTTTATTTATTCTTATTGACATGTTTTAAATTTTGTTTATTCTTATTGACTTGTTTTTAATTTTATTTACTCAACATGTTTTTATTTATTCTTATTGACATGTTATTATTTTTATTTACATGCTTTCATTGTTGACAGATTATTTTTTATTTATTCTTACTGGTGTGTTTTTATTGTTATTTATTTTTACTGACATGTTTTTATTTATTCTTATTGACAGGTTCTGTAACAGGTGGTGGTAGGACCCAGTTGCAGCATACAAGAGACCAGGAACAGTTTATAATGACTTTTAATGTCAGACTCAGTGAAGACATGACTGGACAGGTAAGGCAGCACACAATACAATTCAACACTCGAACAATGGATCTCCTCAGAGTCTCTGGTTGTCCAGTTTGTTCGGCAGGCTGAACAGAACCTGGAAACAGGTGAGTGGTTGATGACGTATGCTCAAACACAAATACAGTTCAGTTCTGTTCAAGTAAAGGCAATGATACCAGAGAGAAGCAGGCAGGAGACATAGTCATGGAGGCAGAGGATCCAGAACCAGGTAAAGGAACAGTCCAAGCAGACAAACCAGCAGGAGACAGGTGGAGGGTTGGTCAAGTCCAGGCGGAGGATTGAGAAGCCAGCAGGTGAGGACTCACAGGACGTGCACACAGAGTCTCTGGACCACAGGCAGCCACAGGTGAGGACAGAAATACCAGGCAGCTACAGACGAACAGGAACCAAAGATGCCGAAGCAGATCTCGTGGTCGGAGACAGAAGGCTGGTGAGTTTACCCAGAATCAGACAAGACAGGAAGGGTCAGTAACAGGAAATCAGTACAGAAAAGAGTGCTGAGGGTCCTGCATGAGTGTCAAAAAAAAACAATCATGCAGTGAGTGACTGAGGAGCAGGAGTTTAAATACTGGCTTGATTGGTGATGAGCTGCAGCTGTGAGCACAGGTGAGTGGAGCTGATGAGGTGGGCGTGGCTGACAGGTGGAGCGAGCTGAGGAGGGGTGAGTGGGAAAGTGCTGGGTGAAGGAGAGCAGAGCAAACAGGACTGTGACACATTTTTATTTGTATTGATTCTTATACTTGTCTTGCGTATTTTCCTGTTCTGCCTTATTTTTTTTTTACTATGTTTTAGTGTATTTTGCAGGTGCTCTGCTCTATTGCTTTGTCTGTCAAAGCACTTCGTAAATTTCATTTTTAAAGGTGCTATATAAATAAAGTTATTATCATTAATATAACTTGCAAAATTAAACATTAACACCAGTGACTCGATATCCTTCCCAAGCTCAGAGATTACAGATTACTTATAAAATATTTAAGTCAATTAACTCTTCATTGTTCTGATAACAGATATACTTTCAATGCAAATTCAGCCAATCACAGGGAGAGAAAGGTGTGTTAATACTACAGATGCCTCACAACATACACCATGACACACCTGGTTATTTTATATATATTTAAATATGTATAGACTGGAGTTTTTGATAACATTATGTCTATAAATTCATATGATCCTTTACTAAAAGATTTTAAAATAGTATTACATTTGGTGAAGGCTCATAGTAATGAAAAAAGATCAGGACTTGAGCTTGAACTGTTGATCCTGATTTGGAACAAGACTCTGGATTTCATAGCCAAGACTCGACAGTGGTCTCACCTGTCACTGAATAAATTAGTTGTAACTGGAAATAAACTCATTTGAGTTGAAATGACAAAAGATTATTTTTAATTATTTTCTCACCTCAACTCTGTCAGAGTAGAAGAAGCAAAGACAGAGCAAATTATTCTGTAGGAGTTTGATTATTCATTTATTTATTTTGGTCTGGTTGGAGCTGTAATGAGGCTCAGTCAGTGTGGAGAAATTAGGTGGAAATGAGGATGAAAATACTATTTTTGAATTAAACAACAAAAAATTTCCCTGGTGGTATACAAGTCCTGTCCACGCCTACACTGGTATTTTTAAAAATGTGTCTTTTTCTGTGTGTGTAGGACTTTACATCCACACACAAATGCTGTTTCAAGTAGACATGTAGACAGGGAAACCAGAATTTTTAGTTTGTAATGTCAGAGTGTTTATCTCCATGGTTACCTTGTTTGTTTACATGAGGGGCTGTAGAAGATGATAAATGGAGAGAAAATTTTTAAATGATGGGCCTGATCGATCTCAGTGAAAGACTACATCTGCATGTGGAGGTAGCGACAACAAAATGAGCCCTGTGGATGCCTGCTGTGCAGAGTACTGAGCCTCAAGTGAAGGATGTTGTCGTCAGCTTTTACCAAATACACAATACTGACTGCACATGCATATGCCTGTAGGTGTGAAGATAACCAGCAGAAAAAGCACCTCAAAGGCCTGTGGTCCCATTTTCTGTCCTGACATGTGAACTACCCTCTGAGCTGAAACATACAGTATTTAATATATTTGCAATAATTAATATGATTTCATATCATTCTGAATCTGCTATATGGCTGAAACCAGAGTTGTAAAGAGTCATGTGTTCTATAAAATTAAAGTCTAAGTTCTCCAGTGTCATATACTGTCAGTTCCCATCAGTCCACAAGTAAAACATGACCTTTAACCAAATGAAATCAAAACATAAACAGAGCTGTTAGAGGGAACAAGCTCAGCAGGGTCACAAGTTCACTCAGACTGTTGGATTAATGTGATTCAGTCATGCCATTTATTTCCATTCAGTCAGACCAAGTGAACTAGTCTTGATTCTTATCTGAACACATACATTTGTGTAGGAAACTCGTGTAAACTTGTGTAATTGTACTTGACTAGTTAATTTAACCTGTTTGATTCAGTTTCAAAAGATCACTGTATGAACTGGATGTGATGAAGACACAAAAGCTGAAAGGGATTAGAAAATATTTGTTCGCCATTTGTTAAGACACTCAGTTTCAATGACAGATAAAACATGTATAATGCACATTTTTAGACCAGGATGACCCATCTTTCCCAACTCTCCCCCATCTAAGAAATTCAAAGCATATACTGTATTATCGTCATGCCTTTATCTATTAGCACTATCAGCACTGATTAGTTTTTTGGTGTTTGGTTGTTGCAGTGCAGTATGAAATTATGCCACAGCGACATGCGTAATCACGCATCACAGAGCCTCTTATGCGCCCCAGTCACGCAACACAGTAGAAAAACATTCTCCATGAGGGGATGACGGCTGGGAACAATTAAAGCCAGCTGCGCTGAGAAAGTGCAGAGGAAGGTTACGAACTGTAACAGTCCACAAAAGCAAGCAGAAAAAGCAGTCTCACGTGCTGACAGAAAGGAGGCAGAGCGGACATGATATCACAAAACACTCAGTCACGAAAAAACAGACACATCCCGCAGATAAAAGCCAATGAAAGAGCAGCAGAACACCAAGAAGTCATCATCGTTCTTCTGTGCAAAACCAGAAAAAGATGAAATTATCCTACAGTCACGGCAAAGCAGCGCTCTCTGCACTTAGGTGCGCCAAACAAACACCGTCACCTTAACAAAATATCAAGTTAACGTCATACAGCTGATCACACTGAGCCAAACATGTTTGCTAACCGTCCACGGGCACCAACATCAACTTTCACATTAACTTACAAAGTGACTCACCATCCGGGCGCTCTGTCAGGTGTCTGATAAAGTTTGATGAGGCTGATCAGCATCCGTTACCTGCGGCAACATTACATTTAGTGTTTCTTTTGTTTGGGCCTTGTGTGACGTTATTACAGCTAAAAGTTATGACATGTGACACGAGAGCTGCAGATGAGCTCGCCACAGTGTTGCTGCAGCGGTCATCTGTATCCGCGCCCGCCAGATCCGTACGGTTACGCATGATAATAAAGGTCAGACGATAATAAACCATAATCCTCTGGAACCCTTTTAAATCTCAGTAACTGTAATGGCATTGTGGCAAAAAGTAGTGGCATCACAGTAATGTGTTCCTTAGCAAGGTGTTATTCCCAACACTGTTTGTGAGTGGTGAGATAACAGAGTGTGTATAATTTGCTTGGTTGAAGCTTCAGAGATTTGTGGACTGATGGACAGTTCGGTTTGCTATTAGTCATTCTTGAAGACTTTGTTTCATATAGGTTTGCAGTTACCATTTCCTGTGGCTCAGGAATAGATGAGTTTGGGAAACCGGAAGTGGAAGTTGGAGCTGGAATGACCAGGGAGGCAGAGGGCAGAGGGTGGTGAGCCATGGCTGGAGAAGCTAGATCGGGATATATGAGTGAGGGGAAATGGTGTGGCCCACTGGATTTGGTTGGTGGAAAGCTGGTTGTGATGCAGGCTGATGAAATCTAATCCTGGAGTGCGAAAGTGCACAATTAGGCAAGAAAACACACAAAGAAATGGGCAGATATAATGCAGCATGATGAGTCTGATGGAAGGCAGGTGTGCATGATGAGTTTGAAATAACAGGTGTGCAGGATCACCAGACACACACACACACACACAACACACACAACACGAGAGAGAGACGGGAACACACAAGGAACACAGGAGGAGGGATAAACACAAGGAAACATAAAGAGAAAACTACATTTACAGCTGTGACATCACATACAAGGCAGCATTCCCCAGTCCTGGTCCACAGAACCCACTGCCCTGCATGCTTTAGATCAGCGTGTCTCAATCCTGCTCCTCAGGCCTCCCTGCCCTGCATGTTTTAGATGTTTTCCCTGCTCCAACACACCTGATTAAAATGATCAGCTCATCATCAAGCCTCTCCAGAAGCCTGATAACATCCTGATCATTTGAATCAGGTGTGCTGGAGCAGGAAACCATCTAAACCATGCAGGGCAGTGAGCTCTGAGGAGCGGCATAGCTGCATGCAAGGTGTTTTGTTGGCAGTGTTTTTGCCTCTGCAATGCTTTCACTCTTCTTTGTTTGAGGAGTTTTTGGTTGTAACTTCAATCTTTGATCTGTGAGAGAACATCATTGACATGGTACAGCCACTTTTGTATGTAAATATAAATGTTCCTATTTTGTTTCACAGTAGTTTCCTGCATTGGTCAAATGAAACCAGCATATTCTCTTATATCATTTGCAAGGTTATTAGGATGTCAATAAAGAATATGGAATGAAGGTCATAAAATATGGCTTGAAAGTCTGAGAATATGGAAAATAACAGTTTTTGCCTCTGTAATGCTTTCACTTCTCTTAGTTTGAGGAGTTTTTGGTTGTAATTTCAGTCTTTCATCTGTGAGAGCACATCATACTCTCCACTACTGAACCTAAAAATCTGTTTAATTTCACTTTTAAAAATCGATTAATAAGTATGATGCAGTATAAACAGGAGTATTTATAACTTACTGAGTAACTTGGTGATGTTTGAGAATGTCACAGAGATTCTGCTGGATTTGTTTCTGTCTCTTTGAAGTCTGGTGTGACAGTACTGGTAGTTCCTCTGAGACATTTTGATGCCTTAAACATCTTGTAAAAAAAAAAGTCTGAGATGTAGTCCATGAATAATGTTTTTGCAACCAGAGATGATGAAGAAATTGCATTGTGGCTGTTGTATTTCTAACTAATTAAACCTGATGGAGTTTGATGTGTTAATTAATATTAATAATAATATTTCACAGAAATAACTGAATTGTGGGAGGACTAATGGATGTACAGTTGACCTACAACTACAAAAGTACAATGAAGCACCACTCAAAGTCAGATTTCTGACTGATTAACTCATCCAATTTGACCACCTATACGAATATTTGGCAATTTGACTTCTTTTTTTTTACAGTGCAGTGCACCACACTAAATTCTTATTCGTATTGTGTGTTTTACCAGCAAGACTTGAATTCTAATGCCTGCCTTCATTCTCTGTGATGCGAAAATTTTCACAGAAAGAGAAAGTTAAAGTGTGCGTCCTCCTGTAGTTCAATTATAAAATCAGCACACTTGTGAAACGTCTCTTCCCAGGCTGCTGCGGCCCCTGTCCAGCATCACTTGTGGTCCACACTTCTTCACGCTGTGAATTATTGGTTGATTCCACCAAGCACGGCACATCTGCGCCACAGTTCTGATCCATCCTCCACACGGCTGCAAGCCCCACCAGCAGCGTTTCAGAAGTGTTTCAGCAGCAGTGTTTTGCCTGCCTGATTATCTTTACTTGCTCAGATTTTGTTGATTAGGTCCTCTTTCCTTGCCCTTTGTGCTTCTACCATGGATAAGAAGGCTACGTGGTTAAATAGTTTATTTTCTGTCTGTCTTTATTATCCTCTATTTTATCCTGTAACTGTGATGCACACTGACTGACAGAGGAGAAAAATGAATGCTTGACTGGAAGAAGCTCAGTCGACTACAGGGGCTCCGACTGATGATTTGAATCATCGACTATCAGGGGGCAGCCCTGGTCAAAGTGTGTGTTTTTTCCTGCTCATAGTTCATGTATAAAATCCTTGTGCACCGCTGAGTCTTTCACCTGCCGGCCTGCAGCCACCTCAGCACATCACCTGCCCTATGTTTCTATCGCTCTTCTCTGTTTCCATCTGTTTTGTCTTGTTATTGTAATGCACACTGACATTCAGTGAGCAGCGCAAGACATTTCAACTGGGAATTTTTTGCCTGGAAGTCTGAGCAGTTGATGAGTGGAGCTGAGACTTCACAGATGCAACACACTGAAGGGTGTAAGAAGTGAGATTAATGGGATAGTGAGGTATGTTGAGCCCAAAGCCAGAATTTTCAGCGTCACAAAGGTGGCTGTCTTATAACCCGGCAACTTATGCTGCACAACTAACTTGCTCTGGAGGAGGTTATGATTTTTCAGTTTCAGTTTCAGATCAGCTGCACAAAGTCCTTTCATTAATTCTTTTCCTGATGATATTCTATATGAGTGATGTATGTTCTCAGCTGAGGGGTTACATTATAATTTATATACAATTTAGTAATGTCACTAGACAGACCTGTGCTGTTAAAGTTGCATCACATCCTCAGAAACCTACACGTATTACTAGGGTGACCAGATGTCCCGCTTTGCGCGTGATTTCACGCATTTTCTGTCTCTTTTCACGCATCACGCAAATTGAGACATGTCCCGCACAACATCCCCTCAAGGCCCCAGCAGTGTGAAACCGGAAGTTACTGCACTATGGGCTGTTGTTGTTGTATGTCAAGCACCAGCACGTACGGCGCTTAGGCCCGCCCTTAATTTTCTCTGCCACCAACAGCTGAGGTGACAGCTAGTAATGACACTCACAACCTTCCTATTCTTCTTTGGAAATGAGGAGTGAGACGCCAAACAAGAGAGACGATAGCTACAGGCGGACTGTCCACTTTGTCCCTCACAAACATACCCTTGTCCTCTTTTGGTTTATTGGGACACTCGGTCAACCTACCGTATTACGCAAGTCTATTTTCTACTGCTGCACTGTAAACCTGGATAAGTTGGCAGTCCTCAAAAATTTGCAGTAAGTTAAAGAAATTTGTTGCAAGGTGAGGTGCAGGGAAGCATGGTGAGACTTGAAGAGGACAAAAACATCACACAGGCAGGGGGTTATGCTGAAAGAATTAGGCAGACTTTTATTGTCAGTCTCTACAAAACAAACAAAAAAAACAAAACAACTTAACAATACACTTTTGCTCTCATCATCAGCTTAGATCAAATCTGGTGCTGCTCTTCTTAAACCAGTCCAGTCTCTCTCTCAGTACTCTCACATATATAACATGAGAACTGGCCTGTCAGGTCAGCACTGCAGGAAGGAGGTTTGTATGAGCTTGCTCATACAAAGCCTCGTTTCATTCTTCAATGTGTTATCATAAATACCACACATTCAAAGTAAGCAAATCATTTGAGTATCACACAGAATTTGTCTTAATTACCTGTCATTTCATCACTCATCCTTTGACCAATCAAATCTGAGAATCCACCTACTCCTACGGCACATAAAAGGCTTATCGTTCAGGACCTTTTTAGGGACCTTATTTCCCCCATCAATCAAAAATTCTGAGTTTAATAAAGACAAAAGAAAGAAAAGCATTAGAATCATTAGATTAGATTAGATTAGATTAGATTAGATTAGAAATTTGATAATTGGTATTTATCACAGAGAATGTTCAGTTAATAAATTTATTTCACTTTGATTTTGGTCAAAAGTGATTTCCGCATGTCTTTCATTATTTAGTTGTTTCTAGATTATATTCCCTTTAGCCTCTGATAGGACTTGAATGTAATAATTTGCTTTTGAAGAGTGCTGTCCTCAAATTCCTCAGCGCTTTGAATAACTGCACGTCAGTGTCATCTCGAGTTTTGAGGAAAGTCTTGAGGGCACAGTCTCTTCGATCAGTCGCTTCATTAACAGACGTACAGTGTCACCAGTTGCACCAGAGGCTTCACCCTCCCTGTGATGGGAACCGAACCAAGCAGGTTGTGGGTCTAACAGAACATCAAAATGTGATCAGACGTGTGTGATGTTTAAACAGAGAACGGAGTCTCCTCACCTCTCCCTGCCTCTTGCCAGAGCCTGTCGTTCCGATCTTCCTCCCTCGCTCCCCTCTCTGCATCTCACTCAGTGATTGTGGATGATTAGGATTCCCTTTGGATGGGGGTTTGGACATCCCCTTGGCACAGTGTGGGCGCTGTTGCCATGGCAACTGCCAGCCTTAGTGATTGGGTAAGCCTCTGCCAGCCAGTGCAGTGGTTTCACACGCCCTGGGGTCTGTGGAACCCCCTCTGTGCTGCAGCACAACATCTCATATCAGCTGGAGAATTACCAACACACATCCATGAGTGAATATTAACACAGCAAAGCATCACGTTTGTGCGTCTGTTGTATGAAAATAGTGGTTTTGGACATGTGGAAAGATATGTTCTATATCTCTAGACCTGACAGTGAAAAGTCTTGGTGTTTTGCCTTCCTTAATGAATTACCAAGGTGATTTCTCTTGACATCGTCCGGGCATGTAGACTTGTAGGTCTGCATGCTAAATTCAGTTTGCTTGGCTGCAGTATCCACCTGCTCATTTCCCTGCACTCCAACATGAGCAGGAACCCTAATGACCAGGCCAGGCTGGCTGCTTCAGCAGTGTGTGGTGGAATCTGTACAGTTGCAGCCATGAGCACTTGTTATACTCAAGACCTGCAGCCCAAAACCAGCCCAACACCCAATTTTATGAGGCCAGCGAGAGCTTGCAAGTAATATAATTTACGCAATACAAATCTAAACTGTCCCAGAGGGAAAACTGTTTCTCACAATTGGTTTTTCTTTGTCTTATGAGAAATAAATGAAATTGTTATTTTGAGCTCACTGAGGTCTCATCTGTTTCTCCTAACCCCATCTTCAGAGAAAAAGAGCAAAACAAAAGAAAAGCAGGAGATCTTTTGCTGAGCTCATAGGTGTCTCAGATGTTTCTTCTTGACAGGAGCAAACAGAGACAAATTTAAGATCCCATTTAAGACAACTGAGTTTTCTTTTAGACCTCAAGAGTGGAGTATTTAAGACATATTTAAGATCACTGCAGTAAGACAAAAGAACATTTTAAGATCTTCAATTGGGCTCAAATTAGTTTCAGGCTGAGACAAGATGAAGTGGTTTTGGCTACTGCTTCTTAGTAGCTGAATTTTATTGGTCTCAAATTGAGCTAATTTATTTCAGGCCAGACAAAGACAAGATCTTATTTTGAACTTTTCCTTTCCTCTGGGGTGTACAGTGTTCATACACTAAATTACTGGCACAGAATTCAGCCTGATTTTGTTATCCGGGAACCGGAGGCATCTGCTACATGTCAGTATACGTTGGATCAGTCATTCCCTGACTGGGTCAGGACCCACAGGTGGCTCACAGGAGATTTTTTCCCAAATAATAAAAGACTACAGAGGAAATTCTGCAAATTCAAGATTTATATAAGATGAGATACGATAAATCTTAACCATAGGCTAAAATGTCCTATTGTTTTCCTGACATCTAACAAGATGGCCTATTAATTCCGCTTAAATGAATTTATTTCTCATTTCTAAACTTTTAACATGAATATGTTTTCAGTAAAGCATCAAGATAATAAAAGGTGATGCAAAAATGGCAGTAAAAATGTCAGGAACGTTAATTTATGTATGTGTGAATGAACTCTTCCCAAGATGTATGATTCTGGGAGGAGTTCATTTTGTGATGGTTTGTCATTTTTAAAAATTGAGTCCCCAGGAAAATAGTTCAGGAAACACTGCGTTAGATAGCATGTCAATATCAGATAGTCATTTCCAGGGGTGGCACCCTTTCCAAAGGGTTGTAGCTACTAACATTAACAGCAGCAGCCCAGCAAACTGCCATCATTTCATTTTTAAGCATATACATTTTGGATTTGATACCTTTCATGTTGGCTACCCAAACTGATACTTCTTAGTTTCTTCCTACCTGCTGTTCATTTTTAAAGGCCTAGTTTTACATTTTCAATTGGCCCTCTGAGAGAAACCATAATGGTGACGTGGCCCAGGATAAATTGAGTTTGATGTGATGCATACATTTCTTGGCAAAAATGACCTGTTGATATATCTGTCATATCAACATCAAACCAGCAACACGACACCTCTCACTACAGTTTATGTCACTGGTTCAGGGGGCTTTGCAAAGTAGTTTCTGGGGGTCACCAGATGGTTGCAACATTTTCTTTTTTTTTTCTTTTTTTTTTAAAACAAAACAGCAAACTTACAACTCAGTCTAACAAGCATGATGGGAAATGAGAGCTCTATTTTAGACTGGGGAACCTTTTTTTTTAAATAAGGCTTATTTACAAGGGATTATTTTCATTATCATGAATCTGTTAATTATTCTCTCAATTAATCAATTTTTTTTTGTGTGTGTGGTCCAGAAAATGGTGAAAAATGTCAATCAGTTTTTCCCAAAGCCCAAGATCACATCCTAAAATGTCTTGTTTTGTCCACAACCCAAAGATACTCAGTTTACTGTCAGAGAGGAATTGAAAAGATTCACAAATGAGAAGCTGAAATCAGAAAATTTTGATTTTTTTTTAAATCAAAAAATGATACCCGATTAACCAATCAATTTTTTAAATGGTTTCTGATTAATGTAATAGTCGATTAATAAAAGAATTAATTGATCAATTGTTGCAGCTTCAGTTTTAATATTGCATCGTCTGTATCAGTGTTATAATGTGTTGATCCTTACCAGGCTGGACGAGATGATCTGCTGTGGTAACACCTAACAGGAGCAGCTTAAAGACAACAGAAGTCGTTATAAGGAATATTTGATTGATCATATCTGTTCTAAATGATCTGCCAGATGTTATGCTTGTTAGCACCAAAAGGCTGTCAAATCCAATAATGGTGTTATTTATTTCCTTCAAGCCAATAATATTGCCAATAGCTCTGACAAATGGTCTGACACTGTTTTCTTAATATATGACTCACTCAGTGGGATGTGCTGCTGTCTGCACACCATGTATCAGGATCTACGGAGCCATCTGTGAATATGAACAGAGTCTGGAAAACACTGTTCACAATGGTTCTGGATAAGGCGCCGTACTGTAAGTTGTTCTGACTTGTCCTTTAATTCCTGCTGTATGCTGATGTCTATACTTGGCAAGAGGGAATAACCAGGCAGGAATGGAGGAAATTGAAACTGTGGGATTACAGTGTAACTGACGTAATTCTGTGTTTTCCGCCTTTGCATCACCAGTCATCCCAAAACTTGTGAAATTGGTCTCATTTTATTCTCAGCCGTTTGTTAAAGCGCTCCTGGCTGGATGAGTATCATGTTTCCCCTGGAGATTACCTCAGCATGCCGGCAATAACTTCACTTTTCTGATCCTTAAAGCCATTTCTCTTATTTCCACCTGCATCACTGATACTTGAGATGTTTTGAATGATCCTCTACAGATTCTCAGGGTCTGAACTTCTAATACATCCAACTTTTTGAGATTTGATTTTTGCCACACACTCACAGTCAAAGACCAATCTCATGAGCACCTGGTATATATTTTGTAGAGATGCTCTACTTGCTCCTCACTCCTGTACCGACAAACAATTCAGTATGTTGATGCCCTTTTAAAATGAGCTTTCCAAGTGTGCTTTTTGTCAAACCAAACCCCCAAAAATCTAACAGCTTTTACTTTCTCAAGAGGTTTTTCATTCAATTTGAAGGTACTGGGTGAGGTTTTATACCACCTTGAGAAACAAATACCTTGTGTTTTTATTACAGATAGTTTGAATCTCTATTTACTGGACATTTTCTCACTTCTACTTTTGCAACTTCTGTTTTCTTGATGTAAGATGCATTGCAGACTTCTATCTACAGAACAGTGTCATCTGCGTACAGAGACTTTCTTATGCTTTCAACCTGAAAGAAGATGCCACTGATCATTGCTGAATAACAATGGACTACATACACTACCTTGCGGAGCTCCATTCTTTTCCATTTATACACTGGAGTACTCTGAACCTACTCTTGTACTCTCCTGTCAGATAAAAAGCCCATAATCCAATAATATGCTCTACCGCTGAGCCCCAATGACTTCAACTTAATAAGTGGCCCTTCTCTCTAGAGCATGCCATATGCCTTGTCAACATCAAAGAAGTCAGATATCACTACTTCCTTGTTGATCTGTGTACAACATAGAATCCATTGTACTCTGACCCCTATGGAACCCACTTTAATAGGAGGATAAAAGAGCTTTACTTTGTAGAAAATATATCAATCTCTCTGTGACCATTTGTTCCATTATTTTACATAAATGGGAAGAAAAGGCAACAGGTCTGTAGCTAGAAGGATCTGAGGGTTATTATCCTGGTTTTGGAAGTGGTTTTGGAATGGTCTAATTAGTAATTAACTCTTTTCAGCTCAAACAGATTGATTATCAGGTCTAACTGATCTCCTGACATCTCAGTTTTCTCTGATGTTTGGGGGTTCTCCATTAACATTCTGATTCCTATTTTCCATCCAGTGCAAAGCAACACAACTGTCATCGCTTTCCAACCAACGCAGTTGCCACAGCCAATGCCCATGTTGTGTTGCGCCCATCTGTGCATCCATGGTCGTGTTGGTCTTAAAATGAAGTGCGGTCAGGCGCATTGTTGGCGCACTGCTGTCTTGAGGCAACAGAAAGCAATTGCGCTATTGACAAACAAAAACCTGGTTTAAAGTCAATGGTGCAGTTCTTTTTGCTATTTTAACGGTTGATGCATTTGCTCATATACAGTTAAATGGAGTTGTTGATGGGACAGAGGATTGGGAGATGCCGTGACACAGGGTGCACCGGCCAAGTTCGACACACCTGTCCCTCAACGAAGACGAATGTCGCTGTAAACTTCACTTATCCCACCAGGCTGTAACACAAATCTGTGATCTCCCATCAGATCATTTGGAGATTGATGCCAGCTGTTGCTGTCAAACTTCCTGCTGCACTGCATTTCTTTACATGTGGGTCATTCCAGCATCCCCTGAGTATGCACACGCTGATCCATTTGCTCAGCAGAAAACCATTCTCTTCTCCAACCTGCCGAATGCACCAATTAAATAGCAACGCTCCAGGTGTTCCTGCACATTACTTTTTTAGTTTAATTAATGATATACCTGAAACACACCTATGAATAACTAATGGGCTAAAAACAACCCTTTGCACCTTATTTTGCACCCAGATTATGCACCATTTAACCAGCAAAAGAGAAGCTGGACACACCCTAAATGCACTTGCAGCATTCACTTTAGACTCTGCACTATAGATTGTTTGAACAGGGCCCTCTGTTTCTACATTTCTTGTTCTCCTCTGCACGATTGTCTGAACTATGTAGTTTTCTAAATGTTTGTGCCAGAAGTTCTGTCTTTTCTAAGCTGTTGACATTTTTTCATCACCCCCGACTGCCCCAGACATCTGTACGTTTCTTCCAATACTGCAACGGTATTGCCTTCAGAATTCATGTTTTGTGTTCTTTCTGTTGTCCTTATTATTCCTCGGCCCTTTTATACTGGATCAAAACATCCTGAGAGTGATTTCTCTTTGAGTTTCCTAGATGCTTTATTTGTAGCTTTTATGGCTTTGTTGCAGTTGCTATTCCACCAGGGTACATTCTTGGAACGTCTGGCTCCTGTACTCCAAGGGATTGTTTCGTCAGCTAACTAAATTATTTCATTAACACATTCACCATAAAATATGTTTCCATCTCAGTTCAGAGCTCATCTTTGACAGAACTGATGCGCAGTTTGAGCTGGTAGAAACATTCATTAAAAATGGATCAATGATCAATAATTATTTATTACCCACATCAGAATCACAACATCACATCCTTTGTTGGAGCTCAGTTGTTACACTGCTCACTTTCTTGTGCGTCTTCCTGATGCCAAACCCAAACTCTGTGTGTGTGTGTGTTTTTTTTTAATGTTGAATTTTTCCATTACTCAAATGTACATCTTAGATTTCACTGCACGTTTGCAGCAGCAGACACATTCCAGTGCCTCAGGTGGATTGCTCCACTGGCCAAACCTATTTGGTGGTGAGTGCGATGCATTAATCCCAGCAAATATTCCCTCACCTCGTGTCACCTTGGTCATGATTCATCACTACCACCGCTATGAGTCATTAGAGCTCCTCTCATAGTGCATGTGTGCAGGCTCTGACCCAATGCTCAGCACACTAGTATGCTATTCATGGTCATTGTGGCTGTCTCGTCTGCTTCCATGGAAACTGAGCTGCTGTGATGTGGAATGGAGAATGAAGGTGACAAGAAGTAATCCAGCACATCTGACAGGACAGCAGCTTTACTGGAGTACACACAAGCACGGCTCCACACCCAGCTGTTCAACACACTGGGGGGTTCACTGAGAGCTATATTAGATTATTTCACACTCATTAGCATAATCCTTGATGTATCACTACCCATCAACAACAAAGCTAACATGGTGCCAGAGTCTGTTGCGTTTCATCACAGATCTGTGATGAGACACAGTGCCTCCTTTCAATCAGCTTCCAGTGTTGTTGTTACAATTGAAATAAGGATTACAGAAAGGTTCTTCCTGAAGGGCTGAAGTTCTACACAGAACCATTTCTTTCTGAAGAACCCTTTAGTTCCCATGATGAACCCTTTTCATTCAAAAACTCTTTTGTAAGAAAGAGTTCTTTAATGATTGCTGAAGTCATTAAAAGTTTTCGTCAAGGGTTGGTCAAGGGTTCTCTGTAGCGTGATATAAAAGGGTCTTGGTAGAACCCCTGGGTGGGTTCTAGATAAAACCTTTGGAATTCAAAGTGTCCTCAGTAACGCCAAGTTTAAATGAGCATAAAAATGTAATCCTGGCAAACCATAAAAGTCTCCAAAAGGAAGTTAAGCAAATGTCCTAGAATTTACCTATCTAGTCATGAATAGCAGTACATGCAAAAGGCGGGGTTTTGGGTCAATTAGCCAATCACATGCAACATCAGTATTTCATTTCCCTGACAGTTGTGTACATCATATGAGGTTGAGAAATGCACCACGTGTAAAGTGAGCGTTGGTTGAGGTCCAGATTGAATTTGTAGATAACATCAGTAACCTTTTGCAGATACTTGCTGGTTGAAACTCCTAATACCTTTGCCTGGATGACTAGAAATATAGTCAGCTATGGCAATTTTTGCTAGTCTCTCAGGAGACTTTATGTTCTGTATTAATGGAAAATGCTGACTTAACCAGTACTGTCTAGCTAGTAGTTCTTCTGACTCATGAGAATGGAGCTGTTCTAAGCTGAGTTTAAAGTGAATGGTTCAACTGAACCATCTTTTAGGCTAGAAGCTTAGTTTAATTGAGCTGAACAAAATGTAATCCCAGCTAAAAAAAAAAAATGTCATTGAAGAGGTTATGCAAACGTCCAAGAATTTCCCATCAAGACATGAATAGCAGACTAACCATTCAGTTAAGTCTTGAGTTGACCACTAGTGACTGGATCTTTCTTGTTCATCTGTCATGTAAATACCAAGCTTTATTAAGATGAGTTGAAACTGTTTGGTTCAATACAACCATTATTTCTAAGGCCTGGAAAACTAGTTTAAATGATCTTAACAAAATATAATCTAGGCTTAGAATAAAAGTCTGACAAAAACAGGTTATGTAAATGATCTAGAATTTCCCCATCTACTCATGAATAGCAGTACATGTAAAAGGCGGGGTTGTCAGTTCTTCAGCCAATCACATGCCTCACAAATATTTCACTGTCTGACAGTTGAGTACATCATGTAAGTTGAGAAAACACACGTGTAATGTGAGCTCTGTTGAGTGAAATTAAATTGTAAAAACATCGGTATCATTTGCAAGCAATTTATGTCTATGAAGTCCCGAACGATCAGGATGACAAACTTTACATCCTCTGTTGGAGTCTTGTTAACGCTGTCAATTTTTGTTGTCTTTCCTTACATGCTAATAAGGCAAATCTAACACTTTGTGTGTAGTGTATTTTTTTAGAGGTTGAAAATTTTCCTTATAATGAGATAACTTAGATTCACTGAATTGATTTCTAGAGCTGGTAGTCTAGTTTAAATATCTACAGAATGTCCTGGTTGACACATGACATCATGTGCCAACTGCTATGAAGAGTGTGATGCGAGTATTAATAGCAATATTCCCTTTACCACTTGTGTTTGTCAGTGATGTCATCACACATAAACTCACGCTTGCTCAGTTTAAGCTTCAGCTCACTACCAATTTTAGAGCTGCATAGTTTAAGTGAGGTCAACTACCCTTACCATAAGTCTCACAAAATTAGTAATGCCTATTCCCATGGCCTTGATGTGCAAAGTCGGTTTGTTCCATGAAACTGCTTAGTGCTGTATTAATGGAAAATGAATGACAAGAAGTGTAATCTTGAGTTCGACAGGGGACACAAGCTTTATGGATACACACAACCACGCTCAACCCAATCTGTATTCAAGACACAGGGGGTTAGTTTAATAACTTAAGAAAACATATTAGCTTAATAAACTCAATAAAGATTTGCAAATCCCTGAATTATCACTACCCATCTACTCAAATAGCTAAATGGGCCGGGGTTGTTGCAGTTCATCAGACTTGATCACATGCCTCTCAATCACTGTCCTGACAGTGTGTTATCAATTGAAATAAGATTAAGAAGCGTTGGTTTGAGGCATTGAAATTTAACCATCAGAATCCATTTTACTTTCTAAGACTTTAGTCCATGATGAACTTTTGCTTGAAAACTTTTTAAAAGAGTCTTATGGATGCTTGAATATTAAAAGTTTTGTCAATTTTTGGTCAGGTTCTCTCAGGAGATTTAACAGGGTTTGGTAAATAATAACAACTGCAGTGGTTGTTCTAGATAAGAACCCTTTTAAATATTGAAAGTTGTTCAGTGAAAGTCCAAAGTTTAAATAGTGACAAGCTAAAAAATGTAATCCTGTTAACCATTTAAAGTCTCCAAAAGGAGTTTATGCAAATGTCCAGAATTCATCTACTAGCATGAATAGCATACATCAAAAGGCGGGGTTTTTTCATTGGCCAATCACATGGCTCATCAGTATTTCACTTTCCTGAAAGTTGTGTACATCATGATAGTTGAGAAATGCACCACGTGTAATGTGAGCAGTTGGTTGAGGTCCAGATTCAATTTGTAGATAACATCAGTATCCTTTTGCAGACATATCTTGAGTCTAGGTATATGTGTAAAACTCCCAATACCTGCCTGGATGACTAGAAATATAGTCAGCTTGGCAATTTTTGCTAGTCTCTCAGGAGACTTTATGTTCTGTATTAATGAAAAATGCTGACTTAACCAGTACTGTCTAGCTAGTAGTTCTTCTGACTCATGAGAAGGGAGCTGTTCTAAGCTGAGTTTAAAGTGAATGGTTAACTGAACCATATTTTAGGCTAGAAGTTAGTTTAATTGAACTTAACAAAATGTAATCCCAGCTAAAAAAAAAAAATGTCATTGAAGAGGTTATGCAAACATCCAGGAATTTCCCATCAAGACATGAATAGCAGACTAACCATTCAGTTAAGTCTTGAGTTGACCACTAGTGACTGGATCTTTCTTGTTCATCTGTCATGTAAATACCAAGCTTTATTAAGATGAGTTGAAACTGTTTGGTTCAATACAACCATTATTTCTAAGGCCTGGAAAACTAGTTTAAATGATCTTAACAAAATATAATCTAGGCTTAGAATAAAAGTCTGACAAAAACAGGTTATGTAAATGATCTAGAATTTCCCCATCTACTCATGAATAGCAGTACATGTAAAAGGCGGGGTTGTCAGTCTCTCAGCCAATCACATGCCTCATCAATATTTCACTGTCCTGACAGTTGTGTACATCATGTAAGGTTGAGAAACACACCACGTGTAATGTGAGCGTCTGTTGAGGTGAAGATTAAATTTGTAGATAACATCGGTATCCTTTTGCAGAGGCAGATTTCATAGTCTATGAAGTCCTACTGAGACGTGATTATTGCTGGTTGAAAACTTTACCCAATACCCCGCCTGGATGACTTGAAATATAGTCAGCTGTGGCAATTTTTGTTAGTCTCTTGGGAGACTTTACATGCTGTAATAATGGCAAATCTTAAAACAACTACTTGTGTGTAGCTAGTATTTATGATCTGAGAGGTAAAAACAGTTTCCCTTAAACTGAGATTAAACTATTAGGATTCACTGAATTAGATTTCTAGAGCCTGGTAGTCTAGTTTAAATAATCTTAACAGAATAGAATCCTGGTTAACACATGTAACATCAATGTCACTGCTATGACAGAAGGTACATGCAGTATTAATGGTAAATCCTGAGTTAACCACTTGTGTTTAATCAGTTCTTGGTCTTCTGACACATAAGACTCAAGGTTTCTCAAAAAGTTTAAGCTTTTCAGCTCAACTGACCCAATTTTTAGAGCCTGGCAGCCTAGTTTAAGTGAGGATAACAAACTACCCTTTACCATAAAAGTCTCACAAAAGGGGTTATGTAAATGTCCTAAAATTTCCCCATCTAGCCTTGAATACAAGTAAAGGCAAAGGGCAGGGTTTGTAGTCAATTAGCCAATCACATGCCTTTATGTGCTGTATTAATGGAAACTCCTTAGACAATCAGTAGAATGTGGCTAGTTCTTGATGTTCAGACATGTGGGACTCAAGCTTTAATTTTGTTGAACTAAACAACTTCAACTTCAACCAAATCTTATTCATAGAGCCAGGAAGTCTAGTTTAAATAATCTTAAAAAACATAATCTAGGCTTAAAATAAAAGTCTGACAAAAAAGAGGTTCTGCAAATGTCCCAGAATTTCCCCATCTACTCATGAATAGCAGTATATGTAAAAGGCGGGGTTGTCAGTCTCTCAGCCAATCACATGCCTCATCGACATTTCACTGTCCTGACAGTCGTGTACATCATGTGAGGTTGAGAAATGCACCACGTGTAATGTGAGCGTTGGTTGAGGTCCAGATTAAATTTGTAGATCACATCAGTATCCTTTTGCAGAGGCAATTTCATAGTCTATGAAGTCCTACTGAGACGTGATTATTGCTGGTTGAAAACTTTACCCAATACCCCGCCTGGATGACTTGAAATATAGTCAGCTGTGGCAATTTTTGTCAGTCTCTCAGGAGACTTTACATGCTGTGTTAATGGTAAATCCAAAATTAATAACTTGTCAGCTTTTGTTGTTCTGATTGATAAGAACCAGGCTTTACTAAACTGAGTTGAAATTGTTCGTGAAAGTCAAAATGTTTGAATAGTTTGAACAAGCTTAACAAAATGTAATCCTAGTTTACAATTTAAATCTCCTAAAAGAGTTTATGCAAATGTCCCAGAATACATCTACCTAGCAATGAATAGCACTAAATAAAAGAGGCGGGGCTTTTCTTTCATTGGCCAATCACATGGCTCATCAGTATTTCACTGTCCTGAAAGTAGTGTACATCATGTCAGCTTGAGAAATGCACCACGTGTAATGTGAGCATTGGTTGAGGTCCAGATTCAATTTGTAGATAACATCAGTATCTTTTTGCAGAGGCAATTTCATAGTCTATGAAGTACTACTGAGACGTGATTATTGCTGGTTGAAAACTTCACCCAATACCCCGCCTGGATGACTTGAAATATAGTCAGCTGTGGCAATTTTTGCTAGTCTCTCAGGAGACTTTATGTTCTGTATTAATGAAAAATGCTGACTTAACCAGTACTGTCTAGCTAGTAGTTCTTCTGACACATGAGAACAGAGCTGTTCTAAGCTGAGTTTAAAGTGAATGGTCTAACTGAACCAAATTTTAGGCTAGAAGTTTTAGTTTAATTGAACTTAACAAAATGTAACCCCAGCTAAAAGAAAAAAATGTCATTGAAGAGGTTATGCAAACATCCAGGAATTTCCCATCCAGACATGAATAGCAGACTAACCATTCAGTTAAGTCTTGAGTTGACCACTAGTGACTGGATCTTTCTTGTTCATCTGTCATGTAAATACCAAGCTTTATTAAGATGAGTTGAAACTGTTTGGTTCAATACAACCATTATTTCTATAAGGCCTGGAAAACTAGTTTAAATGATCTTAACAAAATATAATCTAGGCTTAGAATAAAAGTCTGACAAAAACAGGTTATGTAAATGATCTAGAATTTCCCCATCTACTCATGAATAGCAGCACATGTAAAGGGCGGGGTTGTCAGTCTCTCAGCCAATCACATGCCTCATCTATATTTCACTGTCCTGACAGTTGTGTACATCATGTGAGGTGAGAAATGCACCACGTGTCTTGTGAGCATCGTTGAGGTGAAGATTAAATTTGTAGATCACATCAGTATCTTTGTGTAGAGGCAATTTCATAGTCTATGAAGTCCTACTGAGACGTGATTATTGCTGGTTGAAAACTTTACCCAATACCCCGCCTGGATGACTTGAAATATAGTCAGCTGTGGCAATTTTTGTTAGTCTCTTGGGAGACTTTACATGCTGTAATAATGGCAAATCTTAAAACAACTACTTGTGTGTAGCTAGTATTTATGATCTGAGAGGTAAAAACAGTTTCCCTTAAACTGAGATTAAACTATTAGGATTCACTGAATTAGATTTCTAGAGCCTGGTAGTCTAGTTTAAATAATCTTAACAGAATAGAATCCTGGTTAACACATGTAACATCAATGTCACTGCTATGACAGAAGTGTACATGCAGTATTAATGGTAATTCCTGAGTTAACCACTTGTGTTTAATCAGTTCTTGGTCTTCTGACACATAAGACTCAAGGTTTCTCAAAAAGTTTAAGCTTTTCAGCTCAACTGACCCAATTTTTAGAGCCTGGCAGCCTAGTTTAAGTGAGGATAACAAACTACCCTTTACCATAAAAGTCTCACAAAAGGGGTTATGTAAATGTCCTAAAATTTCCCCATCTAGCCTTGAATACAAGTAAAGGCAAAGGGCAGGGTTTGTAGTCAATTAGCCAATCACATGCCTTTATGTGCTGTATTAATGGAAACTCCTTAGACAATCAGTAGAATGTGGCTAGTTCTTGATGTTCAGACATGTGGGACTCAAGCTTTAATTTTGTTGAACTAAACAACTTCAACTTCAACCAAATCTTATTCATAGAGCCAGGAAGTCTAGTTTAAATAATCTTAAAAAACATAATCTAGGCTTAAAATAAAAGTCTGACAAAAAAGAGGTTCTGCAAATGTCCCAGAATTTCCCCATCTACTCATGAATAGCAGTATATGCAAAAGGCGGGTTGTCAGTCTCTCAGCCAATCACATGCCTCATCGACATTTCACTGTCCTGACAGTCGTGTACATCATGTGAGGTTGAGAAATGCACCACGTGTAATGTGAGCGTTGGTTGAGGTCCAGATTAAATTTGTAGATCACATCAGTATCCTTTTGCAGAGGCAATTTCATAGTCTATGAAGTCCTACTGAGACGTGATTATTGCTGGTTGAAAACTTCACCCAATACCCCGCCTGGATGACTTGAAATATAGTCAGCTGTGGCAATTTTTGTCAGTCTCTCAGGAGACTTTACATGCTGTGTTAATGGTAAATCCAAAATTAATAACTTGTCAGCTTTTGTTGTTCTGATTGATAAGAACCAGGCTTTACTAAACTGAGTTGAAATTGTTCGTGAAAATCAAAATGTTTGAATAGTTTGAACAAGCTTAACAAAATGTAATCCTAGTTTACAATTTAAATCTCCTAAAAGAGTTTATGCAAATGTCCCAGAATACATCTACCTAGCAATGAATAGCACTAAATAAAAGAGGCGGGGCTTTTCTTTCATTGGCCAATCACATGGCTCATCAGTATTTCACTGTCCTGAAAGTAGTGTACATCATGTCAGCTTGAGAAATGCACCACGTGTAATGTGAGCATTGGTTGAGGTCCAGATTCAATTTGTAGATAACATCAGTATCCTTTTGCAGAGGCAATTTCATAGTCTATGAAGTCCTACTGAGACGTGATTATTGCTGGTTGAAAACTTCACCCAATACCCCGCCTGGATGACTTGAAATATAGTCAGCTGTGGCAATTTTTGCTAGTCTCTCAGGAGACTTTATGTTCTGTATTAATGAAAAATGCTGACTTAACCAGTACTGTCTAGCTAGTAGTTCTTCTGACACATGAGAACAGAGCTGTTCTAAGCTGAGTTTAAAGTGAATGGTCTAACTGAACCAAATTTTAGGCTAGAAGTTTAGTTTAATTGAACTTAACAAAATGTAACCCCAGCTAAAAGAAAAAAATGTCATTGAAGAGGTTATGCAAACATCCAGGAATTTCCCATCCAGACATGAATAGCAGACTAACCATTCAGTTAAGTCTTGAGTTGACCACTAGTGACTGGATCTTTCTTGTTCATCTGTCATGTAAATACCAAGCTTTATTAAGATGAGTTGAAACTGTTTGGTTCAATACAACCATTATTTCTAAGGCCTGGAAAACTAGTTTAAATGATCTTAACAAAATATAATCTAGGCTTAGAATAAAAGTCTGACAAAAACAGGTTATGTAAATGATCTAGAATTTCCCCATCTACTCATGAATAGCAGTACATGTAAAGGGCGGGGTTGTCAGTCTCTCAGCCAATCACATGCCTCATCTATATTTCACTGTCCTGACAGTTGTGTACATCATGTGAGGTGAGAAATGCACCACATGTCTTGTGAGCATCGTTGAGGTGAAGATTAAATTTGTAGATCACATCAGTATCTTTGTGCAGAGGCAATTTCATAGTCTATGAAGTCCTACTGAGACGTGATTATTGCTGGTTGAAAACTTCACCCAATACCCTGCCTGGATGACTTGAAATATAGTCAGCTGTGGCAATTTTTGTTAGTCTCTCAGGAGACTTTACATGCTGTATTAATGGTAAATCCTGATTAAACTCCCATTCTGTAGCTAGTACTTGTTACTCTGAGAGGTAAGAATCAGGTTCTTTGAAACCCACTGTAAGCTGTCAGATTTAATTGAATCAGACTTCTAGAGCCTGATAGCCTGGTTTATCTTTTTTCTTAAATTAAACTTGAGTTTAGAGCCACTGAGCCTAGTTTCAATGAGCTGAACAAAATGTAATCCTGGCTAAGCATTTAAGTCTCTTTGACAAAATAGGTTAACCACATGTCCGAGAACTTTGCCATCTAGACATCAGTAGCATTACGTGCAAAAGGCAGGGTTTTTAATCTGTCAGAAACTTGATAAAATGTCATTCTGGTTAACCATAAACCTGTCACAAAAGAGGATGTCCAAATGTACTATAATTTCTATCTTTTTAAAATCTTTATTTGCATTTTCAAGTTTTACTATCACAATATTATACAGTACATGATGCAGTGATAATGAGTACAAGTACAGAACAATACAAAGGATAATGAAGAATGTGCTGAAAACAGATAAACTGCAGAGTTCACTAATGACTCAAGTCAGTCAGTCCATGGATGCATGAGAAAAAGTTCATACAAGTCAAAATTCCAAAACGTGTCAAGGCAGGCTCTGATTGTGTTTTTTAACATCCTCCCTCTGAGGTCTGAGAGGATTTGTTTCATGACCACGTCACTGTTGATAACAGTCTGGTGAAAGATCATGGCACATCTAGTTTTCCAAAGTTTTACTGTCACAATACTGTTGATTAATTGAAAGAGTTTCTTTTTGTTCCAGTGGCACGTTTACCTCCAAGACCATACATGAGTGAACAATAATTCATATCAAAAACCAGTCTGAGACCTTGCAGAATAGACCGAACCTTCTTCTAGTCACGAATAGCAGTACATGTAAAAGGCGGGGTTTTTAGTCAGTTAGCCAATCACATGCCTCATCAACATTTCATTGCCCTAAAAGTCATGTACATCATGTGAGGTTGAGAAATGCACCACGTGTAATGTGAGCGTTGGTTGAGGTCCAGATTAAATTTGTAGATAACATCAATATCCTTTTGCAGAGGCAATTTCATAGTCTATGAAGTCCTACTGAAACGTGATTATTGCTGGTTGAAAACTTCACCCAATACCCCGCCTGGATGATTTAAAATATAGTCAGCTGTGGCAATTTTTGTTAGTAATTAATGGAAAATGCTGACTTAAACCAGTACTGTCTAGCTAGTAGTCCTCAGTAACGCCAAGTTTAAATGAGCATAAAAGTCTCCAAAAGGAAGTTAAGCAAATGTCCTAGAATTTACCTATCTATTCATGAATAGCAGTACATGCAAAAGGCGGGGTTTTGGGTCAATTAGCCAATCACATGCAACATCAGTATTTCATTTCCCTGACAGTTGTGTACATCATATGAGGTTGAGAAATGCACCACGTGTAAAGTGAGCGTTGGTTGAGGTCCAGATTGAATTTGTAGATAACACCAGTAACCTTTTGCAGATACTTGCTGGTTGAAACTCCTAATACCTTTGGCCTGGATGACTAGAAATATAGTCAGCTATGGCAATTTTTGCTAGCCCTCTCAGGAGACTTTATGTTCTGTATTAATGGAAAATGCTGACTTAACCAGAAACTGTCTAGCTAGTAGTTCTTCTGACTCATGAGAATGGAGCTGTTCTAAGCTGAGTTTAAAGTGAATGGTTCAACTGAACCATCTTTAGGCTAGAAGCTTAGTTTAATTGAGCTTAACAAAATGTAATCCCAGCTAAAAAAAAAAAATGTCATTGAAGAGGTTATGCAAACGTCCAAGAATTTCCATCAAGACATGAATAGCAGACTAACCATTCAGTTAAGTCTTGAGTTGACCACTAGTGACTGGATCTTTCTTGTTCACCCTGTCATGTAAATACCAAGCTTTATAAGATGAGTTGAAAACTGTTTTGGTTCAATACAACCATTATTTCTAAGGCCTGGAAAACTAGTTTAAATGATCTTAACAAAATATAATCTAGGCTTAGAATAAAAGTCTGACAAAAACAGGTTATGTAAATGATCTAGAATTTCCCCATCTACTCATGAATAGCAGTACATGTAAAGGGCGGGGTTGTCAGTCTCTCAGCCAATCACATGCCTCATCTATATTTCACTGTCCTGACAGTTGTGTACATCATGTGAGGTGAGAAATGCACCACGTGTCTTGTGAGCATCGTTGAGGTGAAGTTTAAAATTTGTAGATCACATCAGTATCTTTGTGCAGAGGCAATTTCATAGTCTATGAAGTCCTACTGAGACGTGATTATTGCTGGTTGAAAACTTCACCCAATACCCTGCCTGGATGACTTGAAATATAGTCAGCTGTGGCAATTTTTGTTAGTCTCTCAGGAGACTTTACATGCTGTATTAATGGTAAATCCTGATTAAACTCCCATTCTGTAGCTAGTACTTGTTACTCTGAGAGGTAAGAATCAGGTTCTTTGAAACCCACTGTAAGCTGTCAGATTTAATTGAATCAGACTTCTAGAGCCTGATAGCCTGGTTTATCTTTTTTCTTAAATTAAACTTGAGTTTAGAGCCACTGAGCCTAGTTTCAATGAGCTGAACAAAATGTAATCCTGGCTAAGCATTTAAGTCTCTTTGACAAAATAGGTTAACCACATGTCTGAGAACTTTGCCATCTAGACATCAGTAGCATTACGTGCAAAAGGCAGGGTTTTTAATCTGTCAGAAACTTGAAAAAATTTGTCATTCTGGTTAACCAAAAAACCTGTCACAAAAGAGGATGTCCAAATGTACTATAATTTCTATCTTTTTAAAATCTTTATTTGCATTTTCAAGTTTTACTATCACAATATTATACAGTACATGATGCAGTGATAATGAGTACAAGTACAGAACAATACAAAGGATAATGAAGAATGTGCTGAAAACAGATAAACTGCAGAGTTCACTAATGACTCAAGTCAGTCAGTTCCATGGATGCATGAGAAAAAGTTCATACAAGTCAAAATTCCAAAACGTGTCAAGGCAGGCTCTGATTGGTTTTTTAACATCCTCCCTCTGAGGTCTGAGAGGATTTGTTTCATGACCACGTCACTGTTGATAACAGTCTGGTGAAAGATCATGGCACATCTAGTTTTCCAAAGTTTTACTGTCACAATAACTGTTGATTAATTGAAAGAGTTCTTTTTGTTCCAGTGGCACGTTTACCTCCAAGACCATACATGAGTGAAACAATAATTCATATCAAAAACCAGTCTGAGACCTTGCAGAATAGACCGAACCTTCTTCTAGTCACGAATAGCAGTACATGTAAAAGGCGGGGTTTTTAGTCAGTTAGCCAATCACATGCCTCATCAACATTTCATTGCCCTAAAAGTCATGTACATCATGTGAGGTTGAGAAATGCACCACGTGTAATGTGAGCGTTGGTTGAGGTCCAGATTAAATTTGTAGATAACATCAATATCCTTTTGCAGAGGCAATTTCATAGTCTATGAAGTCCTACTGAAACGTGATTATTGCTGGTTGAAAACTTCACCCAATACCCCGCCTGGATGATTTAAAATATAGTCAGCTGTGGCAATTTTTGTTAGTAATTAATGGAAAATGCTGACTTAACCAGTACTGTCTAGCTAGTAGTCCTCAGTAACGCCAAGTTTAAATGAGCATAAAAATGTAATCCTGGCAAACCATAAAAGTCTCCAAAAGGAAGTTAAGCAAATGTCCTAGAATTTACCTATCTAGTCATGAATAGCAGTACATGCAAAAGGCGGGGTTTTGGGTCAATTAGCCAATCACATGCAACATCAGTATTTCATTTCCCTGACAGTTGTGTACATCATATGAGGTTGAGAAATGCACCACGTGTAAAGTGAGCGTTGGTTGAGGTCCAGATTGAATTTGTAGATAACACCAGTAACCTTTTGCAGATACTTGCTGGTTGAAACTCCTAATACCTTTGCCTGGATGACTAGAAATATAGTCAAAGTATGGCAATTTTTGCTAGTCTCTCAGGAGACTTTATGTTCTGTATTAATGGAAAATGCTGACTTAACCAGTACTGTCTAGCTAGTAGTTTCTTCTGACTCATGAGAATGGAGCTGTTCTAAGCTGAGTTTAAAGTGAATGGTTCAACTGAACCATCTTTTAGGCTAGAAGCTTAGTTTAATTGAGCTTAACAAAATGTAATCCCAGCTAAAAAAAAAAAATGTCATTGAAGAGGTTATGCAAACGTCCAAGAATTTCCCATCAAGACATGAATAGCAGACTAACCATTCAGTTAAGTCTTGAGTTGACCACTAGTGACTGGATCTTTCTTGTTCATCTGTCATGTAAATACCAAGCTTTATTAAGATGAGTTTAAACTGTTTGGTTCAATACAACCATTATTTCTAAGGCCTGGAAAACTAGTTTTAAATGATCTTAACAAAATATAATCTAGGCTTAGAATAAAAGTCTGACAAAAACAGGTTATGTAAATGATCTAGAATTTCCCCATCTACTCATGAATAGCAGTACATGTAAAGGGCGGGGTTGTCAGTCTCTCAGCCAATCACATGCCTCATCTATATTTCACTGTCCTGACAGTTGTGTACATCATGTGAGGTGAGAAATGCACCACGTGTCTTGTGAGCATCGTTGAGGTGAAGATTAAATTTGTAGATCACATCAGTATCTTTGCGCAGAGGCAATTTCATAGTCTATGAAGTCCTACTGAGACGTGATTATTGCTGGTTGAAAACTTCACCCAATACCCTGCCTGGATGACTTGAAATATAGTCAGCTGTGGCAATTTTTGTTAGTCTCTCAGGAGACTTTACATGCTGTATTAATGGTAAATCCTGATTAAACTCCCATTCTGTAGCTAGTACTTGTTACTCTGAGAGGTAAGAATCAGGTTCTTTGAAACCCACTGTAAGCTGTCAGATTTAATTGAATCAGACTTCTAGAGCCTGATAGCCTGGTTTATCTTTTTTCTTAAATTAAACTTGAGTTTAGAGCCACTGAGCCTAGTTTCAATGAGCTGAACAAAATGTAATCCTGGCTAAGCATTTAAGTCTCTTTGACAAAATAGGTTAACCACATGTCCGAGAACTTTGCCATCTAGACATCAGTAGCATTACGTGCAAAAGGCAGGGTTTTTAATCTGTCAGAAACTTGATAAAATGTCATTCTGGTTAACCATAAACCTGTCACAAAAGAGGATGTCCAAATGTACTAATAATTTCTATCTTTTAAAATCTTTATTTGCATTTTCAAGTTTTACTATCACAATATTATACAGTACATGATGCAGTGATAATGAGTACAAGTACAGAACAATACAAAGGATAATGAAGAATGTGCTGAAAACAGATAAACTGCAGAGTTCACTAATGACTCAAGTCAGTCAGTCCATGGATGCATGAGAAAAAGTTCATACAAGTCAAAATTCCAAAACGTGTCAAGGCAGCTCTGATTGTTTTTTTAACATCCTCCCTCTGAGGTCTGAGAGGATTTGTTTCATGACCACGTCACTGTTGATAACAGTCTGGTGAAAGATCATGGCACATCTAGTTTTCCAAAGTTTTACTGTCACAATACTGTTGATTAATTGAAAGAGTTCTTTTTGTTCCAGTGGCACGTTTACCTCCAAGACCATACATGAGTGAACAATAATTCATATCAAAAACCAGTCTGAGACCTTGCAGAATAGACCGAACCTTCTTCTAGTCACGAATAGCAGTACATGTAAAAGGCGGGGTTTTTAGTCAGTTAGCCAATCACATGCCTCATCAACATTTCATTGCCCTAAAAGTCATGTACATCATGTGAGGTTGAGAAATGCACCACGTGTAATGTGAGCGTTGGTTGAGGTCCAGATTAAATTTGTAGATAACATCAATATCCTTTTGCAGAGGCAATTTCATAGTCTATGTAGTCCTACTGAAACGTGATTATTGCTGGTTGAAAACTTCACCCAATACCCCGCCTGGATGATTTAAAATATAGTCAGCTGTGGCAATTTTTGTTAGTAATTAATGGAAAATGCTGACTTAACCAGTACTGTCTAGCTAGTAGTCCTCAGTAACGCCAAGTTTAAATGAGCATAAAAATGTAATCCTGGCAAACCATAAAAGTCTCCAAAAGGAAGTTAAGCAAATGTCCTAGAATTTACCTATCTAGTCATGAATAGCAGTACATGCAAAAGGCGGGGTTTTGGGTCAATTAGCCAATCACATGCAACATCAGTATTTCATTTCCCTGACAGTTGTGTACATCATATGAGGTTGAGAAATGCACCACGTGTAAAGTGAGCGTTGGTTGAGGTCCAGATTGAATTTGTAGATGACATCAGTAACCTTTTGCAGATACTTGCTGGTTGAAACTCCTAATACCTTTGCCTGGATGACTAGAAATATAGTCAGCTATGGCAATTTTTGCTAGTCTCTCAGGAGACTTTATGTTCTATATTAATGGAAAATGCTGACTTAACCAGTACTGTCTAGCTAGTAGTTCTTCTGACTCATGAGAATGGAGCTGTTCTAAGCTGAGTTTAAAGTGAATGGTTCAACTGAACCATCTTTTAGGCTAGAAGCTTAGTTTAATTGAGCTTAACAAAATGTAATCCCAGCTAAAAAAAAAAAAATGTCATTGAAGAGGTTATGCAAACGTCCAAGAATTTCCCATCAAGACATGAATAGCAGACTAACCATTCAGTTAAGTCTTGAGTTGACCACTAGTGACTGGATCTTTCTTGTTCATCTGTCATGTAAATACCAAGCTTTATTAAGATGAGTTGAAACTGTTTGGTTCAATACAACCATTATTTCTAAGGCCTGGAAAACTAGTTTAAATGATCTTAACAAAATATAATCTAGGCTTAGAATAAAAGTCTGACAAAAACAGGTTATGTAAATGATCTAGAATTTCCCCATCTACTCATGAATAGCAGTACATGTAAAGGGCGGGGTTGTCAGTCTCTCAGCCAATCACATGCCTCATCTATATTTCACTGTCCTGACAGTTGTGTACATCATGTGAGGTGAGAAATGCACCACGTGTCTTGTGAGCATCGTTGAGGTGAAGATTAAATTTGTAGATCACATCAGTATCTTTGTGCAGAGGCAATTTCATAGTCTATGAAGTCCTACTGAGACGTGATTATTGCTGGTTGAAAACTTCACCCAATACCCTGCCTGGATGACTTGAAATATAGTCAGCTGTGGCAATTTTTGTTAGTCTCTCAGGAGACTTTACATGCTGTATTAATGGTAAATCCTGATTAAACTCCCATTCTGTAGCTAGTACTTGTTACTCTGAGAGGTAAGAATCAGGTTCTTTGAAACCCACTGTAAGCTGTCAGATTTAATTGAATCAGACTTCTAGAGCCTGATAGCCTGGTTTATCTTTTTTCTTAAATTAAACTTGAGTTTAGAGCCACTGAGCCTAGTTTCAATGAGCTGAACAAAATGTAATCCTGGCTAAGCATTTAAGTCTCTTTGACAAAATAGGTTAACCACATGTCCGAGAACTTTGCCATCTAGACATCAGTAGCATTACGTGCAAAAAGGCAGGGTTTTTAATCTGTCAGAAACTTGATAAAATGTCATTCTGGTTAACCATAAACCTGTCACAAAAGAGGATGTCCAAATGTACTATAATTTTCTATCTTTTTAAAATCTTTATTTGCATTTTCAAGTTTTACTATCACAATATTATACAGTACATGATGCAGTGATAATGAGTACAAGTACAGAACAATACAAAGGATAATGAAGAATGTGCTGAAAACAGATAAACTGCAGAGTTCACTAATGACTCAAGTCAGTCAGTCCATGGATGCATGAGAAAAAGTTCATACAAGTCAAAATTCCAAAACGTGTCAAGGCAGGCTCTGATTGTGTTTTTTAACATCCTCCCTCTGAGGTCTGAGAGGATTTTTTCATGACCACGTCACTGTTGATAACAGTCTGGTGAAAGATCATGGCACATCTAGTTTTCCAAAGTTTTACTGTCACAATACTGTTGATTAATTGAAAGAGTTCTTTTTGTTCCAGTGGCACGTTTACCTCCAAGACCATACATGAGTGAACAATAATTCATATCAAAAACCAGTCTGAGACCTTGCAGAATAGACCGAACCTTCTTCTAGTCACGAATAGCAGTACATGTAAAAGGCGGGGTTTTTAGTCAGTTAGCCAATCACATGCCTCATCAACATTTCATTGCCCTAAAAGTCATGTACATCATGTGAGGTTGAGAAATGCACCACGTGTAATGTGAGCGTTGGTTGAGGTCCAGATTAAATTTGTAGATAACATCAATATCCTTTTGCAGAGGCAATTTCATAGTCTATGAAGTCCTACTGAAACGTGATTATTGCTGGTTGAAAACTTCACCCAATACCCCGCCTGGATGATTTAAAATATAGTCAGCTGTGGCAATTTTTGTTAGTAATTAATGGAAAATGCTGACTTAACCAGTACTGTCTAGCTAGTAGTCCTCAGTAACGCCAAGTTTAAATGAGCATAAAAATGTAATCCTGGCAAACCATAAAAGTCTCCAAAAGGAAGTTAAGCAAATGTCCTAGAATTTACCTATCTAGTCATGAATAGCAGTACATGCAAAAGGCGGGGTTTTGGGTCAATTAGCCAATCACATGCAACATCAGTATTTCATTTCCCTGACAGTTGTGTACATCATATGAGGTTGAGAAATGCACCACGTGTAAAGTGAGCGTTGGTTGAGGTCCAGATTGAATTTGTAGATAACATTAGTAACCTTTTGCAGATACTTGCTGGTTGAAACTCCTAATACCTTTGCCTGGATGACTAGAAATATAGTCAGCTATGGCAATTTTTGCTAGTCTCTCAGGAGACTTTATGTTCTGTATTAATGGAAAATGCTGACTTAACCAGTACTGTCTAGCTAGTAGTTCTTCTGACTCATGAGAATGGAGCTGTTCTAAGCTGAGTTTAAAAGTGAATGGTTCAACTGAACCATCTTTTAGGCTAGAAGCTTAGTTTAATTGAGCTTAACAAAATGTAATCCCAGCTAAAAAAAAAAAATGTCATTGAAGAGGTTATGCAAACGTCCAAGAATTTCCCATCAAGACATGAATAGCAGACTAACCATTCAGTTAAGTCTTGAGTTGACCACTAGTGACTGGATCTTTCTTGTTCATCTGTCATGTAAATACCAAGCTTTATTAAGATGAGTTGAAACTGTTTGGTTCAATACAACCATTATTTCTAAGGCCTGGAAAACTAGTTTAAATGATCTTAACAAAATATAATCTAGGCTTAGAATAAAAGTCTGACAAAAACAGGTTATGTAAATGATCTAGAATTTCCCCATCTACTCATGAATAGCAGTACATGTAAAAGGCGGGGTTGTCAGTCTCTCAGCCAATCACATGCCTCATCAATATTTCACTGTCCTGACAGTTGTGTACATCATGTAAGGTTGAGAAACACACCACGTGTAATGTGAGCGTCTGTTGAGGTGAAGATTAAATTTGTAGATAACATCGGTATCCTTTTGCAGAGGCAATTTCATAGTCTATGAAGTCCTACTGAGACGTGATTATTGCTGGTTGAAAACTTTACCCAATACCCCGCCTGGATGACTTGAAATATAGTCAGCTGTGGCAATTTTTGTTAGTCTCTTGGGAGACTTTACATGCTGTAATAATGGCAAATCTTAAAACAACTACTTGTGTGTAGCTAGTATTTATGATCTGAGAGGTAAAAACAGTTTCCCTTAAACTGAGATTAAACTATTAGGATTCACTGAATTAGATTTCTAGAGCCTGGTAGTCTAGTTTAAATAATCTGAACAGAATAGAATCCTGGTTAACACATGTAACATCAATGTCACTGCTATGACAGAAGTGTACATGCAGTATTAATGGTAAATCCTGAGTTAACCACTTGTGTTTAATCAGCTCTTGGTCTTCTGACACATAAGACTCAAGGTTTCTCAAAAAGTTTAAGCTTTTCAGCTCAACTGACCCAATTTTTAGAGCCTGGCAGCCTAGTTTAAGTGAGGATAACAAACTACCCTTTACCATAAAAGTCTCACAAAAGGGGTTATGTAAATGTCCTAAAATTTCCCCATCTAGCCTTGAATACAAGTAAAGGCAAAGGGCAGGGTTTGTAGTCAATTAGCCAATCACATGCCTTTATGTGCTGTATTAATGGAAACTCCTTAGACAATCAGTAGAATGTGGCTAGTTCTTGATGTTCAGACATGTGGGACTCAAGCTTTAATTTTGTTGAACTAAACAACTTCAACTTCAACCAAATCTTATTCATAGAGCCAGGAAGTCTAGTTTAAATAATCTTAAAAAACATAATCTAGGCTTAAAATAAAAGTCTGACAAAAAAGAGGTTCTGCAAATGTCCCAGAATTTCCCCATCTACTCATGAATAGCAGTATATGTAAAAGGCGGGGTTGTCAGTCTCTCAGCCAATCACATGCCTCATCGACATTTCACTGTCCTGACAGTCGTGTACATCATGTGAGGTTGAGAAATGCACCACGTGTAATGTGAGCGTTGGTTGAGGTCCAGATTAAATTTGTAGATCACATCAGTATCCTTTTGCAGAGGCAATTTCATAGTCTATGAAGTTCTACTGAGACGTGATTATTGCTGGTTGAAAACTTTACCCAATACCCCGCCTGGATGACTTGAAATATAGTCAGCTGTGGCAATTTTTGTCAGTCTCTCGGAGACTTTACATGCTGTGTTAATGGTAAATCCAAAATTAATAACTTGTCAGCTTTTGTTGTTCTGATTGATAAGAACCAGGCTTTACTAAACTGAGTTGAAATTGTTCGTGAAAGTCAAAATGTTTGAATAGTTTGAACAAGCTTAACAAAATGTAATCCTAGTTTACAATTTAAATCTCCTAAAAGAGTTTATGCAAATGTCCCAGAATACATCTACCTAGCAATGAATAGCACTAAATAAAAGAGGCGGGGCTTTTCTTTCATTGGCCAATCACATGGCTCATCAGTATTTCACTGTCCTGAAAGTTGTGTACATCATGTCAGCTTGAGAAATGCACCACGTGTAATGTGAGCATTGTTGAGGTCCAGATTCGAATTTGTAGATAACATCAGTATCCTTTTGCAGAGGCAATTTCATAGTCTATGAAGTCCTACTGAGACGTGATTATTGCTGGTTGAAAACTTCACCCAATACCCCGCCTGGATGACTTGAAATATAGTCAGCTGTGGCAATTTTTGCTAGTCTCTCAGGAGACTTTATGTTCTGTATTAATGGAAAATGCTGACTTAACCAGTACTGTCTAGCTAGTAGTTCTTCTGACACATGAGAACAGAGCTGTTCTAAGCTGAGTTTAAAGTGAATGGTCTAACTGAACCAAATTTTAGGCTGAAGTTTAGTTTAATTGAACTTAACAAAATGTAACCCCAGCTAAAAAAAAAAATGTCATTGAAGAGGTTATGCAAACATCCAGGAATTTCCCATCCAGACATGAATAGCAGACTAACCATTCAGTTAAGTCTTGAGTTGACCACTAGTGACTGGATCTTTCTTGTTCATCTGTCATGTAAATACCAAGCTTTATTAAGATGAGTTGAAACTGTTTGGTTCAATACAACCATTATTTCTAAAGCCTGGAAGCCTAGTTTAAATGAGCCTAACAAAATGTAGTCTTGGTTTACCACAAAAGTCACAGAAAGAGGTCATGCAAATATCCTAGACTGTCCCCATCCACCCATGAATAGCAGAATAGCAGTACATGTAGAAGGCGGGTGTTAAATGTTAGCCAATCATATACAATGTCAACATTTCACTGTCCTGAAAGTAGTGTACATCATGTGAGGTTGAGAAATGCACCATGTGTAATGTGAGCGTTGGTTGAGGTCCAGATTCAATTTGTAGATAACATCAGTATCCTTTTGCAGAGGCAATTTCATAGTCTATGAAGTCCTACTGAAACGTGATTATTGTTGGTTGAAAACTTTACCCAATACCCCGCCTGGATGACTTGAAATATAGTCAGCTGTGGCAATTTTTGTTAGTCTCTCAGGAGACTTTACATGCTGTATTAATGATAAATCCTGGCTTCAACCACTGGTATCTAACTAGTTCTAGTTTCCTTGTCATATAACAATCAGGTGCTCTTAAACTGGGTTTAAGCTTTTTGCTTTACTGAACCACATTTTTAGAGCCTAGAAGCCTAGATTAATGGATCTTAACAAAGTGTAATCCTGGTTTAACATTAAAATATCATAAAAGAAGTTATGCAAATGTAAAAGAATTTCCCCACCTAGACATGGATAGCAAATTTACCATTAAGATAAGTCTTGAGTTGACCGCTAGTGACTAGATCTTTCTTGTTCACCTGTCATGTAAAGACCAAGCTTTATTAAGATGGGTTTATGCTGTTTGGTGCAAGACAAACATTATTTTTCAAGCTTGGAAGCCAAGTTTAAATGAGCCTAAGAAAATGTAATCCTGGTTTACCATAAAAGTCTCAGAAAGAAGGTATGCAAATATCCTGGAATGTCCCCATCCACCCATGACGGATGTAGCGATTGTAGTGCTGTGCTTTGCCTCTCTGCTCTCTACCTCGCAGTGAGTCCTGAACAAATTTCTTATCATGTGAAGTCTCCCTTAAACGGAGTTAAAGCTTTTTGCTTCACTGAGCCACATTTTGAGAGCCTGTAAACCTAGTTACAATGAGCTGAACAAAATGTAAACCTGGTTAACCTTAAAAAGTCTCACAAAAGGTGTTACAGAAATGTCCTAGAATTTCTCCATGCTGCCATGAATAGCAAGGTGGGGTTTTTAATTTGTTAACCAATGACATGCCTAATCAATATTTCACTGTCCTGGGAGCAGTGTACATCATGTAAGGTCGGCTGGATGACTTGAAATACAGTCAGCTATGGCAGTTTTTCTTAGTCTCTCAGGAGACTTTCTGTGCTGTAGTAATGGTAAATCAAGAATTGCCTATGAGTGTGAAGCTAGTTCTAGTTGTTCTGACTTTTTCTTCTTAAGCCAGGACCACACAACATTGCACATTATGTATATTATCATATATGTAATTGTTTCCTCTGACATGACACAATCACTTACTGAGACTGAGTTGAAAGTGTGTGGTTCTACTGAAACATATTTTGAGATCCTGGAAGTCTAGTTTAAATGATTTTAACAACATGTAATCCTATCTCAACCTAAAAGTCTCACAAAACAGGTTATACAAATGTCCTAGAATGTCACCATCCACTCATGAATAGCAGTACATGTAAAAGGCGGGGTTGTCAGTCTCTCAGCCAATCACATGCCTCATCAACATTTCACTGTCCTGAAAGTAGTGTACATCATGTGAGGTTGAGAAATACACCAGGTGTAATGTGAGCATTGGTTGAGATCCAGATTCAATTTGTAGATAACATCAGTATCCTTTTGCAGAGGCAATTTCATAGTCTATGAAGTCCTACTGAGACGTGATTATTGCTGGTTGAAAACTTCACCCAATACCCCGCCTGGATGACTTGAAATAGTCAGCTGTGGCAATTTTTGTTAGTCTCTCAGGAGACTTTGCATGCTGTGTTAATGGTAAATCCTCTGTTAATCTAGTGTCTAGCTAGTTCTTCATCTGGCATGATGTTTAAGTTTTCTTAACATGACTCTCAACTGTTTGGTTCAAAGGACGAGCTTTTGGAATTGTGACGGTTAGTTAAAATTAGTGAATTAGTCTGTCCACTTAGATGTTATGTTTAAACTAATTACATTGCTTGTACACAGTCTGTACCTTTTCACTTTTACTTGAGTAAAGAGGTTGAATCAGTTCTTCTGCTTTTAGCAGTATTTTTTAAACAATTATCTGTACTTCTACTTGAGTAAAGAATACTTGTACTTTCCCCACTGCAGTATAACATTACTGTTTGTGTAAAGCTCAGCCAAGCATCTAAAAGCTAAGAAAAGAAAATTCATGTTCATTATACCAGTGCTCAAGCTTTGATTTTGTTGAACTAATCACCTTAAACTGGATTTAAGATGTTGACTTCAACCAAATCTTATTCATAGAGCCAGGAGGTCTAGTTTAAATGATCTTAACAAAGAGGTTCTGCAAATGATCTAGAATTTCCCCATCCACCCATGAACAGCAGTACATGTAGAAGGCGGGGTTGTCAATCTCTCAGCCAATCACGTGCCTCATCTACATTTCACTGTCCTGACAGTTGTGTACATCATGTGAGGTAGAGAAACAAACCACGTGTAATGTGAGCGTTGGTTGAGATCCAGATTAAATTTGTAGATAACATCAGTATTCCTTTTGCAGAGGCAATTTCATAGTCTATGAAGTCCTACTGAGACGTGATTATTGCTGGTTGAAAACTTCACCCAATACCCGCCTGGATGACTTGAAATATAGTCAGCTGTGGCAATTTTTGTTAGTCTCTCAGGAGACTTTATATGCTGTATTAATGGTAAATCCTGGCTTCAACCACTGGTATCTAACTAGTTCTAGTTCCCTTTTCATATAATAATCAGGCTCAATCCTGAGTTAATTTAGTGTCTACTTTCTTTTTCTTAATCTGGCATGATGTTAAAACTTCCTTAAAATGAGTTTTTGCTGTTTAGTTCCAGTTAACCAGTTCTTTGAGTTGCAAAGGTTAGTTAAAATTAATGAATTAGTCTGTCCTCTGAGCTGTTATGGTAAACTAATTACATTTCTTGTATAGAGCCTGCACCTTCTCACTTTTACTTGAGTAAAGAAGTTGAATCTGAAGTTGAAGTTCTTCTACTTTTACCAGTCTTTTTTAAACAAGTGTCTGTACTTCTACTCGACTAGAGAATATGTGTACTTACCCCACCTCAGTATGACATTACGGTTTGCGAAAAGCTCATTCAAATATCTAAAAGCGCAGAAAACAAAGTCCATGTTCATTATACAAGTGTCCTCCCAATCAAGTGAGTGCTGTTTCTCTTCACCTGCGTTGTCCCGTGTTAAATCACCCAGTGTTGGTCTCAGCTTGGATGACTTGAAACTTAGTCAATTGTAATAATCTGTTCACCTTAGTATGTTACTAGACTATTTCTAGAATTGTTTGTCCTGTGCAATCACTTGTTGACTTTACACTTAATATAGCAGTGCCAAGATAATTTAATCTTTATTTAAAGCCTGAAAATGTAATAAATCTCCAATAATGTAATAAGGTATTACATTATCGGTAAAAATGTTATTACAATATCAGTCAGAATATTTTATTATATTATTGGTCAAGTTATTACATTATTGGGTTTTATTACATTTTCGGTTGAGTTAAGTGCAAATTTTATTACATTTTCAGGCGTTATTACATTTTCAGTAAATTATTACATTATAGGGTGCTACACTGCCCTTGGTTAATTAATAGTTTATTAAATTAATGAATACTAAGTAATACACATAAGTTTGAATGAATCAGTGTATGACATGATGTACACTACTTTCAGGGCAATGAAATGTTGATGAGGCATGTGATTGGCTGACAGATTGAAAAAACTGTATTTTACATGTACTGCTGTTCATGGGTGGATGGAGAAATTCTAGGACATTTGCCTAACCTCTTTTCTTAGACGTTTAGTGTTAGCCAGGATTACATTTTATTAAACTAATTTTAGCTAGGGTTTCAGCCTCTAAAAATATATTTCAGTAGAACCACACAGCTTAAACTTAATTGATTCTGACATATCAGAACAACAAAAACTAAATATACATTAGTGGTTAATTCAGACTTTACCATTAATGCAGCACATAAAGTCTCCTGAGAGACTAGTATACCAGGCTCTAGAAATATGATTCAGTTAGACCCAGCAGCTTAAACTCAGTTCAAGAGACCCTGGTTCTTGCCTTTTGGATAAGCACCTTCTAGCTATACACTAGTGGTGAACGCAGGATTTTCCATTAATACAGCAGGTAAAGTCTCCTGAGAGACTAACAAAAATTGCCACAGCTGACTATATTTCAAGTCATCCAGGCGGGGTATTGGGTAAAGTTTTCAACCAGCAATAATCACGTCTCAGTAGGACTTCATAGACTATGAAATTGCCTCTGCAAAAGGATACTGATGTTATCTACAAATTGAATCTGGATCTCAACCAAGGCTCACATTACACGTGGTGCATTTCTCAACCTCACATGTTGTACACTGCTGAAATGTTGATGAGGCATGTGATTGGCTAACAGATTATAAACCCTGCCATTTATATTCTGCTATTCATGAGTGGATTAGGACATTCTAGGACATTTGCTTAACCTCTTTTGTGAGACTTTTAGGTTGAGACAGGATTACATGTTGTTAAAATGATTTAAACTAGACTTCCAGGATCTCAAAATATGTTTCAGTAGAACCACACACCTTCAACTCAGTCTCAGTAAGTGATTCTGTCATGTCAGAAGAAGCAGTTACATTAAGATTAAATATCAATTTGTAATGTGCAATACTGTGTGGTCTTGGCTCAAGAAGAAAAAGTCAGAACAACTAGAACTAGCTTCACACTTGTAGGCAATTCTTGATTTACCATTACTACAGCACAGAAAGTCTCCTGAGAGACTAAGAAAAACTGCCACAGCTGACTGTATTTGAAGTCATCCAGGTGACCTTACATGATGTACACTACTCGCTCCAAAAATATGGTCCAGGAGAAGCAAACAACTAAATCTCATCTTAAGAAAGCCGGACTCTAACATGTGAATTGAACAAGTACTGGGTAAACACAAGTGGCAACAGAGGATTTTCCATTAAAACAGCATGTAAAGTCTCCTGAGAGACTAACAAAAATTGCCACAGCTGACTATATTTCAAGTCATCCAGGCGGGGTATTGGGGGAAGTTTTCAACCAGCAATAATCACGTCTCAGTAGAACTTCATAGACTATGAAATTGCCTCTGCACAAGGATACTGATGTTATCTACAAATTCAATCTGGACCTCAACCAACACTCACATTACACGTGGTGCATTTCTCAACCTCACATGATGTACACTACTGTCAGGACAGTGAAATGTTGATGGGGCATGTGATTGGCTAGTGGATTAAAAACCCCGCCTTTTGCATTCACTGCATTTCATGGGTGGATGGTGATATTCAGGTATATTGGACAAAGAAATGATGACATTGCATGTGATTGGCTAACTGACTACAAACCTCGCCTTATGCATTTACTTGTATTCATGGGTGGATGGGGACATTCTTGGATATTTGCATAACCTCTTTATGAGACTTTTATGGTAAACCAGGATTACATTTACACTTAAACTAGGCTTACAAGCTCAAATACTATGGTTCATTAGAACCATACAGCCTAAACTGTGCTTATTTATGTTATCTACAAATTCAATCTGGATCTCAACCAACAGTCACATTACACGTGGTGCATTTCTCAGCCTTACTTGATGCACACTTCTTTCAAACAAATGAAATGTTGATAAGGCATGTGATTGGCTGACAGATTAAAAACCTGCCTTTTACATGTACTGCTGTTCATGACCGGGGACATTCTAGGACATTTGCATAACCTCTTTTCTTAGCCAGGATTACACTTGGTTGTGCTCATTTAAAGCAGACTACCAGGCACCAAAAAGAGGCTCAGTTAAACCAAACAGGTTGATCTCATTTTCGGAAGAGAGATCTACTGGGGTCGTAAACTGGTAGCATGTCTGAAATATCCTGTGGAGCCTGATGAGCAAGTGCTTTGTAAACAAAAAGGAGGATTTTGAATTGTATTCTTAATTCAACAGGTTGCCATTGAGGCTTTCAGAGGATTGTCATCATGTGGTCTTTTGTTTGTTTGTTTGTTTATTGACTTGGTTAGTATTTGGTCTGCATCATTAATTAAAATATTATCAAAATTGCAACATGGCTTAGCGCAATAGCCAGATCACACAAGCTGCAACTTTGGAACTGTTGTTGAACCTTGGTGATGCATCTGACGTCATCCTTACAACTAGGTTCACCATCCGTGGTTACTCTAAGGGTTTTAATCTGTTCACTTGTTTTTTAGTGATCTGAAAATGGCTGTCCACTGACAGGCCCCATACAACCTGACAGAGCCTGAGGTCTCGGATCTGCAGAGAAGAATGGCAGAAAATCCTCAAATCCAGGTGTGTAATGCTTGTTGCGTCATACCCAAGAAGGCTGATGAGTGGAGAAAATTAGAACTGCAACGATGAATCGAGTAGTATTACTTTTGCACATACTGCTAGTCATTGCTGGATGGGGAAATTCTAGTTCATTTGCGTAACCTCTTTTGTTAGACTGTTGTGGTAAACCAGGATTATATTTTTTGTGCTCAATTAAAGTAGACCACAAGGCTCTTGAAATATGATTCAGCTAAGTCAAACAGCTTAAAATCAGTTTACCAAAACCTAATTCTTACTTGTCAGGTGTATGAAAACTGGCTAGACATGATTGATCAAGTCAGGATTTATTTTTAATACAGCATGTAAAGTCTCCTGAGAGACTAACAAAAATTGCCACAGCTGACTATATTTCAAGTCATCCAGGCGGAGTATTGGGTGAAGTTTTCAACCAGCAATAATCACGTCTCAGTAGACTTCATAGACTATGAAATTGCCTCTGCAAAGAATACTGATGTTATCTACAAATTGAATCTGGATCCTCAACCAAGGCTCACATTACACGTGGTGCATTTCTCAACTCACATGTGTACACTTTAGCTGAAAATTTGATGAGGCATGTGATTGGCTAAACAGATTATAAACCCGCCATTTATATTCTGCTATTCATGGTGGATTGGGACATTCTAGGACATTTGCTTAACTAGTATACCAGGCTCTAGAAATATGATTCAGTTAGACCCAGCAGCTTAAACTCAGTTCAAGAGACCCTGGTTCTTGCCTTTTGGATAAGCACCTTCTAGCTATACACTAGTGGTGAACGCAGGATTTTCCATCAACCAACACTCACATTACACGTGGTGCATTTCTCAACCTCACATGATGTACACGACTGTCAGGACAGTGAAATGTAGATGAGGCACGTGATTGGCTAATTGACTTAAAACCCTGCCTTTTTTATGGACTGCCATTCATGGCTGGACAGCAAAATTATACTACATTTGCATAACCTCTTTCTGAGACTTTTATTTTAAGCCATGTTTACATTTCATCATGCCAATTTAAACTAGGCTTCCAGGCTTTAGAACAAAATGTTGTCTTGAACCAAACAGTTTAAGCTCAGCTTTAAAAAGCTCAGTCTTTACATGTCACATGAACAAGAAAGATCCAGTCACTAGTGGTCAACTTAAGATTTACATTATTGATGAGTCTGCTATTCATGTCTAGGTGGGAAAAGTTTTGGACATTTGCATAACCTGTTTTGTGATATTTATCTAGGATTACATTTTATTAAGCTCAATTAAACTTGGCTTCTAGGCTCTAAAAACATGGTTAGATAGAACTATACAGCTTAAACTCAATTAAGGTATGCTTGATTCTTACTTGTCAGAGGAGCAACTACTTAGCTAAATACATAACATAATTAAACGAGGATTTTTCATTATTACAGCACATAAAGTCTCCTGAGAGACTAACAAAAATTGCCACAGCTGACTATATTTCAAGTCATCCAGGCGGGGTATTGGGTGAAGTTTTCAACCAGCAATAATCACGTCTCAGTAGGACTTCATAGACTATGAAATTGCCTCTGCACAAGGATACTGATGTTATCTACAAATTCAATCTGGACCTCAACCAACGCTCACATTACACGTGGTGCATTTCTCAAGCTGACATGATGTACACTGCTTTCATGGCAATGAAACATTGATGAGGCATGTGATTGGCTGACAGATTATAAACCCCGCCTTTTACATATTCTGCTATTCATGGGTGGATGGGGACATTCCAGGATATTTGCATAACTTATTTCTGAGACTTTTATGGTAAACCAGGATTACATTTTGTTGGGCTCATTTAAACTAGGTTTCCAAGCTTTAGAACAAAATGTTGTCTTGAACCAAACAGTTTAAGCTCAGCTTAAAAGAGCTCAGTTTTTACATGTCACATGAACAAGAAGGATCCAGTCACTAGTGGTCAACTTAAGATTTACCTTATTGATGAGTCTGCTATTCATGTCCAGGTGGGAAAAGTTTTGGACATTTGCATAACCTGTTTTGTGATATTTATCTAGGATTACATTTTATTAAGCTCAATTAAACTTGGCTTCTAGGCTCTAAAAACATGGTTAGATAGAACTATACAGCTTAAACTCAATTAAGGTATGCTTGATTCTTACTTGTCAGAGGAGCAACTACTTAGCTAAACACATAACAACATAATTAAACGAGGATTTTTCATTATTACAGCGCATAAAGTCTCCTGAGAGACTAACAAAAATTGCCACAGCTGACTATATTTCAAGTCATCCAGGCGGGGTATTGGGTGAAGTTTTCAACCAGCAATAATCACGTCTCAGTAGGACTTCATAGACTATGAAATTGCCTCTGCACAAGGATACTGATGTTATCTACAAATTGAATCTGGACCTCAACCGACACTCACATTACACGTGGTACATTACTCAACCTCACATGATGTACACTACTGTCAGGACAGTGAAATGTAGATGAGGCATGTGATTGGCTAATTGACTTAAAACCCTGCCTTTTTTATGGACTGCCATTCATGGCTGGACAGCAAAATTATACTACATTTGCATAACCTCTTTCTGAGACTTTTATTTTAAGCCATGTTTACATTTCATCATGCCAATTTAAACTAGGCTTCCAGGCTTTAGAACAAAATGTTGTCTTGAACCAAACAGTTTAAGCTCAGCTTTAAAAAGCTCAGTCTTTACATGTCACATGAACAAGAAGGATCCAGTCACTAGTGGTCAACTTAAGATTTACCTTATTGATGAGTCTGCTATTCATGTCTAGGTGGGAAAAGTTTTGGACATTTGCATAACCTGTTTTGTGATATTTATCTAGGATTACATTTTATTAAGCTCAATTAAACTTGGCTTCTAGGCTCTAAAAACATGGTTAGATAGAACTATACAGCTTAAACTCAATTAAGGTATGCTTGATTCTTACGTGTCAGAGGAGCAACTACTTAGCTAAACACAATAACAACATAATTAGTAAACGAGGATTTTTCATTATTACAGCACATAAAGTCTCCTGAGAGGACTAACAAAAACTGCACAGCTGACTATATTTCAAGCTCATCCAGGCAAGGGTTATTGGGTGAAGTTTTCAACCTGCAATATTACGTCTCAGTAGAACTTCATGAGACTATGAAATTGCCTCTGACAGGATACTGTGTTATCTATCAAATGAATCTGGACCTCACCAATGCTTACATTACACGTTTGTGATTTCTCAAGTTCAGCATATGTAACAAACTTTCAAGGCATTGAAATGTTGATGAGCATGTGATTGGCTGACAGATTATAAACCCGCCTTTTGCATGTAACTGCTATTCATGAGTAGGTCACTTTCTGGGACATTTGCACAATCTCTTTTGTTAGATTTTCTGTTACATTGATTATACTTGTTTATGCTCATTTAAAGTTAAACTCAGGCACCAAAATAGTGGCTCACACAACAGCTTATTCTCATTAGGAAAGATGATTTTTACAAAGATTCAACTGCACTCAACCAAAGCCTGCTAAATGCATTGTTCAAATTCTGGATTACAAATGGAAACTGAACACGGAGATACCATGTCTTGCCTTGTCTCACAGATTTGCATATTTATACGCAGGGTCTGTTACATGTATAGAACAAGCTCATCTGATAAGGACTTACCACGGGAAAAGTGCAAAATTCTGTAAGTTGTCAGAGTGCACTTACCACAACCAAAAAGTTTTTGAGGCTCAGTGATATTTTCCTAATACACAGGTTGAGTAGACACATCAAGAAGCCGGTCTCATCACAAACCAAATGATTGATTTTTAACTGTGAAAAGATGCAGCTTCCACTCCCCAGACAGTTCCTTTGAGGTAAAGCGACTACCAGAGACAAACATGCAGTCATGCTGAGTCACTGTGACGACAAAAGATGAGAACTCGTGATATTCTTACAGCTTGGAGGAGAATCAATAGATCGCGGTCATATTATGAGTTTTATAACTGTGATGTTCCAGTGTGGGTTTGTAGAAGGAGTTCCACGCATATTTAAAGTGACATCTGTCCTCGCATGATCTTACTGGCAGTGACACTTTGAGTGGAGCGCATGCAGAGACATCAGTGAGAGGAGTCTGACACATCAGGGGTGAGAGCGCCACTGAGGAGACAAACCATCAGGGACTACATAATCACGCACTGAAAAGAGTGAGGCAGGAAAGCACAGCTGAGGCCTTTCTGCAACACACAAACCAGAACACAATGTGCCTGACCCACTGAGACCTGTTTACCTCCCCTGACATCTGGACAGCACACTGAGACCAACACTGGGTGATTTAACACGGGCCAACGCAGGTGAAGAGGAACAGCACTCACTTGGTCAGGAGGACACTTGTATAATGAACATGGACTTTGTTTTCTACGCTTTTAAATATTTGAATGAGCTTAACACAAACACTAATGTCATACTGAGGTGGGGAAAGTACACATATTCTTTACTCGAGTAGAAGTAGATACTTGTGTTAAAAACACTCTGGTAAAAGCAGAAGTGCTGATTCAACTTCTTTTCTCAAGTAAAAGTGAAAAGGTACAGGCTCTGAAATGTACTCAAAGAGTTAAAGTAAAAAGTCGTACATTTCTACTGACTGTCTGTGCAAAATTAACCGAACCTCACCTTTTCTCCAGTTGAGACTTCCTCTCTGTCTTTCTTTATGATACATCTTTTTCATCTCGGTACGTGGTTTTTGTCATGTTACATCACAGCAAGACGTCACCGCAGCCCCGGGTCGAGCTCGCTTTTGCCCCACTACAGAGCAGGTCCATCTGATCTCCGCACAGTTTGACACAATAAAAGTGGTAATGGAAATGCAAATCAGTGCAGCACAGTTTGACCAAAAGTGCTGGTGGAAAAGCCCCATGGGGCCCACTGTTTGGCAACAGGAAGGCCAGTATTAGGTGGGGCAGCAAAAATGGCCAGTAGGGCAGTAATAACCACACCATAAGCCTGGCTTATTTCCAGAATGTTTGACAAAAAAATTAGGACTTTGGGACAAGACCATCAAAAACATATGCTAGGTCAATTCTCCTGATCACGGTGCTGGCTTAGAACTGGAATTGTTCCCGGGGTGCTGTACAGTAGCTGCTCACTGCTTCTAGTACTTGGAATGCAGAGACTAAACCTTATTGTATAATTGTACTCTGTATGATTGTATGATCACAATAAAGTTTCAAACTGAAGTTCAAGTCCAAGTTGTTTATTGTCATTTCCACATACAGAGTATATGGAAACGAAATTGCATTTGTCACAGCCCAAGATGCTAACAAGACATACAAAAATATAAAAATATAACAAATATTTAAAAAAGCGAGCGGAGCGCAGCGCCATGTAGGAGGAGAGCGGCACGGAGCAGCCAAAGACAGCCGTCCTATTAGATCTGATCTGGATCTGAGTTGTATTTGGCCGCTGTCAAAAAGGGACTGAATGAACGGCTTTAGCATCAAAAATAAAAAGAAAGTCTCACACTTTGAACCATCAAAATATGAAATAAAATCATAGATCAACAAAGAGACTCAATTTGCTTCGTAAACGGCCAGATATTACGTAAAACAAAGTAAATCCAACATTAGACACTGCGCAGTGACAGCCTGTAATGACACAGCTGATCAATTAGTAGCGTTAATAATGGGAAACGGAGGCAGAAGGGCAAAATGGAGAGAGTGTGGATTACGATGAGTTGTGCAGCAGAATTTGCGCTATTTCAGCACCATGGACATTGCCACGGATTTATCATTAAACAGCAACCTGCTGATAATCTAGCACCACAACTGCCGATAGGCTATTTCAGCACCATGGTCAGCGCCATGGACTTCACCAGTAATTTGCTCAAACCTGGGTCAGATAAAGGTTAAAAAGTAAAGCAGACTAAACCAACGGGGTGGGAAACAAAGGATAGAAGGTCAATGACATTCAGCAACTAGGTGAAATGGCACTCGGATGCCGCCCAAGCCGAGCGAGTACTCGAGTACTCGGATATCGGCTACAGCCCTAAAAAGCACACACATAAAAGATAAGACAATTACAAATAGAACAGAAAGTTTGCCATTTTCTTGCCTTTAAATATTCTTGATGATATGGATATGTTTATCCTGCTGTAATGTTATTTACACACAAGTTTCAGATTTAACTGTAGGAAATGTCACACTTTCGTCATCTGTTTAATCCAAACCTACTGTTGCATGTGCGGGTGTGTATCCAAGCCAGCCCGGCCGACTGAAAATACCTTCCTGCATACATGTCCATCACAGGACTTTTGGTTTGTGGTGATTTAGAGACTTGATTTGTAAAATTTACAGCCAGTCCTGCTGTTGCATTGCTCAGTGATACAGAAAAAACCCTGAGACTTGTTGATAAGCAAAAATGAAGTTGAAGGCTACTCTTTACAAAGAGATGTGTGCATATGCAGATACATTAAAAAAAAACTTTCAACTCTCACTGATGATTCACTTGAACCAAACATTTTAAACTCAACTGAAGAAAGCTAGATCCTTAAAAGGATATTCCATCTCTACATGATAACCCACTCAGTATGTACTCACCCCTATGCGATGTGAGGATGGGTGAAGATCTTCAGTTCACAAAACAATCCTGGAGTTTCAGCAGAAAACAGGGTTGCAGCCAAATCCAGTACAATGGCAGTGAATGGCAACCACGGATAAAATGTAAAAAAAAAGAACACAAAACAAACACAAAATGTCTCCATCCTGCTCGTGTGGTGTAATCCAAGTGTCCGTGAGCCGTGACATTAAAATTTAACCACAAAAGACACCATTTACACCATGTTTTTAGCCAAAATGTCAACTGTAGCATGTAGCAGGTAGCATGTAAACATGGCGTTGAAGTATCGCAATATTTTCACACGTGCATCCATTAAGAGATATACAAAGTCTCGCGATACATCAGGCCATGTTTTCATGCTACCTGGGAGGCTACAGTTGACATTTCAGCTAAAAACATGGTGTAAATGGCATCTTTTGTGGTTAAATTTAAATGTCGCGGCTCGCGGACACTTGGATTACACCACACGAGCAGGATGGAGACATTTTGTGTTTGTTTTGTGTTCTTTTTTAAACATTTTATCCATGGTCGCCATTCACTGCCATTGTACTGGATTTAGCTGCAACCCTGTTTTCTGCTGAAACTCCAGGATTGTTTTATGAACTGAAGATCTTCACCCATCCTCACATTTGGCATAGGGGTGAGTACATACTGAGTGGACTATCAATCTGCAGTGGAATATCACTTTAAGCACCACAAGGACAAGAATTGGCTATTCACTGCTGGTTAAATCAGGATTTACCATTAACACAGCATGTAAAGTCTCCGGAGAGACTAGCAAAAATTGCCACAGCTGACTATATTTCAAGTCATCCAGGCGGGGTATTGGGTGAAGTTTTCAACCAGCAATAATCACGTCTCAGTAGGACTTCATAGACTATGAAATTGCCTCTGCAAAAGGATACAGATGTTATCTACAAATTCAATCTGGACCTCAACCAACGCTCACATTACACGTGGTGCATTTCTCAACCTCACATGATGTACATGACTTTCAGGACAGTGAAATGTTGATGAGGCATGTGATTGGCTGACAGATTATAAACCCCGCCTTTACATGTACTGCTATTCATGGGTGGGTGGTGACATTACAGGATATTTGCATAATGTGTTTATCTTGTTATGTCTTTTACGTTGTTTTTAATCTTGTTACATCTGTCCAGCATGATATTCACTGGCAGACACACAAAGGAACCTTTTTTCCATGTTTTATTGTCCCATCCGTTTAGCCAGAATTCTGTCTCGATGTTGGGAGGGCGGCGCTCAATGACTCTAAATGGAAATAATCAATGATTCAAATGCATTTAAACTAAAGTAATGAGTCCATTTTGAAAATGTAAGAAGTAGGAAGTACAGATATTTGTGTTCCAATGTAGGGAGTAAAAAGTTCAGAAAAAGAAATAAAGTACAGATACCTGAAAAATCTACTTAAGTACACTAACAGAATATTTGTACTTAGGTACTTCCAGCCCCTGCTTCCCAGCAATTTAATAGAACTACCAGTGAGACATTATACCATACTTTACATGTACAGATAATTCCTCCCACCTTTACAGTCTGGGGTCTTCGATCCCTCCAGTACAGTATAAAAGAGAAATTTCATCAGGGTTTAAAAAATCTTAGACCTCTCCTCGGAAAACCCTCAGTGGTCTACTTTAAAATGTATGTATTGATTTTTTTTTTTGTAGAACTATGTGAGTGGAATAAAAAGACCAACATACACACAACATGCAGTCTCATGTCAGAAAGCAGCTCTTGATGGCCAACCCATTTACAAATAACAGTAATTCAGCAGTCGTTATTGGGTCTCAACGCAAGAAAACATGTGAAAATGATCCCTGTAAACAAGGGGTAGTGGGGGACTGACAGTGGAGAGGGGCACTACTGACAGTGTCCTGACACCTACTTCATCAGTATTTGTTGTGTAGGCCACTGGCTTTGAAAGAAATCACGCCAATCCAAGGCTTTGCAAGGTTCAGAGAGTTGCATTATGGGAAATGTAGGATGTGTTTGTGTTTATGACAACAACATTAAACACTCAGCAACAATCAACACATTTATGCCTGGTCATATAGTACATTTATCAAATCACTTTTAAATATCTAGTGTTTTTTAAGTAACTAGGCAATGTTTTTAAGCAGGGTAATGTTCCATTTTATTATCTGTTATACTCATATCTTAGGTACCATACTATTTTTATTATTATTTCTTTTTTTTCTTTCTTCTTTTTTTTCTATAGGTCACTCCATCCTTTGGTCGGTCCACAAAATTTCTACATTCTTCGGTGACCACAGTTTTCACCCCGAGGACGCTCAGACTTGGCATGGAGGTCAAGGGGTTTGGAGGTATGTGATTGTGTTCATGCCAATTGGTTAAAGGGGGCGTGGTAGTGGGTGTGGTCAATAACAAAAAGGCATATAATAGACTTGTAGGAGGCATTAATGCACTCAGCAGAGTTCTGTTTGTCATCAGTGGTGTATGCTCCGCCCCCTACACTTTAGCCACAGTGGTCTTAACCTCAGAAGTCAGAGGGTGGAGCTGATAATGTCTTCACACCTGAGTTGGTGGCTTTCCAGTAAACAAATTGGAATGCCAAAAAAGAAAAAAGTAAACAAGTTGGAAAACCAAGACAGATGCCACCAGGAAAGCCGTTGTTGCACCAGCCAGGTTAGCCATTTTTAGCAATACCTGTTGGTAACAACACATTTTGCAGTATTTAGCACATACAAACACCGCTGCAACATGTCCACAGATGGAACTTTGACTGTACTGTGTTTATGACTGATTTAATGAGACAAATAAATACAGAAGTGCTAATAAACAGTATATAGACCCTTTTATGGCTGACGTCATCGAAGAGCTGTGCGCGCATTTTGGCAACAGAAGTAGCGGTCTCCTCCAGTCATCCAGATGAGTTATCAAGCTGCAAAGGTTGAATTAAACATTTTAGCAGCACCAAAATCACCAAAACATTTGTTTATTGAGTACTTAAGAATTGATATTCCAGTGGTCGATATAAGTTGTTCAAATTTCTGAAAGATTGTGACCATTTCAGAGCAGTTGGTGGCGTCTGTGGCTGCAAGCTATTAAACGTGTTGATTAAACTGAGAACACGATTAAAACTGCTCGTGTTTGCAGCGGCCCATTGACAAGCTGTTGTGTTCTGCCGTACTTCCGTTGCCAAGATGTGCGTGCAGCTTTCTCATTATTTACAAACTGTAAAAGGGTCTATACTACAGCCTTCATTTACTGTTGTTGCATGGGGCAGCCATCTTGGATTTTGAAGTCAGGGTCGGTGAGGTGAGTTTGACTTTCTGAGTCATAAATCTGACTTCAGGGGGTGTGACAGTTGAAATTTCAGACTGGGAACTTGGGGATTCTGACTTCCTAATACAGCACGGCAGGGAATACCTATTTCAGTTGTGCTGGTTAATCCCCTACATTTTAATCACTCCCCTTTAATCACTCATAACCTGTTTGTTTAAGGAACTTGTGGAGTCACCATTGGAGTAAGCAGAGTTCCTTTTTCATCTGTGATGGTTTGCCTCGCCCCTTTAATTTAGCCACACCCAGTTCATAACTCATCACCTGCAGACACTTGTGGGAGGTATCACCAGGCTCAGCGGAGTTCCTTTTTCATAAGTGAAGATTAGCCTGTGCTATAGCCTCTTTCATAGCTCATGAACTGTTTATCATAAAGCCTCGTGGCAGGCATCATTGGACTTTTTCTATTGGTGTGGCTTAGTCCTGCTCCTTATACTTTATCCACAGAGGTCAAGTGGTTGTGTGTGTATTCATGCATGCACATGTGGACGCATAGTAGCTTGTTGCAGCTATTGTGAATTCCTGTTAGGACTGTGTAATACTGTTACATATTGCAACATATTTACTGCCATTGCTATTCCTATCCGATAATGCCATTTATAACGTGTAGCAGAGTACAGCATACTCATTCCTCTTAACTTGTATGCTTCTTATTCTTACCTCATACTGTACTTTACTATTCCTATCTTATTTGTACCTTTTTTTTCTTATTTTTGCATAATTCTTGTATTTCACTTAAACTTTTTAACCCTTTAAGTCAGTCTCTTTCAACTTTTAATCTATTATCTATTATCCCAGTGCTGAGTGAAATTCCTGTGTACATTTGGCGAATAAAGCCATTCTGATTTTGATTAACTACTACTACTACCACTCCTGTACAGATCAGTATTGACCTAGATCCTCTCTGACCTGTGTTCTGTCCTCCTGTGCAAACTGAATTTTCCCTCTTAGGCATCAAGAAAGTCTTATCATGTTGTGTTCACAGCAAAAGGCAGCACTGAGTGAGGAAAGTCACTGGATGCCAGTTCAACTGTCAGCCTTTCAGAATGTCTAATGGAACTGGACAAAATGGGAGGCACTGACTGCAGATTTAGGACTCATTACAAATTTTCACTGTCATGAATCGATACTTACTGGGGAAAAATCCTGCCAATATCTGTGTCTCTCTCCCTGAAGACACATCAGTCCCACATCCCTCCCATGATTCACTGCGGCATCATTCCTAAAGGTTATTTATGATGCCAAACCCCAAGTGCCTCAGCCTCCATTATATCAGGAATGAGGAGGCGGTGCTACACATTGTGTTCTTTAAATAATGAACCCATATGCCTTGTTGCATTAATAAGTCATGCACCAGCTGCCTGTGAAAGTGGGGGAGTGGGGATTGATACGCCATTTGTGCAGCTGCAGGACAATGTATTAATTGATCAATGTAACCATATATCAGCTGTTCTTTCAGCTAAAAACGAAATCCAAGAGGATCTCTGGAGCTACCGTATTCTTATAAGAGTAATGTGGGACAATGAAGCCATGTCCTCATTAACCCGTACATGCTCAAGCACTCATGCAGACCATAAACTACAATCTTTAGGATAGGCATACAAATAATCAATTAACATTTGCTCCACCAGAGTGAAATGCATTGATTACAGGCATCACAGCCTGAGGGGTCAAAAGGAAGCAGAGCTTACAGGCTTCAATCTCAGCTCACGTGCTGCGCAAACACTGTGAACAGCTGGTGAGGAGTCTGCAGTCTCAGCTCATGCTCACATTTCTTGGTAATAAATTCATGTTACGGACAACCACTGTTCAACCTACATTATTCCTAAAAATCAACATTATGATTAACAGTGGTTCAGTTGCAGGTGGGTGAAATAGGAGGGAACGTCTCCCCCGTCCTAACTGTGTGTGTGCGCTGTTACCTGTGATCCGAGGCACAGAGGGATGACTGCTGTGACATTACAGTCCGTTAATCACTGAAACAGCCTCTCTGATCATTATAGTAAATCATTAAAAAAAACACTCATATCAACACAACACACAACCGTCTGACTTGATTTGACAGATGGTTTAATGAGAAGCTACTTTCAGTCTCATTTCCATGTGTACAGTAATGTCACTTGGTTCAGTGATAATATTTGTAATATTTAAGCAGAAAAAATAAAAAATGCAATTGTAATGTATGACAGGACAGAGGAGACCCTCCAGAGGAAACAGAGGAAGTCATGTTTAGACAGCTCTGTTGGAAGTCAGGATTTATATGGCTGTTTACGCCAAACCGTTTCACTGAATGAACTTCAACTGTGAGACCTTATGGATGTGTAGAAGAACACAGGACATTAATTAACCTCAGAATCTGACTGATCATGTCAGATTTAAAAACTCTATGAAGTTACAGCTGAGGCCCTCATAGATGTGACAGTTACCCACGATGCCATGGGCACTAACACACCTCCATACCATCACAGCTGCTGTCTTTTGATGTTTGTGCTGGTAACAATCTGGATGGTTATTTTGCTCTTTAGCCCTGAGGACACAATGTCCATGATTTGTGAAAACAGTCTGAAATGTGGACTCTTCAGACCACAGCACACTTTTCCACTTTGCTTCAGTCCATCTCAGATGAGCTCAGGCCCAGAGAAGTCTGCAGCATTTCTGGATGTTGTTGATATATGTCTTTCTCTTTGCATGGTAGAGTCTTAACTTGCACTTGTAGATGCAGTGACAAACTGTGTTTACTGACAACGGTTTTCCAAAGTGTTCCTGAGTCCATGTAGTATCCTTTATACAATGATGTGGCTTTTTAATGCAGTTTTTAATGCAGTGCTGCCTGAGGGGTCAAAGGTCACAGACACTCAGTGTTGGTTTTCAGCCTTGTCCCTTACGTGCTGAGATTTCTCTGGATTCTCTGAATCTTTTAATATTATGGATTGTTGATGGTGAAATCTATAAATTCCTGCAGTTTTGTGTTGAGAAACATTGTTTTTAAACTGTTGGACTATTTGTCCACACAGTTTTTCAGAAAGTGGTGAACGTCACCCCATCCATGCTTGTGAACAGCTGAACCTTTCGAGGATGCTCCTTCATGATACTGTCACCTGTTACCAACTCACCTGTTTACCTGAGGAATGTTCCGAACATGTGTTTTTGGAGCAGTCCACAACTTTCACAGTTTTTTTGTTGCTCCTGTGTTGTGGGCATCGAATTCAGAATGAGTGTATATTCACACTGTATATATTAACCAAAAACCATAGTCTATCAGTTTGAACATTATATATCCTGTCTTTGTCCTTTATTCAACTGAGTAAACATCAAAAAGTATTTGCAAATAATTGGATTAGGTTTTAAATGATATTTTACACAGTCCAAACTTTTATAGCTTTGGGGTTGTACATTTATCATGATCACAAGATTAAATAAGAATCTGTCTCACCAGGCTTTCCGTTTGTGTCTGCACCAAAAGTGGCGCAGCCAGTCAGCATCTTAGGAGGGACTACTGGCAGCTATGGTTGTTGTTTTAGGTGTGACGATAGCAAGAAGCATCCATGAAAGTTACTTTCTCACACAAGCAATGGTGGTTCCTGAAGAGATTAGCATAGATACTGTGAAACCATATATCAGAACTGGAGAGAATTTCTTGATTGAAAAGAAGAGCAAAGAATGACACTGAAGGCTTTTCTCCATGGAAAAGATGTTTTCATTATTCTTCCAGATGGCATTGGCAAGAGTTTTATCTGATTAGTTGAAGTTAGCCCATGTTAGACATGATAGACGATAGACGATGGTTCACTCAATCACCTGCCAAGTGTTTTTTTTTTTTTTTTGAAAGTACCTGCCCTTTTCCAAATAATTTCTAAGGACGACTTCCCAGATGGTGTTGTGTAACAAATCTGGCACATCTGGCGTGTCAGGTCAGTTGTACATAGAACAAGTGAAAATTATTCAGCTATTTAGCATTTTCCTTATATTATGCAGCACTATACTGCACAACTGCAAAGCATTTTTTAAAATACATTTACTTTTATACAACAGGATAAAATATTGCAAAAACTTGGTTGAGTGTTACAGTTGTTATTTATAATGTCTTTTTGAAATAGTAACTAAAACTACTGTATGCCTACCTAAAGATAGTCTAAGGTCTTTATCGCACACAGGAAACTTTTTTCCCTTCATCTTTATAACAGTGCAAGGTACCTACAGGTTTTAGAACAACATATGCTGCCTCCCAGACAACATATTTTTTAGAGACGTCCCCGCTTGCTTTCAGCAAGACGATGCCAAGACATTCTGCACGTGTTACAGCATGGCTTCATAGTAAAAGAGTTCAGGTACTAGACTTACCTGCCTGCGGTCCAGACCTGCCTCACGTTGAAAACGTGTGGCGCATTATGAAGCGCAAAATATGTCGATGGAGACCCTGAACTGTTTTGCACTTGAACCAAGGATGAAACAGACTTTCACTTTCAAAACTTGAGCAATCACTGCCCTCATCCTAGGCCACACAAGTGCCCTGTAAAACAGCACTAGCAGCATGATTTGAATGGGAACTGGCTCTGTATGGGTGATTGTATAATGAAAATCAGATTTAGTCAAAAATCTTTTTTTTATTCAGTCTGTCCCTGATCTATATGTACAAACAGCTGCTGAGACACGTGTTTGCGATATTGCTCAACCATTGTATGCACCTCTCCCCACCCACCCACACACCCATTTCTATATAATCTATTCCATCTAAAGTGCTGGATCTGACTGCCGCAGAGCTTTTGGTAGAAGATGGGATGGATAGGACATTTCTCCTTCATGCTTTAAAAAAGGAAAGGGCATCTGAGAGAGCACTTCCACTGACATATATGTGTCATACATTGTTTATGAGGCATTTCACTAAAAGAAAGGCTTGCTATACTTTTCCTCTGGGCAGCACATGGAGTCAGACTGGAAGAGTGAGATTTCTGTTGAAATCTTCAGATGGCTAGATAGGCTGCTAAGATTAGCTTTATTATTTATTAAAGCTGATAGATTCTAAATGTCTTCATAAAAATGCTCAGAATCTATCTTTATCTATGTGTGCGTGTGTGGGTTCTGATACTGCTGGCCCTGTGAGAAGAAGCACATTGAGTTTTAGACCCTTGCATTTTAGATCCTTATTCAATGGTGGCCCTGAGGTTCAAAGCTGACAAATAAACAGATATTTAACAAACTGTAATTAACTGTAGAAAGGATGGATGAAGTGGCCTCCTCCCATTTTTTTCAGGTTTTTTTTCACCCTTGAAACACGGGCAAGACTGCTACTTTCAAATTTATGGGTGAATATTTCATTTTAAGTACAGTAAATTTCTGCTGCCAGGTGTCCCCCACATTTAATCAGTAACAAAAGACGTAGTTTGGTGATATCATGAAGGAGCATGGAATCATGGAAGGTGTTATCATCACTGTTAAACATCCAGCATTGCAGATGGAAATCTATCTCGTGATTTAAGCAGAAATTATGTGTATTGAGGAGGTTTTTATGTTATGTTCAGTCACATTCACCGACTTCCTTCCTCGCTCTCTGATGTATCCTGTGTTTTTCCTGGCACTTATAGCAACTAACGGCTAGTAGGAAAGTACACAACTCAGCGTTTTTAGACATTTTAATACAGAAATGTTAATGTTATCAGAGGTAGGAAGTAACTAAGTATAAATACTTAGTTTCTGAGTATTTGAGTATTAATTTTTCTGACTCCTTTTTCCTTCCTAAAGTTGAACACAATATCCACAATATCTGTACTTTCTACCCTTTACATATTCAAAACAGGCTTGTTACTTTAGTTTTAATGCATTCAAGGGGAATTACTGATTATTTGTATTTTGCATCATTGCATGTTGCCTTAACTTAAGACTTAAGATTTAAAAAGACAAAAAAAGACATACCAAGATGAAACAGATATAACAAGAAGAAAAATGGTAAAAAAAAAAAAAGAAAAACCTGTAACAAGGTGAAAAATGACATAAAAGATGAAGAACACAAAAAAGAAAGACTGTAACAAGAGGAAAAATTCAAGAGAACAAAAAATGACCAGGAGGAAAAATGCTGTAACAAGACAAAAAACCTTACGTTGTTTTTTGACAGGTAACAGGACCAAAAAATGACATAATGAGACAAAAACAATGTCATGAGACAAAAAAGATGAAAAACAATGTAAAAGACAAGAAATGACAGAAGGGGAGACTTGACCGTGAAGAAAAGGTGAGGTTCAGTTAGCTTTGCGCAGAAAGAGTCAGTAGAAAACTTTGAGTACATTTCACAGCTTGTACTTCTTCATTTTTACTGCAGTAAAGAAGTTGAATCAGTACTTCTACTTTTAACAGACTCTTTTTTTTTTTTACACAAGTGTTTGTACTTCTACTTCTACTTGTCCTTCACTACTGTGTATAATTTTACCACCTCTGCATATTATAGCTTTAACAGTATTTTATATTTTCTTCAGCACAAATTTCACTGGTGGCTGATTTGAGGGTGTCGTGCTGCATTGTCCCAAAAGTCCATTATCCGGAAACCCCATTGGTCTGACAGCCTGTTATCCTGAAAACAAACAACCCATTGCCCCAAAGGCCCATTGCTCCAAAAGTATGCACTCTCCCTGCAGTAGTTAGTTCAGTGACTTGCAGCACTGTCCTTGACGCTGAATTGGCAAGAATATGGCGATATTTCTGGCCTCACACCAAGAGACATTTCATACGATTTTATAGGGAAAGTTCCATTGTTGGAATATTGTCATTAGATAGGCTTTTAACTGCTTACTGCAGAGAGTACCAGATCTGTATCAGATGAGCCTTTGGGGACAAATGGGCTTTTTCTCCAAAAGACAATTTTTGAACAGCTGGGATTTTGGGTTTTTGGAACAATTGGCAGTCCTCAGTTTAATTGTTGCGCTCTCTAACCTTGCCCCCATCACTGTGGCAGCAAAACAAGAGGGAGATTGTTGTACTAAGATCCAGTTGAGAGCTTGTCCTGCTCTCTCTGGATTGTTTGGTCCCCTGGTCTGGATAACTAACCTGTTTGTTCTTGAATGAGCTGATGCAGTGTCAGCTGGTTAAAGGAGCAGTTGGACAGTTTGGTGAAATGATCTTGTTTGTTCACGGTCACACTGACAGTCAGTCCTTCAGACGGGCTCTTTCTTACTCTCCATTGTGATTTCACACATGGTTGGTCATGGTGGTGTTAAATATGTAACACCTCATTAATATGATAATTTTCATTGGCTTTTACCAAGGACACAGCTGATAATAACACTGTCTGGACTGAGAAACAGTCCCCACTGTGGTGTTACTGCTCAGTTTATGATTATGTGCCAACATGGCTTTTTGGCTGCAGAATAATTTGCTCTATGGAGACTACTGGTTGGGGGAGTTATTACCTGCCTGTTGCAGGATGGATTTGTTCTTATGTGATTCTGACACTCTAACATCAAACCTGACATTTCTGTAAACAGAACATTTTCTGCTGTCAAACAGCACTCTAACTGTCCTACATGTATCTTGATGTTGTGGGCACAGGAATATGCCCCTAAATTACACTAGAATTACCACCTTTTTGGTTGTATGTCAACCAGTCAAAGTCTGCCCAGAGTCATATAATATATGTATGTAATGAGGACATTGATGGAATTTAATAAAAGGTATTAAGTGTATTTTTGGCAAAATGGCAGTTCTTAATTTCCAGTGAGAAACGTGCTGTCTTCACTTAGAGACCGTTTTTGAGAGCTGAATATTATGATGTCACAGTGAAGTTGACTTTTGACCTTTTGGATATGAAATGTCATCACCTTATCATTTTATCTTATTAGACATTTGTCTCATATTTTTGGTCCTAATTGTGGATCTGAGTTATGGCGAAACTTGTTTTGTGAGGTTACTGTGACCTTTGACCACTAAAACCTAATCAGGTCATTGTTGAGTCCAAGAGGACATTTGTGTCAGACGTAATGAAATTCCCCCAAGGCGTTCCAAAGATATTGCATTCACGAGAATGGGATGGACATGAAGTCACATTAACTTTTGACCTTTGACCACTAAAATCTGATCAGTTAATCATTGAGTCGACATTAGCACGTATGGGAATGGAATACACGAAAACATAGGCATGAAAAATGGACTCAGATATGCTGTGCACTGAAAACAAAAATATTTTAAGGGTGCTTTCACATCTAACCCATTTGGTTGGATTAAAGAGAAACCCTGTTGCATTAGCATGGTTAGTTCAGTTCATTTGTGCTTCTGTGACAGCACAGTTGTAACCTTCTGCCCTTCTAAACAACAAAACGTGGTAAAGTGCCCTCGAGGGTGCCCTTCTAGTGGCCAAATTGTGGTAAAATGCCCTCTAAAGTTGCTGTCTAGTGGACAAAACGCGGAAAAGCGCCCTCTTGGGTGCCCTTCTTGTGGACAAATTGTGCTAAAGCGCCCTCAGTGGTGCCCCTCTAGAGGACAAAATGTGGTAAGGTTCCTTCTAGTGGCTTTTCAGTGAACAAAATGTGGTAAATTGTCCTCTAGGAAGCCCCTCTAGTGGACAACATGTGGTAAAGTGACCTCTCAAGTTGCCTTCCAGTGAACAAAATGTGGTAAACTAGAGAAAACAGAATGTAGTGCCATATAGAAGGCCCTAAATAAATGGTTAAATAGTTCTCTTTGTGTTCTGGTTACAAGTTGTACAATAAAATTTAAATCTAAACCAGGAATCGGAACTGCTTAACGATTTTCATTGCGCTGATGCCCCACCATTTACAGGTGGTGCCCTTTTTATTTTTTTTGCCCCTTCCCCTCAGAGAGTCCACCACTGTATGTGATTGTAGCATGATATCAAAAGCTTAACTACTAACTATCTGCTGATCATAAGCTGTTCAGAAGCAATCCTATTATCCATGTATATCAGTCTGTCAGCATGTCAGCATGTGAGTGCAGGGTAACGGTTAGGGTTAGATCGATCAACACTCAAAAGCAATTCAGGCAGTGGTCTGGTGTACTTGTTTCCCTCTCTGGGTACTCTGGCAGATCCAGTAATGTTGTTGTACGATGTAATGATTCAACATTAAATCACAAGGATATATATAGCTGTACAAGACATGTCTTTCAGTCAGGGTGAGTGTGAGGCTGTGGCTTTTTACTGGAAGATATACACACCAGTATAGACCTTGTATGTACTAAACACTAGTGTGTGTCCTCAAAGCATCCACATGCTCATCAGTAAAATAAATGTGAACTGATAGGAGAATACGAGAGTATCCTGTGTGCAGCGACTACAGGTTGAAAACACTTATCTGAAGGCCTCTGCGTGGCTTCTATGCTCCAGTGTAAGTCACCTCTGTGTAAAACGTGAGGAAGCACCTCTGGATGACGATGTTCTTTTTTAACATACATGTTATATAAAAACACGCAAATCCTGTCAGCCCAGTGGTGTTGACTCAGTGTGGCAGAGGGTGGACACATTCTGTTGGCTCTGCAAAAGCACACAGTTATTTTGCTGTGTTGCAGGCTCTCTTTGCCCTCAGGCTGATGACCATAATTCTCTGGGCTGCTGATGGCACAAGATACAATAAAGCCTTCTATCGAATGACATACTTCCTCCAACTGGACACTTCACGTAATAACAGAGTGATGGATTAGCTGAGCGAACACATTCCTGTTTATGACGCATATTTGGTCCTACTTTTTAGATTAGGGGTAAAAGCATTTGATCAAGTTTCCTAACTTATGAAACTACTCACTTCTCAGCCTATATTCAGCTAAGCTTATAAAGCGATCATTTTGACAAAAACAGAATATTCTTATATTTGACATGGACATTGTGTGGGATGCAGAGTGGTGCACATGAACTCTTCACAAACCGATGCTCTCAGGATGTTTGGAGCAAATTAAATATGAAAAACATAGTTTCATCACAAGTTGCTGGTATGGGCTATGTTAATAAACAAAGTAGAGCTCATGAGCCGAACAAAAAAACAGATGGTTGCCAACCAAAATTAAACTTCCTATGTCATTAAATACAGACAGGTTCATCACTTTGTGGAAAACTGTGGGCAAATAGTCCATCACTTTGTGGAAAACTGTGGGCAAATAGTCCAACAGTTTAAAAACAATGTTTCTCACCACAAAACTGCAGGAATTTATAGATTTCACCATCTACAGTTCATAATATCATTAAGAGAGTCAGAGAATCCAGAGAAAGGAGCAAGACTGAAAGCCAACACTGAGTGTCTGTGACCTTTGACCCCTCAGGCAGCACTGCATTAAAAACTGCATTAAAAAGCCACATCATTGTATAAAGGATACTACATGGGCTCAGGAACACTTTGGAAAACCGTTGTCAGTAAACACAGTTTGTCGCTGCATCTACAAATGCAAGTTAAGACTACATGCAAAGAGAAAGACACATATCAACAACATCCAGAAACTCTGCAGACTTCTCTGGGCCCAAGCTCATCTGAGATGGACTGACGCAAAGTGGAAAAGTGTGCTGTGGTCTGAAGAGTCCACATTTCAGACTGTTTTCACAAATCATGGACGTTATGTCCTCTGGGCTAAAGAGGAAAAGGACCATCCAGATTGTTACCAGCACTAACATCAAAAGACAGCAGCTGTGATGGTATGGAGGTGTGTTAGTGCCCATGGCATCATGGGTAACTGTCACATCTGTGAAGGCCCTATTAGGTTTTGGAGCAACAAATGCTGCCATCCAGATGATGTTTTTTTCAGAGACGTCTGTTACGCCCACCGATGTAATAACAGCCCACCAATGTAATAACAGCCCATAAACGTAATACAAGTCTGCACCTTTTAATGTAACAGTCCCACAAATGTAAAAGAAGTTGCCTGCTACAAAGGTAATATGTAATTTCCTACAAATGTAAAAGCTATTGCATTTGCAGGAAAAATGAAAAGTTTATTTTACACTGGCCAGTGGGTTCAGATCAGCTCATCAGAACAATATCATTGGGCAGAGTGGGTCAAACGTGTCAAACGTGTCAAAGCAGCACTCTGAGTAACTTATAAATAACTTACAGAAACATTGTGCACAATATAGGCTGTGCATTAACAAGTCCACCTTCTACCTTCTCTTCACCTTTCTCTGTCACTCTCTCTCTCTCTCTCTCTCTCTCTCTCTCTCTCTCTCTCTCTCTCTCTCAAACATGCATGCAGCTTTATCATTCCTTGTCAGTTCATAGAATTGTTTTGAGGCACGTAAATATCTTGTTTAAATAGATTTTTTAATTTTTTTTTTTTTGCAGGAGCAAAACGCCCCTTGTAATAAGGGCTTCTCTGCAGGCTCATCTGTGTTTCAGTAGCCTACTTGTTCAGCACCACAGACAGCGCACAGACAGGTCGATGGCAGAGACCCTGACAGGCTGACAAGTCTCTTTTCTCACTCTCTTATATTCAGTTCCAGTTCAGATAGGGTGGGTGCGGGTCTTAAAAGCCCCTGAACCACGCATCACTATTTTTGACATAGCTTATTCTTGTATAGGTTCTTGACTGTTTAGACTGATCAAGTATTGATGTAATTAAACCCCATCATAAACTGGCCATCACAGCCATCGACCTGTCCCTGCGCTGTCTGTGGTGCTGAACATTTAGGACACTGAAACACAGATGAACCTGCTGTAGAGAAATCGTTCATTATAAGAGGTGTTTTGCTTCTGCAAAGAAATAAATCTATTTAAACAAGATATTTGCATACTTCAAAACAATTCTGTGAACTGACAAGGAATGATAAAGCTGTGTGTGTGTTTGAGAGAGAGAGAGAGAGAAAAAATGACAGAGAAAGGTGAAGAGAAGGTAGAAGGTGGACTTGTTCATGCACAGCCTATATTGCACGCAACGTTTCTGTAAGTTATTTATAAGTTACTCAGAGTGCTTCTTTGATACATTTTGACCTGCTCTGCCCAAACCCATAATATTTTCCAGTGAGATGACTCGAACCCATTGGCAGGTGTATAAGTAAATAAACAAACAACAATGACCACAAAGATCATTTTTCATTTTTTATATTACATTTGTATGAAGTTATTATAATTTTGAAAGCTGAAGATTTTCACCTCCCCACAAACGTAACAAATCCCTGCAAATGTAGATTACATTTTGCGTTTGTAGTAGGCAACTGCTATTACATTTGTGGGAAATTTATTATGTTTATGGGATTATTACATTAAAAGCTGCAGATTTGTATCAAACGTGTGGTTTATTTCATTTGTGGGCTGTTATTACATTGGTGGGTGTTACAGACGTCCCTGCTTATTTCAGCAAGACGATGCCAAGACACATTGTGCACGTGTTACGACAGTGTGTCTTCGTAGTAAAAGAGTTCAGGAACTAGACTGACCTTCCTGCACCCCGGATCTGTCTCCCATTGGAAAATATGCAATGACAAATACAACAACAGAGACCCCAGACTGCTGTATATCAAGCAAGAATGAGAAAGAATTTCTCCTCCAAAACTTTAACAGTTAGTGTCCTCAGTTCCCAAACACTGACTGTGTGTCTTTAAGAGAAAAGGTGATGTATCACAGTGGTAAACATGCTCAAGTCCCAACTTTTTTGGAACATGTTACAGGCAGTAAATTCAGAATGAATGCACATTCACAAAAAAACAAAACAAAACAATAAAGTTAATCAGTTTGGACGTCCCAGCTTACGTCCCACTAGATTGGATAGATCCATAGATATATTTTGTTCTACTTACAATTAAAATAACATCTTCCTCACCAAGCTGTTGTAAAACTAAGCAACATTTCAGGTCAAGAAACGAGCTGTCAGATGATTGACCAGAAACCTTTGACAAAAACAGTAATTTTACCCCACTAGTCAACTGGCAAACACTTAGAACAACAATCTGAGCCTGTCACTGGTAAAAACAAGCACTTTTAGTGGAGGTACAGTGACGGCACAGTCACTTAGACACAAAAAGATGGAAAAATGAACTTCAGGTTGACAAATGCCAAAGTTCTCCTTTATGTCAATTGCAAAGTTGAAAAAAAAATACACATTTAAATATATATTTACATACATATAACATGCTGGGTTATAGGTGTTGTCAAGGGTGAAATAAGTCCAAGGGCCGGTCTATTGACAGTCCATTGACTCAGAGTGTCTCACTCTCATTCAATACTGAATTGATTTTTTCCTGTGATGGTGTAGGATGAGAAAAGGGAAAACCTACAGAAAAGCGTTGATGAGAGGGGGGTGTAATAGGCCTGATGCCAGAGTGTTTTGTAGAGAACATTTGTTGAGGCAGTCTGAATGCAAATCCAATTCAATCAGGAGAGACTAGTTCATAAACTCGGAGCTCCACAGACCCATTTCAGGCTAATGAGCCCTTTGTCACATAGCAACAGCTCCCCGGCAGCCATAATCATCTGCTTTTGCTTGTTGAAAAGGTAGTGTACTGTGTGCGGGAGAGGGAAACGGCAGTGATTGGATGATTCACTCTGAGAGGGAGTTGGCTGCAGAATTTCAATTGAAAGTAGGGAAAAGGTGAGGTGTGGCTGAGCACACGAGTAGAGGATTAAATGTGAGTGAAGTAGACTTCTGTTAAGCTCCATTTATTTTGTAATCATACGAGTCATTACCTAATGCCATCATCCTAATAGGTTCAATTAGTGCCTCATTTTTTTCCCACTTACATGAGAAAACAGGGCCATTGTCTCTAACAGCAGCAGACAGGCTGTGTATTAGATTACGCTGACAATTATTTTGACAAGAAATACTGCAGTCAATGCACAAACATCCACTGCAGTAACAACATGTATAATCACTTTGAATTCATCGTCTGGAACACAAAGAGATTGCGCAGGTGTGGCCACCAGTGAGAATGACCCTGAAACAACCTATTCGTATTTTCCTGACAGTCATTTGCACATAATGACAGGAACTTCTAAATAGGTGGAAGTAGCATACACCTGCTAAAGCTCAACAACAACAACAGTAATAAAAATGATTATGATAATGCATTTTATTTAAAACCTCCTTTCAAACAAGCAAGACAAAATAAATATCAGAGCATCATAATATATCATATATGGGTCAGTGACGTATAAGGATTTTCAACAGGCCAATTTTAAAGTACATTAAAATAAAAATGATCTATTGCAATTTTTCAAACATTAAGAATGTTGTGTACGCATAAATTAATGTTATCATTTTAAATGAAGTGATGAGTGTTTTTTCATCAAGATGAATCGGCCGTGGCCTTAAATAATGTCATGTGGTGTGACCGTGATTTATTTTAAAATTAATTCCTTTCCTTAACATATTTAACAGTTTTTACAAGTTCTGAGCAATATTCAAGTGTTTAGAAAAACAATATTTGCATTTCTTTTGCATTTTTGTAAGTCATTATCTCATTTTTGTTCTATATTGTCAGATTACCTTCTTAATTAAAGTTAACAGGTTTATTTTTCCTATAAATTACATAAAACGGTAAAAACATTTAAAAAATACCATTCACTTATGTATACTCTATCAGTGATTAATATCACAGCCTAAGAAATTAGATATTTTTATTGTGAAGTTGGCAAACTGGTGTATAATAAAACTTCCTGTCTTTGAATTGATTTCATCATAAAAGTCTCAAAGTAGTTGTTTCTTGGTGGTTGTATCACATATTTCATAAAATGGACATCGTCAAAGTTTGTTTGTATATTTTGATGGAACTATGAATACAGATGCTTCGATATTTTGTACAGAACTACAAAACACTTTGGAAATGATGCCCAGTAGGCAAAAAAAAAAAAAAAAAAAAAAAAGGATAGATGATACTTTTCAACTTGACAAAAAAGAAAGAAAATTGACAAAAACTCAGAGTTTTGGGAAGGTGAAGTGAGTACATATACATGAGAGGTACTACATATATATGATTTCTTTCCATGCATCTAAACTGTTTTTAAACTGTGAAAAATGTGGTCGGACAGAAAATGTAGGCGTCACGTCATTGACCCAAATGTTATGTAAGCAGCAGGCAGAAATATACAAAATACAGTAACCAGTGGTGGCAAAAGTATACACATTTTATTTTAAAAACAGTATAAATACAGATACCTGTGGAAAACGTTCTCTGGTAAAAGCGGAAATACTAATTCAACTTGTTTACTGCAGTAAAAGTGAAAAAGTATAAAAGTAAAAAGTTGCCTCTGACGGACTCTACCTTGTGTTGTTTCGTCTTGTTGTCTTTTTCATCTTGTTATGTCTTTTTCTTCATTTACATCTTCTTATGTATTTTACGTCATTTTCATCTTGTTATGTCTTTTATGTTGTTTTTGTCTTGTTAGGTCTTTTACATTATTTCCATCTTGTTCTGTTGTTTTTGTCTTGTTACATCTTTTATCTTTTCAGATCTTTTATCATTCTTATCTTATTATGCCTTTTATGTTGTTTTTTGCCTTGACACATATTTTGTCATTTTCATCTTGTTATGACTTTTATGTACTTTTTGTCTTGTCACATTTTTTGTTTATTTCATCTTGATTTATCTTTTGTTATTTTCATCTGTTTACATTGTTTACGTCATTTTTGTCTCGTCAAATCTTTTGTCGTTTTCGTCTTGTTATGTTTTACATAATTTTTGTCCTGTCACATCTCTTGTTGTTCTTGTCTTGTTACGTCTTTTACGTCATTTTCATCTTGTCACATGTTTTTATTGTTTTTGTCTTGTCACATCTTTTGTCGTTTTCTTCTTATGTCTTTTACATTGTTTCGTCTTGTCATATCTTTTGTCGTTTTCTCTCACTTTTGAGAGATCACTACACAAATGTATGTTCATGTGTATATTCTATGTTGTGTATGTTATGTTCTGTATAAAGAATGTTGGGGGATAGATAGATCACTTAATTTTATTTACTCCTTAATTTCAGGATCAGCATCTGCCCCCAGAATTCAAAAATCACTGTGGATCCTGTATATTATTGTAGCTGCAAAACTTGTTGCCATTTGATAATATCTGATTCCGAAAATTTCAGCAAATTTACTGGAAGTAATACATTTAATTATGATAAAAGTGAACAGCTGAACCTAAAAAAAACTTTGAACACATTTTTAATCAGCTTGGGCCCTTGGCTGCGGGGCCAAAGGAGGCTGAGTCATTTGTTGATGCCTGCGGTCTGCTCTGATGAAGACTACAAACCTGTACAGATGATTTCCTTTTAACATTTAAATTAATTTGAAGCGCTTATCTGCTGTCCAGAGTTTTCTATGAAGACATAAACCCTCAGGAAATAAAGCACCTTCCACTTCTCTGAATAACAAATGAACAGGTGGAATATAATTTGTATGAAAATTAAGTTTACAGTTAATTAGTGATAACACAATAGTAAGTGAAGTGGATAAGCAGCAGTGCAGGGAGTTAAAGTGGTCACTGAAGCTCAGATGACAGTTTTAGGGTAATAAGAGGACAAAAACAAAGTGTCAGTGACAGGCAGACACTTTCCTTTCACATCCATGCTGGAGACGTGGATGAGCTGCTGGATTACATAAGAGGGAAATGGCCTTTTATCTATTATTCACACGGATTGTGGCTTTTCCACTGATTTCACTCTGTAAATGAAGACAGCCTTTGAATTTCTTATTCCTGTTCATTTAAGCATGAACTGTCAGCACACTCAATTACTCACACTCAAACAAATCCGGAGCCACACAGTCTCTGTGTTTGTAAACTTTGGAAAATGCTCTCACTGATAATAATCCACGTGTGTGAAAGTTAGCATGTGTGTGACAGAGAAGTTGAACCATTTTACACTAAGTTTGAAAAACAAGACCTGATCCTATCATTTTAAACAGTAATTTTATAGAAAACATGTATTCGTAATTGTCACAATTTCTGTTTTTCTACTGTTTATCACCCGCTGGGAGATCAAGTTCCTCTTATCCATTCCTTTTATCTGCAGCCGATACATCAGTGGAGAAAGTACACAGGAGTCCAATATGTCTTGCGCTGAAACTGGTTTAATGAAACTTGATCAAGGAGAATGAAAGGATAATCAGTACACGCTTTGTCCTGATGATCCCTTCAATTCTGGAGTTTCGGTCCTCTGGGGATCGTCTTTAAGCCTTCACAGATGATGCCATGAATAATCTCTGTCCCAGTAAGGTCAGACCCAGCACATCTACAGCATTTAGATTAGTATATTGGTCTGCAAACACAAAACAAGGGAAGTGTGAATGTACAAGATCTGAGTCCACAGCTCAGCACCCCTTCCTCCCATTCCTCAGGGTTAGCAATACCCAGTTCCTGATTGCAGTTACCTCTGCTCTGTTCAGAGAGACAGAGACACATCCCTTGACCGCAATAACAACACTATCAGGGATTGCCTCGTTTTCCCCAAAAGCAGCAGACAGCTGCATCTACTGTCTCATGGAGAGACAGTGTCTCTCACTCTTAAGATTTAGTGCAGGCTTCCTAATGACCTCAAGGCCTTACTTTGATCCACCGTATGCCAATGTATGATACCTAAATCTGGAAAATTCCCAAAGACCGATGACTCCCAAAATGACATACATGACCAGTGGAGAGTACCGACAGTGACAGGCTCACTGGACCTTAACTATGTTATGTTTGGTTTGATTTAGGTTGGTTAGCTCTAGGCAGCAAAGCTACTTAGTTAGGTTTAGGACAGGGACAGGGACAGGGACAGAGCATCCCTCTAACCATAGTAACTTAGTGTCACTCTGTGCGCACGGTGCGAGTGCAGATGGAGAGAAGTTGTGCTGTAGAGCTACTGACTCTGAGCAGAATACAGGGGAAGAGATGACAATTTAACAGATTTGTGTAAAGGTTATTCCTCACTTTCCCTGTAACAGTCTGAATAACTTACTGCTGCACTGTGCTGCTCTGTCTGTCTGTCTGTCTGTCTGTCTGCTTATCTGTGTGTGTGTCTGTCTGTGTCTGTCTGTCTGTTTATCTGTGTATCTGTCTGTCTGTCTGTCTGTCTGTCTGTTTATCTGTGTATCTGTCTGTCTGTCTGCCTGTCTGTCTGTTTATCTGTGTGTCTGTCTGTCTGTCTGTTTATCTGTGTGTCTGTCTGTCTGTGTCTGTCTGTCTGTCTATTTATCTGTGTATCTGTCTGTCTGTCTGTCTGTCTGTCTGTCTATCTCTGTGTCTGTCTGTCTTTCTGTGCACTCTCAGTGTCCTCTTTGCACCGCAGCTGTTGTCAGTTATAAATTTCCTTTTTTCTGCGTGGAGAAAATGCAAATGGAACTTAATGGCAGATCTGCAGCTGCAACACTGCATCTTGCTGTTGTGATGTTAGGCGCATTATGGTGATGTGAACCGGATGTTACCAATTATCACAATAAACCTGGAAGTGGGGGACAAAGTGTTTTGAAGCATCATCCCACCAGCTCAAATTAGTGGATTCTCACTCTTTAACCTCACTGTACATAACTACAGCGCCTAAAGGTGACGCCTAACATTAAACCTGATATGAGATGTAATAAGCTGCTCGCACAGTTGCACACTTGCTTCTGGTGAGGACGGGCGGAATAGATATAGCACTCAAACTTAGCGAGAGGTGTCATGTTGCTGCTTATGTTGATGTTACTGTCAACTTCATTTTCTCTGTGATTTTTGCCAAACCGGCACGCTCGCTGGAAAAATAGGCGTACTGAATCTTTAGATGAAGGTTGGCTGCAGCCGTGCGTGAGATGCACAAGCTGTGTCGAAACCTCTAACCTGCACCAAAATGAAAAGCAAGAAGTTCAGCTTGCCTCAGTAGCTGCTGATCCAGCTCTACACTGTGCTGTACATCCATCACTGTCTGGTTTGGATAGACTGCAGCAGTAAAAAAAAAAAATCACTGATGCCAACCTGCCTCCATTCAGGAAATGGCAAACCATCACAACCCACAGAGCAGTGTGCTCCAAAACAACCAACACGACAAAGTTTCTCCCACAGGCCTGCCAGTCTCATGAACAATTACATCAGTCATACAGCATCAATAACATCCACTTACCTACAAATGGAAATTATACATTTAAAGTGTAATACACACTGTTGTATCACATATCATCCATCACTGTCAAATAAAAATCCTGCATGCATGTATGTACATAGCCACCCACTCAATACTGTATTTATTTCTTTGCACTGTGTATTGTTTTGCAGAAAACTTGACTTTTCTGTAAATTATTTGTTGCTTTTTATATTTATTTTTTACTTACTTGTACATTTAATAGTTGTATGTTTATTTACTTATCTTTTGAGCTTGAGATGTTTACCTGTATGTCTAATAGGGATGGCGCAATAAGTCGACTATATGATTAAATGTCAGTACCCTCGCTAGTCGACACCAGAAATACTAGTTGTTAAAACTGTTTATCAATATTTCATCATGCACATGCCAGTTATTTGTTGCCTCTAGGTGTTATGTTGCTGCCTGCCACTAGTCGGGGCTGCGTCGCCCATCAGACGGCAGCCCCTCTTGCTGTATGCTGTATGCTTGTACACCCGATGCCCAGCAACCCGGATGATTTTATCATATAGTTGGACGAATGGCAGCTCGTAAACCAACGCGTTTGGCCGTGTTTTATCTAGAAAATGGAAATAACGTGAATGTGGACTGTGACAGAATAAACTGTATATAATCACTCGACTGGAACAACATGTGACACATAAGCACAGACACGGACTCAACTGCAAGCAGAGCAGCAGCTGCGTTAGCTCTGATTTAGCCACACTGTTAGTCAACTGGCAGCTCCGGTCTTTTCCACTGACACTGTAATCCTCTTCGGTCTGAATATTAGTGAGTTGTTGTCTGTTTTGTACTTACTGTGTAATGTTTGTATTGCACAGTGCAAAGTACGTGCATTCAGCAGCATTTAAATAGGATTTGGTGAATTGTAGACGTGACTATCAGCTTCAAATGGCTCTTAATATGCACAGTTTTTTGGACAGTGTTCTTATAAAATTAATACATTCTGCACAATTTGAACTGGTTTCTGACTGTTTTTTTAGTATTAGACTAGTCGACTAGCCTAAATTAAATTTTGCATTTAATCGACAGGGAAATTAGTCGCCAGGAACATCCCTAATGTGTAATATCTTATAACTGTGTGTAACATAGAGAGCAACTTAAAATCAGAGTCAGATTCCTTGTATGTGTTCACATACTCGTCCAGTAAAGCTGGTTCTGATTCTGATTCTGATCTCGTGGAGGAAAAGTCAGGAGCTCACCAGGGTCAGTAGGAGTCATTATCTGGGAACATGCATGTCTGTTAGAGCTGCGATGATAAATCCATTATGAATAGATTATTTAATTAATCGACAATATAGAGACAATTTCAGCTTCTTAAATGTGAATATTTTCTGGATTCTTTGCTCCTCTCTGACAGTAAACTGAATATCTTTGGGTTGTGGGAAAAACAAGACATTTGGGCTTTGGGAAAGACTGATCAACCATTTTATGGACCAAACAACTATTTGATTAATCAAGAAAATATCTGACTGACTAAATGAAAATTAAAATTTAAAAAAAGCATCGCAATCCATCCAATAGTTGCTGAGATATTTCAGTCAGTAGACAGAGCAGCTCTGCCATCCATCCACAGAGCCATTCTGCTAGCATGGCAAGTTGCTTTCTGATACAGGTCTTTCTTGATTATGCAGTTTTCCTCTAAATTAAACCAGATAAAATTCAACAGCAGGCTGTCTTCATCCTGGTTAGTGAGAGCACGTACACACAGCTCTGGCCCGAGGCTGCTCGTTACAGCTGGAACACATCATAGAGCTTGTAATTTGGTGGAACTGGAGGAATGAAAAGAGAGAAAAAAACTGCATGTATGAGAAAGCCATTTTCATCTACTATGTCTAAACCTTGTACAAGGAAGAGTCGCTGTCATATTTTATCATAAAATGTTTTAAACTAAGATTAACCGTGCTTTGACCTTGTCTTTTTTAACTGTTTTACTTTCATTGTGTTTTTTTTAACCTGTTTGTCTTTAAGCAGAGGTGGCAAATGTTGACACATTCTGTCCTCAAATAGAATTTCAGATACTTGTTAACAAAAGACTGGTAAAAATAGAAGTACTGATTCAAGTTCTTGACCACAGTAAGAAAAAAGAAAAAGTACAGGCTCTGACATGTAGTCTTAAGGTAAAAAGTCGTCCTCTGAAGGACATTTCTACAGGTAGTTTCTGTGCAAAGCTAACTGAACCTCATCTTTTCTCCACGCTCAACTCTGTTTCAGCTTGTTATGTCTTTTATGTCTTTTTCTTGTCATGTCGTTTTCTTCTTTTGTCTTTTATGTTGCTTTTCATCTTGTTACATGTTTTCATATTGTTATGTGGTTTTTGTCTTGTTACGTCTTGATGCACCTTTGTGTCTTTTTTGTATTATTACATCTTTTTGTTGTTTTTGTTTTATGTCTTTTATGACGTTTTTTTGTCTTGTTATATCTTTTGCGTTGTTACTTCTTTTTGTCTTGTTATGTCTTTTTCATCGTGTTTTGTCATCTTCATCTTTTTTGTCTTGTTATGTGTTCCTCATCTTGTCACATACTTTTTGTCTTATGTCTTTTTGTTACATCTTCTGTTGTCTTGTTACATTTTTTACAACGCTACATCTTTTTTTGCTTTATGTCTTTCACGTCTTTTTGTCATTTAGTCTTTTCTTGTTTTATCTTTTTTTGCCTCATTATATCATTATTGTCTTATGTCTTTTTTCTCATTACATCCTATTTTTATCTTGTTACGCCGTCTTCAATTTATGTCTTTTAGGTCTTTTTTTGTCTTGTTATATCTTTTGTCTTGTTAGATCTTTTGTCTTGTTATGGCTTTTTCTCTTGTTGCATCTTTTTTTATCCTGTTACACTGTCTTCATCTTACATCTTTTATGTCTTTTTTTTGTCTTGTTACATCTTTTTTCTCTTCTTTTTCATCTAGTCGTTGTCTTTGTCTCATGTCTTTTGTCTTTTGTCATTACGTCTTTTCTTTGTTGCATCTTTTTTGCCTCGTTACGTCATTTTTGTCTTGTTATGTTAACTTTGTCTCATGTCTTTTGTCTTTTTTTGTGTTATATCTTTTTCATCTTGTTACATCATTTTCGTCTTTTTTGTTGTTAACATCTTTTTTGTCTTGTTTGTTTTGTTGTGTCTGGTTACATTGTTTTAGTCTGTCGTCCGTGATGCTCACCTGTGGATACACAGTCTTTTCTGTGTGTTATTGCTCTGTCATTTTGGTATATTGTCATTTAGGTTGAAATCAGTCTTGATGTTGGGGAGGAGGTGTGCGATGGTGCAGAATAAAAATAATCAATAATTCCCCTCAAATCCATTAAAACTGAAGTAACAAGCCTATTTTGAAAATGTAAGGAGCAGAAAGTGTTGTGCTTTGTGTTCAAATGGAGTAAAAGTAAAACGTTATCAGAAAAATTAATACCCTAGTACAGATGCCTGAAAAATATACCTAAGTACAGTAACAAAGTATTTGTGCTTTGTTACTTCCCACTTCTCCCCTTAAGCATATCCCATCATGCATTGGATGGAAGGCTAGTAGACACCATGGACAGGTCACCAGTCCATCAAAGCTCATATTCTTATTCTCCTAGCCTGCATGCCAGGCGAGAGGAAAGCCACATAAACGTGCATAATCCCCGATGAAAGCACCTGGGCCAGTCAGGAGCGAGCGGTGCATCGAGGCAGGAGAGCAATGAGTCAGTCATGCTGTGCAGCCTGCAGGCTTCAGTGAATTCCTTCAGTACACATCAGGGAAGGAAGAGAAATGAAGGCATGACGCGATCATCCATCGAGTTATGTACTGCTCAGCTAATCAGATATGTGCTGCAGCTCATCAGTGGGTAGAAGATAAACCTCATCAAGTGCTCCTCCACAAGCTCACGGTGGAAAAGTTCACATTTTAGCTACGCTTGTCTGAAAAATGCCAGAAAAATGTTAAAGTGAGTCAGAGTTGAGGAGTATACGCCAGGTACAACATGCCACAGAAAAACAATCCCATTGTTAGTGGCTCCATCGTCTCTTTTTCATGCTCGCACGACATGTCACCCCCCAGTGATTTTTGGAGAATTGAAATGAACACTGGGAGTGACAACCCACAACTCATCACACACACACACACACACACACACACACACACACACACACACACACACACACCACACACCGCCCGAATCATCTCATCCAGGCAGGTGTGAAGAGAGGAGCCTCCAGAGGCCGGCAGAGCGGCGGTCACCTCTGACTCTCTGTAGATTACTCAGTCATGTGTGTGAGTGACAGGGAGGGAGCCGCATGGAAACACTCCAACTGTTAGTGTTAATTATTTGGAGAGGGACAGCAGAGATGACTTAAACCAGGTCTGACTGCTGAGGCTGCTTCAGGGACGAACCAATTAAAAAAAGCACAGAGATTGCCAAGTCCCCAATATCTGTGCAGATTTTCATTTTCCAGCTCCAACAGTGAGCAATAGGAGTTTCCCCAGAATTCTCAGAATTGAATTTGGATAACTAAACTAAACTTCAAAGGGATAGTTCACCCAAAAATGAAAATTCAGTCATTATCTACTCACCCTCACGCTGATTGATGGTCGGGTTTAGTTTTTTCAGTTCACAAAACACTGGCGGATTTTTCAACTGAGAAAAAAAAAAACTAAAGTGCCTCCATATTGCTTGTCTGTTGTAATCCAAGTCTCCTACAGCCCTCACATGCTGTTCATCTGTTTGTGCACACTGTCACATCACGCACACCCAGTCGGTGTGCACACACACGTGAACATGGTTCTAAACTAAGGATCTACAGTGAAGATTCAGGCTAAAAACATGGTGTACATGATGTCTTTCAAGTCAACTTGGTATGTTGGGGCTTTAGGAGACTTGGATTACACCAGACAAGCAGTATGGAGACATTTTATGATCTGTTTCTTTTTTTTTTTTTTTTTTACTGGTTGTTTTTTCCATTTGAAAACTGGTTAATGGTCAATCAGCCTGACCTTCAATCAGCATGAAGGTGAGCAGATAATGACTAAATTTTTATTTTTTGGGTGAACTATCCCTTTAAAAACACAATAATGTAACTAAGGTAAGGTTTAAAGCGATATTCCACCCTACATGATAACCCACTCAGTATGTACTCACCCCTATGTCGATGTGAGGATGGGTGAAGATCTTCAGTTCACTAAAACAATCCTGGAGTTTCAGCAGAAAACAGGGTTGCAGCCAAATCCAGTACAATGGCAGTGAATGGTGACCACGGATAAAATGTTAAAAAAAGAACACAAAACAAACACAAAATGTCTCCATCCTGCTCGTGTGGTGTAATCCAAGTGTCCGCGAGCCGTGACGTTAAAATTTAACCACAAAAGACGCCATTTACACCATATTTTTAGCCCAAATATCAACTGTAGCCTCCCAGGTAGCATGTAAACATGGCGTCGATGTATCGTGAGATATACGAAGTCTCTTTTAATGTTGCGGCTCACGCTTTCTTTTATAGTTTGCATTAAAAGTTTTAAAGAGTGAAAAAACTGAACAATAGTTACTCGCGTATGTCTAATCTTTGAATAAACTGCAAGTTATTTACATTTATAAACATTTATAAATTTATTTCTGTTTTTATCCGAACATCTTCCTGTGATTCCCGGCATTATCATATCAGCAATGGAAGCTGAGCAAACGGGAAAGATTTGCAAGTATTTTGACCAGTGACCATGCAAACATATGCATGCATAGAGTAAAATAGTGTTCAATATTTTACATGTTTATATCATTGATTATCTGTAGAGTTTAGGCCTTGAAACATATTTGTGAGTGATTGTCCCTGTTTTATACTCTTATCTGGGCACATGTTTCTCATGATATGAAGTTCACTCACTTGATGCTCCTGCCCTCCTTGTCACTGCATCCCTCAGAATACAGAAACCATTTAAGGGTTAAGGTAGCTGAGCAGTCTGCAGTACATGGCATGATGAAATAGAAGCTGTTCAATTAAATCTCCCCACACTGTAATCATTTGATTGATTAAATGAATATGTGCGTATTTACAATCTGTGATCAAGCAAAACTCCACTGACTGACTCATCCAAGTCACTGTAAAATTCCAAAAAATCAGTGCATGTGTAAGAAGCATTTACTGCTGCAGTCGGTTGAGTTGGAAACTACTTTGATTGTCATCATTATGGATTAAGCTGCTCATTATTATTTTGACTGAGAAATTTCTATCAAATTAACATAACATTACAGAACTTCACAATGCTTGTTTGTTCCAAACCTCAGGAATAAAATGAAAGGAAAAACAGTAAATCTTCAATTATAGAACAACCTAAACGATTGGCAGATATTTGCCAATTAATATTCTGTAAATCACTGAAGTCAGTAATCAAGTACTTGTTTCAGATTTACTTGTTCAGTACTTTAATCTCCAACAAAAGAGGATATTTTATAATCATTATATTTATAAGCATTTATAAGCAATTTGTTCTTATAATGTTAAAATAATATGTTTATAATCTTATAAAATACATTTAACTGTTTCTCACTCTGAGTAATTCTAGATGAATCTAAAATCTGAATCAGATCACTGATGGTTATTATCCTACAGAAAAATACTGCTGTGAATATTTGCAATCATAACAGTTTACTACACCTGATGGCTGCATATTGATCAATATGTAAATACATTTGGCAAAATTTACATTTTGGCGTGATTTAATTTTTAAAAAGATAAACTAACAGAATAAATGCATTCATCTCTTAGTCTGGTATTTATCATGAGAGATAATAGAGTTTGGAAGTCAAAGGTCAAAATGATGCTTATGGCCGTTCTAGTAGTTTTGGAATTCTGGCACTTGTAGGGTTAACAAAAGTTGGTTAATGGTGAATACAGAAATGATAATTGTACTCAGTTCTAGATTGTATGCAGTAGCATATACCATTATAAATTGAGAATGTGTGTATGTTTAATTGATGTTAATGGTAAATTATAGTGCAGTACAGTGATGCATCACTTTAAATTATCTATTACCTGCAGAAAACAGCCACGTTCCATTAGCTGTCACAGTGAAAGCATCAGTACAGAGCCTGTTCATTGGAACCTAGTGTACTCTATCAGCACAGTGTTTCTGTTCATCTATCTAATCCAAAGGTTTCACTCTGCACTCTCATTTGCCAGCCTGGAGGTGGGAGCTTTTCAACTTCACACATCTTCATACCCCATAATCACGTCTCACCAGGAGACGACAGTTGGCTTTATTTTCATCCCCTCGTCAGCGTCCTCATTCAGGCACCACTGCCTTCCCCCATTCAGCCTACATGGTAATTGGTACCTTCCAGCGAGAAGAGAAAGAGAGGAAGAGGCACGACTTGAGGGATGTGGGGCCCAAACAACAAAAGAAACCTCAAAGTGTCTTTGGATAACTCGCAGCTTCCAAACAGCTTTTTGTAATATTGTGCCCAGCAGCAGCGTGTAGAAACTGTTTCATTTCCCCGGAACACAATGTTTCATCATTAAATTTCAATTAAAAAAGAATCAAGGCAGGACTGAGCAGTTATGAAATTCTTAATAGTTTGGCAAATCAATGTTTGTGCAGGCTCAGACAATATGAACATGCTGGCAGGGTAATATTCAGAGGAGAATCAGTGTTTTTATTTTTCCCTCCAGAGGTGTGCAGGAGATCTCATTTATGAACGCTCTTTAATCAAATACTAAAACCGTCTTCTTCAACAGTAACCAGTAAAAACCTTTTAGCCAAACAAAGCAGAAAAATCAATTTATTAGTGAATCTAATGATGGAGGAGGACACTGAGCAAAGGCGTTTATGAAAATGTGTCCTTCATTTTCAGACTTGTATTAGCACCACCAATGTAAAATGTATTCCAGCTCAGTTATTAAATACCTGTCAAAAATGTAGCCAGTAACATAATCCAAGTGCCACAATATTAAAGTAATGTACCTTGAATACTCTTTTACTTTTGGATTACCTCAATACTAAATATGGTGAAGTAGTTTATGGATTCAGTTGATCGATGATGTTAATCAATTAGTTGTTTGGTGCATAAAATGTCAGAAAATGAAGAAAAATGTCAATCATGTCCATGATGATGTCCTCAAATGTTCTAATTTGTCTACAACTCAAAGATATGAAACTGAGTAAAGAAACCAGAAAATATTTATATTTAAGAAGCTGAAATCTGAGAATTTTAACCTTTTCAGGATTTTGCGCACGGGTTATTCAACAGGTTTATCCAACCAGCGTCAGGCTCTGACAGAGCACACACTTTTCTCTCCAGGCCGTTGGGCCGGTCTTGCTCGGATATAACATCTTGTTCATTTTGTATGTTACAGATCATAATTGTTAACTCCTTGTTTTTCCAGATCCCAATAAACATGCAAACACAAACACTACAGCTGCTCCAGCTTTCATGCTGACTGATCTATTAAAGACGATCTGACAGCTGTGATCCCGTCCCGCATGCACTTTGCAGGTCTGTTGAGATTTATTAGGCATTTTAATACAAGAAAAAACAATTCTTAGTTGTTATTAATGAGAATTATTTTAGAGACACATACACGACAAGGCTGTTTAACATAAATTTATGGTGTTTTGTGATTGTGGAGGCGTGTGTGTGCGCCTCAGCCAAGCACAAGATGCATGCACACTGTTAACTTCAATATTTACACTTTACTGCTGATAGAAAATATGTTCAAAGGACACTTTACTAATCCACACTCCTGCGTGGGGAAAAAAATGCAACATAAATTAAGGTATTTTGTGATTGCTGAGTGTGTGTGTGTGTGCTACTAGTGCGCCACAGACTTTGTGCGTCACCAGGTTTTAGCGGTCTGAGACGTAAGTGGCTGCGCAAGATAGCAAATGCACTGGGCACGCCTTCATTTTTAGACGTCCCGTCCATGGCCGCACGGATCGGGCACAGGTTCATTTGTTATCTTGCAGACGTGGCAAAAATGACAACTGCTACAGTGTAACATAGCAAAGACACCTGCCCCGCCAGTGCACCCGCTTGGTGCCGGATGTGAGATAGAGCCTGGAGTGTTTCAGACAGAGGGTGAATGGAGGTGCTGCAGCTATGGCCAGTGTGAAGAAAAATAATGTGTTATTAAACATAAAAGCATGGAAACCTGTTCTAGTAGAAACCTAAAATAAAATATGAACATAATATGTCCACTGTAACATAATTAGTGAGCTAATGTTACTTTAACAGCTAAGACACCTTGTAAATCAGTGAGGCTGGAAACTCAGTTACCTTCTGACTTGTTTGGGACTTGAAACTGAAAGTTTAGGACTTGGGACTTCTAAGTCTTGATTTATTGTGACTTGGCTGCCTTGACTTGAGTGCAAAGGCTTGAGACTTACCTGTGACTTGCCAAAGAGTGTTCTGGTCCTACCTCTGATGTTCCATTCTGTAATTTTGCCAATTCCATTTAATTTTGCAATTCTTGGTTGTAAACTATATAGTAAGTCTGTCATTCTGTATTTTGGTACTCAGTTGTTGGTTGTGTATTGTCATTCTGTTTCTCTACTTCGTACTTCCACTGATTTTGGTATTTATGCTCTCATAGAACCCCCTCGTCGATGGATCCCCCATCTGTTGCCTGTCTGAGTTTTCTGATGAAACCTTTTATTTCACCAGGATACTGTACATCTGAGTGAAACACATCTCTCATGAACCAGATGTAGAAGGTGAATTCCTAAATCACACAACAAGTTCCCTACTCATTGTAGGCCCTTTAGAACAAATGAACAACTGAGACTGTTCTCCTGGGAAACAGTTTTTTGATTTTATGCTGATAGAAGGGAGGAGATTAGTTACTAAAGTCAATTATAGTTTAAGCCCTTTTAGCAGAATCAGTGGCAATTCTGATTTGATTTGTTCTAAGGTGAACCATTAGTAGATTGTGGTTCTTTTTTCAAATGAAGGGAAAAACTGCCACAGGTAAATTGTGTTTCCACTCTGCTCCTGCTGTAATCCAAAACATAACTCTAGGTGTTTAACAGCAGCTGACAGGATGTGTTCACGGTGTGATGCATAACGCTGAAATATCAACTCAGCAAAAATGACTCCCTCCTCTCTCCAAGTATGAGTAATAATGAACTTTATACTGTACACAGCAGCACTTTTTAAAACTACATAATAAAGTGCCTGACAAAGTGAAAACCAGCTGAGTTAAAAGTCGAAGCAAATCAAATAATAATACATCAAATGGAAAGAGAATATATTTATATAGATAAAGCATAAGGAACATTATACAGGAGCCATGCTCAACAGTGTAGATCATTTAAATGGCTATTGTGTAAAAATGAGGAGTAAGAAGTAATATCAAAGACATACTGATCTTGTGAGCCCCACATTGAGAAGTAGGGAACTCTTAAACTGCAGTTCAGTACAGGAAAGCCTTCACCTTTGGCTGAAGCGTGTTTGAAGAAGAACAGTGTTCCACATCTGATGATATGGAATTGAGCATATTAAATGTTTCTTAACCCAGTAAGGTTTTGGATCTTTGGAGTTAACAACACTCAGCAGCAACAACACACATAGTCTATCATCATGCTAGTGGCTCTGTGAGGCTGGGCTCAGGCACAGTGGTGCTTTGAGCTTAATACTAATATCAGCATGCCAAAGCACTCACAATAACAGTGTTACATACTGATGTTTAGCAGGTAATACAAATACTGTGTTCATCATCTTACAATCCCAATTCCAAAAGAGTTGTGAATAAAAATATGAATAAAAACAGAATGCCATAATTTGCAAATTCTTTTTGACTTGTGTTCAAGTAAGTACAGTACAAAGACAAAATATTTAAAGTTCAAACTGATTCACTTTATTGTTTTTTGTAAATATACACTTATGATGCCTGCAACACATTTCAAAAAAAGTTAGGACAGGAGCAACAAAAGACTGTAAAAGTTATGAAATGCTATGGAATATTCCACAGGTAAACAGGTGAATTGGTAACAGGTGACAGTATCATGATTGGGTATTAAAGGAATGTCCTCGAAAGGCTCAGTTGTTCACAATAATGGATGGGGTGAGGTTCACCACTTTGTGAAAAACTACAAATAGTCCAACAGTTTAGAGAACAACGTTTCTCAACACAAAACTGCAGGAATTTATAGATTTCACCATCTACAATCCATAATATCATTAAAAGATTCAGAGAATCCAGAGAAATCTCTGCACGCAAGGGAAAGGCTGAAAACCAACACTGAATGTCTGTGACCTTTGGCCCCTCAGGCAGCACTGCATTAAAAACTGCATTAAAAAGCCACATCATTGTATAAAGGATACTACATGGGCTCAGGAACACTATGGAAAACTGTTGTCAGTAAACAGTTTGTCGCTGCATCTACAAATGCAAAGAGAAAGACATATATAAACAACATCCAGAAACACTGCAGACTTCTCTGGGCCCGAGCTCATCTGAGATGGACTGACGCAAAGTGGAAAAGTGTGCTGTGGTGTTGGCTGCAACCCTGTTTTCTGCTGAAACTCCAGGATTGTTTTGTGAACTGCAGATCTTCACCCATCCTCACATCAGCGTAGGGGTGAGTACATATTGAGTGGATTATCATCTAGGGGAGGAATATCGCTTTAACACAAAGTACAATTGAGACTGATGGGAATATCATTAGTTTTGCAGGTGTTTGGTCATAAACCAAAGTAGTAGATGAAAAGTTACAGCATCACCAGAGCGATGGCAGTTCTTCTGGAGACCCTGAATATTTGTACCGAAGTGATGGACGCACTGACCAGCTGACATTTTCAGAGAGACGCGGCTAGCATGGCTAAAAATGCTCAAGGGGTTGAGTCAGTCGTTTGAATTAGGACCCTGGGATTTAATGGTAGGCAGACATTAAATGATTAAGAATTTCATAGGATAATGTGAAAAAGCAGAATGTAGAACTGCACTGTATACCTGGTCATTCTGACTGTGAATCTAGTCTCTGTAAACTCAGCAAATTTACTGAAATATTGACCAGGGCCTTTATTTACCTCAACTGCAGAAGAAAACAGGCCTTTATTTGAAGCAGGCTTGTATTAGAGGAAGGCCTTTATTTCCAGTTCCCTCTGTTTGATAAGTATAACTGGTCATATTTTAGTACAAAGCTTTGTTTTGATCTGCTCCTTTTTGCCTTATTAAACTAACTGCATATCGCTGTCAATACAAACTCATTATTCTCGCTATCAGTTTCAAATTAAATGTCCTCTAGCATTTCAGTGGACAAACCCTTCTTAACAAAGGTTTTTTTTTGTTGTGAAATATTTGCAGACATTGCAGTGTAATGGAAAACTCTTTGACTTGCAAGGTTCCCAAACAGCACTTTAAGTGTAGCTAGTGCCATCCTGTAGCAATTGTACGTCACTGCAAAATACATTTTGCTTTAGACATTCACATACATACATTGACAGTGACTGAAATCAGATAAATAACAGTTTGGATTAGTAGTCTAAAACAACATGTTGAACATAACATGATTATATTGTTTAATTTAGTGAATTTAAGCACTGGAAATGTACATTACCTGGCTGATCATGTCGACCATGCTCCCGGCCATTATTTGAGACCCGGCTTTACTACCTTTGTTTATTTGAGAAAATATGGTATGTTAAGTAACAAATCTTATAACACCACCTTGACTTTTTCCAGGCACTGCTTTATTTTCTCACAGTGTATTGAGTTAGTAGTCACGATACAATATGAGCAACATTTACAGAGAATGACATTGCACACAAATGATAGATGTGTTTATATGGCTTGAGTTGAATGCAATACTTAGTATTATGCCAATCCTTAATAATTAGTACAGCACACAACCTTCCTCTCATATTCACATGATCGATGACCATGTTTTTTGAGGTCGTTGGGCTGAAAAATACAGCATTCGATTTTGAAGTCTTTAGCTACTTACAAGGAGGGGAATGCAATGTAATGTCTGACATGTACTGGAGTTACAGAGCAACTTGTGAATACACTTAAATGAATAATTTGAGTTACAGATTGAAAAGCCATACAAACTTACACTTCTTTTTTTTAACATAGATCATGAAAACAATCATTTTTCTAAGCCAAGACAAAAGAGTGTTGAAGCTGGGGGAAATGAAGGCCCGAGAAAGACTACTGGACTATCCTACCATGTGTAGGCAGAAGCCATCGGTGCTAACCCTAAGACACAGCTTTGTCAAAACGTGCAAAATTCTTGGAATTATACTCTGCAATTAATATAGTCAGCAATGTAGCTACGATATTTGGGCAAAGCAGCTCTGAAAAACAAATGGTGCTTGCATTTATTATGCTGTAAATAACGTGTGTTGTTATAAATGTTAAGCATATTCAGTTTGTAATTTGGATTTATTTCCTCGAATATTAACAAATGCATTTAATAAACAAAAGTATCATTAGAAGAGCAATATATTTGACCATCACTATATTAAAATGCAATCTGCTATATTTAAAAGCATTGTCATGATGAAAATCAGGCTAACATTTTGCAACCCATGTATCTACAGAATTTCCTTTTGGTACAGTATCAACAGGTCTACCAAGCCTGCTATAAATGCTACATTATAAGAATATTTGTCATTTGCACATGTTCCGTGATCTGAATCAGATTTTGCTAGCAGTTCAAAGAATAATGTGACTCAAATCAGGAAAACCTAAAGAAGGTTTCACTTCTGCTGAGGTGGGGGCAAGTAAGAGGAACTTTTGTGTATGTTTTGCCTGTAGAGACTTAAAGCTCAACCATACTCTGTTGATTATTCTCTGCAGTGACTGGTTAAGTTTCCAAGAGTTTAAATACTATGGATATTTAAACGGCCTACAACAAAATCTCAATTTGAAAAGCTGGTTTAACAAATAAATGCATCCCTAATAACAGCGAATTAAAAAGAAAACACACTGAAGGGCAGCTAAATTACCTGTACAATAATGGGTCACATAAAATCAGTTTTCCATTGAAAATACAGGTTATATTTCCACAGCACTAATTTCACCATTTCAAATACGGTTCTGTCAAACTCACAGCTCTGCTGGCCTTGGTTTTGTTGTATTGTATTGTATTGTATTGTATTGCTTGTTAGCATGAATGCAATGTACAGCTGAGGCTGATAGTTTTGTTGGTATTTAGTCATAAATCAAAGTATTCGATGAAAAGTTACAGGATCACCAAAGCATCTGTACCAAAATGATGGACACACTGACCGGCTTTAGTCAGTGGTTTGAATTAGGACCCTGGGATTTAATTGTAGACAGACATAAAATGTTTCAAAATTTTCTAGGATAATGTGAAAAAGCAGAATGTAGAACTGCACTGTATACCTGGTCATTCTGACAGTGTGAATCTAATCTCTATAAACTTATCAAATTTCCTCAAAAAGTGACCAGGGCTTTTATTTAGCTCAAGTGCATTAGGAATCAGGCCTTTTTTTGAAGCAGGCTTGTATTAGAGACGGGTCTTTATCTCAAATTCAAAAAGTATAATTGGCCATATTTTAGTACAAAGTTTTGTTTTGCTCTGCTCCCTTTTGCCTTATTAAGCTAACTACATTATGCTCTCAATACAAACTTAATACTTCCTGTATCTGTTTCAAATTAAAAGCCCTCTAGCGTTTCACTTTCCGAAAGCCTCTTTTTTTTTTAACACAATGGAAGTTTTACATTTTGTGTTTTTATTGTTATGCTTTAATTGTATGCATAACTCATTGTGTTTAATTTCTTTTCCTGTTATATTTTTGTCAGTGTATGTCCATGTTGGATTACTTTTTTTCTGTCTCCACCAGGCACAAGCCTGGAGGCGATTATGCTTTTGCTTGTGTGTGCGTTGCATCTGTCCATCTTTTACAGGCTGAGTTTTAGAGCTGGAGTACCAATACCAATGATATGCTAGCTAACCAGACAGTATGATGAATAACTCTCCAAAGTTGGGCTAAATTTTGGCAAAGGAAAAACTGGTATGGCAAATTTCAAAGGGGCCCCTTAACCTGTCAGTCCAAGGTGTCTGTGGTGTCTCTAAACAGGACTGGAATTGCATAAATTGCGTCTTACTGGATAGCTATGACTCTTGTAGATTCTAATCCCCATAATAGCCATTTATTGTAGTAAGAACATTTTTGAAACATGATACTACTTAGTTTGCAAACTGGGACTGCCTGCATTTAATTGGTGAGTGAGGACAGTGTTTGCATTAAGAGGAGACACTTAGGACAGCGGAGTTGTGAGTACTGGTAGAATTAGTGCTGTGGAAATGTGCTTTATGCTAAATTTATCAAGACAACACATAAACAGGTTTTACTAAAATGTGATAAAGTCTACTTTTTGTGTTTGTTATCTTGAGAATTTACTCATTTAGTTTCACCAACGGTGCAAGATGCATCAATATTGCAGAAAGTCACATGAAAAAATAGTCTCCAACTTATTGTAAGACAGGTCTGGTGTGGTATGTCATTTTTTTAAAAACTGCTTTAATTGTATTTGGGAAGTGACCTAAGTACATGAAGTATAAAAATGCTAAAACTCAGTTTGGACAGAAAAAGGATGTACAGACATTGTGGTGATGCCAAGTATTCCTCATACATGAGTCACTCAACAGATTATCTACCATTTCTTTAATATTATTAATCAATTAAAATAATTACAGTGAGTGTACATGCCTTGGTCAGTCCAAACTGAGTAAACTAGGAGTTATCACAATCTAAGAGAACAATGTTCATGTTTGCATAGATTAATGTGGCTTTCAGTACATTCCTTGTTAGATACTTGCATGGTTGAAAAATACTTGTGTACGGACCTCAGACATGACTTTTTCTGAAATGTGGGTTCATTAAGAGCTATGCCACCTTGAAATTGAATTGATGTTTTATGTATGTGGAGACTTGATACAACCAGAACTGATGTGCAACATGACATTTATACAGGACACACTACTAAATTGTATCTGACAGTTTCTTTGGTGTATGTGAAGAGTTCCGACAAGAACCACTTGTCTGCAGTTATTTAATGGGGATATGTTGGTGTAGCATTTTCCTCTCTAGGTATCTTTGTTGTCTGCATGTGTCACACTTCTATTCCTACATTTTAGAGTGTAAGAAAATTACCTGAAGTCTTTCTCTCTTTTTCTTTCTTTCTCTTTTAATATCACAAATAAGCCAAGGATTTAGCAGTCTACATAGATGCACAGTATACTGCTGGTTAACTAGTAGATCTAAAAAGAGTACAGGTGTTTTAGGGCTGAAAGCTGAATCTTTTTCTAAATACTATTTACATGAAATGCTCAGTAAATCAATAGAGAAAGTAGAAAGTGGTAGATATATTCTTGAATAATGGCATGGGTTCATGGTGACAGTTTGACACCTTCTGGTTTGCACTTTTATTAAAGAAAGCAAAGAACTTGCATATCCCTAAGTGTTAGCTTACACAATCCTTGACTACGCAAAAGCTCTTATACTACCATAATCCAACAGTAATGGACTAAATGAAAGTAGCTAAAATTACCTCACTTGTTTACTACTAACCCATTTTAAAACGATATTCCACCCCAGAATGATAGGCCACTCAATATTTACTCACCCCTATGCCGATGTGAAGATGGGTGAAGATCTTCAGTTCACAAAACAATCAAGACTTTGTCTATCTCGCGATATTTTCACACATGCATCAGCATAGGGGTGAGTACATATTGAGTGGACTATCATTCTGGGGTGAAATATCACTTTAACAAAAAAGCCATAGCTTTTGTTTGTGTTTTGTCCCATAGAAATAGCATTCAGTGCAACCTTGTTTCTTCTTAATTATACTTTATGTGTCCATCAGAGGAACAACTAGAGTTCTCGTGAGATAGATGTTGTCATAAGAACGTGTACACATAGGCTCTGAGTGGACATCCATGTACCTCCAATTTGCTGTGACCGTGTGGACTTGTCGGCAGCTTGTCTTCGAGGCAACTACATTACAACAACTACAGAATACTGGTTGCATGTGTGGAACGCATTCCTCCAATTGAACTCCAGAGAGTAGTATAAACAAAAGTCCTATGCGTCCATGGTGTGTGTCTGATAGGGAGTTTAGTCAGGCCTTAAGTGTTTGTCAAGAACTACTGGTGCTGCTGATTTAACAGACCATGACATAATAGCTACATGCTCTGAGAAGTTGAGAGAGCTCAAAATTTCAAGGCAACTTACTGTATTTGAGTTTGAGCCCAAGAAGTTTTACCATCCACAAATCTTTTGTTGAAATAATTTACTTTTTTCATTAGATAAACTTAAAACTTTGAGTTTTAGAACCCCACAAAAAGGTATTAAAAATTAGAATAAAATCCTTGAAGTGAAACTGAATAATGGTTTATAGTTTAAAATTTTCAGTTAAGCCCATTTAACTTTCAAGCACCCAGCTACTGATAAATAAGGTTTACAGCTAACTATGACCAATTTTTGAAATACATCTTTTTTTTTTTTAGTTTCAAAAACTCAAAGATTCAAGTTTATGTAAAGTAGAAAAGTAAATTATCTCAACTAAAGACTATAGGCCAGCTAGCATGCACATTCTGCTATAGGGGAAAAAATGCCCTGCCTTGTTTGCATTTCTTTAAACCAATCACAACCATCTTGGGCGGCGCTAAGCCCAGGATGCAGCGATGGTGCTGCTGCAAAATAGTGTCGAGGGGGACCTTCTTTAGCATTAGCATGTCTTAAGTGAGCTCTGGCATTAAAATGACTACATCAACAGCTGTTAGTTCACACATGTATCAGTAGCATCCCAGCTAATTTTCCATTTTCAGTGTGTAGGTCACAGCTCTGAGAGTTTTTTTGTTTCTCAGGGACACCAAGATGCCACTTGAAGCAAGTGACCAATGGCAGGACTTACACCCGCAGTGTACATCTGGTAAGTCAGACTATAGGCTGGCCAAACTTTTTTTTTTTTATGGGGGGTTTCTTTCACAGTGCAGCTCTGCAGTGTTACATAGTGTATTACTTCCTGGTTTTCAGCATAAGTTGTAGAAACAACTTTGCTGTACATAGGTGGTTGCTGAGCTATCAGGCTCATAAAGACTGAAAACAGGCTCTTTCAACCTTAATCAAAAGGACGATTTCCACCTCTAATTCAGAGTGAACTAGAAAATGTCAAACTGTAAAACAACTTCATGAACCTCTGTCATTTCTGAAGAAATTATATACTTTACTTCTGTGCAGATGCACAAGTAACTATGAAAAAAAATAAAATCAGCTTTAAGTCTATCATAGTTATTTGTTTCTTTATGATATTGACTCTATGCTATTAACTGCTGCCATTCAGACATTATACTGAAAATGTTGTGTAGAGTAATTCAAAGAAGATGTAGCTGGAAATATTTCAGTATGCATTCATTTCTGGTGTTTCAGATTGTTGGTGGGGTGGCAAAAACATCTGTCCACATAGTGAGTCTTTTACACGCAACAGAACTGTATAAAAGGAAATTCAAGAAATGTATGAGCTGTATAGTAAAGGACATTGTTTTCTCAAAGCTGTTCAGGAAGGAAATGTACTACTTAGCTGGAAACTTTAACTTCAGAACTTTTTGACTGTATGTGCATTTGCCTGAACAAGTGCATCAATGACAATTGGATCAATTTTTGTAACTTATGATACATCAGAGTATAAAATCTGGCTGCTCGAAATACAACCATCATTGTTCATGACAATTCACTGTTTGACAGAGGTTACAAATTCATTCCATGCAGTAGCTTCTGAGCAGAGGCTGGTCCAGTTTCACCTCACTCATCATAATGCTGTGAGGTGTTGCCTAGAAAAATAGAACCCTATGAACAATGGAGTTGTTCAGATATACAAAGATATGCTCCCTGGCTGTATTAGAGTGACCAATAGTGCCCTCGAAATCCTAAAACTCCAAAACTGCAAAACTGAAACTGAGCTATTGGCCTCTCTAAAAAATCAGGGAATATACCTTTAAGAGAGGGAACAATACCCCTTCATTCCATGTTACAGCTACAAAGTGCAATGCACCTCATCTTTCCTGTTTCTTAATAATATCAATAGCACGGTGGCAAATAGTAAACAAACATTGGGCTTTTTTTTAGGTTTGATGGCAATATCTCCTCTGTGTGGACTGGAGTTTCACTTGTGCAACATTTCTACAGTCAGAGCTGCTACAGGTAGGGTTAGGGTTTGACAGCATGTTAAAATATCCAGTATCGAATCTGTCGACTGAATCAGAATCCTTTCAAATCCTTATTGAATCTAATAAGGTTTAAATTCTAATTTGCTCGAATTCACAACAGGTTCTCATACAAATGACAAAATAGGTCGATTGCTAATGACTCCCAAAATAACAACCAGTAAGGGGCATACTGGACCTTATGTAACATAACTTATTGTTAAACATGTTGTGTCACAGTCTGGTTAGGTTTAGGCAACAAAAGTACTTGGTAAGATCATTGTTTAGGTAAAAATAAGTATGCTATGATACGCAAGGTAACGTAACATACTTACGTCACTTAATGGGCCTAACCAAGTTACATGACATAAGTAACGTAATGTTAACTTAAATCTTTAACCATGTTGTTAATGTCATAAAGATGGTTGCAGTTTTTTTAGGTTTAGGCAACAAGAATTCTTGGTTAAGTTTAGGAAAAGATCATGATTTGGGTTAAAAGAAGTAACGTACGTAAAGTAATACTTATGTCACTTAACATATCTAATGCAAGTTATGCGATGTATATGTAATATAAAGTTAATTTAAATCTTTAAACATGTTGTTAATGTCATGAAACTTGAGAAGACTGTTGCACGTTTTTTAGGTTTAGGCAACAAAATGTTTTGGTTAGGTTTTGGAAAAGATCATGTTTGGGTTAAAATGAGCAAGTAATGAACCCAAGGGGTTCTACTGGGAATCCTTTTATATTCCAGTGGTTTCATCTAGAACCAACCTAGGGGATCTGCTGCAAACCCTTTTATATGCCATGGGTTTCATTTAGAACCCACCAAGGGGGCTCTACCGAGAACCCTTTTATATTCCGATGGTTTAATCTAAAACCCACCAATGGGGTTCTACCAAGAACTATTTTATATTCCAAGGGTTTCATCTAAAACCCACCCATGGGGATCTACTAAGAGCCCTTTCACATGCCAAGGTTTTCATCTAGAAAACCCACCCATGGAGTTCTACCCAAGATCCCTTTCATATATGGGTTTCACCTATAACACTCTTGTCTTTTGAGGGTTCTACAAGAAACCATATTGTATTCTAATGATGAGGTAAAATTACGAGAACACAAGCAAAATGAATTGATTAAGGGGATTTCAGACACATCAACATTTAAAATACCATTTCACAGAGGTACTTTTAACACCCATGCCTGCAGCAATCCTTGAAGAACTCTTTCTTTCAAAAGGGTTCTTTGGATGAAAATGAAAGGAACCTTTAGTATTACAAAGATCACTTGACAAACCCTTTTTTCAAAAAAGTGTTCTTCAGATGCAAAAGTTCTAGGTAAACCCCAGCCCTTCAGGAAGAACCATTTTGGAACCCTTATTTAAGAGTGCATACCTGTAGTTTCACCCATCTTGCTCTGGAACAATGTTTTGGACAGATGGAGGGACAGATTAAATCTTCATACTTTAATTTAGTTTCTTTTGTTGTCATACAAGTTTTCTAAGTAGTTTTTATTTCAGCTACAAGAGCAGCTCTGCTTTTGTGAAATGCTTGCAGATGTTAAACTCCAGCTGTTCTTTTTTGAGGTACTGGTTTTATAGATACAGATAACCTATCCAGTAAACCAGATTGAAAAGGCCAAAAGCAGTGGGGAAGAATATTCGTGAGTAGGAATCAATTTTGGAAACCCGCACATGCATCCTGTTTTCGCGCCAGGCACCTGAGCGGCAGTCATCGAAGCAGCAGAAGAAGCTGGTGCAGTCTTTTCCGTCCAAACACTCGTAAGCATAGTCAGGCTCCTCGTGATAGGGCACAATGTTGTTCATCTGCAGCAGGGATGTGCCAGGTCGGATATTCACCATGCTGGACGCTTTCTGCTGTGGAGGAAGACACACACAGGTGTTCCGGTGTATTACTATTACCATTCAGTGGGTTCAAAAGAGATTGACACTTTAAAAATAAAGAAAAAAGGGAACGAGTGTTCGGTACCTGTGTGTTATTGTTGGCTTTAGCCTTTTTGGTCTGTCTGTTGCTGGTGAAGTAGTGCAGAGTGCCGTACTCCATGAGGGCAGCGAAGGTGAAGATGAAGCAGACAGAGACAAACAGGTCCATGGCAGTGACATAGGAAACCTTGGGCAGAGACTTCCTGGAGATGGTACTTAGTGTTGTCATGGTGAGCACTGTGGTGATGCCTGAGTGGTTTGTTACAAAGACAGATTCATCAGTGGAATATCAAACACTTTTTCTCTTGTCATTTGAATGTGTTGTAGTGACATTATGATGTTGAATTATGAGTAGGTCTGTTCAAAACTCATGTTGGGGGGGGGGCTCTTGCCTGTAGAGCTGGGCAATATATCGATATTATATCGTATCGTGATATGAGAGTAGATATCGTGATAGATTTTGGATATCGTTCTATCGTGATATGATACAAGTGTTGTCTTTTCTTGGTTTGAAAGGCTGCCTTGCAGTAAAGTGATATAATTTTCCTCTCATTATATACATATTACTGATGATTATTAATCAAAAAAGCTCATATTTTGTGAAAGCACCAATAGTCATCTGTACAATATTGTCACAATGTCAAGGTTCTTGATTAAAAATATTGTGATTTTCACTCATTTTATCACCTTAGCTGCCTCCACCCCCTCGTCTACACAACATGTAGTTAGTCACAACCTGCATGATCAATAATTATTGATATCGAACGATATGAAACTTCACTATTGTGATAAGTTTATCAGCTCTATTGCCCGGGCCTACTTGCCTGTTAAGTCAGTGGGGCCTTGGAGATAATGATGTCAGCTGTTGAGAAAATCCCCATAGATCCTCTAGGACTCTTGCACATAAGATGCTGGTGGCTAAATATGGACCTCTGCTCAAAACAGAGGCTGGTATGTGGCCAAAACTGGACCCCAATAGGTTTGCCCACGGTCAGACATGGCCAGATATGTTCAAAATGTGAAACCAGTAGATTTGCACATCCAAAATGCGACACCATTAGATTTGCAGATAGCCGTATATGTCCAAAATGTGACACCAATGGTGACACTAATAGATTTGCACATGGGCATATTTGTTCAAAATGTGACACCGATAGGTTTGCCTGCACTCAGGCATATTCAGGCGTGACAGCATTTTTTCCAGCCCAGTGGGAGTTTCTTTTGGAAAAGTAGGTGGTGGCTTAGCCAGAGCCACTGGGTATATAAGAAAGAGCTCTGGGGAGCTGAAATCAGTTGGTTTCCTGAGCCTGATCACGTTTATTGCCATTTCTGCTTGAACACAATAAACTCTTTCACATCAGACTCCAACAAGGAGTTTTCAAGGTCTTTTTGACAAACTGTTGGCAAGAAATCCAGACTTTGTCCTGGTCCAAGTTTGGACATTTTCTAGAGCCAACAAATGCTTGTGTCTTCTGTGATGAATATGGCAGAACAAAAGCCAAAGTATACATCAGTAAAATCCCCTAGCATTAAGGGGTATTTCATATTGGATCTTTAGGTTGTCCTATCCCTTTGATATTCTTTTCTGAAGGAAATTTTACAACTTGGTTCATGTGGGAGGTTCGATAGCACCATCTCAAGAGATTTCTAGATATAAATGTCCTAAAGTTTTCAACAAATGAACTCCTCCTTGCTTTGCTGCAATCATTGTGTAAAAGTATTTCCCCACAGCATTAATATTTATGACTAAATAATCAACAATCGAATCATAAACAAGTCTTTTGATGTTTTTAAGAAGATCTTTAATGCCACCTGCTCTTCTTCCTAGGTTTAGTTGTTTGTTTTGGTTCATTATGTTAAGGCAAGGTTTTCTGTTTTATTTTGATTTGATTTCACTAGTGTATTTAGTCTGTGTTCCCTTATCTTAGTGGCAATTTATCTTTGTCATTGCATAAAGTGTCTTAGACATTTCCCCAGTGTTGTTGGAATTCTACTTTGTTTGTCCAATTTTCTGCATGAATATTTGGACTCTGGATTTCCTACCTCTGTCTGTTGGACTGTTTAGGTGGTTCGACCTGTGTTTGCTTGACAATGCCTTAGGCCTAAGCCTTTTTGGATATTGACTCTTTACCATTAAATCATGTACTGCACCTCTCAGAGTCTGGGTCCAGTCTCTTATGTTACTGCTACCCTGCTATGAAGACTCATAAACTCAGTTAATCTGCTTCAACAGGACAGTGTGGGTGTGATTTGATCAGATTCGTCATCACATTCTCCTTCAAATATTGCTAAATCTTGATTGGTACAATGAATGTGACATCAACTTTTTAAGCAGAGCCCTGCCAACCATAAACCAAGAACATGAGCACAGAGAAAAACATAAAATCTCAGAAAGCTCTACAGTAAAATTACCAACATAGTACGTAGTATAGCATATAGGATCACATCAGTTGTTGTAAGAAGGTGAACCAGGTAAATTTGAGTTCTGGTTGTGAGATAAGAACATATCAAACCTAGAGATGTGCGGGCTGGGACAGCATCCTTGTTGATCCAGAAGGAGACCCAGGACAAAACCACAATCATACTGCAGGGAATGTAGGTCTGGATGGTGAAGTAGCCCATTCTCCGACTCAGGTCAAAAAAGATTGTCATGATTACGTATTCCCCTGAAGGTTTAACAGTAAGGTAGATAAAGAGATGAAAGATTAAACAGCCCAAGGGGAAAAGCCATTTTCTAAGAATTTAGTCAGTGCATTGTAAAATAGAACAGATTAGACTTTCTGTGACTCATTTCAGGCTGCCATTTTTTAATTATGAATTACCTACTTACTATGGCTTACTAAATTAGATATACAGATGAGTAGTCTGCAGACATACATAGGATTGCAGCACACCATGGCAATACTAATGGAGCAAGAGAATAAATTGGATCTGATAATATTGAACTTCACTCTGCCTAAATCTACTTCGAATTTTTGTAATATCAGATGGGAGACTGGCAATACGTAAGAGGACTTGCCCATGATCTCTCACCTGACTGAGTGTGTGCCACATCAGAGGTGTTCCTCAACCCTACAAAGGCAAACTGGTAGAGTCTCCAGTATCGCTGGTCTGCTACCTCCACGCTCGTCTCTGCCACCGGTACATGATCTCATTCTTGGGATAACCGTCTAAAGAAACACCCCCAACAAAGACACATAGTAGATAAATTAGAAGTCTTACGGGTGCCTATAAAAACCAACACGAAGTTCAGATCTGTCATTCATTTTAATGTACTGTACATCACAAGGGAACATTGCACCATGGCAAGGCAAAGGGGAGCATTCAAGATGGATCTGACCTGTACAGTCTCATGAAATTTCTTCAAATGAGCAAAATGTCTTCAAATGCAAATAGTAGTCTGAGTTCAACATGAGCTTTAACAGTCATTCCAGTAACAGTTGGTAGTTTGTGCAGATGTGAGATAGTGCTTTCTCCCAGACAATGCAGTGAGGAGGTAATTGCTCTACCTTAGTTGTACATAGGAGCAAAGAAAAAAGAAATGGATTTATTTTAGTTATTTCCTGTGTCTTGGCTTTACTTTACTTCTTGCTTTTGTGTGTTTTCTGCCTTTTTCATGCCATTTCAATTTTATTTATATAGCAGCAGCATAACAGAAGTTATGTTTGGGCACTTTTCATTAAAGAACAGGTCATTGCCTGCACCTTTACAGATTTGTTTGCCTGGTTGGACTGCATTTACCTGGTTTTGGCCAGTACCTGCCTGAGCATCTTGTAAACCTGTTTTTGTATTGATTATTTGCAGTTTAATCATTGTACTGCAGCAGCTTCTGCTTCTGAGTCTACATTTGTCCTGTTCCTTGTATACCTTGTTTCCAGGCTTGAACTATTGTAACACTTGCATTAATATATTGGTAGTGAAGGCTATTTGTTGATACCACAATATTTATTTTGACTTGGGCTTTTAGTGCTTCTATATTGGATTATTTTAAACAAAGAAGGCTTATCCTTCAATTCTTGTGAAGGTTTCCTGATATAGCGCTTTTATGGTTAAGGTCACCATAGGCAAAGAAAAGCACTTGGTAACGGTTAGGGAAATACTGTGGTCAAATTTAAGGTTAAGATTGTTAAGAAACCCATATTGTGGCTACTAGAGGGCAGCATATTACCAAAGTAAACCTTACCTGCTGCTAACTGCGGCTGTTGTTAGCTAGTTAGCTCAATTATCTGTGCAACTAGTGGTCATATTAGCTGACTTGAGTTTGGACTACAGCAGTGGGGAAATGAGTGTGAAGAAGCAGAATATTTTCACATCTCACTTTGTGAGTTAAGCTGGTGGTTGTTGGAACCACGGAAAAACTTACCAAGACTGTTTTGTTGAGTTTTATTTTGTTTCTGTTGAGTTTGAATTAGGTGTGTTTTACAATGAGTTAACAAAGCAATTAAGTCTTAGTTCAGTAAGAAAGACTTGAAATCAGAAGGTCAAGGGCTGTATTTTTTGTTTAATAAGGAATATAGGTGTTAAAATTATTTCCTTTCTTGACATTTTGGGAGTTAAATTTTTTTATTTGTTAGACTCAAAAAGCTGAAAGAGCTTGTGGAACACAGCAAACTTGCCACTAGCACACATCTCCCAGCTGAAACTATGGGGCAGGCATGAGCTATAATATTGGACTCTCACCTCTTGAGGGAAAATGTGGTATTATGTGACAAGATGCCTGGGGCTAGCTGGTTAGCATGCTAACTTCAGTGGATGTCTCTGCAACACAATATATAAATGTCTTTGACATAACGTCAGAATTGTTGATAATTCTGGTTAATTTTTGAATGTTTTAAACTATAATTCTTACATATTGCGCCCTTAAGGGTTTTTCATTGATGTAACGTCAGTCTACTTCCATCATTGCTACTGAGAGAGCATTATTTGCACAACTACAAGAGAATGCTTGCTGTAAGCAAAACTTATGTTCTTTCAGGAATTTAAACAAATGACCAGTGCTGTTACGTTGTTTTTGTTGATGAAATTACCACTGGTTTTAGCTCATTTGACGACATTCAGTGTGACTGTAATGGTCCTGACATTTGTCCTCAATTTCATGAAATGGTTTTTGCATTTTTCACTAGCATGTGGAAGATTGAGATCATGACAAGACATGAGAGGCTAAAGCACAATGCGAGAGACGAATGAAGGATGACACAGACAGCATGAATCAGACTGGGAGAGGGTGCATAATTCATTAAGTCTGTCAGAGAAAATGGGACTGGGTGACCTCCTCTCTCCGCTGGTGGAGCAGATGATAGATTGGTACAGGCTTAGAGCGGGCAGCCTCAAGCAGATGGGCCTTTAGGCAAGGAGAAGGAACAAGGGCTTAGCCTTTACGCTAGCCCACACAAGCCCCTCTCTCTGGGCAAGTTACAGAAGTTGACGTCAAGATGGCAGGTTCAAAAATGGGAGGGGAAAGCGTTTGACCACCTACAGCTTGAAAACTCCAGTGGACACGAGTGCTCATCCATTGGAAAGTTATGCAGCTTAAGGTAACACTCCGCATTAATAGTCAACCTGACAGAAACAGAATTGTGACAGAGAAAAAGCAAGTCTCAACAATGTTTTCTTCCCTCCCAAATGTGACTGATCACAGTAAAGGTACTTTATGTTGTCTCTTTGTAACTACACCAACAAATGTAGAACAAAATAATGACCATTAGATCATGCTTTGACAAATTGGAATCACCTAAAAGAGAACTACATGATAAGATGCACACACTAAAGCTGCACAAACAACAAAGAATTTTGAAGAGTTGATAGTTCAACATTAAAAATGGCTACTAAAACGGTTAGCAAACTGAGTCTATAACTGTCCTACCTCAGTGTGTACATGACTCTCCCATTGCTCCACAGCCTCAGGAGGCGGTTGGGAGTGGTGATCCAGTGGGCATCTGATTTGCGGGAATTCCTGAAGAATGTGTCGGGGATCCAGATTTTGCCTACCATGTTACTGTTAAGCATGAGCAGCTTCATCGAACTGTTAAACTTGAGTCGGCTGTCATACCACGTCTGGGCAAAGAAGATGTCAATGGTGTACTCCTGCAACAGAGTTAGGAAATCATAGAAATAAAAATCAAATCGTCTACTTAGCAGCTTTTTTTGTTTCTTTCTTTCTTCCTCAGTGGACGCAGGTTGAAAGCTGCATGGAAAAAAATAGTATGTGGACCTTGCTTTAAAGACCATTTCCAACTTTCGCACTCAACTTTTGTGTTTTGAACACACATTAGAATGAATGCTAATGACTTACCAAAAATGTAAAAAACAATCTATAAAAACATATTGATCCCCAATCGGGAAGTTTGATAAATGATCCATTATATCAGCAGAGAAAAAGCAAAGGGAAATCAGAAGAAGCCTCACCATGTTGATGGGGTCCACTGGTCCAATGCTGTTGACATACACGGCTGTTTCAATCACTGTCGGCCTCACTGAAACATAACAGAGGACTAAATTGACATAGACCGCATCAAGATTTACACGTTTCTTAGCTGACGTCCAAAAGATGCTGTCCATCCCTGTTGTGTTCCCCCCATCCCTATTGCGTATCTGTACAGTCCCCATTTGGCCTAAATGAAGGTCAAGACAGTGGGGTCAGGTGATTACATGAATATGCCCTGATTTGTCAGTAAACTAAATCTATTGCAGGACTTCAAGTTGTGCTGATATATAAAGTGAAGTCAGTCGCATATCTAAGTTGTGTCTAATCTCCTAAACTCTCGATTCTCAGTTCTCAGTTGGGTGCAGAGCGGGCTGGAGTTGGTGGCAGATACAGCAACAGGTATCACAGCAACAAGGACTGCAGTGCAAAAGGAGCTGGGTATCTTCAAATTTTGCCAAAATGCCTGAACGCACAAAAATGTGTTGCATTACACAGCAACAGGTGGATGAAACAATAATGTCAATAAATGATAATCTGAATTGCATCGAGTACTTTAGAAACTAACACCTACATACAGTGATTTGGAGTAGAAACACTGTCAGCAAGATTGTAAGCCTGAATCAGTTTTTTGGCATATTCAGATTGTATCCAGATTGATTTTAGGAAGTATGGACAGCAAAAATGTGATTTTTATTAATCAGATTCCATCCACATTTGGAGGTGGTTTGGAATGGGATTTAAACTGGATTTCTTCAAATGTGTCGCAGTTCACAAACTCGAATTAGGCTTGGGCGGTATCTACTTTATCATACCTTCATGACATTTTACCAGGATGTACAGTATTATGACGGTATTTATGTAAAACTTACTCGACTCCACTGCAGCTAGTAGGCCCCGTCCTCAATGTAGGTAGAGCTGATTGTCATAGAAATGCAATTCCCTCAATTAAGAAAAAACACACACTTCAGCTTTGCTTTGGTCTTGAGAAGAAGCTGTAGCCTTTATTCACTGACAAACTTAAACCCACACTGTACATTTACTGCCAGACTGACGGGCAGAAGCGTTTTACTTTTGTACTCATTAGTCCTGTAACTTTATTCCCCAAATGCCACGTTTCTCAGCTCAGCTGTGCTGTCTTGTCCATGAGTAGAGAGACTGACCTCTGATGGCGTAAGCTGCGCACAGCATTACATGACCTCAATACCATCTCCATATCAGTTTAATAGAAAGAGGAGCATCTGTATTTTTGAAGGTATTGAAAACCATACCGTTGGGATTTCTTAATGCTGTGGTATACCATAATACCGTTACACCATCTAAACCTAAGTCAAATCATATTTCAAAGTGTCTTCTGTGTCAGTCACAACACTTCACCCAAGAGCAGTGTCAAAACCAGAGTGACGGAAGAGCAGTGTCAAAACCAGAGTGACGGAAGTGTAATGTATACCAGCCTCCTCCATAGCTGAGTTTATCTGGTGCGATTCCATTTCTCATGCTTCCATGTCGGAAAGCCACGTCACCAGCATGCATAGTCACCAGTGCCTATGTTGTAAACCACAGCAACCCATGATGATAGGTTGGTTGATGTCTGGACACACAAATCCAATCTAATCACTTGCAAAAGTGCAGACAGTTGGTCTTAAAAATCTGATTTGAGAAACAAATCTGATTTGCCTGCAGACTGAACAAAGACTGAGACCTCTTTGAACTTTGAAACATTCTGAGACACGATAATATTTCATCCACTTTTGACCTATCCAACCTCTTTTTATGCAACAAAACATGATTTGTTACTCTCCCACAACCACTCATTGAATCATAGTTCTCCTCTGCCACAGTCTAGCCAAGTGCACACTCAGCCTGCATTAACACCTTTACGATGGCCTTGACACTTGGCGCTTGACTCTAGATGCTGTAGCTGGCAACTGTCAGTCAGAGCAACTGAAACATGGCTTATCTAACAAACTAGCATTTAACGCAACATGGACAAGAAATAATCCAGGTTCTTACAATCATTGAAAGTTGGAACATCTACAGTTTCATGTGAAGTCAGGTCAGTTTTATTTATGTGGTGTCAAATCAGTTATTTCAGGACAAGTTATCTTTGGGTACTTTTCATATAGAGCGGGTCTAGATCGTACCATTTAAAACATTACTTAGAGAAACCCAACCATTTCCACCATGAGCAAGCACTTGGCAACAGCGGTGAGGAAAAACTCCCTTTTCACAGACAGAAACCTTGAGCACAACCAAGCTCGGGGTGGGCGGCCGTCTGCCTCGACCATGACAACGCATCCAAATACATTTCACACAGACACATAAAGCACTATTTTGTTGACATATTCCTTTTCTATCTTGTTTAGAATGTTAGTGACAAATGAACCAAACCAAATACTGTATGTTGTGGCTCCCAAGAGAACACCTTGAATCTCTATCTCACATTATGCACATTCCTCTTTTAGCCTATGTAACGTTTGATGAACACTGCTATTACTGCTGGCTCAGTGATTCAAGTAAGGCCCAACAGTATTTTCTTTCCCCTTAGTAAGAGGAACAATGTGTTAGTTCTTTTTTATAGTGCAGCCTCACTTTAAAAGTTGAATATTTAAGATACAAGGTTCTCCCCAGACAGCAGTAGTAGCTGACATGTAATTTCCCAAATGTTTCTATGCCGTGACACAGCAGTAACTCACACTGCACAGGGCTATTTACAGCTTCTTTTGAACTCCCCCTTGTATCACTGTGAGTCGAGTGTTTTGTGGCATAAGAGTTCAAACAAAACACATTTCCAAAGGATGAACTTGACTTGCCTCCGATGTCGGGCCGCAGTTTGTTGTCGTAGCCCTGCAGCAGTTTATTCAGGATCAAAGTCACATCGCTCTCGTAGACCTTCGGTGATAAGACCCAGGTCTTATTTATGGGAACATCTTCATAATCCTCTTCCTCCTGTTTACTGGGCCCAAATGCTGCACTGTGGAGCACAAAACAAAGGAACATTGTAAGAGACAAAATTACATTTACTTGCATATAATTCAGTATGTGTGTTTGAATGTCAGAAAATGTTTATTAAGAGGGTTTAAGGGCTGGCTTTGCAGTATGATTTGAGCAGGTTGTTGGTTCTGGTATGAAAAAACTCAAGTTTTATTATGGCAAGGGGGCATGTGTAGATGCTGTGGCTGGAAGCTCCTTCAAACTTGGCTACTTTTGTATCATCTATAATAAAAATATACTCGTAGGCATTGGAAAATGAACCATGGACTTTGGATTAACCCTGTAGACCCCATAGTGGAGTGCATAGGAGCTCCTGACAAAAAGTCCTACACTTCATGTTGCTGGAACTGGAACTGGAAATGTTCATTGCATTGTTGAGATCCCCAGCTCTCACTGCCAGAGATGGACGCTGTTTTCTGAGAGGAAGTATGACAAAGAGTCAGTAGGGACGACTGACCAGGACGCAACTTCTTTACATAGAAATCCAGCAGTTTTCCTTATATAAGTTGCCAAAAACACTACTAACAACACCTTTTTGGAAAACAACAAAGACATTGTGAGTTGTTTTGCACAAAATCACATCACATAATTACTGTCACTAAACAGTGATACCTACACTGCTCTCACTGGAGCTGGCCAGTTTTCTGGGGGCATGAGTCAGTAGAGATGACAGACTGGGTTGCAATGACTTTTCCACATATAAATTCAACAATTTTTCTCATACAAGTTGCCCAAATGCTACCCACTGCCACATTACTGTGGTTTGTTCTTATAACATGAAGTGCGGGAGGATTCTGCAGAATTCTGCCAAGGTCTAGAGGGTTGAAGAGAAGAGGACCTTGAGACAATAAACAATGCACACAGGATCTTTCGACCACACCAGCAGGAATGGAGGACAGCGGAAATAAGAGCCTTGCTAACCCAGCTTGGAGTTAAGGAAGCTCCTAATGTTTGCTCAGGAAAACAAATGAAATGGGCCAAGCAACAGTAAACCAAAGACTCGAAGGTCCTGTCCTACAGAGACCTGCTCCACCCAAGCATCCTGGACCAAGGTGTTTCACTTGACAAGTGGACCAGTTCTGAGCTGATCAGACACAACTTGCAAGACTCTGGCAGGTCGAGGGGAAGAGGACTCAGAGTTGATGGACAATGTTTCCCAGATGTTGAATTTTTCATGTGAGGATATCTACCATGTTGTCATCACCATCTTGTTGCTGCCATTTCCATTCGCCCTGATGCAAATTCAAAAAGCACAATACAGAATTATTTTCTGAGTGCATACGTAACATATGTATATATGTTACGCTAACAGTACTGTACCAGTTTTGTTTTATATTTTAGCCTGTTCTACTCTGAATTTAATTATCTTTGCATGCTGTATGTGTGTGTAACAGGAGGGAACTACAGCTCTAATCTTGTTGTACAACCCTGTGTTGTGTACTGATAATAAATGATGAATGACTGACATTTTTGTGTTGTACTGGTTTCAAAAACTCTCAAGATTTCATTCCATTTAGTTGCTAAAACCCTCTTAAACGGCACTTAAGGCTCCAGTGTTGACTGCAGCACTGGGTGGAGGCTTCATTATACTGTGATTTGTTATTGAAGTCAACAGCTTCACAGTCTTAGCACCTGCGTTGAGGAAAAGCCCACACCTGCAGGAGACCACCTCTGCACTCAGACAGAAATAACCTCCTTTGCTCAGCCGCAGATTCCCTTTCAGTCAGAGGGGAAATGTATTGCGTGAGATGAGATCATCTTTAATGCTTTGCACGTGGCAGCTGGATTACTTTGTTCTGACTGAAGAGACGACTGAAATCTTGATTCAATCCGATACAGGTCCTGAGGTGTGTTGGCTGCCTCTACACCTTTCAGAGCATTGACTATATGTCTAAACTTAGATTTCTACTGATTCATCCATCCATTTTCTGCCATTTATCAAGGTCTAAGCATACTAAGCAAGGTAGCCCCATTTGTCTTTCTCCGCGGGCACGTCTTCCAGAGGGATTCTGAGGCATTCCCATGCCAGATGGCAAACGTAATACCCCTCCCAGTGCTCCCAGTTTATTGTGACTGGAATACCTCCACAGGAAGACGTCCTTGAGCTATTCAGCAGTGTTTGAGAATATGCCAAATTCAATTTAGTAATGAATACACTGAAGCCCTTACTTAGTATCCACAATGGATGCATTTCAACATGGCAGCTGTCTACATTAGCTGCCTAATGGCTACATGCTCACCTGCAACCTGAAACATGTTTGTGCTGTTTTCTTCCAACATAAAACTATGAATTTGTATCATAATGTGTGATAATTATGCACATATTCCTGCCATAAAGCCATAGAAATGTCACCAGTTTACCTTAATTTTATTTTTATCTAAATTAATAAAATACATGCATGTTGAAATGGACACAGATGGAGGACTGAATCCTCTGCTGATGTGCTGTTGTCTCTGTGCAACTGATGTTAACGAAATGTTACAAATACAGAGGACTGGGACCAGGAATCATTGTTTTTTAATGGGATAGCCCTCTTTGCTATTTTACACAATATCATTAGGCTATATGACTCTCCAAGGACAAAAGCCATGTTTTGCTTATACAGCATGTATTTGTTCTTTGCTTATTTCAGCAACCACCAAGGCACAAAATCAGCTGTCTCTGCAAACACTGAAAGCTATTTATTTTGTGATCACAGCAATGCATTTCAATAAAGCCTCTTTTCAATCATCGCCTTGTGAAGCAATCAAGAAATACATTTTTTTATTCTAGGAAAAGCTTTAGGGTCTAAGTCATATTCAAACCCTCAGCGGATTTCAGGCTGTTTTCATTCCCAGATCATCAAATGTCGACATTTTGTCACGCCCCTCCTGTCTGAGATGCGCCAGACTTTCAAGTAACTTCAATGTAAACCTATTTGTTTCAGGTGAAGTAGTATAAAGAGCAAGAAAGTTGGCTTATGAAGGACGTGGGGTGGATTGCTGGGTCAGACAAATACAGGACTTTCACTCAGGAGACTGGGGTTCATGACCCATGTGAAGCCAAAAGGCACATTTACTGTATTTAAAGTTTTAAGTGAAAAAATATTACTGTGCCACATCCACATACATAACATGATTTTTTCCTAAACTTAACCCACAAGTTTTGTTTCCTAAACCTAACCAAAATGCAACAATTTCACAACATTAACCACATGTTAAAAAGGCTTTCTGTCACCATTTCATGCAGACACTAAATGGTCCTTTTGCATCAGTGTGAAGCTAAATCCACACTACTACGTTTTTGTTTTAAAACAAAAGCTATCCCCATCCAGACTGCCATTTTGGCACTGTTTTAGGAATAATCTCCATCCATGCTAACACGCCTGAAAACGCACATCACATGACCATTCATATACACTGGGCATGTGCATCCCAGTACAAATAGGAAGCACTCAGATACCAGGATAATGGGATGGAAAGATGGAGCAGGAAAACATGACTGTTCTTCACATAATCCTCTTGGATATTGCTATTTTTCAAAAAATATTGTCAATCATATTGTCTTATTTTTCTAACCTTCCTGTCATTGTATTTACAATGTTCATTTGTGTCTGAAACCAGTGGCTGAACACAAACAGCAGGCTAACCAAAGCTAGCAGCTTACTGTAGCCACACTAACAGCAGGCTAACCAAAGCTAGCAGCTAACATATAGTAATAAAGTCTCAAGCATTGGTGGATCAAAATGTGTCCCTTATTCACACACACGACTGACACTTGTCAGGGTAATCCAGGTGCATCAGTGGTCTTCCCTCATCATTCAGGTAATACAACGTGCATGCTAACTTTGTAATGAGCTGTTAGCTCCATTAGCCATGTCGTGGTTCCAGCCTGCGACTGTCAGAGGCTAAAAACTTCCGAACAAGACCTAGGATGTCCAAGGGGAGTTGTTCACCTTTATGATGGATGAATGTTTCTTTTCACCAGCAATGGTAATGTTAGCTATGATGCTCATTGGCTGCTGTGGCTGTTGACTCAGCTGACTGCAAAGTCCAGTGTTGGCTAATAAATGCAAGCCAAAAAGCATTAAAACTAAATAAAAGGGCATAAAACTGAAGCTATCAAGTGACAGCAGCCTCACAGCGTGAGTAAACTTGTGGTTTGACTAGTCAGGGAATGAAACATAGTAACTGATAGATCCAACTAGGAAGAACACCTGAGTACATCATAGATCCAGACGTCTCATTTCTGCCAGTGCAGACTATAACACAGCCCTGGAGTTTTAAAACTGAAACAGGGCCAGCAGCATTTCCAAACATCTGCATTTTAAGTTTCCTAAAATGCTTTGATAGTGTGGACACAAGGTGGAAACGTAGCAAAATGTATACATTTTAAAATGAAACCGTAGTAGTGAGGATGTAACCTGAGAGGGGTGTGACAAACACGTCCATATTTGATGGCATGGGATGAGAACAGGTTGTGGAATTACAGGAGCAGAATGCTTAGCGGATCTAATGCCAAAAAGGTCTTTTTAGGATGTATCCAGGTAATAACACACAGCTGTAATGTGTGTTTCCCCTGCCCTGCCACACTGTGTCTATTACAGACGGTTTCACATGGCTGAACTCTGTGTCTGTGCCAAGGTGTGCCGCTCCTGTTCTCTCTTAATGAACATGGGCCTGATACTGTAAAGAGGCCTGAGGACTTGGCATTCAGCCCAGACTTCTAATACAAAGAACGTGACCTCCACCACGGCACAATAACCTAGTGCAGCAGAAAGGAACCTTGCTGCTCTGTGCTATCACTAGAAAACAGAAATAATACTGTACAAGGCTTCATGAAACTATTGTCGTGTGAATTGTGTCTACTGAATGTGAATCATGGATAGAAAACAGCAAAATCTTCTCCAATTGGTTGCTACACTTTAAGGATGATTATATTGCTCTTTTTCCCCACGAGCAGTGGAATGGTAGTGTTGGTCTGTTAATCTGTCCATGTCCATCCAAACATCTTGGTACAGGCAAGACATCTGGGCAACTGCCAAGCCTCTGTGATGAAATTTGGTACTGATTTTAATGAACCCAGGAGAACTATTCCTAATCCCTTGTTTTTGTAGTTCTGGCCATCATAGTACAGACATATTCAATTGGTAGATGATTTTGACCGACAGTTTTTATCAAACACATATTAAGAAGCAATTTGAAGTTCAGGTTGAGGACAGTGACATGTGGACAGAAGGAGCCAGGGTTCAAACTAGGGTTGTGCCGATCGATGATACCATCATCATATGCCAATTTGAAAGACATCGCCCAACCCTAGTTCAGACTGCCAACCCTATGAATAATGGCTGGTGGTACAGCTACAGCCACACAAACACACACACATATATATACTGGATATATGCAGATATGCAGATTCGTTGGCTATAATGCCCACCACTTCTCAAAGGCTGAAACGGTTCCCAGCAGCATGACACCTACGTTGTTCCCACAGCAACCCATGCAAATACGTTGATGATGTCTGGACACACAGGTCTCATCTGATCACTTGAAAATAACGGTGCAGACACAATGAGATTTTTGATAAATAATCATCAGGAATGTGCATGTTAGGGTTGCAACTAACAATTATTTTCACTGCAGATTAATCTGTCTCATTTTCTAGATTAATCAATTAGTTATTTCGTCCATAAAATGTCAGAAAATGGTGAAAATATCAATCAGTGTTTCCCAAAAGCCCAAGATGTCCTCAAATGTCTTGTTTTGTCCACAACCCAAAGATATTCAATTTACTGTCAAAGCGGAGTAAAGAAACCAGAAAATATTCACATTTAAGAAGCTGAAGTCAGAGAACTTGGACTTTAATCAGTTATCGGCATCATTGGCGATTTTAATAGTTGACAACTAACTGACTAATTGTTGCAGCTCTGTTGGGTATAATGATGAAGTGGGGAAAGGCAAATAATAGAACAGCCACAACAGTCTGGTCAAAATAATCACTTTACTGTAATGCAACCTTAAAAACCAGGAAAAGACAACACTTATCACCTTATAATGATATCCAAAGTCACGTGGCACAATTAGAGGTCGCAATCTTAGAATAAAGTACACATGGGTCATAATAACTTGCTTGCACAGGGAACCTATTCGGATGGTTTTGTGGTGAGGGCGAGCTGGCTTGTGTTCCTCATTGGGTTTTTTAAGGGTTCAGTGAGCATTTACTTGTGAGCTGTAACTTCAAGTAGGTTCTACAAGTGATCATCAGTTGTCCTTGATTCCTTTTCACACCTAAAAATTCACCGATCCTGAATGAGTCAAGTTTATTTGATTCTGTGTTCATTTTTGCGGACTAGAAAGAGTGTTGGAGATACAAGCACGGCGATCACTACAGCTGACTGCATCAGACTCACAGTCAAATATGTAAAAACTGACTTTATATTTCTAGTTAGATCTTCAGAGATGTCTCACTGAGTTCATTATTGAGTGTTCGTGTTGGGGGCCGTTTCAAGAACTCGAGCTCGCTGTAACACACTGGGGCGCAGCCTTTAGCAGTGAGCTGTGGTGGCTGCTGCTTGAGTTCAGCTGAAGTTTAAAGTGACACAGTGGAAGCTGGCGAGGCAGAGTTCCACTGAATCTCCTCACTTTGATTCGAAGTGTTGATTCAACCGGAGCCCTGGAGACTTTTAGTGATGAGTCACTGATTCCGCACCAGTTCAGTCTGTCTCAGCATATTCTTCTTCAGGGACTTTTCTCCACTGTCATCTGTTCCAGGGCTGCTGGGTGAGCTGAAACCAGCAAAGCCTGTGCTGCCACCACTGAACACTGAGTTTAAGAATCCCGCTAACTGCATTATATTAATGATCAAATAATGCCAAGAAGTGTTTGGTTACATTCTTGATTTTCTTCAAAGAAGGATTTTGTTGCCGTGATGGAAATGTTCCTATATTCTCATTCTGTGCTGCCCGTCCTCTGTCAAATACAGCAGCTTGGCCAGTGCCCCTGTGCTTCAAACTATAACACTGTAGGTTACATTGCTAGACTAATTTCTGGAGGAACCCCTCTACCGGTATGATTTAATGTCCTGTCAAAGTCAGGTGACGTAGAGTGAGAAAGCCCATATCTGGAGGAGATGGTTTGGATGGATGGGGTTGGCTTTATTGTGATAGGACACTTGAAGATATAACAGGAAAGGGGGGTAGAGAGAGAGGGGATGACACACAGCAAATGGGTTGCAGGTGGGAGTTGAACCAGCGGCTGCTGCAGAGGACTGACAGCCTCAGTAAATGGGGTGCACACACTACCAACTGAGCTAAAGGGGTGCCCCAAAGTTAACTTCTTTTTAAGATTTTATGGTTATGAAAGTAGAGCGTAACATTATGTTATGTTCTGTACTAATCTATGAAAGTTAAGTTACGTGTGGCATTGTATTGTGTGCAACTAACGTACTTATTTTAACCCAAACCATGATCTTTTCTTTAACCTAACTATGTAATGTTGTTGCCTTAACCCACCCAAGTACTTTTTGTGCCTTTATTTTGAAGGTGTTCCCAGACATTGCATATTTATCTTTGATAACTTGACTACAGAGCCCCACACTATGTAATGTGTGTAATGTTCTGTAACATTCTTACCTATGGAAGTTACATTACATTACATGTGCAACTTTCGTAACTAACATACTTATTTTATCTCAAACCATGATCTTTTCCTAAACCTAATTTCAGAATGTTGTTGCCTAAACCCACTCAAGTAGAGTTTGTGCCTTTATTTTGAAAGTCTACCCGGACGTTGCATATTTATTATTGAGAACTTTGACCAGGGACATCTGTGCAAACTTGACACTAGAGGAATATGAACATTGTCATAGTGAGAAGTGTAGGACCACTGACCAAGCTGCTGTGTTTAAGTGAGAATGTGTTGTTCTGTCACAGCACTTAGATTAACTTGTGCAGAACTACAAGTTAACACAACCATGATATTATTCATCTATATAGAAAAATTCCAAGTGAAACAATTATTAACATCAAATCAAATATTTCAACAAACTGTATGTGATAATTGAATTAAGATGCAGGATGATACAGGATGCACACAACACAGCTCAGGTCAAAGACAGGACAAAGGGCCTCTTGTTAAGGTCAAGTGATTACACCTGTTGTTCTCTCTGCCTCAGGTGATCAGGTAACCTCTTGATGGGACAAATTAGCAATGTAACTGACTCACAGAAAACCTGCTACAGGGTATAGTATTGTAGTATCCTAGAAAAGGAGCACTGGTTATTTTTAGGAGCTCAAGTTTAACTATGAACCTGTGAGTATATTCTGTGTATATGCTGCACACTGTACATGATGGACACGTGAAGGCAACAGGGCACAGTGCACCAAGAATAAGATGAATGGGGGGTTAATTGCAATTTGTCAGCCACATAAGGTGCCATGAATGGAGGCAATCTGTCCACCTTGTAAATTTAATAGACCTTTTTCATTGCAGCCATATTGATATGAAACAGTAGAGTAAACACTGGTGTTCCCAGTGATACTAACTAAGGTCCTGGTCCATTAATAACTTTAAAGGGTTTTTTTGGTAGGACATGATTTATAGCAATTCTCAAGGATCAGCAATATAGAAACATTTATGGTTTACAACGCACTTCAATTAAGTTGTGAACAGATATAACTGTTTATTAATCTATGTTCAACAGTTATAACTCCTCCTGTCCACATCCATAAATGGAGGCTACTGTATAAACAGATAATATGACAATATAGCAAAATATAGTTGTAATATAGTATATAAATATTGTTGTATGTATGTATGAATGCTAAATAGGGGGATTAAATTAACATGTAAGCACTGAATTTAATGGGATAATGCTTGTCCTGACATAGTTCATAACTGAAAAGCCAGCATGCAAACTCGGATGATGGCCTGTTTTGTTACTTCAGAGTAGTCAAGCATTTATTATTCTGTTATCTTTCTTTTCTTTAATCCCCAAAATGCTTAATTTGTTTGTTCAAAACAGTGATTTATACCATTGAATTGCTTGAAGATCCCCTTCAGACATATTTCAAGACTTAAAGACTTAAAAATGCTCAGAATAATAATATGTCTGAGAATTTTTCCACAAAAAAAGGTTAAATGAAGATGTGATTAATTAATTCTTAAAATTCCATCTACTTCCTCTCCCTCACGAACAGGTTCTGTGTCACTGTATGTGCGGCTGAAGCTTAAAAAAGCCCCAGACTCTGCACGTACAGTCCATCATTCTGCACAGCGAAGCTCAAGCATCACAGTGAAGCTACAATAAGCAAAAGCCATTTTTGTGTAGAGTCGGTTATTTTGTTTGATGTAATTACTTGAATTACAAGCCTAGTTTGTGTCACTTTTTTTGTAAACTAGATGCCATCTGCAGCTTCTCTATCATGGTAGAGGATAACAACCTGTCACGCAGTAACATTTTAGTTTTTTTTTTACATGCCACAGTCTGTAGTTTTAATCCTACTCAGGCTGTGAGTCTCTTCTGGAGCTTTGTCAAGTCTGAGAATACAACCCACATGATCCCCCTAGGTTTTGAGACTGCACATTTATAACAGAAAGCTTAAGTTACAAACTATGAGCAACATGTTTGAAAGGCACAGGCAATCACCGTGAAGAGTGGGGTCTAAAAAGAAGATATTACGGTGCATTATGGGAAATGTAGGATCCAAGAGTTTCAAAAGGGATTAAAAGTCAAAATATCTATGCCTCTACTGCTTTAATTATAACCACTATTCTTTGACAGCTGTAGGGGCTCTGATTGGCTCTGTGGGTTGGACTTTATAGGGACAGTTCAAATCAAAAATACATATTTTTCTGAGTTTCAGTGGTATTAGCTGTAGAGATGTCTGCCTTCTCGCCAGTATATTTTATTTCAACCGAATTACACCCGTCAGCGGTATCGCCATGCAGAAGGAAACATGCATCTTAGACAAGAAGCTACAGCTCAGCCAAGGAGGACGCCATTAATGTTTACTTCCTGTGCTGTCACGAACACAAGCCTCTCAGCCATGAGTAGATGCGCGCTTCCTTCTGCGTGGTAATACGGTTGGTGGGTGTAGTTAGGTGGATTATTTTGAGTAACCAGGTCATGATTTCTAGGAAGTTTTAGTTTAGTATCCTGTGTTTTCCCAGAAATTATAGCAACTAACCTGGCACGCCAGATGGTTTGTTACACAGAACCATCTGGGGAGTTATCTTTAGAAACTGTTTGGAGAAGGGCAGACACTTTTGAAAAACACTTGGCAGGTGATCGGACGAACCATATGTCTATCACATCTAACACAGGCTAACTTCAACCAGTCAGATTAAGTGAAAACATCTTTTCCATGGAGAAAAGCCTTCAGTGTCATTCTTTGCTCAAGAAATACTCTCCAGTTCTGATATAACTGATGCTATCACAGTATCTACGCTCCTCAGGAGCTGCCATTGTTTGTTTGAGACAAGTGGCTTCCATGGACGCTTCTCACTGTCACCACAACTAAAATCACGCCCATAGCTGCCAGTAGTTTCTCCTAGAACACTGATTGGATGCATCACTTTCAGTGCAGGTACAAACATTCTGGCAAGATGGATTCTCATGTGATCTTGTGAATCCAGCTGCCTCACAAGGTAAATAGCAACTAGCAGGAACCAGAAGGCGCTGTTACCTTGAATAAGTCAGGTATTTCTCTGCATTTGAACTTTGTTGGAAACATTTGGGATAATTTAAGTGCACAACTTAACAAAATATATAACATAGGTGTTGTGTTTTTTTGACATTTAATGCAGAAATGTTACATATATTAGCTTTAAAGCAAGAAACAAATCAATTGTGTGACAGACTGCTGCAGACACATTTACTGTAACCAAAATGCTTTAATTCTGAAATGTAGTTTTGCTGTTGATTTTAGGATACATTAAATATCTTAAATTAATCTTAATTGTTAGACAAAAAAGTAATGATTTACTACTGAGTTTCTGGTGAATTTGAACATTTATCTGTCAGTGGCTGGTAGATGTTCACACTTATGAACTTAATTTCCCACCCTGGCTGCCAGACTAGCATTACAAAGCTAGTAAGCTACTGTGGTAGCTAACAATGAAAACAAACTCCTTGGCAAGGTCTAAACCAATTTAAAAGACTGAACTACAGCTTTCCTTCACAATAATGTCCAAGTTTACAACTCAACTGTTAACTCAACAGTTAGGGTTAGGTTTTTTGTTTGTTTGTTTGTTTTTTTTAAGTGAAACATGAAAACTTGTTACTGAAGCATTGTTGGCCTTCTTGTAGTTCTTTAAAAAGTCTCATTAAATAGTCTCCATTTGAATTGATGGGGTCTTAATCACAACAAAAATACTAATTCAGTTCATCCATCTTTCTTTTCTTTCCTTTCCCCCCAAAACCTCATAAAAATATCAATGAAAGCATTAATTTAAACTTTCTCAAACATGTACTCACACTAATTTTATGGTGAAAATCTATAATTGTCAAATGTAGGATGACTGTTTTCATCGTCAATTAATCTGTCGATTATTTTCTCGATTATTCGATTAGTTGTTTGGACAATAAAATGTCAGGAAATGGTGAAAAATGTCAGTCCATATTTCCCAAAGCTCAAGATGACGTTCTCAAATGTCTTGTTTTGTCCACAACCCAAAGACATTCAGCTTACTGTCATAAAGGAGTAAAAGAAACCAGAAAATAATCACATGGAAACAGAGAAATTTGTCTTTTTTCCTTTAAAAAATTACTCAAAACGATAAATTGATTATCAAAAATAGTTCGTGATTAATTTAATAAGTGATCACTCGATTAATTTTTGCAGTTCTAGGCAAATGTAATGATCTTTTTTTATTATTAATTAGTTTCATTTTGAGGTTTATAAGACTCCACACCTTCCAGGCCCAAATCTTCCTTTGCTGTGTGCATTACCTGACCTCAGAGAAGCTATGACATGCAGAGTGATTTATTTTGTGAAGAAATGCAGCTGCAGCTTCTACCTGACATTCTCACATTTTTCACCTGGAAGGATACAGGCCTGTCCTCTCCAGGACACAATTCACACCTCTGTGACCAAACTGAGCCACACAGGTTTCCTCTGGGGCTGAGCTAAGTGAAGATCTGTGTCTTCCAAGGACCAAAACCATCCATCATCCTTCTGTCAAAAGCCCACATGACATTCTGCTGCTGTACTGAGACAGATAAAGGCTGAAGGCTCATGACAAACCCCCTGAAACAGAACTCAAATGCTGGGGAGATAAAGCCAGCCTCATTTTTCGTGCGCAAAATCCCGCACGGATTAAAAAAAACGCACACAACGTTGGTTAATTTTACGCAAATTTCCCGACGAAAGCAGAGGATAAGTGATTTCCTCTCAGGCCACGGCAGCTCACACAATGACCCACTGATCACAGGTAGAATACAAGATGCGGGACGCAGCGATCCCGAAGACACGAGAGCCCGGAGGAGGCGGCAACATCTGCAGCCGTTTACCCCTACAAACCTCCCCTCCTCTCCTCCCGTCATGATGGAGGCTTCCTGCTCCTCTACATCCACACACACACACACACACACACACACAACCTCACCAGAGTCCGAGCAGAGCGAAGAGCAGCCAGGGGCTCATGGCTTTGTCCTGCACGGCTCGCACAAACAGCCGCTTCATCCTCCACAGCTGGAAAACGACCTTAACGGAGTCCGCGGAGACGCAGAAGAAGAAATCGGAGCCTTCCTTCTTTCCTTCCTTCCTGCCGTCGTCAGGTCGCCTCCGAACGCAGCCGATGAGGGTTAAATGTAGCGACGGAAGGATGGGAGAGATGTGTCCATGGTGTGTGTATGTGTGTGTGTGTGTGTGTGTGGAGGGGGAGGATGTGGCAGAGTGAGGGGAGCTGACTCTGCTTTAGTCCATCTGCAGTGGCGCTAACAGGCTGCTCAGTCTGACACGCTCACACACACACTGCTGCTTCACACTGAAAGAGCTGTGTCTCCTCTCACATCTCAGAGGAAACACTGATGGATGAACATTTCTTTTGTTCTTTATTCACGCTGAATTTTTATGTATTCGAGGGAAACAGCTCTCTGGATGCAGATGCTTCACATTCACACCTGCTGCTGCTGCTGCTGCTGGGTAATCCAAGAGCTTCCCAGCAGCTTGAGCAGTTGTGGCTTGGCTTGAGCGCCTTGCTCAAGGGCACCTTGACACATCTCCTTCCATTCAACACTTGACGGTTTCTCAGGATACTCAGCAGGGCCGGAGCCAGGGTTTTAGCAACACTGAGGTCAGGAGTCCAAGGTGACTCCAAAGAATAAAAGCTGAGGGTGCCACAAGTCCATCCACCACCCTGAACGCCATAGGTATCACATGCCATACCTCAGAATCTGTTTTTTTATAATAAAGCAAAAATAAGAGACCAACGTCACTTGTATTACCTTAAAGTGAAAAAAGACAACTTTTTTGATTTAACTCTATTAGTGCTGGAATTCTACTAAAACGGCCATAAGTCATTTTAACCTTTGACGTCCAAACTTTATTATCTCTCATGATAAATACCAGAAAGATTAATGAATTTATTATGTTATCTTTTTTTAAAATGAAATAACACCAAAATGTAAATTTTGTAAAATTTATTTCTACATTATCAATACGCATGCCACCATGTGCAGTACACTGATGTATGTATTCACAGCAATATTTTTCTGTAGGATTCACATTTTAGATTAATCTAGAATTACTCAGAGCCAGAAACAGTTAATGGTATTTTATAAGATTATAAACATGTTATTTTAACATTAATAATAACAAATTTCCACCTCACAAAAAATAATCATAGCCTATGGGAAAAGGCTGGAAACAAGTACAAAAATAAAACCAAAAGAAGCTGGAAACATTGCTGTTTGTAGTAAGTAAGGGTTTGTCTTTCTGTCAGAATTTGAAAGCATTAATAAAAAAAATTCAGTGAGTTATAGGTGCTGAGACAAAAAGTGTTACAAACGTCCCTGGTCTCCCCTACTTCATTTTAATTCTGTCTAATTAATGAATTATTTTTATTTTACTGTCAGGGAAGTTGGACATCAAGACCACTTGTGAAGTTTTCTTTCTGGTGGAAAGAAAATAGTTGTGGTAGATTCTACTGCAGGAAAATGTGTTAAAATGTGTTGATTTTGCGATAAATTGAAGGATGAAACACCCTTTCATGGGTCGAGACTCTTAAGCTGAGCTAGAAAATGCATTGTCACAAAGCTGAAAACAAGGCTGTTTTTTCTGACACCATGAAAAGTTGACATTTTAGAGATGAAACATACACATTAATGCAGCAGTACTATTAATACAGAAACATTAAATATAGTAAAACACTGATGGATCACTTTCTGCACAATGGGGATAGTTTTACTTTTCATAAGAACATTTTGCTGATAATATTTACATACTTTTACTTGCGTAAGAAATGCAGGAGTTACTTCAACTACTGTTTTTGAGCACCCCTCGTTTGCTGAGACAATTAGCCAGTAATACAATGAATGTCTTTATTTTCTGTGATGTCTCTGTCCATGGTGCTGAAATATGCATCGACATGATGAAAGACGTTTTCACTGCTCTAAGTTTAGCATTAAATGCAAACATTAGGTATCGTGAGTGAGTAGGTCCTTGATGTCATGTTACATCACCATACCTTGGCTTTTGCTGAAAAAACACCCCTGCTGACCTCCACACCCTTTCTTTCCACCCTGTTAGATGAAGAACACACTACCCCCTGCAACAGCACTGAATGTTGGCACTGGGGTTGCATCATGAAGCAGAGAATCGTCCACTCTGGACGTAGTTCCCTGAGATACTGGGCTGACCCTGTGCAGGGTTTTAATTGTAGAATGTGAACGTCCCTCAGGCTGCCAGAATTCACAGATAGGTTCAGAGTTCTAGACCTCAGTTTCCTCAGCAGTAGCTACAGCCCTGTAAGTCTGTTCAACCTGTCAAATCAGCAGCCGTAGAATAAAACTCCCATCTCTCAAAAGAGAACCTGTGTGCAGGCTTGGGAGCGTTATTTTAAGAATGTATTTTGATACAATTAATAATTACCTGTTACAAATGTAGTCCATAACCATAAAGTAATGTAACTTTTTTGCTTTCCGTTACTTTTGGATTACATCAATACCAAATTACCTGAAATTGTTTAGCCCAATATAATGTTTTATGTTTGTATTCTTTCCTTTATGCATGCATGCTCATTTAGATTAATAGTGGTGATTATGCACGTTTAAATGTACTTTGTTAAGTTGTCTATTCATACTTTATATACAAATTTCAAGTAATCTGTCATAAACTTTCTTGTGTTTTTAACCAAACACCACCAGCATCACCACCTACAGTCCCAAAATATGCCTCATTAATAGTGGTAGAAGTACTGTAGTTGTAGTAGTTTTATTAGCAGGTTAGCTAGCTAACTGGATTTTTATGTAGCTAAACATTAGTGGTTGTCTTTGTAGCTAATGTTAGCAGTTGGCCTGTGTAGTGAATGTTAGTGGTTAGCCTGTGTCGCTAACATTAGTGGCAGGTCTGTCTAGCTAATTTTAGCAGTTGGTCTGTATAGTTAATATTAGCGGTTGATCTGTGTAGTAAACATTAGTGGTTTATCTGTTTAGCTAATGTTAATGGTTGGTCTGTGTAGCTGACATTAGTGGCTGGTCTGTGTAGCTAATGTTAGTTGTTGTCTGTGTAGCTATAAAAATGGTTGGTTGCAAGCTAATAAGAGCATTGTCTGTGTAGGTAATATTAGCGGTTGATCTGTGTAGTGAACATTAGTGGTTAGTCTGTTTAGCCAACATTAGTGGCTGGTCTGAGTAACTAACATTACTTGTTGATCTGTGTAGCTAATATTAGCGGTTGGTCTCACCTGTAAATGTTACTTCAAATTAAGCATCAAGTCCTTGGACGATATTTTCTTTGTTATAAAATACATTTTAAAAATTGTCATTTTCCTAATAATCCTCATTTGTATCTATAATCTATTTTTTTTTATCTTTAACTGTAGTGGAATATAGGGGTGTGCCATCTTAGGCACCTCACGATTAGATTCAATTACAATTCAGGGTGCTACGATTCGATTATTAAACGATTATAACGATTATAATGATTATTATGATTATCACGATTATCACGATTATCGATGCATCTTTTTCCCCATACAGGATTTCTTTGAAACAAGGTATATTTGTCAGCATCCATTAAATAAAGTAAACAAACAAATTTACCTCCATTATATTTTATTTATATCAGACCAAACGATCCAACACATTTCCCACAACAAAAAGCTGCTCTTATTACATAAAGTGCCTTTAGAAATAAGACTTCTTTTAAAAACTTCAAACTTATACAGTACTGTTCTATATACATACATTAGATCATTATACACTGCACAGTATAATACACAACTACGCTCTGTAGTCTGGCTCAATGTCCCACCTACAGCACTATCTGATTGGTTAGAAGTTATGTGTAATCAATCAGCACAGACACACTGTGTCACAGACAGGGTGAGACAGAGCTGCACCGGTGATCAGAGAGGAGCTGTGTAGAAGTTAATACAGCTGATATCACCAAAGTTTCAATAATTATCACAGTGTTATGATCTGTTTCTTTGACGACAGCATAGTTACATCAGTGAAAAAAGTCATGGTCTGGATTTCACTCAAGACGATGTGACGGATTTTAAATCAGTCGCTCTTCGCAGAGATGCGCTGCACACAGCAGCATCTGTCCTGTCTTTTCACTGCGACTCTGCATTGAGATTTTGGGTATTATATATAACTTATACAAAAGTAACGGTGACAGTAAAACTATGATGCTCACACGTAGTCCGCGGATCACATGCGTGCCGAACCGTGGAGGGCGATCCGTATGGAATACGGATCAAATGCGATCCGTTGCGCCCCTAATTTCAACCCTGAAGAGTGAACCTCACGCTCAGTGACAGTAGCCAGCGAGTTAGCTGCCGCCGTGTTGACTAACAGTCTGTTATGAGTCCGTCCCTTAAAACTGTCCGGGTGGCTTTTTTCGTTCCGGCCAACTTCCAGGTGCTGCGGTTGTGTTTCTGTGATTTCACTATCATGGAAAATAATTGATTTTTGAACATTTGTTAATCGTTATTGATCATCACATGTCACATCGCGATGCATCTAAGAATCGATGTATTGGCACACCCCTAGTGGAATACAGTTTTTAAATATACTTGTTTTGTATCCAAATGACATAATCCTATTACATGTAATCTGTTACATCCTAAACCTGACCGTGTGTCTAATGTATCATCTACCACATACAGAACAATCTGAGCCAAAAAAGCTCCGCCTTTTAATAAAAAGAAAGTTTATTTAACTTCAGTGTTTTTCACCTGATGCAATTCTAATGAAATCCTGCAGTTGATCCTATAACAGTGTCTGTCGAATCTGCCCTTTATCAAATGAAGTTCTATTTACAGCACAGAAAGGTGTTAAATGTATTTTACCAAGTGTTGAACACGCACAGTGTTACATATACACCTGTCAGATGAAATTAATGTGTATAAGCTCAAAGTACTGCAGGCAGTCTGTTGTACTGTGGAATATATATACTTGAAGACAGATTACATTCATATAAATGAGTTTTTAATGATCAGATCTCCATCTCACAAAATACCTTTTTCACAGCAGACATGTTTGTCATTGCATAAAAGAAACAGGTGTAATAAAGAACATGAGTGATCGCTCCTCTGGTAGTTTGCATGCTTGGACTCAAATGGAACGGAGCTGTCATTAATATCATTAATCACACCTGTGTTTTTCCTTTTATGGCAAAATGTCTTCTGTGAAAAAGATATGAGCTTGGCCTGCTGCGACAGAGTGATGATACACAAAGTAAAAAACAAGAATAATGTACCGTGCCTCATTAGCCAAACATTTGGGGCCTCTTTGCTTTTATGAGCCTGATGAAGGAGAGTTGGAGAACTCTGCTTGAAGAATTGTGACCTTTTAAATTAAAATGGATCAAAGCCTTCACTTTAAAAGGAATTCATCGACTGGTGATCAGACAAAATGGAAAATTAAATTCACTTTTATCGACTGACTCTTGATGAATCTTTAAATCACACGATTTAAAGACATTTGAACTGCCTGTAAATTATCCCAAATGGCTGTACAGTTATCATCTAAAGTAACTCTGAGCTCTCTTGAGTGTGGACACAGAATTGCCATAGCATTAATATTCAAATTTTAAATATTTAGAATTCAGAATTACAACCCTCTTTCTTTATTCTGCGGCAATGAATTTTCTTTTCTTCAGAAATTTCTTGTCACGTTATTAAACTTGTCCTCCCCAGAATAAAAACTCTCCCACTACCCTCTATATAAAGACAGCTAACTCTAATAACTAACTATATTAACTATCCTCTATGAGATCATTTTTAGCTCTACTAAGTGTTTACATTTTGACCAGCTGTAACAGTGTAGTTGGTATTGTTCACTCCTTGTGAGTCTCTTTCTCTGTGTGTGCATCAGCTGCGTTATTTTTTTCCCAAGACTGCTCTGACATAGTCTACCCTACTGTGCTGTGATTGGCTGTTACTACTGTGTTCTGACTGGCTGTGAGCGTGTGTGTAGACTGGCAATTGGGAGAAGTTTAGCTAGACAGCTGTGGGAGATAAATGGATCAAAAACAGGACTTTCATCCAGTAGACTGGTCTTTCTGTCCCGTGTGAAGCCATATGTGACTTTTAACTTTATTCTTTTTATTTTTAGACTTTGTTGAATGATTATTTGTTTTCAGTCACAGTTTGGTTATGTTTAGGAAAGAAAAGTACTTGGGTAGTTTTAGGAACAAAAATTATTTGGCTTTTTTATAAGTTTAGAAAAAAAAAGTTTAGAAAAAAAGACAAAACATGGTTTATGGTTAAAATAGACCCTTTCACAGCATTAAAAAGGCTCTCTGCAAATCATGTGGTAATCCTGACAACAATAACTAGCCAATCACAGCTCAGTAAGGTGGGACTATAAGCAGAACAGTTTTGGGAAAACAAATAATGCGTCATCATGATAAAAGTACTTTAAGAGTACTTTTCCAGGTGTTCACATGTCTGTCTATGAACAGAATTTGCCAACATGATAGCATCACAACCAACCCGTCCTCACCAATTCACAGCGTCTCATACAGGAACATGAGGTACCCTTTAGTGTTGGCATGAGGCACACCAAGCTGTCCATTCACTCCAATATTAACTAGGAATGTAACCAAAAACTCATGGTATTTTAATACCACTCTATAAAGTTCACAATACAATATTTATAACCATATTTAAAAATCTACAAAAAATTACAGATTGAAAAATAGTCAATAATAAATCTGATGTGTACAGCATTTTATATTTGTATAAAATTAGTTTTTGTTTTTTTTTTAAACCCCAAAGTGCTTCTGCTTTCCTTCTTTAATAAAGTAAAATAAAAGTAGGTAGTAGGTAGCCATATCCAAACCATGTGCAACATATTGGCATGAATTACCTTTGGCAAGGAATGTTTGAATTGTGTATGTTCAATGGCAAAACAAAAACAACGCAGCAGTCTGTTTATAAAATAAAAATAACAGGTATGGTATTGAGCCTTTTTTTAGTGCAATAGTCAATGTATTGTTACATACCTAATATTAACCCATTTGTGGCACTAAAAAACACTATGAGCTCAACCCAGCTTGTCAACTATGGAGACTGCTTTGTCACATCTCTTGGCATCTCATACTGATGCACAAGGTCACAAGCCTTTTAACACCTGGTTACCATTGTGAAATGGTTAGTTTGTTTAGGTTTAGACACAAAATACTTGGGCATTTTTAGGATAAGACCACAGTTGGGGTTTCAACAAGTATGTTATGTTACATATGTCAGGGTACATATAGGTTACATATAGTTTTAACCACTTGATACCTTAAGTAAAACTAGGGACCATCAGATTGGATCACACCAGCCCCAACAGGCTCTTTGGACTTGCTGATATCCTGCTTCAAGTGATTGTTGGTAGACCATGTGACGAATATCTGACAGTCCAGGAGGAGTTTTGATTGTCTGTAACATTGCCACGTTTTTCTGACGGTGTGTTTCAGGCCGTTGTCACTCCAACACAGCAAATACAGCAGCTTGGTCAGTGCCCCTATGCCTCAATCTATGATGCTTTAGGTACCCTTTACTGTTATGTTTTGATGTGCAGTCCAAGTCGAAAGTCCATATAGGGAGGCATGGAGTCGGTCAATGCTTCAAAACCAAGGAGGCTGGATTTCACCAACAAGACCAAGGTTCATGGGTTGGACCACACCCATCTTCAAACTCAGCCTTCATTTTGATCTCAGCTACACACCTGTGTAGTTTCATGACTGTATCTTGGTCATGTTGACTAAATCTGTCCACAGACAGACAGATGTAACACCTGGCAAAGTACTTCTGTGGTAGTTCTCGCTTCAGTGGGTACAGTTGGTGTCAACAGGACCACATTTTGCCACACACTAGAGCTTTTTACACTTCATATTCTTTAGGCCTGGGCTAAGAGTTAACCCTGGGATACTTTTCACACACACATTGTAAGGGTTAAGCTAAGCCAAGAGCTATACAATTCACAATGCACTTCTTCTAGCCCTGGGTTAAATGTCGGTTGGTAAATACAACTAATGTGAACATTTTAGAATGTTCCGTGACTACAACTTTTATCTCTGTTTCACACTGGCAGTGTTCAGCTCTGGGTTTAGTTGCTTTTCAGAGGATAACCCTACAAATTCAGGGCTAACCCTGCTTCAGAGCAGGGCCAGCAAGCTCTAGGCTACAGTCAGAATTAGCCCACTTTGGAATGTTCCAGAATGGTGCCAGTATGAAAGATGACTTAGCCTAAGGCTAAAAGCTGCCTTAGCTTGGGACTAAGTGTAGTGTGAAAAGCCCTACTATCGTGACTTGTAAGTAGTCTTAACCTAGTATTGTCTTGGGAATATGTTACGTAACCAGAGATCCAGGACACTGCCCCTATTTAACCCTCAGATGCTCCTTCAATTTTTACGACATCCATGACCCCTGGACAAAAATGTCCACCTATAGGGAGTGACATTTAGACATCTGTTTTAAGCAGTTCCTCCCAAAATATTTGTGACCCATATAGGGCTGGGTCTTGACTAAACATGGAAATCACTTTTGACATGGGTTTCAACCCCTTCCTGACCAGTTGTTTTTGCAGCAAAAACACATGATTTCTCTATTGTCAGTGACTACTCTGTTTCAAAAGAGGTGTAACAACAACAAACAGCACCCAGATCTGTTCAAGCTGTCCTTGTAGGGTGAATATCTTGAAAGTCATGGCAAAAGTGACTTTTAAGATGAGCTAAGACACAGAAAGGAAAAATAAATACAGAAAAGTTTTGAAATAGTACCTCAAAAAACACATTTTAGGAGAAATATTAGAGGTGGACATTTTTGTCATCCAGAGTTTACCCAAAGGTACACCTCCTTGCCAAAAATCAGGCCCCAATGACCTTTCATTTGACCGTGGGGAGTTGGGAAAGTGTGAGAGGTGGACAAAAATGTCCAGGGGTCATCTGAGGGTTAAGCAATGCTCAACAACATATTTGCCTTTGGAACCACACAGTAAACTGTATTCACTGTGTGTTTGTCTTTCACCTTAATGGCCTTTGGTGTCGTGAGGCGAAGTTCTGTGAGATGAAGACAAAGTGTTGGCAGTCATAATGTGCACTGATGCTTAATTTCATTTCACTTTGTCACTTGGTTTCACTGTCAGCAGAGTGGATGAGTTGATGAGATGAACATCTATCACAAAAAGATCAAACCGTCTCTGCGGCCGAACTCTCATTAATGTTCATCCTCACATGAAAGAGGGGAAAAAGGGAACCACGGTACCTTGTGGGGTTTCACTAGGAGGTTTTAAAAGAAAGACATTTAAATTGCCCTCTTGATTGATGCATTTGGTTTTCTGAAGGGATGGTTTAAAGCCTGGAGTTTGTTTGAGTCCACCCTCTCTACTCATTCTTTTCTCATTCCCAAGTGGTCAAATACCAATGTCTGTGTCTCATACAGATGCACAAGGTACCCTTTAGCAGAATGGGTCAAACAAACTCAAGACTTTCACCCAGGAGACCAAGATTCATGTCTTTCCAAACCAAAATGTTATTAAGTTTTAAGGCAGTGGTTCCCGAAAGGTGTGCTGAGGCAAGTCCAATTGTGCCTTGGGATTTTGTGAAACATTATTATTGCAGTATACAACTGCACAAAAAGTTAAGAATTAATTTTTAATGTGCTGTATCAGTACTTTGCACACACTCATTTTCCTAACAGAGAGGTGAATTCTTTACCCTCAAACAATTCCTTTAAAAAAAACTCCCATCAAAGGATACTCCAGGTTTTTCACTATTTGTAGAGTCGCTGGGTTGTGGGAATTATTATGACACAATAAACCCTGATTTATTGAGGCTTTATTTCTTTCCCATCTGCACTCCAGGAACTCTGATTGGTTAGATTGGTTATAGAGGGTATTTTGCGCAGATATGAATTATAGCTGCAACATTTAGTCAGTTAATGGATTGCTTGATTGTAAGAAAATTAGTAGCTGACTATTTTGATAATTGATTAATCAGTTCAGTCTTTCTTTTACCAAATAAACAACTGCTGGTTCCAGCTTCTTAAATGTGAGGATCTGCTGCCTTTCTTTGTCAGTTGTGATAGTCAATGAAGAGTCTTTGGACTGTTAGTTGGACAAAAGAGGCAATTTGAAGGTGTCATTTTCTGTCCAAAAAATACTGTGCATATTAAGAGCCATTTGAAGCTGTTAATCAGTCTACAATCGCCAAATTGTACTTTAAATGCCACTAAAATGCGTGCCACTTTGCGCTGTGCAATACAAACATTGCACATTAACGTACAAAACATGACAGCAACTCAGTAAATGCTTCACCTTTTCTGACCGAAGAGGATCACAGTGTTGGTGGGTGAATGACCCAGAGCTGATGTTAGCTGGCAGCCTGACACACAGTGTGGCTAACGTTAGCAGTGCTAGCAGCAGCAGCTGCTACTCTGCTTGCAGGTTAATGTCCGTGTCTGTGTTGAATGTGGTCACATGTTGCTCCAGTCGAGTGGTTATTTACCAATTTATTCTAAGACAGTCTACATTAAACATTATTTCCATTTTCTGGATAAAAACACTGCCAAACCACACTGGTTTTACAAGCTGTCATCTGTCCGACTTTGCTGATATAAACATCCAGGGTTGCCTTGGCCATCAGGGTGTACACGCTTACGGCGTACAGTGCGAGGGGTTGCCATCTGACAGTGCTGCAGCCCCGACTAGCAGTGGGCGGCTGCATAACACCTTAGAGGCAACAATTAAATGGCATTGTGCATGAATGAAATATTGATAAATACTTTAACTGACCAGTATTTCTGGTGCCGACTAGCGAGGGTGGTGATGTTTAATTGTGTAGTTGACTAATCACGCACATCCCTAATTGTGATGAGCATTTAGCAACATTTTATAAAATAAACGATTAAATGAGTAATCATGGAAATAATCGTTAGTTTCAGCCCAAATATGAATACAAGTGTGCCTTGAGATTTTTGCTTGCCCTTTGGTGTACCTTGGACACAAAAGTTTGAAAACCACTGTTTTAAGGTACATAATATTACATGTGTCACAAATATGTCACTTGACCTTTTATTAACCCCAAATTTGATGTTTTCCTAAACCTAACCAAGTAGTTTTTGAGTCTAAACCTGCCCAAACTGCGACCTTTTCACGTTAATCATGTGTTTAAAAGACTTTCTGGCAACGTCTCATACAGTTGCTAAAGGGTACCTTGTGCATCAGTATCAGATGCTGAGGAGCGTGACAAAGCAGTCTCATAGTCAACAAGCTGGCACGTTGCCCCACTTCCTCCTTGAATAATAATCATGTTCTCACTCCCAGCTTGTCAAATAGGGCAGCTTGGTCAGTGGCCCAGTACTTCAAACTCTGAGGTTACAGGTACATCTTAGTGTCAGGTTTGTACCACTGGGCTCCCTGGTTAAGTTAGCAATAATAAATATGCAACATCTGGGTAAAGTTTCAAAATCAAAGCACAAAATTACTTGGTTAGGTTTAGAAATAGATCATGGTTTGGGTTAGTACATACGTTAATTACATCAGTTAACGTATGTAATGTAACATACTTAACTTTTGTACATAGGAACATTACATAACTAAAAAAAAAAAAAACAGCTAAAAATAACACTGATTATTCGTTTCATTCGTTTGTTTGAGCCAGCCATGTACACCACCTCCTTCAAACACAGACTTTCTCACTCTTTGTGCTACGTCACCTGACTTTAATAGCACATCAAAAACCAGCCTGTCCTCATCAGAAAAATGTGTGTTGGTCAAAAATGCAAGCAGTTTATTCGACTTATGTCAGATTATTGTTGGGTGGCTGCCCCCTAGTGGACATAGTAAACATGACAGGAGAAGTACAAGGACTGAGAAAGTCCACATTTGGGGGAGGGTGGATGGGTCCCTCAAACAAGAACACGACTTTCACCCAGGAAATTGGGGTTGAGTCTGTGACGTCTGTCGCACAAGTGACATCACTTCCATCTTGTGGCATACATAACATAGTTATTTGAACCTAAACCACAACCTTTACCTAAACCTAACCAAGTAGTTTTATTGCCTAAACCTAACTAAACCATGACAATTTCACATGTGTCACATGAGTGTCATCACACGATTAACTACGCTTTGAATCGACTTATCGATTCAAAGAATTGACTTATGTAACGTAGTTAATGTAACCCAAACCATGATCTTTTACTTACTCTAACCAAGTAGTTTTTGTACCTAAATCTAACCAAACTGCGATCATTTTACAACGTGACTCACATGTAGTTAAGGTCCAGTAAGCCTGTTGCTGCTGGTACTCTTCACCGGTAATATATGTCGTTTTGGGAGTAATTGACGGTCAACCTATTCTGTCTTTTAGGTTTGAGGATGTGTTGATCAAAACATAATGGTAGAGGGGTGATTCAAGAAATGGCACTAGAGTTGTATCTACAGTGTAGTTTGAAGCATGTGGGCACTGACCAAGCTGTAGTATCTGATGTATTACAGTGAGAACAGGCTGTAACTAGGACAGGGGGCCTCCTTCCTTTGGTAGTCCACAAGATTTTTGGTCTTGTTGATGCTGGACTCCATCTAATTTTTGGTATACCATGTGACCACACTGTCTATCAGTCCAGAATAAGTTCTAGTTGTCTGTGAAATCACTGTGTTTTAATTCCTGGGTTGTGGCATTACCATTCATCATAATCATTATCAGTCACTGAAAGCATAAAAATATGAATTTTGATGAAGGGAAGTTGATGACTGGATGAAGCTGACATTGGACGAGCGAGCATCAACCACCATGGCACCACGATACGTGGAGACACACCAAAATGTACTTTATTTAAAGCTAAACATCAGCTTTTTTTTATTCACCACCAAGAAACACATTACAAGAAATCAAATTAACTGAGACCTAAACTTGTGTGGGGGGGTGGTATTAATTCTGTTGCTAAGCAACTGTATCAACTAATTGTTCATGCCTAAATAGCGTGAAGAAGATGATATGAGAGAAACCAATTTCAAGAAATCCCTCTTGCTTCTATCTTTTCATCAAAGCTTCCACTCTGGAGCTCCAGCACTTCTGCTGATAGACCACACAGAATGACGTTCTCTTTCCAGTTCTCATTCAATAAACCTTCATTCAAGTGTTTGGCTCATATACACTGTTGTAGAATTTTGGTAGGGGAGAATGGGGTAAGTTGAGCCAGTGGATAAAATGTGCCACCCCCTAAGCAAAAGTATGTGAACACAAGTCAAGGAAGTTTAGTTCCCATTACTCAATCCATCTCGGACTGTTGTGTCTAGAAGGTAAATCCAGACTTGTACCTACGCTTTTTTTTTTTCGTTAAAGTTATTTTTTTGGCCATTTTTGCCTTTATTTGATAGTACAGCTGAAGTGGAGACAGGAAAGGGGGCAGAGAGAGAGGGGATGACACGCAGCAAAGGGCCGAAGGCAGGAATCGAACCAGCGGCCGCTGCAGAGGACTGACAGCCTCCATACATGGGTCGGACGCTCTACCCACTGAGCTAAACGTCTGCCCAACTTGTACCTACATTTTAACCATAGCATTGTGACATTATAAAACATAAATAGTTTGTACAAGGTGCACAATGACGAAACGTGAGATATCTAGAATTCCAGGACCATCATGGACTCAAGCGCATAAAGATAGTGGTAAGCAAACGAGCAAAAAAGTCTTTTATCTTAATTAACACAGATAAGTTTTGGACATTATTACATGTTAATTTAAGTCAATGTAATGTACAAAACATGGTCATAAACTCTGCATAATAAGGGATCCAAGCCACTAATTGGCCAGGTGTTAGCCACATTCTTCTAAAATTTGTTCCATAGTAAAGGAGGGACAGAACCAAAAGCAATGGACCAATTTTGGACTTTTAGTCAGGTGGACCTGAACCATTATGTGAAACAAAATGGCAAACAATGGCAGCTCCTGAAGAGGTTAGCGTAGATACTGCGATAGCATCAGTTTTATCAGAACTGGAGAGTATTTCTTCATTGAAAGAAGAGGAAAGAACAGCACTGAAGGCTTTACTCCATGGAAAAGATGTTTTCATTTTACTCCCGACCAGCGTCAGCAAGCATTTGATCTTACTGGTTGAGTTTAGCCCTTGTAAGATGTGCTAGACAGATGGTACCAGTACCTGCCTTTTTCCAAACAGTTTCTAAGGACGACCTCCCAGATGGTTCTGTGTAACAAACTGTGGTGTAGTCAAACACCCCTGTGTCAGAGCATGTGGAAACAAAACAACAGTGTTAGCTGCTTAGTGCAGGTGATGTCTTGTCTGTATTTGCCATGACAGCATCAAGTAAATGTTCTTAACTTTATATTTATATTATATATATATATATTATATATATATAATATATATATTATAGAAGTAATATAATATAATATAATAATATATTTACTTTATATTTCTGTGTAGACCTGAACCATCTGGCATGTCAGGTTACATTTTACCCCCTAGGTGGTCTTATTGGCACTTATATGATAAATAACGCTACATTTATATGTGGAAAAGTCACGATCTGGTCAGTCATCCCCTCCAAGTCTCACTTTACCCTAGAAGAGAGCCAAGGAGGTCTTGCTGTTTACTAACAGCAAATAAAAAATCATAGATGTTAATGATACAATGAATATTACTGGTTCCAGTTATTGATGACAACTTAAAGTATCTAAAACTCAAAGCTCAGGACTTTTTTTCTGCTTTTAATACACTGGGAATGACAGGCGCTCCTGGGTGCTATTAGTAAAATATAGAATGGCTGCTCTGGGGCGCTATAGGGTATAGAAGTAATACCAAGTAATCCATATTATTTGTCTATGCAGAGCAAAACTCCCTTTATAACCTTGGAATCAGTGCCCTGAAAGCTACTTTTCAAAGTTACACCATTGCAGCAGTAATTTTTAGGCTCTTAGCTCCAAGCACATTGGTTCAAAAATGTATGTTTCAATTTTTTAAAAGTTTCCAAATCAGCTGGCCACTGTAGTTTTTAGAAAATGTTACTCAAACAGGAGGAAAATCATTCTCATACAGTCCAGCATTAAAACCTGAGTATTCTGCAGCTGATCTGGCAGTTTGTGTCCGGCTTCTGTTTACCAGCAAATAGTACCATAAGTCTGCCTCAAGTTCAGCCACCGTGGAGTCATGGACCAACTATGAGACAATGAGCCCCTGGGCACAGATAAAAAGCCCTGTCATCTCAACTAATAGTCGCAAAACCATTGTTTTGCCTCTTTACTTAATCCCCCTTTACATCTCTTTGTAATGGTTTTGTGCCTTTCTGTGGTCATTTTATGTTTCTTTGTGGTTGTTATGCATCTTTCCGTGGTTTGGTGTCTCTTTGTGGTGAGTTTGTGGCTTTTTATAGATTTTTACCATCTCTTTGTGGTCATTTGGTGTTGTTTCGTGGTCATTTTGTGTTTCTTTGCCTCTTTTTGTTGTCATTTCGTGTTTCTTTTAGTTGTTATGCATGATTCTGTAGTTTTGTGTCTCTTACTACAAATTTGTGGTGAATATATGGCTTTTTATACATGTTTTGTGTCTCTTTGTAGTCATTTTGTGTCTCTGTGCTGATTTTGTCTCTCTGCGGCCGTTTTGTCTTTTTGTGGTCGTTTTGTGTCTCTTCATCAAATTGTGTCTCTTTGCGGGTTTTTTTCCCCTCTTTTTGTTGTCATTTTGCATCTCTTTGTAGTTGTTATGCATCTTTTCGTGTTTTAGCCTCTCTTTGTGGTCATTTTGTGTTTCTTTGTAGTAATTTTGCTTCTTTTTTGTTGTTATTTTGTGTTTCTTTTAGTTGTTATGCATGGTTCTGTAGTTTTGTGTCTCTTACAAATTCATTGCTATTTATGGTGAATTCATGGCTCAAAATACATGTTTTTTGTCTCTCTGTGATCATTTTGTGTGTCTCTTTCTAGTTGTTATGCATCATTCTGTAGTTTTATGCGTCTTTGTGGTCATTTTATGTTACTCTGAGATCGTTTTGTGTCTATTCCTGGTTGTTTTGTGTCTGTCTGTAGTTGCTCTGTGTCTCTTTGTAGGGCCCCCTGACGCTTTAGGCCCCTGGGTCTGTGCCTGGTCAGCCTGTTCAGTAATCCATCTGTACATGGAGTCTTTGTCTGACTTGTATCTGTGTGTCTGTGTTGTGCTGTCCCTGTTCCTGACCTCTGATCTTATGTAAATGTTATGTTTGGTTGTTTAGCATTCATTTGACAACACTCAGCAAAAGTGTGTAGATGATTTGTAGTTAAGATGATCAGACTTTGCTAACACTGTGGCATGGTCTTTTAATGGATAAAATCTGTCTTACTCACATGCTGTAAAACATTTCGTATTATTCCATTTGTTCCCATCAGATGACACTGTGAGATAAGTGTGTTTGTGTTTGTTTGTGGGTGCAGCGCTGAGTCCCTCGATGCTGACGGAGGCTGCAGACAGCGCAGTGGTGAGAGGCAGGAGAGAGGTAAATTATTCACACATGATAAAACCATTGTGAACAGCCCGGCCGTCCCCCGGGCCGACGCTGTAGCTGTAATTATATTTTAGATCTGAGTGGTGCGGTGCTGCTGGGGATACACAGGACTGCTGGGTGGCATTTTACTTTATACTGAGAAGCTGATTGTGTCAAAGGTACAGTGTGTGATAAGAACAAGCTATTAGCGTTAATTACTTTGTTGTGTTCAAAAACAAAAGCCAGGTAATTAATGGGTACGTAATCCAGTGATGTGATATAAAAGAACACATTAAATCTGACATTTTTAATTCTAATTAGCCACTGCCTGCAATGATCCATATCTGATTTGTGTGACCTCAGTCTGACAGAAATCATGTAAATTTTCTCTGACGACAATGAAGCCTCAGGCTGGATGAAAGTTTGATGACGATTGTGAAGGAATAGTTCAACAGAGACATACCTGACGTAGAATTTTTCCTTATTGTATCAAAACTAGTGACGTCACGGTGCAGATTTAAGCAATGTTACACAAGTGGGTGAGCTTTAGCATAAATTTTAGCACGATGGTGCTGCGGTCATATAGGCTATACATACTACAGTATATAACCTACCTTCATGTGTAACCCATATGACACATAGAGCTACGAAACCCATCTAGAGATGTAGTTGCATGTTGTGTCTGATGTGTAGAGAGCGCTGCATGGGCTTTTCCTGTCACCTCCGCTGTAGCACTCCCTGAAAACGTCCTGCAGACGTGTTGTGAACATATGAAACACTACAAAATAGTCTTAAAGGATGTTAAAAGTTCATCATTCTAGACAATTGTTTTGTTTGTATATATTGCAAAATTGTAGATTTTTTGTATAAATTAAAAGGCAAAATAGGATTTAAAAAGAGGATAAATCAAAGGACAAAAATTAAGTTAAAACAGACTAGATCTAACTGACTGCTACTTTATGTTTCATAAAAAAGCCGGGAGTTATTAGAATGTTGTCTGATGTTTATGCTCTAAAAAGATCGGTAATGACTAAACTAGTGCTAATCGTTAAGCTAGCGCTAACCACTAAGCTAACAGCTAGACTTCTTGTTGTGTAGACATTAGGCCTAAGGCCTAAAATTGTGCTGCTTTCATGCTAATTGCTAAGCCAACTGCTAGCTCAGGTTAGTAGAGCAGCCAATGACGTGGTCAAACTTTAAAGGACCATTAAACTATTTTGTGACATAAAAAACATTTTGTTTTAATGACATTAGCACGCTTTAATGACCTGTGGTGCCATTATAAGATAAGTGAAGTGATTCTGGTTATTAAAACGTACGTTAAGTGAATTAAAAGGGAATAATTTAGTTCATTTTCATAATAAAATCCATTACATTAAAATGGTGCATAAAAATGTAATGATGCAGTAAATAATTCATGTTAATGGTAAAGTACTGATTGTTTTGATGTATGAAAACTCATGACTAGTAATATGTTACTGTTACATAAGGAAATTCATTGTAAATAATGCATTTGTTGAAGTTAAAATGCCTTTTTTAAGGGAATTCATAATAATTTGTCTATGCTTAAAAAATTCCAGTTGTTAGAACATATAGTGATTCATTTCATTGTAATGTACATGCTTAGTAGTTCAATCCATGTAAGATATCCTGAAAAGAGAAAAGACATTAGTGAGATCTCATGTTATAAACAGAAAGAGAACAGAATAACTGCATTATTTCTGTAGGTCGGGTTTTGAATGACCAAATAAAGTCTGAAGGATTCAGTGATGGAGAGTCCAGCCCAGTGAGACTGTAGATGGTCGGGAAGCGGTGTGACCAATGGTAGGATCCGCCCACAGAGGACGTCTGACTGGCTTCATTCATTCATTCATATCCCAGGTAAGAACACACACTATTAATCCTACCTGGGTATTAGAAAAAAAGACATTTTGTACACACACATGCAAGGAACAGGGAACTGAACTCTGAACTGAACCTTGAGCTCTTTACTTAAAGGAGCGTCCTGCAAATTAAAGGAATAGTCCACGATTTAAAGGAAATTCGAGTGGAGGATTTCACTCAAAAAAGAGAATCGTTCTTTTGGTTTTCTTATTTTTATTTATCTGAAAGAGCTCCATTTTTTTTTTACTTTATTTCCTTTATACACAAAGTGAAGCCCTGAGCATGTTTCATTATTTTGGTGAGGCAATAAATTCTCAACTGTTCAATTCTACCTTGAAGTGTAACTTGCAGGTTGGAGCCTCCACTGAATCAGTGTTTAGAAAAATGATGTAGAAACTTCATGTATATATATACTGTATGTATATATATATATATATATATATACATATTATGTACATATATATGTATATATATATGTGTATATATGTATGTATATATATATATATATATATATATATATACACACACACACTACAGTAACTTCTGGAGCCGTTTTTGTGAGAGAATTTTACTTCCATGTCTAAAAACGACAAGGCAGACAGGCTGAATTAGATCATAATTAACATTAATAATCCAAGTTTTACTCTGAAAAGGTTGAAAATGTATATTCTGATAAATCTGATGGACCACAAGTTCATGATTGTGAGCCTACTAGGCATCAAAGAGACCAGGAACAGAACAAAGTTAGGAAGAATGATGGTCACAGGAGAGAAATTGAGTTGTGATGTGAGGAGAGTCAGTGGAGAACCGGGCAGGTGTCTTGGTGAGTGAACAGTGTTAGCTAACAGCTAATCCTGTGTTCAGCTCATGTTCCAGTATCAGTTTTTATCAGTCCTGTCTCACACTGCCTCGCCTCCATAAATCCACACACAGCACCACAGAGGGTGAGGGAGAGAGAGAGAGACAAAGGGACGGAGACTGAGAGAGAGAGGGAGAGAGTGAAGGGGGGAGAGAGGGAGAGATGAACCACAGTTCCCTGATAAACTTTTTGTTTGTTAGGTGCTTGTACTGTCAATGTCATCCGACAGTCAGACCACTGTTTTAGTTATGGAGGCAGTAGTGAAGTCCTGCCTCTTCACCTGCATGAAATGCACCCAGGAGTGAGAGCCAGCGCCTGTTCTTCTCCTGTCAGGAAAACTGTGGACTTGATGTCCTGACAGGCAGGAGTTTGTGCACCTGTAGCATACACACTGGAAGTGAAATGCACTGTCAAACTAGCTAAAAAATACCAGCTCACTGAAAGACGACCGCTCAGACTCAGCACCACCTACTTCTGCACGCAGGTCAGAGGCAGACTCAGGCACAGCCACTTCCTCTTCATACGTAATATGACGCAACATTTGAAAAAAAGCATTTTTAGGAGCCTTGCTCAAATAGACCAGTTTCCTCCTCCTTATGTCCAGAAAAACTTAAATGAAGTTTTAAAATTGTCAGTTTACACAAGGTTACTTATAGATTTCATTAAGAAATTTAACCTGCAAGTTACACTTTAACATTCCTCATGAGTTATTGAATGCAAACTGCTAATTGAACCTAGCTAGATGTTAGCGCCTCCATTACTACTCCATTACACATGATATGCTTACTTGCTGGGAAACGTGCCCCACACTGCCCCTGATGTTGCATTGCATCTTGCAAATTATGAATTTCTGAGAATGCTCCAAACAAACACACTATACACAAGACAGCCATCATGCAAACACACAATTAAAAGCAAGTGCATCCCTGGCTTAAAGTTATTGCTAGGGGATAAGGGCGAAACAGGATGTGGTCCACGTCCCACTGGGTCCACAAACAACACACACCCACTTCACGAGAAATCAATAAGCAGCCCATCCACTGTTAATGCGTCACAGCACAATGATACCTCACAGAGCATCATTAGCGCACAGATGGCACAGAGACAGTAAAGTACCTGACATTCACGATGGACTGAAAGGGGAAAGCAGTTTGAGACCCACTGCTGTGAGAAGCGGTCACACACTGGAACAGTCCAGCTCAGAGCAGAGGAGGAGAGAAAACAGCTCAAAACAGCTCAATACAGAGTGAGTCAGAGGAAAAACGAGAGACATCCTGCAGATAGAAATGAATGAAAGAGTTGGGGGAGTTAATAGATAATTAGAACACTTACAGCCTAATTAATTTGTATAATTATAATAAGTTCTCTTTCAAATCAAACATCTTAAGATATGAGTGGAGTGTACTCTTCTACAAACTGCATTTATAACATTTTCTGACACAAACAGATTAACAATGTCGTGATCTGCTACTTCAGTACACTTTAACAACAGATATTACTGAGATCTGCTGCAGATGAACATTTACAGAAGATGGAAGTAACTAAGTACGAATACTTTGTACTTTTCAGGTATCTGTACATTACTTGAGTATTTGTTTTTCTGACACTTTTACTCCCTGCATTAGAACACAAATATCTGTACTTTCTACTCTTACATTTTCAAACCAGACTCGTTACTTTAGTTTTGATGCATTTGAGGGGAATCATCAACTATTTCTATTTTGCATCATTGTTGGAAGTCATGAGAGGATGAAAAAAGTAATACGACAATTACAAAATAAGGCAAAAAAGATGTAACAAGATGGAAAATGATGTAACACGACAAAAATGGCATTAAAGGTGTAACAAGATGAAAAACGATGTAAGAAGTAACAAGATGAAAAAGACGTAACAAATCGAAAAATGACTGAACAAGACGAAAACAAAGACAAGAGACAAGACGTAACAAGATGAACAAACTGAAAAAAACATAAAGGCATAACAAGATGAAAAATGCAAAAAATATCTAACAAGATGTAAAAGATGAAACAAGACATAAAACAGACAACAACACAACACACACTCAACCAAAGAGAACAGCTGAGGTTCAGCTTAATAAGAGATGTATATTAGCTAGCTCGTTAGCTGGCTTTTTGCTAATTTTGAAATGTGACTGTAGCTAAATTTGTGGCTTTCACAGGTCCCGCAGCAGCTTTACACCATCTTCAAAAGATCCAATATATATTTTGGACATATTATTTTGTCCAACTTGTTATTCTCTCCGGATCAGATGAAATTCCTGTTGTTAGCCCACTTATGATTCAACAACTGTCAGCTACAGTGAGTTCAGTCATAAAAATGCCTTTTCCAGCTTTATCTTAAATCATCCAGTCTGACTTCCTGTATCCCTCTACATTGCCTTTCAGAGTTTTAATCTCCACTGAGCCCATGAGTCTGCCCACACCTCACTTACTTTCTGTTAACTTGTGTGCCAGACTTGAGGTGTAAGTTCCCCTGACATGTGTTGTCAGCTGCAGGCCGGCTGGCCGAGGCAGCAGCCGTGGATGCAGAGGAGGGGGCGGGTGAGGGGAGGGGGTGGGGGTGGGGGAGTCTGATGAGCAGCGAGATGAGGGTGGACAGCTCTTGCCTCCAGCTACGGTCGGGCCCTTAGAAAGCTACTCCACCTCAGAGATCAAGACTCCCCTGGAGGACAGACGACTCACAGTGGTGTGTGTGCGTGCGTGTTATTAAATGATTTGAGTCACACTGACAGAAGTAATGTTGTGTTTACGTGACAAGGTTTTGTGTACATATATGAGTGTACATTTTTGTGGAGGGAAAAAATATATATGTTGTTCATTCTTGAGAATTGGGAGAAAAACATATTTTGGAGGATTTTTGATTTTTACTCTGTAATTATGCTGGAAAATATATCAGAATCAGATTAACTCTTGGTTATTAAACATTCTAACAAGCCAACTCCGAGTGATTACATTTTTAAATACATGTCACATTTTCTATCTGATGAAGTTGACGTCTTACAGAGTCGACAAAATGTTCCCTTTTTTTTTATTTCACAGCATAGTCGTAGTGAGCAGCCATTTTATTTTTTAAAGTGTCTCAGAGTCTCTTAATGTTAATCAAAATACACATTTTTAAATCAGAATTCTTATTTAGCTTTGATTTAGAAGGACTACAGAGTTGACATGTGATGGTTGAGACACATCTGATAGAAATATTATTTAATGACTTTGTCAAAAAATAGAAAGTTTACCAGTGCTTGAGCAGTATTCCCGCCTTTTTTAAACCAGGAAGTGAGACAGAGGTCTATTATGCCTGATTAAATCATATTTTAGTAAAAGCCTGATAGATTTGATGGAAATCTGGGACACAACTTTAAAGGCCCAACATTTTCATTAAAAGAAACATTATTTTGAAACAAAGACAATAACACATTTTTTTTGAGTATTTATTGTAATTTTTAGATTTTTAAGGCTTTTAACACATTTTTTAATTATTTAAAGTTGTGAATTCTTGTCTGGGACAAGGCTGTTTTCGCAGAGCAAGCTGAGAAATTTTAATTACATTAAATCAATTAATTAAATCAAATTAATTAAATTAAACCAAAATATTTCATGAATCACATATATTTCATATATATAAATCCTTAAAGAATAAATTTTCACTGAAAAGGGACCAGAGTGTTAATATTAGTAACAATTTAAGTAATTTGGTGGTACATGATTTATCTTAATTCTCAAAAATGAGTGACTGTACAAATGTTGACACAGAAAGCCTAATTAAAAATATAGTTTGGGGTAAATGTGTAGCAGAATTGAATTAAGAAGTGATATGATCTCATGTATTTTAAGTCAGTCTGTATTTTTGTCCAGAGCTGATGTGTGCACAGATTGTGTAGTTTGAGTTTCCGTGTGAGCGGGCAGATGACGGCCGGTGAAAAGGCTGTCCGGCAGGAGGGATAAGGTGATAAGGTGATGCTGGAGCAGATCAAAGGTGCAGAGAGGAGGCTAAATGTGCTGATGTGCTGTGGATGCTGTGCTGGACCTGATTATAGCCTCCTCAGCAACACTCACCATTCAGCAGGACTCCACTCTCAGCAAGGCTGTGGATCTAAGCACTGTTAGGATTTAGATGCCTCGTGGCCTGCTGACTTGTGTGTGTGTTTGTATGTGCGTGTGTGTGTGTGTTAAGAATATCTGGACACCTTTGTGTGGAGTAATCTGCACAGTGCAAGAGATTTTTTAGTCTGTTCATCACTTTGGTCCAGAGCATAGCACGACAACTACAAGCCACACTGCCGTGACATTTGCATATACGATGTGTTTATGGTCCCAAGAGGATGAATCCAAACACTTTTGCTGAAGTTTCCTTTAATACTCGCATCAGGCCAACATTTCCAGCTGTCAGAGCTCAGTTGATGAGAATACAGATAAACTAATCCTGGCCCCTGTTCTTCAGATGTGGCTCCACTAATCCAGGCTAACATGCTGTTATCAGACCTTAATCCTGCCGACCAGGTACCTGCAGACCCCGGAGGTAGACTTTTTGTCATATCTCACATCTACTTTGTTCTATCATTACGATTCTTCATGACTTTGTCAATCAGTTTGTTCCTGATGACTTCACATAATTTTCTGTTTTAATCAGTGCTTTTAAAAATGCCAGTGTGTTTTGATCCTGCACCCAATTCTGCCTCTGCAATTTTAATAGATGGAACTATTTATTGCATTCACATTTGCCATGGGTCCTAATTTAAAGTATCACACATTATCATTGTTCTCATTAATAATAAACTGTGATGTGAAAAGCATCTTTCATACAAGAAATGCAGCCCAAGGTGCTTCACATGAAAAACACATAGAATGAACATAATAACAGGCTATAATTAATATAAAACAAGATGTAAAATAAAACCCACATGTAAAAATAAGATAAGATGAGATAAGAATGCATAGAATGCATCTTCACATGGATAAAGCCCACTTCATACTAGTAAAGGTAAGATAGAAAATAAAGATAAAAATAGAATGCATGGAAAATAAAATCCTTTGAATAATGATAATAAAATTAAAGTTAAAAACAGAGACATGGAATATACCACATTTTAAAGGGAGTGCAGCAGTGCGTAAGTGAAGCAAAATGCAAAGCACCGTCTCAGTCCTCTTTTCATAAATCAGTGCTATTGGTCCCCCCTCTCTGTCTGTCTGTGGGTTTTACAAATATTTAACTGTTGAAAAGTATTAAAAAGAGCCGCTGACTTTGATGAAGCAACATGAGCTCCCTGATATCTACAGCTAGTCTGTTCCAGAGCTTTAAGGCGCAACTCACAAACGCTGCATCCTCGACTTTGTTTCATCTCCAATAAAGCTCCAATAAACCAGCTGTCATTCTGTGTGAACACCAGTCACTATGTACAAGTTGAATCTAAATTTAAGTTAGATTTAGTCAAGCTTTATTTTGACTGAGGGTCATACACCAAGGTCTCTGTGTGCTTTTTAACTAAAAGACACAAAATTAAAAGTGAATGACTGCAGTTTTATTTCAGTTATTTTATATCTGGATCAAAATGTCCCTGGTTTACTTTCCTAAAATGATAATAATTTGATTTTTTTTTTTTCAAATTGATTAAACACAGAACCAATAACGTTTTCAGAAGGAATAAGTTAACATTTTGCCATGATGGTTTCTTTCGGTAATCTTTGTAAAATATGTTGGCAGGTTGAGGGTTTAAAATGATCCGGTTCATTCTCATCCAGCTAAATGGATTCTTTGAATGCACATTGATTTGTGGAAGATATCTTGAATAGCTTCTTTTATTTCAAAATAAACATGAGAGTTGAAACCATGATCAGTAATCAAATTATTGGCTCAGTACTGGCGGTATGTTATATAATTAGTGAATGCGGCCATGCTGTAAGTGATGTGCTGAAGATTAAGGAGATTTAAATGTATGGCCATCTATCTATAAACAGCATTACTACAATTTAAAGGGACAGTTCACCCCAAAACCATACATATTATTTCTTTTACTCATAGTGCTGTTTATCCTTATAGATTTTTTTCGCTGTGAGTTTCAGAGTTTCAGAGATATCAGCTATAGAGATGTCTGCCTGAGATGGCACTCAGCTTGTGGTGCTCAAAGAACCAAAGAAATACATTTGAACAAATCAAAACCAGTGTCTAGAAATCATAACCCAGTTACTCAAGATAATCCACAGACCTTGTTGTGAGCGTCTGAGGTTAGAATCTACCAGAACTACTTTCTAAACTACATGCAAGAAAGTCATCATCCCTTTAAGGAAACATAATGTATGACGTTCTCTCTGGTGATTCACCCTAAAACACTTGAACCAGCTGAATGAGAGCTTTACTAACTAACCCTTTGCAGGTTTGGGGTAAGGAATTTCTTGTAAGACAACAGCTGAAGCAAAGTGAAAAGTCCAGATTTGTGTCAAATCATCTAACTAACAGAGTAGGCTCTGTTCACTGGCAATCTTGTTGATGTCCACACAGCAATAAACTCAATGGGCCTCATGCAAGAACCACTCGAATGAACAGATTGTTCTTAAGTGGTGTGTATGAGTGATTTAGGATAACTTGTCATACTCACTAATTTTCTTGTATTTTGAATTTTCTTTCAGATACAAACACAGTTTACAAGGTCCAGACCTGTCGTAGAGTCATGTGCAGTCAGTCTGCTGGTATACAAACTGAAGTTTTTCACTAATGAAAAAATAAATTACACTTCATAATTATGTCGACGTTATCCTGTTTGACCACATTTCAAATTACAGTATAATTGTAAATTTACATATAAAGACGATCAACATTCATTCAGTGATCCATTATTACCTGCTGTCAGGTGTATTGGCCTGTAATTCATAAGCAGGTTCAGTCTCTGTCCAGGTGAACATCCTCACTTATTCTGTCCTCCATCTCCATGATGGAAACTTCCCCTTGACCCCCGCCTTCTTGCAGTCATCTTTCACTCCTTGCTTTGGCGAGGCATTTTTTTTCTTTGAAGACATTTTAATAGCGAGACATTTCCTCTTTATTTTAGTCACACTCCGACCCTCAGGTAACACGGCATTAACAGCACTCAGTTTTCCCGTTTCTTTGCTTTAGCAGGTCTTTTAATTCCACTGCTGACGCTGTTAAAATGACAGATTTTCCTTCATGGATCTCTGAAAGCAGGACATCAAACTCCAAACTGGAGTGGAGTATGGAGCAGGAAGCGCAGCCGTATATGGTATTACTGGGACATTAATTAGGGGCCGGGCAGCCTAAGCTGCCAGGACCCTATTGTAATCCTACATGTTCTTCTTCTTTCTTTCTTTCTTTTCTTTCTTTCTTTCTTTCTTTCTTTCTTTCTTCTTCTTCTTCCGAGGAAATCCTACTTCCCATGCACGAAAAATGACCAAACTTTGTACAAAGGTCCAGTCCCATGCCAGATGTCCTCAACTGGAAACACAAGACAATAGTCCTGATGGTGGCACTACAGCAAGCCTCTAAATTTCAAAACTTTGAAAATTCACAACAAATCAACCTTATGTGCTACAGCTTTGGAACTTTCACTTTGAAATGTTCTTTTCCATGGCATGGATGGCTGCTGCCTGGCACCCTGATCCTTGGCGTAGTCAATTTGTGAAGCCACACGTGACCTGTCACTTGCCAATTAGCTCAGTGAGATAAAAGATGGACTTCAGTGTCAGAAGTCATGAGTTTGAGCCTCAGCTAAGGCAGGATGGACTTTAAAATGTGAAAGCCTTATGTTCAGGTATCATGCTATGTGGATTAGAGACTACTAAGATTTAAATAATTATGATTCAGGGAGTTTTGGGAAGAGACAAATACTCTTTATCAACACGTTTCCCTGTTATCTCTTCTCTCTTTTCCCTGTTTATTTGGCTTAGCTATCAGTCAATATGCAGAGTCTCTTGTGCCAGAAATTGTGAGTTCAAGCCTCAACTGATGTAAAATGCACATTAGAATGCCACCTTTTTTTCATCTTCCTACACTCTGCTTGTTGCTCAGAATTGCCTAATTTTGCCTAAAATTGCCCGGCCCCGACCATTGCTGCGCAGCAGCTATAATTATGCTATGAATCTCATGCACGAGCACTCAAATACACACAGGTGGATCATTTACACAGGTATCTGAAGTTATTAGTGTTTGTTGAATATGACGTGTCGTGTTCATTTGAGCCCTTTATACGAAAAAAATTAAAAGAAATTTAAGATAAGAATATGAAAATGTTCGTGCATGTGGCCCAGTGATGTACAAGTGCTTTGTGATCTTTAGCCCTGGGTTTTGCCTCTCAGGTTACATACAGAGACATAAATATAGTTAATATAGTGACCTATTTGGTAAACAGGGAACAATTTCAGACACTGCCTCTTGTCCAGGATCCTTTGCTCTTTCACTGAAGTAGTGTTCGCCACAGCTGTACCATCTGATCTCTATCTCGTCCTCTTGAAGACTCTGGCTAGAAGTTGTACTGTAACAGTTCAGCGATGCAAGGAAGTTCTGCTAACATGCTTGGGGCATTACATTGTACATGTCTTGTAAAATGCAATAAAATAAGATAATGAGATACATTGCTATAAAAACAATAGCAACATTGGCAGAACCAATATCTTTTGGTTCTGAGTCTCTCTGTCTGTTCCATGCTGAGGGAAATCCCTCACCTAGACCTAAAGGGTACATAAATATATGGAGATGAAGTGCCAGGACTCCCAGAAGGCTTCAGCCCAGAGGATAAACATGTCAGCAGTTATTACAGTTCAGTGGTATTATTTACATCAGCATACGGAGGGTTTTCATGTTTCTTGTTTGAGGCCTTTGGGTCATAAAAAAGATAAAGAAAAATAAAAGGGATGTTATCAGAACATTTGCATATAAAGGAATGTTTTTTAGAATTGTTGTTTTTGCATTGTGGTCCACAGTAGCTCGACCCAAGCTTGAGAAACTGTTATTAAACCTAAAAAGAGGCTTATTCCTGTGTGACTGAGGATAGTTTATGAAAAGAAAACTTTCCACTGTAGAAACTGAGCATAACATAACAACAGATAATGTGCATGAAAGATTTTTCTACATGAGGCATCTGAGAGTGTGTGAACTAGCATGCCAGAAATCCCCCCCACCCCTTAAAACTTATTAAGAATTTAAGTCATGGTAAGGCCCTTGTAACTCACAAAAAAAGTTGTCTAAGGGGTCAAAAATACATAAATATAAATTAATGGGTACAGGCACTGGTAAAAATGAACTAAATGTAGCACATACAAGCACCCGGGTGTCCATAATCAATTATGCTATTTGCACCCCAGGTATAAATAGCGATAGGCAGTGTGGCTATTGACACCCAGATGTATATAGCTTAGCATAGCCTGGCATGGCAAAGACAAGCACCCAGATGTCTATAGTCAACCTGGACCTGGGGTGTAAATAGCTATATAGCCAGTGTGGCTGTTTACACCCACATGACAGAAACAAACCATGTTCTTTCTCTAAACCTAACCAAGTAGTTTTGTTGCTGAATCAACCGAAGTGTGAGAATAGTGTTGTTAGTGACTTAATTTGACAGCCGCAGGAGCACAGGTGCTGTACCAACTGACATACTTTACCAAGAATACAAAGAAATGACAAATGAGTGCCTGTAGTGTGTTCAGTCACAGGTCAGACTGCAGGACCTGTATATCAAAGAGTCTGGGCAGGTCTGGATTTGACTTGGAGATAATTGCAGGTAACAGACTGGTGAGCTTTGTGTATGCAGATTTGTAAACCTGGACCGGTGCAGGTCTCTGAGACCCTTATGTATGAGTCCTGGTTGCAACTCTTGTAGTATTGTGATTCTTTTTTTCATCCATTTTTTCAATAACTAGCACATGGTCTGTTAGCTCGATGCTAACGCACAATGGAAATTACAATTAAGGCACAAAAGGAAATTAGATCTATTTTACTTAACATAAAACGACATGTACTCATACTGTCAAGCATATATATCCTCTGCTCTGTTAAAACAAACTAATAGCTGCTGATTTCACATTGCAAATTCAATTTGGTATATCTGCTACTCTGGCTTCAACAGTTTAAAGGCTCTTTGTGCTGTGTGTCATTTTCAGGAATTCTATTTATTTTGGCCTAACATCTTATTTTATTATTTTCTCATGGCACTGGCTTGATGAGCAGTAACAGCTTTACTTCAAATAAAGTATTTTATTCACTTTTATTTGCGGTATAGGAATGATGCTGCTGAAATAAAACTCAGAAACTGACTGACTCATGATATACAGTACAGCCTCTCGATGTGTAGGATCCAACTTTTGGTCTAGAGTTAAAAAAGCCAACAAAAATCACAATAAGTTGTAATATCAACAGATTTTCATACATGTTAGCTCTGAAGGTACATCTTAGCTTTGCCCAGCTACATAAAAAAGGAAGACACTGAGATTTGTTGTCAGTGAATATCACAAGTTTGTATTAGTGGTCATATGAATCAGAAAGAGCTTCTCCACTCCAACATTTAAAGAAACACAAACAGGGTGCAGGAAGGAAAAAATATTGATCTCTAGAACAGTTCTCATCTCAAAGATATCTAAGTGGAAAAGTGTGTTAAACAAAGCACAGGGTTTATATACACACATTTATATAAGAAATGTATATAACAAATATTTTTGGCAGAAAAAAAACAATTTTAAAAACTTGTAATTGAACACAGACTACAGAAAATTCAATGAATGCCGTATTATTAACACAGTGTCCTCTATTAAATATTGTTCCTGCTACATTTCATATAAAAAGATTACAGTAAAATCATTTAGATAAACACAAAGACACTTAAACATGATGTAATTCTCACACGCAGACACATTCTCACACACTTGTATCCAGTCACAATCTTCTTCCACAGTGTGACACAGTCCATGTGGGGAAGCAGAGTGGAAAAAAGTCTAAAAAGCTGTACAAAAGCTACAGAGAAGCTGTTCCCAGCACATGTTCTGATGTGGTGTAGATGTTACTATGACAACAGAACCAGGCTACTTCCTGCAAACTCAGTTGTTTTTGCTCAGAGATAACTGTTCACTGTTAATAGACTGAGGAGCCATCAGATAAAAGTGGGGAGGGTTTAGTTGGTGTTAGCATTCAGATGAAGACACCCAACGGTGCTGACTGGCTGCTTCCCACTCCCTCCTGCCTCATGAATATAGAAGTTTATTAATGACAAAAGTGTCAGGAGAGCATAAAACTCATTTTAGTCATAAAATATTAACAAGTATCAACAGGGAAACAAGGATTCATAAGTGTTGGGCATAAGAAAATAATCAAATTCAGATGTTTTCTTCTAATTATGACTCCCATTAGCCATCAGTATGACATCTCACAATTATAACAAAATTGTCACAAATTTGTGAGAAAATGATTACTGTTATTGCTGTTAATTATGTGTTGATGGAAATTACATTTTTTAAAATTTGCCTCCTGCCAGCTGTTGATGTTCTTTCCAGAATATGCAGGATGATCATCATTAGCTGTTGCTCTCTCGGGTTGGAGCAGCATGGAGGAGCAGCATAAAGAGTGAGAATTTTTTAAGTGAGAAGTTTTAAATTACATTTCAGTATGTGACTTAGCTGAAGTAACATACTTATTTTAACCCAAACCATGATCTCTTCCTAAACCTCACCAAGTCGTGTTGGTTCTTACACTTAAAGGTGTTTTACGTTACATCACATGACTTATGTAACAAGTTTTGGTGAGCCTGTCACTGGTTAGAGTTAGGTGTTGTTTATAGAAATTACAAAACCAGTGCAAGTGAGTAGTAATGTAACACTTTATTTTAAGGTGACTGTAATAAGCATCAGTTAATAGGTAATTAGGCCCTTATAAGATACTTATTAACATTAATATTTTTAATAAGACTATGTAAGTGTTAATAATAGCAATAGGAACATTTTTATTGTTAGCTTATGAAATGTTTATAAGGAGTTATAAAAAATGTATTAACAGTTTATAGATTGCTTAAGAACATCAATAAAAGCCTTATGAGTTTCTTATAATTGTTTATAATAGCTTTACAAACAAATTTATTGTGTTTAACTAACCTACCTTTTACATCATGTTTAATCTTTATGAAGCTTTTGTTGTTGCTTTATTAAGATTGATATTATGCACTTATTAACAGTTAATTATGCACTTAGCAACAGTAAACTATGCTTATAAACTATGCTTTTGGGGGGGACCTGATCCCTTGGGTGAACAATGCTTATTAAGGTTAATAAAACATTTATTATGCACTTATTAACAGTTAAATAACAATAAACCATGCTTTTTGGGGGTTTCGGATTTAAAATGTGTATAATGCTTATTAAGGTGATCAAATCCTTCATTATGCACTTATTATTAACAGTTAACTATGCTTTTTGGGTGTACCGCATCTAAAGTGTGAGCTGCTGAGCAATTACCGTCTTAACTAGGACAACGTTAGCACTTAGAAGTCGTCTGGCAATGGTAACGGTTAAAAAGTGACCTTGATAAGCACTTTTCACACTTTTGACACGGTAACCCCAAAAAGCATAGTTTACTGTTGATAAGTGCATTATTATGTTCATTATGTTGTTGTCGAATTATTAACACTATTTAAGTGTTAATAATAGCATCATGAACATGTTTATTGTCAACTTATATAACATTTATAAGCAGTTATAAGAAACTTGTTAATGGTTTATTGACTGCTTAAAAAAATCAATAAAAGCCTTATGAGTTTTTTTATAATGTTTATATTTTATATTATTTTATAAACAAATTTATTGTGTTTAACTGAACTACCTATTATGTCATGTTAAATCTTTACTAAGCTTTTGTTGTTGCTTTATGAAAATTGATACATATTTTAGTATGTGCTTATTAACAGCTATCTATGCTTTTTGGGGTACTGGATCTTAAGTGTGAACAACGCTTATTAGGTCATCAAATCCTTTATTATTCACTTATTAACAGTTAACTCCGCTTTTTGGCGTATCATATCTAAAGTGCAAGCTGCTGAATGATTAACGTCACAGCTAGAAAACCATTATCATAAAGCAGAAATCTGGTGTAGTTAACTGTTAATATGTGCATAATAAAGGATTTATTAACTTTGATAAGCACTGTTCACACTTTAGATCTGGTACCACCAAAAATAGAATTTAAAATATAGTATAGTTATAGTTTAATTAAATATTATTAAGTGCATAGTTAATGGTTCATAAGTGCATAATAAGGTATATAGAAATCTTAATAAAGCAGTAACAAAAGCTTAGTAAAGGTTTATAGGCAAGTTATAAATTTCTTTGTAATGCTATTATAGACAATTATAAGAAACTCATAAGCTTTTATTAATACTCTTAATCAGTCAATAAACTGTTTCTTGTAAGTGCTTATAAATGTCTTATAATCTAACAATTAACAATATAGTCATATTAACACATTGAAGTTAATAACCATCCTATAAGGACCTAATTACCTATTAACTAATGCTTATTACAAGCACCTTAATATAAAGTTTTACCAATAGAGTTCTTCATTTGATACCTTTCTTTTCTGCTTCATACGATACCCATCATGTGAATGGAGGCAATCCTTAAATATTCCTTCAATGTATTTACTTAGAGGGACCAGACTTGAGGTCACAGGGACCTTGAGTTTGGACCACCAGAATCTAATAAGTTCATCCAGATGCTATCATAATTATAATATTTGGAAGCCATAATTAGAAAGAAAATGTCTTTTTATTCAATGTGTTTCTGTAGATTTGTGACCAACATTGGTCAAAGTATCCTGGTTGAATATAACCTGGTAAAGATGCCTGACTTACTCCTGTAATATGAACTCAAGTTTATTCTAACCCCGTCAATCCAAAACTGCGCTTATTAAGGAAAGAGAGAAGGGGATTCTCCATGCATATAAACAGCTTCTCACTGACAAAAACAAATACCAGCAGATGTAGAAGTCCTGTGGTCTGTGTGTTTAGATGACTCCTGGTAGTTCATTTGGAAGGGTCCAGGTCTTTAATGACTGGTTCTCTGTTCAGGTAGGTGGCCCAGTAGACCAGGTTAAAGCTCCCGAACAGAACGGGGAACATGATGCGGGAGATGCGGTCGATCTTACTGACGCTGTTGAAGGTTTTCTTGTTCTGCTCGGGCTTCGTCTCTGCTGTTGTCTTGTTGGGCTCGCTCAGAGCACACTTGGAGATGGTGGGGAGCGTGGAGTCTTTTGTGATGTTGGGTGCGTAGTTTGCGACGGCTACAGCATAGGCGTTGTTCTTCTTCATCACGGCCGCTTCTTTTTTCTGCAGGGAAAACGCCACTGGGTTAGAGACCTTGTCAAGTAAATACGAGGCTACTTATTGACCATGCTTAATTGATATAGTGGTACACACAAAGTTTTGAGAGAACACAAATGCTCACAGACAATGCCCAATTGTCAGCATTATTGTACTTCCACTGTTGTAACCAAGAAGCTGATTATTGTTATCAATTACAATAAACCAGATCACACAAGAAGGCGCTACATAAAGCCATTCAACATGTCTTGCAACATTTCACAAAAATGCCTATCATGAAAAGAGAGGACTTTGAGGCATCTGAAAGGCTTTTAAAGGAACAGTTCACCCCAAAATCAAAAATAATAAGATAATGTCCTGTAGTACTATTTATCCATCTAGATAATTTTGGTGTGAGTTGCAGATTTTTGCAGATATCGGCCGTAGAGATGTCTGCCTTCTCTCCTCCAACGTGGCACTCGGCTTGTGCCGAAAAGATACATTTAAAAAATAAAACACCACTGTCTCTTTCAAAAAACTATGACCTGGTTACTCAAGATAATCCACAGAGTTTGTTGTGGATGGTTTCATTTAGGAAGTAGAGTTTGAGATCTGTGACTGAATCCGACAGGACCTGATGGGACCAGACGGGTTTGGGTCAGGCCTTATTTTACACATATTTCATGGGCATATGTCAGGTTTGGGCTGTCTTTTTCAGGCATGGGCCTTGTCAGAATCAATTTTCCAGGCCCAAATAAAGTTCTACTAGGAAGTACTTTCTTTCTAGTAGATAGAAGGTAGTTTTGGTAGATTGTACTGTAGAAAGAAAGTAGTTCTGGTAGATTCTACTGCAGAAAGAAAGCAGAGCCGGTAGATTCAACTGTAGAAAGAAAGTAGTTCCTACATGAAACTGCTAACAACAAGTTCTGTGGATTATTTTGATTTACAGGGTCATGATTTCTAGAAAAAGACACTGCTGTTGTCCCATTATATTAGAGAGAAGGCAGACATCTCTATGGCCCATATCTCCAAAACTCAACACCTCACACCAAAACTATCTAGATGGATAAATGAGAGGAAGAATGTGTATTTTTGATTTTGGGATGAACTGTCCCTTTAACCATCCACTTCGCTTGCTCCTCTATAGCCTAGCTTAACAACTGATGAGGAAGGTTCTCTGTTAGACCATAGAACAAGCCCAAGACACAGCCATCCCCTGCATGATTAAAGAAAACTAGCTCCTCTAGGTGTGTTGCCTTGTGTTGGTTACCTTATCATTGACAACACTCTTTCCGTCCCAGGCCCAGCCTCGCTTGGTGAAGTAGTTGACGGTAGCGAATTCGATGAGTGCAGAAAAGACGAAGGCGTAACAGACAGCGATGAACCAGTCCATGGCAGTAGCATAGGCCACTTTGGGCAGTGAATTACGGGCACTGATACTCAGGGTTGTCATTGTGAGAACTGTAGTAACACCTGGAGAGAGAGAGAAAAAACACAGAAAAAAATGATATTCAGTATGAAAGAGTGTATTCAGTCAAAGGCAAACAGTAGAGGAACGCCTTATAATAACTCAGACAAGTTTTTTTTTTTTTTTTGCAAATCCTTTAGGAGCCCTGATGGCAGTCTGTCCACTGAATGACACGTTTGTCTGAACACATGTCCCATATGCCAAGTGTTATTTACAGCCTGACTCCAGAGCAGCAGGTGCACTAGAAAAGGTGATAAGGACACCGGGTGGTAAATTACAAGATGTTTGCAAATACACTTAGTTGTCCAAGAACACGTGTTCATTCTGTTTTGTTTCAGTCATGGGACGGAAATTTCACACAAAGATGGAAAGTTGCAAAAGGTCTCCTGCACACTTCCACACACTCACCTTCATCAGGCAAACAGTTTGCCAGATGAGGGTCTAGTACCGAAACGTAGCAAATAAATGATATATTGCAAGTTAGACAGTGTGCGGGAGTCCTTTTGCAACTTTTTGGTCTTCTTTCTCCAAAACACCTGTCTTGTTTAATAGATGTGTGAAGTGTTTCCTTTGATACAAAGATAGAACAAAAACAGAGAAACTTAACATACAAATAAAAGTCAGATCCCTTGTCATAAGGAGTCCCACTCAGCCCAGTTGTATAATAGACCTTTTTTCATGGCCGTATTTCCATATTGATATGAAACAGTAGGCTAAACACAGATATTACCATTGATACTAATTAAGGTCCCGTTCCATTTAGTGTAGGAGAGCATAATTTCCAGTAAGCCAACATGCACAGCATATTTTTATATTTCCACTGTTTATAACATTCCTAGTTGTGTTTTTATATTTCCTCTGAATAATTTCCTCTTGCTTATATTTTTATATATTTATTTTTTAATATTATTTCTTGATGCTTATTTATATTTTTGCTATCCACTTTGCTGATGGAGCATCATAAATTTCCCTGCTGTGGGACTAATAAAGGAATATCTTATCTGACAAAAAATGTGGTGATGTCGTTATGATTTCATCAGGATTATCTCAGTTTGGTCTTGGAGATCAGACATTTATAACATGAAGTCTGCATTACGAACATGCTGGTGTGGAGGTTGAAGGATGTGGGAATGTACCAGGAGAGAGGGTCTGATGAAAGATTCTATGGAGTTGCATTATGTTTCTGGAACTTGACACACTAGGGAGTAAAAGTTATCTTTGCCTCTGTTGCATCAAGTTTTTTTCAGTCTGTCTCTCAAAAGCAATCCCACAAGCAATACTGATTCATTGGAGTAATTCTTGTGCTGTTGGGTCCTAACCGGGGCCTTAGCTGTGCTGCAGACACATGGTGGCAGCCATATTGAGTTGGGTCAAGTTGAGTGATGGTATGCGTGCACGACAGAAGTGAGTGCTGTTTGTATATTATGTGTGTAGACATTACATTAATAAGCTACTAGCAAGCTAGCTACTTCACATGCTTTGCCATGCAGCCCTTTCATGAGGTCAGATGCTTTTTTTGGCCGTGCCTTTCTTGTTTATATGGTTTATAGAGCCCATTTCTTGATATTGTGTTGTTACCAGGGGTTAAAGTGGGCCGGAGCCCTCCGGAGCTGAGCTCCGCCACCTCAGAGCTGAGCTCCGCCACCCCGGAGCTCAGCTCCGCCACCTTATTCAAATAAATAAATTTTTCAATTCAAACTGGCAGTAGCCAGTAGCTGTTAGTTTGCTGTGTTTCTCTGTTTGTTAGCCATGTTAGATTGCTATGTGTGTGTTTTACCTGTTAATCCGGCCTGTATTTTTCTGTTGAGAATAGACTTGCACGGATTTATCGGCAGTGCTCGGATTCGGGCAGGTTTTCACGTGGTCATCCATGACCTGCGACCGGCCGGTCAGTCTAAATCTGACGGTCTAAAGCGCCGGTCAAATTCCCATCGCGCTGCGGCAGCAAAAGAAACAAAAAAACAAAAACCAAACACATTATGTTATAGCAGCTATAACAACTATGTTATAACGTGCTATAACATGCTTTGCCTCAGGTGTTTGGTACCGCTGCGCTCTCACAAGGCGCGGATGCCGCGGCGCTTTCCAAGGTGCTGATCCTGACTTTGTTGATTTATTTGTTTGTTCAGTACTGTTTTATTGTTATTCTCTGTAGTTGTTTTTGCACAATTTCGTACTTCGTAGTTTGACAGAGCCTTTTGGGGGCGTCGGGATGAATATTTTCCCGAAAATTACATTTTCTATCCTGGAAACAGAGGCGCTATATATCCCGATGTATGTAGGTTCCCAACCTGACAGCTTTAGTGTATTTTCTGCTGATATCAATAATTATTATTGAGGAAGAAGACCGCCATTTCAATATTAATCAACATTATAAACTGCAGGCTGCGTGCAACTTGACGTTTGCTGCAGCTGCACAGGCGGATGAAATTAAGTTCAGCCTGTGATCTGTTACTGTCTGACTGAACAACCTCATGGAAGTGATATTTTACACTTCTACATATTTTAATCTAACGAAATTCGTTTAAAAAAGTCAGTTGGTGTTTTCAAAGTCATGATATTGAGCTGAAACAGGTTCTAGACTTCGTTCGCATTCACAGGCTGCTGCTGAGCGCAGCAGACGGCTCGCACCGCGCACACTGCGATGTTCAACATCGTAGGCTTAATAAAGTTAATTATCACTGAAAGTTAAAAAGAAAAACTCTAAAAAAAAAACTCTAAAAAAAAAAGCTCTCACTCACTTGGTCGAGGGCTTTGTATGCATTTCCTGGAGATGTTGGTGTCTTTCTTCAGTGAGGGGTGCTTTTTGCCACAGCCAGCTGCTGATGGTAAATCCATCACATGCAGTATTTCACCCCGACGTGTTTTGGATAAAATATAAATCCAGTGACCTTGAAGCTTCGAGCTTCACCGGGAATTTTATCTGAGATTCTAAAAGTTGCAGCAACAGTTTGCTTCTTCATTGTTTAATATTTTGAAGTATTTCCACACAAAGCTGGTGGCACACAGCGTGTCATGTGTCTCATTAAGATGGTAGAGACAAAAGTTATTGTATTAAGTGCATTCATAATCAGACATGCTTGAATTCATGGCGATTTGTGATCGTTAACCAATTAATAAAAGCACCCTGTGTACTCAGCTGGTAGCAAATAGGAGCCAGAAAACACACACTACCCCGAATGAAAATTAAATCTTAAGAATAATATAGCACATGCTATGATATGATGATGATATAGACAAAAAGTTATATATTATTTATTAATGTAGAGTGTGTTTTAGCAAAGACATGATTATTGAAAAGCTGGTTGTATCTTGGTTAAAATGTTCTAATAAAGCAAAGTTAGAAAATTTTGCAATATCTTGTGTGCTGTAAAGTGGTTTGGAAAAAATGAAATCGGAATCGGCCGAAATCAGTATCAGCCATCCAAGCACTCTGCAAATCGGAAATCGGGATCGGCCCAAAAAATTGTAATTGGTGCAAGTCTAGTTGAGAATAAAGCCAATATAGTTTTTTGCAATCATTTACGTCATTTTCCCTACTGCGCTTCAGCACCGAATTTTAGGGCTCCCCCACCTGTCAAATCCCACTTTAACCACTGGTTGTTACTAATTACTCATGGTGACATATAGTCTCTTAAATGTTCAGGGTGAAATAGGCACATTTTAGTCTGACACCAGCTCAAGCAATTCCTTATGAATCTTTAACTTGATTTTGTTCATATCTCATTGGGGCTGCTTATGAAATCAAAAAGAATTGCACATAAAACTGAAATGAAGCCTAGTGGAAGTTTAATCAGGAAGACTTTCTTTATGATTACTCCATTTACATTCTTTCTCTCAACTCAATCAGCAGGGCATTCACCCTTTCACTCAAACCAATCAGATTTCACCTCTGTGAGACACTCATTGGCTATTGCCTGACCACGATTTAGTCTCTAGGGACAACAGCCAATGTTTCAGGGCCAAGACTTTCTTTTCTGTCTTGTTTTAACTCTGATTAGTAACTTTAAACCCAAGAATGGAGTTGGAGGCTAATCTCAATAAACAGATCTCTGCACATGAATGCACATTAATTATATAAAGAGCTAATAAAATTATGAATTGTTGTCAGACCATAGCTGATGGGTTAAGAGAATGCATTTCAGCCAGTGTGTCGTGCCTCTTTTGCTCTCCACACGGACTGTTTAGCTGCATGTGAACAAAGCCCATTCAAACTTGATCAGTCAGTACTACTCAGACAACAAACAGAAACCAGAATGTTTCTGATATTAAAATCTTGTCCATTGCCTACAGATTCTGCATTCATGTGCAGACATCTTGTGCAGATGTCTGTTTATAGAGGTTAGTAGTAACAAAGCTGATGGCCTCCCTGTTTCTTAGCTCCATAAGCTGGCAGATCAACAAGTCCTCAGTGATCTATTCACTATCTCCCATTCAACACACATCTGCTCCAGCTGTTCCCCCTCTGGGCCTGCTCATGGCCATAAAAGGACCAAGAAATCAGGTCCTTTTCAGGCTTCTGAGCCTAAGAGGAGAAATGTCTCTTCTGCTACTTGTTCTCCTGCCCGCTCAGCCTCATCTGTGACTCCAGGACACTCTAAGCGAGTCTGAACTGGTCTGCAATGGACAGTGAATTATTGGTCGTGCTCATTGGAGGTTCTCAAGCCATTTCCTGCACTACCTGCAGGATTATAGGTCACGCTGCTCCCTTTTGCCCCACAGTGCCATCTCAGCCTCCACCTACCGGGCCTCATCTCTGCCTCATTCATAGTCTGTCTCTCTACAGCCTGTGACCAACTGCCAAACTATCAGGTACATCCTTGCAATAGCACACCAATCTGCGATAAATTCAACACAGTTGTATGAGTTTTTTTACACCGTGTTTGTCTACACGTCTGCAGAAGTTGCAAAGACACTCATCCAAGTCAGTGTGCCAGCAATTCATAATTCTATCTTGGATCCCTCCATGGCAAGAGAACCGGAGTGGACCAATAAATCTTCAGTGTCGTGCATCCAAATTGTCTCATCACCCTAATCAGTGTTGGTAGACCAGGGGCCTCATTACAGAAACTTTCTGAAAGTCTGAAATCCTATCTTATCTAAGTTTAGTATTACATTTAGGAATTTTGTTACAGAAACATGCTTCCTAAGTGCATATGGGAAATATCCTAACCTATTTTAGGATCTGAATGATCTATTATAGAAACATCTGAACTGAAGAATTTCCCACGTTAGGAATCTTAATTTCAGATGTCATAGACCCTGTCTGAAATTCAAAATAACTGCCATAAAATGGCAGCATCACTGCCATTAGGTCTCTACAGCAATTACAGTTAAGATGGGGAGCAACATGAGCACCAAAATATTATAACTGAAAAGGCTTCTCAATCGTATGATGATGCTTTAAATTTTCCCTATGTATTGTTGTGTATATAGCGAATGCCAAGACGATTAATTTCAAATTTTATTGACCTGCTGCACCTGTTAACATCCTTATCATGGGCCAGTGACTGGGAAGAAGACTTCCCTACAAGGTGGGTTTTTTTCTCCTCCACCAACATAATTAATGTCTGCAACTCATCAAAGCTAAAACTGAACGCTAGTCTTTTCTTGTCCATTATAGCAAGCTAGCAAACCTTTGACAAGTGAAATTTGTCTTGTGTACATTCGGTAAGACTACAATTTCCATGTCCCATAATTTCATGGTTCAGTAAATAGATGGTACTTACCAAGTAACATATTTGAAATTCCTTGAAATTACCCACAAATTATCTCCAAATTTTATGGTTAATTATGTAATAATTAGTAAGTGCCATTGGTGGTAATTTTCATGCAGGTTGGTGGTAATTACCATTTCACATATTTGAACTTTCTTTGAAATGAGCTGCAAATTTACCTCAAATGATATTTAGCAAGTTTCATAACTGAAATTTCTTGGAATTTATCCCCAGATTTAAAATTACCCTGACATTATTTAATAATCATATTCCACTATTTCTAAATAAGCATAGCTGATAATTTCTTCATTTCTTTTAATACATTTCCAGGAAAGTAATGCAAAGTTAGCTGACTGAAATTTAAATTTAAATTTACAGTTTATTTCAAAGAAAGTTTAAGTATGTGAAATGGTCATTACCACCTACTTGCATGAAAACGACATCAGTGAATTATCACAAACTTACCATGTAATTTGGGGATAATTTGCAGGTAAATTCAGAGAAATTTCAAATATGTTGCTTTGTAATTACTACCAGCTACATGAAAATGGTACCTGCTAATTATCACATTCTTAACCATGAAATTTCAGGGTAATTTGTGGGTAATTTCTAAGAAATTTCAAATATTTTACTTGGTAATTACCACCTATTTACCATGGAATTATGGGACATTGTAACATTGTAAACATTGTAAACACAGATACAGACATGACAGGAAGAGTACCAGTCAAGTTAACAGCTTAATTAGTATTTCCTAAATTAAGATAAGATACAAGGTCTGAGATGAGCCAAGAGTTTAGGAATTAAGATTCAGAATTGGTTTCTCAGCTCTTAGATAAAGAGGCAAATAAAAGATATGTTATTGGCCCACTGGAGTCTTCTTCATTTCCAGTCCTACACATGAGTCCAATTGGATATTCAGGGAAGAAAATTAATCTTTCTTCCATCAGTCCTCGCTCCGCTCTGGCCCCTTCTCAAGCATTAATAGGCTCATTCAATCCGAATATTTTCTCTTCATTTAGTTTCTGTCCTTGACTTTGTTACAGCATTAAACGAATAAAACTAACTGGCTCTCCAAGGCAGAAATAAATGACATATCAAATCAAATGGGCATCCGATTTTATTTTGGGGTCGCCGACCTTCGGCTGCAGGAGTAACCATGCATATTAACTTAGTTTCTGAGGCTTCATCGAAGGTCAAATATTGCAGGGTATCCCAAGTCTTTCTCCTCTGTTGAAAACGTCATGAAACAATAATTTCTCTCCCTCCTTGGCATCAAACTTTGCCATGCGTGTCATTCCTCAAAGTCTCTCTTTCGTCTCATTTGTAATTTGCATAATCTCTCTATGAAGGGTGTCGCTCTTACTTGCGCTTTTGGTCTCATCTGCTCAATCAGTGGTAGGGCATGACTTTCTTCTGTGATAAGCTGGTGCATTCCTCTGACTTGTTCTGCTTCTTCGTGGATGCAGCTCCATCCAGGGATTTGGGGGGGGGGGTACTATCAAAGCCAGTGGGTGGGAAACCATTGGCCTGCATGTCCCAGCCAGCATGAGATTTGTGAAACTGTCGTAGCATTTGTGTCCGGATCAGTATTTGGCAACATAAACACATTGCAGTTCTTTTTGACAATCAGGCAGTTGTTGGAATCATCGATAAAGGGAGAAACTAAGTGACTGAAGCAAGATTAGAATGTGAAGACTGGTGAGACTATTTACCAGTAAGTTGAGTCCAATGTCTTTGTTTTTGAGTCTATAATAACTAGACTAGAGGTATCACTCACTTCCTGTGTTTGACAACATTTAATATTATAATGCTATTATAACCACTAATGAGTGGGAAGGCTTCTTAATGTTGATACGTGTAGGCCAAAAGCAGGTATATGACATGTGTCTGATGATATAAGCACACACACGCACACATGCATGCACAAACATACTATTTGTGCTGCAGGTCATATTTAAAAGCTCTCTATCACACAGCGAACACCGCGCTACCTACCCACTGTAAGAGGATAATGTGCTTTCCTTTTGATGTTGCATTCCACATATGTGCGCACACACACACACACAAACATATGTCCAAAACCATGCACACACACACACACCTCTTCCCCTTCCAAATTTCATCCTGAAGAATCAGCATTGTGTATTTTTTGTAGAACTTGTCTTCATTTGGAGCAGGTCTAAATCAATGTCAGCCTTTTTGATTTGATCTGACTATCATTAAAATATTCCACATGGAATTAACTGCTCCAAAGGCCATGCACTTCTAATCTGAATTTCGACCAGATCTGTCTCAATCTTGCGGGTTCTACAGAAAATTTTAAAAACAGATTGGGCAAAAAAGCATGATCTGACTGACAATATGATGCCATCCAAAAGCACTGCCATTAGGAATGGGTATCAAATCTCAATATCATTGAGATATTGAGATATCAATATCATGGAAATTGTTGGTTGGGCTGTAACTTGATATCTAGGTCTAAAGAACCTGAAAAAAAAAAAAAAAACACTGCCCACATTGCCATATGGTGGTGATGGTACAATGCAAAAATATTCCTTTTTTCAATCAGTTTTTTTGGAACATGTACCAGCTCTTTACGCTGTGGGGAGGTAGGCGGGGTCCATGGAAATTTGACCATCCATCCAGTCTGTTTTTGTGGACTTGGAGAAGGCTTTATGACTGTATCCTGCAGGGGATCCTGTGGGTGGCACTGCAGGCGTGTGGGACTGTGGCCATGAGCGATCTGGTTTTTGAATGACTGAAGTGAAAGCTGAGGCCATATTGTCGGCATAAAGACAGACACGCTGTCAGCGGTTGTTGGACACCTCCAGGGTTGCCCCTTGTCTCCAATCCTGTTTGTGATATTTGTGGGCAGGGTCTCAGGGTGCAGCAGGCATGAGGAGAGTGTCTGATTTGGGAACCTTGGGATTGCATCTTTGCTTTTTGCAGACAATGTGGCTCTGTTGGCTTCATCAGGCCATAAACGTCAGCTCGCACTGGGGCCGTTTGCAGCTGAGTGTGAACTGGCTGGGTTGAGAATCAGCACCTCCAAGTCTGAGGCCATGATTCTATTCTGGAAAAAGTAGCGCTCCCTGCAGGTGGGGAGTGAGTTGCTGCCCCAGACAAATGAGTTTAAGTATCTTGGGGTCCAGTACATGAGTGATGGTAAAATGGAGCGTGAGATAGACAGATGATCTGATGCGGCGTCATCAGTAATACAAGCATTGTACCAGAACATTGTGGTGAAAAGTGAGTTGAATCAGAAGGCAAAGCTTTTGATTTACCAATTGATCTACGCTCCAACCCCTCGCCTATGGTCATAAGCTTTGGCTAGTGACCAAAAAGAGAGAGATTGTGGATTAAAGCGGCCAAATTGAGTGGCTGAGTCTTAGAGATAGGGCGAGGAACTTGGAAATCTGGAGGGAACTCCGAGTAGAGCTTGTGACAAAAAGAGCCAGCTGAGGAGGTTTGGCCATCTGATTAGGATGCCTCCTGGGTGCCTTCCGTTGGAGGTTTTTCTGGGCACATCCCACTGGGGGAGACCCTGGTTGTTGACCCAGAGCTCACTGGAGGGATTTCATATCCCATCTGGCCTCAGGATCCACCAGGAGGATCTGGAAAGCATTGTGGGGAGAGGGATATCACAAATACCCTGCTTAGCCTGCTGCAACCACGGCCCAACCCCCAACAAGAGGAAGAAAATTGATGGATGGATGGACATTTTCATAGGTCCATGCTCATGATCACACTTTTCCTAAATTAATGATGACTGATGTTCTGAATTGTGTTCTGTTACGTTGCTGTTGTTGTGCTCCCTCTACCAAACAGCAGTGAAACCCGGTCTGTCATGGATCACACCCTGACCATTGGAATTAGCTGCAATACAAAATTTTTAAACTTGCTACAGTAAGATTGCTTCAGCCATGAATTTCTTTGATGTCGTAAGAAGCAGTTGCAGATTAATTTCCTTGCTGAGTGGCACTTCAGGAATCACACTGTGAGGTAGAGACATCTTTTTATTCCCTTCTCCTGCCAACTCGGCCACAGGAGTCACATTAGAACTACCTTGGCATGCATAGGCCTATCTAGAGAACAACAGGATGACATTTATTTTAATATTGCAATAATGCTTGTATTATTGCACCAATAAACCACTTAAACCCTGAAAAGCTATGATAGACCAACTGTGCAGCATATAACAGTTGTTTGTTGAGCTTGTATGTGTTATACTTGATCAGACTGGCACATCAGAACAACCACTATTGTTAGAATGTGGACCAGCTGCAAAACAGAATAACAAACATTCCAGTCCAATCATGTTACTAATTAATAGAATATAATGTGGTAGTTCAACTTGTTTTAAGGTAAGTATATCAACAGTATACTTAAAATGCTGTGTTTCATTATAGTTACTCTGAAACTATGTGTTTCCAGGTAAGACATCAAAGTGGACAACATAAGACATTTATGTAATGCACATACATAAAATGTAATATACTGTAGTATTAAAAAAGGAAATTTTTGTCCAGCAACAGATTTTTACTAACACTTTCTTTGAGGGGATGTACATGAGACCAAAATGTTGTTACTAAAACAAAGTTGAGTATTTGTGTAGCGAATGTTTCTTTGTGCAGAGTGTTGTCTCTAGTGGCTATCATAAACCTGCCATAACCATTAGCTACTAGAGATGCGCTGATTCCAATTTCCAGTTTTTTTAAGGGTCTGACCTTACAATTCCAATTTTGGACGATTCCCATTTTCAGTCTCTCTAATAACTCTAATTGACAGAGTACTCAAACATTTTTTCAAATTTTTTTGTAAAATTCAATTGGATGTTCATAATAAAACACTGACTATTAAATAACTTGTACATTTTCTCCAAAAGTGCTCCAGGTTATAGCCAGGCCTTATTATATTATTATATTATTATATTAAAATTATGTACTAGAGGGAACATAATCTCGCGAGATTCGGAATCTTGTGGGACGCAATTTCACGTGATCGCATGTGGAAGCAGATGTAAACAAACTGGAGATAATGCAGTGCAACAGTTTGCTGTAGTAAAACTTTGCAGTGAGAAAAACAGAAAAATGTGGTTGAATGAGTCTGGATGAGAAAATGTTTGAGGAGACGCATCAACACAGGTTGTTTATTCTTCAGCCAGAACAGGAGGTGAGAGTTTAACTGTCTGTGAACAGCAGTCTGCTGCTGGCTAACATTAGCATGAAGAGCTAGAAAGTTTACTGCTGTCCTGTGATATCATCAGCTGCTCTGTCTCGTTGCAGACTGTCTGTCTTCTCTTTATCTTGTTCTTGTAATCTATTGCTAACACTGACTTCATGCAAGCATGTGTCTGAGGGTGTGCTGCTGTGATCAGCGCTGTTGATGGTGTGATGTCTGCTGCACACATGATGTGACCATTGCGCAAAGCATGTGGTGAATATGACTGGCACAGAATTGGATATGTAATGCTGACTGGCCGGTCACTGGTCAGAGCCGTCATACTGAAAACCATCCGGTTCTGGTCTCTGGCCGGTTGATCAGTGCAACCCTTACCATTACATATCACCTGTCATGAACATGAATGAGTCTTTCCAAATGTTTGTGACTGTTCATTCAGTCAGTTATGCTATTTTTAATACAAAGTGGACATTCAGCTTTACATTAATCAAGACAACAATGTCCTTACACTTACACTTGACACTTAATGGCAGTTTTATGACATGTCCAAATGGTACCGCTTTAAGGTCAAGGGTATTATTCGTGACACTGTTATAAAAGCATTGGACAGTGTAATAACGCTTAATGACATCTTTATGAGAAGTCAAAATGGTACCACTTTAGCTGAGGTCAAGGAAATTATTCATGACACTGTTATGAAAGTGGGCAGCACGCTGGCGCAGTAGTTAGCACCGTAGACTCACAGCAAGAAGGTCCTGGCTGAAGGACTGGAGAGTTTGTGTCGCGGACAGGGCCTTTCTGTGCAGCGTTTGCATGTTCTCTCTGTCTCTGCGTGGGTTCTCTGCAGGTACTCTAAATTGCCCGTAGGTGTGAATGGCAGTGTGAGTAGTTTTTTGTCTCAATGACTCAGCTGTCTGATGAACTGGCGACATGTCCAGGGTGTGCCCCGCCTCTCAACCAGGAGTGTGGTTGAAAACACATATGACAGTATGATGTTAACACATAAAGATGAATTTGCCATTTCTGTAACTGGCCAGTGTTTCTGGTAGCTACAGTACGTGTGTGTGTTCACTTCTCCACACACCAAACCTTCTACATTTTACTCTTTTGGTCTTGTTTGCACTTTAAATATATGCCTCACAATGGTCTTTTTACTCATGCACACAGATGTCAGATGTGTTTGCTGTGTGTGCTAGTTATGATCTGTGAACTGGCTGTAACACAGATGAATGTAAGGGGATATATAAACAGCATGAAAGGCAGAGTTTGTTAGCTGATTAATAATGATTTTACCATATAATGCACTCATACCTGCACAGGCTGTTTATGAATCAGGAACCAGGTGTTTCTGTTACTGAGAATTTTCATTAACTCTTTTACTCAGTCACAAAACGCCTTTCAACACAACCTTTCCTTTCCTGCCCTGTTTGTCACAATAGATAATGACCGTGTTTATTAATGCGTATTATACTGCAGTGGATAAATGGAAAGGTAGCATTACGTTAGCCCCAGACTGGTCCCTGACATTTTACCAAATGGGAAATCAGAGTGTGGGTGTGGGTCCACTGTCCTTTGGCAGATAAGCAGGGCGAGACCTGATTGCAGCATGACCCTCATCTGGTGGCCTGCCTGCAGGGCCTGATAAAATGTTCACCTGTCAGCATGAACACACAGTTTACAGTCAGGACTGCAGACCTGGGCACTGAAAGCTCTGCAGGTTCAGGTGAGGATAACTTACCTTTTGGGGATTGTGCTGGGGCTGTTTGGATTTATGTGCTTTTCTGTTTCATCACAATAGTGGACATAAATACAATATTTTTCATGGCAGGTTTTCCGAATTAAAGGTGCTAACACAATATATCAAAGCTCTCTTTTCTGCCAGATATAATTAAACAACATGCCAAACTTGCTTTATTTTATGCTCTTGGCCAGGCATAATGGGACTATACCAGCAGGGGATTACGTGATCGCAGAATTTTGGAAAAACCTTGAAAAACACTTTTTTACGACTTTTATGCCTTTATGTTTTTATGCCTGAAGGCAGGTCATCCCATTCTTGTAAACGTGATATCTCAAGAATGCCTTGAGAGAATTTCTTCAAACTTGACACAAAATGATCATTTGGATGCAAAGATGAACTGATTAAATTTTGGTTGTCAGATGTCAAATATTAAGGCCATGATGACCTCACTAAACACATTTTTGGCCATAACTCAAGAATTCAAAATAATTCATATGTCATATGAGTGTGAACAGACATGGATGTAAACTGTAACTTGACTGGTTGGTGGAGACAAACACCTGTGAGACAGTAATTCTATTTTTTGACTGCTTTCAGCTCGGGTCAACATATGTGGGGGTCATGTTAATTTCTGTTAGTTGCATCTGGGAGTTGGTGGCATTGCAGTAGGTGCTTCACCTTCTTCTAGTTACATTTTTTTTTTAACTGAAGCGTTGATATCCTTTAGCTTTTAGTTTATCTGCCAGTCTTTTTAATTTTGATTTACTTTGTTGAGTACTTGTATTCAATTCTAAGCAGGATTAAAAAACAGACATTAATATTTAGTAAACAAAAATGTGAGTTCTTGTAATGGCTCAGGAATGACCTGATAATTAATGAGTAATTCCTCACTAACTGTGATTTTAAGACTATATTGTACATCAGTGGTTCTCAAATGTTTTTCAATATTATGCCCCCTTTGAAATACTTTTTTTAGCCCCCCTGATCAGTCCAAAATATTTTTGGCAGAAAAAAAAGCTCACTGAGGTAAATATCATTAAAACATATTCGTCACTGCAAAACAGAAAGTTGAGAAACTCAAAATTTCAAGGCAACTTACTGCAATAGACTTTTTAGTTTTGAGCCCAAGTCCAACTCTTAAGTTTGACAAAATTTTACCAACATTGACATAATTTAGGTTTCTTCGTTAGATAAACCTGAATTTTTGAATTTCAGAAAACAAAAAAAGGTATTTAAAAAATGATTGAGTAAAGCCTTTGAAGTGACAGTGAATAATGCTTAATATTTTTATATTTTCAGTTAAAATCATTTAATTTTCAGGCACCCAAATAATGACAAATAAGGGTCACAGCAGCTGTGATCAATTGTTGAGATACATTTTTTTTTAGTTTTTAACACTTAAAGATTCAGATTTATCTAAAGAAGTAAAACGCACAATCTCAACCAAAGATTATAGGTTGGCAAGACTTTTTAAGTTTATTTCAAAACTTGAGATTCAGTTGGGCTCAAAACTCAAACAGTATTTGTTGGCTCACTTTTTCACTTCTTTATGTGTGTTTTCAGCTGTATTACTGTTCCAAACACAAATCCATTTTTTTTTTAAATTTTCATTTCATTCAGTGTGGACACTGGCTTCCTGCCCACAGTCACTGTGATTACATCTGTCAGGTTTTAAGACAGCTGAAAGTTTTCAGCAGTTAACAATTGCATTGAAAATATGAATAATGAATATTAACTGAACTTATATTAGCATTTTTATTGAACCCATTACAGTATAATTTTAGGAATTATGCATGACTAATTACCATAAATTACCATATCACAAGTACTCCAAAGTACCACTAGGGGGACGAGTACCCTCATTTGAGAAACACTTAGTAGATAATGATACCGCGAGATACTATAGTAATGAATCATTAGGTAATGAATAGTTTATTAATATCTGTGAATCAACCTCCTGAACATTTTCTTTATGAGTCGTTGCTGATTAACTCTGATCCAGCCGGTGAGTCATCACAAACTAGCGATGGCTCATTAATTACGAATTTAAAACATTAAACATTACTCATTTTTTTGAGCCCACAGAAATGAGGCGATACATCACACCGAGTAGTTACTAGGTATTTACCCAAGATTATGACAAGTAGCTGTTGAGTTTTACTTGGAGGTCACAGTTAGTTCCTTAAAACAACACTGTGCAAGAATTGGCGTCCCAACACTTTTGGGGTGAAATTTTTGCATCACTGTCATACTGTGGCGATTTACTATGGCTCCGACCTGGATTGTAGTTTATGGAGAAAATAATTTCTGTTTTTTCCTCTGATTCTTTCCCCTGGCTGCTCTCAACTATAGTATTTCTTGATAGAAAGATAGCGTTACTTGTTGCTAAAGTAACCACTAACTGCTGCTAACGTAGCTGCCTTTAGCTAGTATTTTAAATGTTAAAAGTGAAAAACTCACCAAAGACAGTTCTGGCCGGCACCGACTCTCGGTTGAGCCAGAAGGAGACCTGGGACAGGATGACGGTCATGATGCAGGGCAGATACGTCTGGATCACAAAGTAGCCGATCTTCCTCTTCAGATGGAAGTGAGCCATCATGACTGTGTATTCACCTGAGGACAGGACAGAACATGTGAATGGACAAGGGGCAGAGACAACCAGCTGAGTGAGTGTGGACACATACAGTGGACACTGGTAGTTACACATGTGGACATTAAAAGGCACATAAATGACAGGTCTGCACAGTGTTCTATTCAGGTATAATGCATTCAAGAAGATAGTCAGCAACACTTATTACGTAGGTCATGTATGTAATGAATTATAAGCACATTCATAAGATATTATAATGCATTTATGATATAGCATGACAACTTATACAAGGTTTATGAAGTATTATAAGTGGTCAATGTATTATCAGTTCAGCAGTGTGTTTAGAAGAAGAATCTGAGTCCTGGGCTACACAGCACATTATAACCACCATGACTTTAGCCAGTTATAAACAAACATTGACAACTACTCTAAAGTAATAGGTTATAAAATCTACATTTTTGATATGGAATAATGGCTTATGAACATCAATAGTACACTATAGCATGACTTTGTGAGCTTTAAGTGAAGTAACAGTTCTGTGTCAGATTAATAGTCACTGAATGACGCTATGACACAGTCATAAGGAAGAAAAGCTTTCCGGTGCATTCATGCAGTCTTCAGTTAGTTAAAAAGCATTATGAATGCTCAACGTGTAATACATTATAGGTCCACCACCTATAATACTTAATGTCTTGTTATTAAGTTAAGTTGTCATGCATGATTATCAACATTTATAAAGAGTTTTACAAAGCCTTATAAATGCATTATAAATGTGAACATTCAAGGGTGAATGACACGTATGCACAATGTTATAGTCATGTATAATGCATTCAAGAAGCTATATAAAGAAATATTCTGTAAGACTTTATATATAGGCCATGCATATAATGCATTATAAGCACAAGACAAGAAGCAAAAGACACTGAAATACATTTATAAAGCTAAATCTATATGTGTTTATAATCATGCATGCCAGCTTATATGGTTTATAATGTATTATAAGTGGTGGACATAATGTATTATAAGTTGAGCATTCATAATGCTTTATAGCTCCATGCCAAAGTGACAACAGTGTTTGAAAGAAGTCTGAGTCCTGGGTTACACAGCACATTATAACTACAAAAAAATTAGACAGTTATTAAGACACAAAGAGAACATATCAAAAAAAATGACAAACTCTAAGTTTGTGAAGTGGAATAATGTTGTATAAACATCACTAATTTGCTATAGCATGACTTTGTAAGCTTTAAGTAAAGTGATAGCACTGTGTAAGGTTATTAGCTATCTAATGACACTGTAACACCATTATGAGAAAGTGCATTCAAGCACTCTTTAGTTTATTGGACACATTATGAATGTTGAACTTGTAAACAGGACCATTAACTTATAAAAAGGATTATAAAGTATTACATGTGGTGGACATAATGTATTATAAGTCATGCATGATTGGAAATATTTATAATGCATTAATTAGGCTTTACCTTCTCTCCCCTGACTTGATGTTTTTTGTTTTGATATTCTATGTCAATGTATGAACGTACACCCTGTTTAACTGTAATTTAAAAAATAAGGCTTCATAAAACTTTATAATGTCTTGTCTCTCTATGAACATGCTTATAATGCATTATAGTCATAACCGTCATAGAGAGTGTTATCAGTATTTCTCAAGGTATCGTCTGTCATGATGAATGCCTTATACATATGCATATGCATGATTATAAACATTTATAAAATCTGATACATGCATTATTATGTCTAATGAATGTGCTTATAATGCATTATAGTCATGACCTTCATTGACAGTGTTACTGAAATCATTTTAACAGTTAATTGTGGAGAATCCTCCATCATGATTTATTGACAGTTCTAAGTGTTCCTGATAGAACAATCTAAACACACAGCAGGGACACAGTGTTACATTATGCACAGACTGTGTCGTGTTTGCCTGTCAAACGTTGCTTTGATCACTCAGTGTGTTGCTTTAAGCTCAGCCGTCTCTGGGAGAACTCTGATGCAGTTTGGTTTTTGTAAAATTCACTTTGCTGTGTTTTTTGGCCCTGTGATGCTCCGTGATGCTGTAAACTTTGGGAGCTGCTGCTGCTCCCATCTTCCCTCTCCATCCTTTACTTCCTCCAGGCTGAGAATAAAAGAACTTCAAAGAGGTATGGAGAGAGTGGACTTAGTGCCAGAGAACACAGATAAAAAGACAGCGCACGGGTGCTGGGAGTGTAATCTTTTTTTCTCTCTGGACAACATGCAATGCCATTCTCCAAGTGACGCAGATGTAAAGGGCCATACCGACATGTTTTAGCCAATTAACTACAGAATATTGTTTCTGATAATTTTTCAGAGCATACCATACTTAAGAACAACAGCAGCTCTTGTTAATGAGTTTCATAAAGCTTCCAGGCAGCCCTCACTAATTTTGATTATAGGTATTGGCTATAAATCCAGCTGTTTACTCCTGGATAGCTGTCATCAGAGCTACATTTAAACACTGACCACACAGAATTGAGAGTGAGTGAGCCACAGAGCAGAAGAGAGGTCAGTAGTTTAAAGGGACAGTTCACCCCAAAATCAAAAATACATATTTTTCCCCTGGACTGTAGTGCTGTTTATCCAGCTAGATTTTTTTTTGTGTGTGTATGAATTTCAGAGTTTTGGAGATATCATTTTATGATTAATTGTGGTAAATATATTACTCCTTTAAACAAAATATACATTTTGGATTTGAAACCTTGCTTGCAGGCTACACAAACGAATGTCTGCTTGCAGAGTTATTTATTAATAATTCGGGTATTACTAAAACCAATAATAATCAAATGCAGAGGCAGTTATGTACAAATAATAAGTAGAAACATTTATATAGTCTTAGATTTGCAACCTGTCTGTTAAGGGAAACCATAATGCTGATGAGGTCCAGGATGAAACTGAGTTCGACACCTCTGATATAACGTTTTAAGTGAAGGTTTCATCCTGAGAAGAGCTGCAGCTCAGTGCAGAAGTGACAGACTATCTGGGATGTGGAGCAATCAAAGACACTCCTACACAGATGATGAGTAACATATTAGATTAGAATGATGCAGGGATATTAATAACCTGGTTATGCTTCGCATTGTTCATCCTGAACAATGAACAATTAAAACCAGGATGTGTCATAACAGGGATCGGTGTGCTTTCAAAGGTGTTGATTGACAGATGATGTTGATGATTTGACATAAACCATTAGTTAAGTGAGGTAAAATTCAAAATAATACAATATATTTTTTAATTAACTGTCATAAAATATTAGAATGAAAAGATCAGCCCTGGACTGGCAGAGGGAGATCACTGTTTGTATGATCCTCGAGTCTAAAATAAAAACCATAATAGCTGAAGCGTTCATCCTTTTTGCAGTGGAAGACTAAGGCTTCTGTCTTTCATGTCATCATGTTGTACACTCCTGGTAGCATCATTACATTTTGTTAGGTGCAGTACAAAATGTGGTGACAATGAGTTGTGGCGCTGTGAAGTGGCGCCAGCAGAGGAGCAAAGAGGCAGGTTGATAGTTCATGTCACGGGAGACGCTGGGAGAAAGAGGACTGAGTCAGCAGTTCTGAGCTTTGTCCATATTTTAGGACTATGCAGCATTTTAAGATATTCAAATAACTCATGAAATTTTAGGAAATATTGTTTTCATATTTCTACATTTAGAAATCATCTGGATTGATATGTTTTGTGCATATTTTTTGTAAAATTTGATGAAAAATGTGGGATTTTGTTTGTTTGTTTGTTTTTTTATTTATGACAATTACAATTCATTTATCAATTATTATGCTTTATTGTCATACATAACCTTTTAGCTTGGGTTGTACAGATTTTAGGAATACGCAGCATTTGGAGATAAACGAGTAAATGACATTAAAATATTCAAAAATACCAACATATGAATAGAAGAAATATTTCTATTGAAGATGAAACCATCAAAACACTTTTGCTTTCCGCTCATAAAAGTTAGCAGAGCTCAAAAACTCAAAAATAATCATAGTTCAAATAACTTAAGAAACATTAAGAAATATTGTGTTCATATTTCTACATTTAGAAATCTTGTGGATCAATATGTCTTGTGTGTTTATTTAGAATAATTTGATGAAAAATGGGTCTTGTTTTGTTTTTAATTTATGACACAATTCCAATACATTTGTCAGTTATTATGGTTTATTGTCTTACATAACCTTTTAGCTTAGATTTCCACATTTTAGGGATATGAAGCATTTAAAGATAATCAAGGAAATGACATCACAATATTCAAAAATACCAGTGTAGGAATAGAGGAAATATTTCTATTGCAGATGAAATTATCAAAATGCTTTTGCTCTCCGCTCATAAAAGTGAGCAGATCTCAAAAACTAAAATAATCATAGTTCAAATAACTCATGAAATGTTAGGAAATATTGTGTTCATTTAGAAATCTTCAAGATATGTTTTGTGTGTTTATTTAGTAAAATCTGATGAAAAATGTGTGTTTCTTTTTTACATTTTTTTAAATTTATGACACAATTTCAATACTTTTATTAATTATGGTTTATTGTCACCTTTTAGCTTCGGTTGTTCAGACTTTAGGGATATTAAGCATGTGAAGATACATCACAATAAACAAAAACACTAATGTTTGCGGTCATGTACCATTTATATTGCAGACTGAAGGGCTACTAGTGTACCACAATGTCTAGAGAGGGCCTTTAATGTCTTATATTTGTGGCTGTATAATTATTTATTTTTTATAAATTGTTGTCAAATGTCAGTATTTCTTTCTAACAAGCAGCAAACATGCTCAGACTGCTGATAATTTAGTTTTTGTATTAAAAAAACCCTCAGAACTACAAAATTCAGTTTCTATGAAACCTTGGCATTAGTCCAGGCCCTGGTGTTATTTTGCCTCTCTTCCATCTGTCTGACTTTAAACGGATGCACGATGCTCACCAGTGCTGGATTTAATGGTCTCTTTCCCCACGGTCTGGCCAACCAGGTCGTACTGGTTGAGTCTGGATCCATCGGGTGCCACCTCCACCGACTGGGAGGCGTTCCGGGTCCAGATGTAAGTAACCTCTGTCTTAGTGTAGGCGTCTGATGCAGAGAGAACAAGAGACACCGATCAACAAAGCAGTCCTGCAAATAACTCTTCATCATATCCAGCAGTCTCACAGCAGAGCACCTTATTAAAGCCCTCGGCTCAAATAACAGAGATCACATGAACACCTCCCCTGCACACCCTGACATCCAGAGACTATAATTACTCCTACACACACACAGTCACACATGATGCAGTCTTATCACTTCTTCAGCAGTATACTGTCCTGTGATTGGTTCAGACAGACACAACTTTATGTCTTCACTTTTTCAGAGGTGGGAAGTAACTAATTACAAATACATTGTTACTCTACTTAAGTAGAGTTTTCATGTATCTGTATTTTACTTGATTATTCATTTTTCTTATCCATCCTCTCTACTCCTTTCCGCCTTTCAATTTTCTAAACAGGCTCATTAATTTAGTTTTAATGCATTTGAGGGAAATGATTGATTATTTTTGTTTTGCATCATTGTGCGCAGCCTTCCAACATCAAGAGTGATTTCAACATGAATGGAGGAAACAATAACACACAGAAAAGATGGTTAAGTGGTGCATCCATCAGTGCATATCACACATGACAGATTTAAAAGACTAAAACAACCTAACAAGAGAAAAAGATATAACAGGACAAAAAAAAAAAAAAAAGAGGAAAAGACGTAACCAGATGAAAAAGACAGTTAGTTTGGTTCATAAAATGTCAAAAAAAAAATCTCTTGACCAATCATTAGCTGTGTTATTGAACTGCATTATTGAACCCAGCATTTGGAAAAGTGCTGCACAGATGCTCCTAGAGACAAAAAGGATCTGTCGAGATCTGAACGTTGCTTACTCTGTGCACACTTGGAGAGCACTGTAATTTGTGCACATTATACATGCAGAGAAAAGAGTGTTATTCTTTTTGGTGTTTTGGTGAGTTCTGAAGTATTAGGTGATGCATTCCTGCGGTCTGTTCTCACGAAGGGACGAGAGAGTTTTTAGAGATAAGGTTATCAGCATTCAAACATGCTGTCTTCACTTAGAGACTATTTTTTACAGAGGACAGAGGACTGATAGAGAGCTGAACATTATGATGTCACAGTGAAGCTGACCTTTGACCTTTTGGATGTAAAATGTCATCACTCCTCATTTTATCCTGTTACATATGATATATATGATATATAGTTATGGTGTTTTGTGAGGTCATAGTGCTATTTGACCACCAACACCTAATTAGTTCATGCTTGAGTTAAATTGGACATACAACTGAGTGCACTACAAAAGATAAAAATATAAATATTTCTGCCTGGGAGTGCAAGAGAGACTTCATTTTTCTTTTGTTTGTTTCTTGAGGCCTTGGGCTACATGGATGAAAACAGTGGTACAAAGACTTTTTGTTCTGAAAAATGAATGAATTTATATAAATTCTCAGTCAGTTTTAGTTTTTCTTTTGTCTATATAGTCTTAGAACTATTTACAATATAATGTAGCATCATAGTAACATACATATTCAAATAGCCTAGGTTGTACTGTAAAAAATAGATCAGTTACTTACTTGTGTCTTCCAGTACTGAATGTATGCAGTATGAGATTCGAGGTACTAGTACATGTAAAAAAGTGTCAAAGTCCCCAGAGGGTTAAGGTTACAACTGGGCCAGGGTTTAGGTTGAGGTTAAAAGTAGAGTGCAGGCACACAGAGTGTGGGTGATATGAATCTGCTCACACTTACAGCTGCCAAATTTGAGAGGACATGAGTGAGAGTCCATGGGGAAGTCCTCCAGATGCATGGGGCACTCTGCTTGAACCGTTAGCCTGGCAATAAAGACACACACACACACACACACACACACACACACACACACACACACACACACACACACACACACACACACACGAACACACAGTTTGTTTAATCAAATCCTACTCGGACAGAGAACACAATTAGTTTTCATTTCTGCATTGTTTGATGTTGCACAGAAGCTTTTAATATCTATTTTCTCTACATCACATCTTAATTATCTTACACACATCACAAATGGTGATCATCTTTAAACATGCAAAGATGATTGCATTTTAAAACTATCTGAGGTATTAAACATTGTTTTGAGGAATAAAAAGTGTCATTATGTGTCTTGAAAGGGACAGAGCAGGAATGACAGCCTATTTGTAATGTCACTGTTATGACCACCATGAGAACATTTCAGTCCGTCATGATCACAAGATGAGACTCTGATACAACCGAGAGGCCTACAGGAATTGCTGTCATAAAATATGAGCTAAGAAGCTCGCTGTGCGCTATTGATTTCGGATATGAAGGTGTATTTGATTTGAAGGCCCTGGAAAGGGCACCTCTGCTTGGTTTTTAAGTCCCCTTTATTATCCAAGCTACTTTGTCAACTGTAAATTGTAGTTATTGTGTTGTTATTATGGCCTCACTGCTATTAGGTAAGTGACCGCTCACATCAGTAAATGTAATGAAATGTCATTTATAAACCAGAACAAAACTCAACAGTTTTATTGGCTATATCACTATTATTTATTAACTGGAGGAAAAATTCTGCTTCTGAATCAGAAGCTGAACAGAGACTAGACTAAAATATCTCAACAAATATCTCAAGGTGCATTGCCAAGAAATTAGGTAAAAATATTCAAATATTAAGATAATAACTGATTTTTTCTACAGCACCATCATTAGCTCAAAACATTACAGGAATGTGTCCAATACTTTGGTTTATGACCAAATACCTCCTAATGACATGACTTCCCCAATACTGAAATAATAGCTCTGTGAGTATGATAGTATGCTGACGTTAGCATTGAGCTAAAAGCATCCCTTGGCCAAAGTGCAGTCTTAAATAGCCACTGGAGTGGCTATAGACTTTTAGACCTTTTATTTCATCCATTACCACTGTTAGTTCATCATCTAACAGGAATTTACACACTGGCTACTCTGTCTCTACTGGAGACTATGTACCTTCTTGCAACATCCACTGGGATGCACATGATTGACACAGTCACAGAACCAAACCAAATCAGGACACGAACTGTTTGCAACAAACAGGCCCAAGTCTGACCTAAAACCTGATACTCTGTGGAGCTCTACTGTGGTAATGCACTTTTTGTGTTGGATTGCAGAGCAGCTTCACTAATTGAAACTAATATTCAAAATGTTAAAGCTAATAGCGCCACGTGAGAAATGACTGGGGACACAAGACACAACACAAGAAGACAAATTTGTATGGACAGCTAGAAATGCAACATGTGAGGCTGCATCCTACATGTCTGTAAGAGTTTAGGTGCAGAGCGTTCACAGGACAGTCGAAGTCTAAGCAACACAAGAACATGGGAGAGAAAGACAACTTTAAAAGCCACCTTCAAAAGCACTAAAGATGCTGGGAAGACCTCAGAGTAGCTTTGGACCAATTTAAGTCACCTGGGCGAATGTGTCTGATGATGAAAGACCCTGATGACCCCAGATTGCATCACTGATGATATGCTTTAACAGGGCATGAATGAGAGCAGACCATCTAAGTACTTTGCTCCTGTTTCATGTCCTCACTGAAAACAGCCACTCTCATGACTGATGGTCAATACAAATTATAAGGTCTTAAATGCATTAAATAAGAAAAACATATCGATTTTTAGCTTTTAGGAGTCCAAATCTTACGGCCAGTCAGGTGACCAATCATGGTATGTCTTTGTCAATCCGCGTTCACCATTGTTAACATAGTCCGCCTCCAGCAAAGTCGACAAACATGACATAACTACCTTATTTAATTTTCAGGTAATGTATTTCAGACATCTGTCACTTTTTATTTAAGACGCTTTACTTTGCTGTTTAGTTACTGTTAAACCAAAGTCCATTATAAAAGCAGGTAATTTATGGTAGGGCCATATTTTTTACAGTAAAAAGTGATTCACTTTGATCTAAGGGCACAATCGGCACAGATACACATACTGACTGACCACTTTTACAGTTTGTTTTCACCCAAAGGGGCATGGATGTGGGATGTGAGATACGGCTGCTCTCATCCTTCAGATGATTATTTTATTATGACAAGCAAGAGTATATAAGTGGAGTCAGGTTGCATAGCATTATGTGAATAAAAGGAGAAGTAAAGCTTAGTGTCATCTGCGTAAAAATGTTAGTTAGTGTTTTGTCTGTGATGATCCAGTGTTAATATGTAAATAGAGGACTAGATGGCTCAAGTATGAATCCCTGTGTAACTTGGGGAACACAGTTACCTTGAATGAGCTAGAATCACCACTAAGACAGAAGGACTTGTAGATGTGATTAACACCCAATTAAATCCATCCAATCAAAACACTCTATACACCTGACACTGAATAGGAAGATGGATGAATGAACATATGACTTGAAAAAAGTGATAAAACCAGCTACCTCATAGTGTAGAGCAAAGTCCCATCTTCCATGATTCTTAGCAGCTTGTTGGGCATGGTCATGTTGTGGGCCACAGATTTCTTGCCGTTATGGAAGAAGGTGTCCGGGGTCCAGATCTTACTGGCCATCAGATTGTTGAGTGGCAGAATGTTCATTGGTCCGTGGAACTTCAATCGCTCATCCTTCCAACTCTGACGGAAGAAAACATCTACAGTGTACTCCTGAGAGGGAGACAGAGTAGGGAAAGAAATGTTAAAAAGAGCAAACAACAAATCTCCCATCTTCCACATCTTTCTGACCAAAGAACTGGGGAGCTGGGGGTACAGATAACTTTCCAAAACTGACAATCCAACAAACACATCACTTTTATGTAGTGACTGGCCAGGTGTGTGTGGGTTTGAACTTGTCTTTCAAACTCTGTTTTTTCAATTTCCACACACATTCTTTGCATGAACAGCTGGGTGCATAAATGCATTTGAGGACACACTGTATGAAACTGTGCACCATTATACCCACTTTCAAATCAAATTAAGTTTTATTGTCTCATACACAATGATACACAATGATACACAGTACAAAGTAAAGTGAAATTATTCCTGTCAGGATGCTCTCTATGTTGCTGGTATAGAAAGTCTTTAGCCTGCACTCCCTAAGGCATCTGGTAAGTCCTCTTTGATGCAGACACTGAGGTATCTGAAGCTGTCCACTCTTTCTACTGGGGCCCTGTTGATCAAAAAGGGAAGGTTGTTCCTTCCCTGCTTCTTTCCATAGTCCATTATCATCTCTTCAGTTTTACTGACATTCAGAGATCAGGCCCTCAATGACAGTGTCATCAGCAAATTTGATGATGATGGACGAGTCAGACTTGGCCAGCAGGGGCTCCTGTGTTGATGGTGAGGACGGATGAGGTGTGGCCCAGACCCCATCACCTGAGGTCTGCTGGTCAGAAAGTTGAAGATCCAGTTGCACAGGCTGGAATTGAGTTCTAGGTCTTCAAGATCTGTAACAAGGCTGGAAAGAATGATTTTGCAAACAGAATTTTATCATAATTCCCCCTCCCAATGAGGCATCGGACAGTGAGGAGGTGAAGAAGTCCTTGACAAACCTCTCAAAGCACGTCATCACCACAGAGGTCAGCGCTTTTGGCTAATCTTCAGTTAGGCAGTTGGGATGAGAGTTCTTTGGGTAAGGGACCATTGACAAAAGTGCAAAGCATGTGAGAATAATAGACTGAGCCAGGGAGAGTTTGAAGGTCTTCATAATCACTGGTGTCAACTAATCAGCAGAGGTTCTGAGAACAAGTCCAGATACTCTATTCGGTACTGTTGCCTTCCTGGTGTTGACTCTCCGTATGAACTTGTGTAGCTTTTCAGCCAGAGAGACATCTGCAATCAGGTTGCTTTGTCTGTTATGATTTGTAGTCCATGACAGAAGCATCTGGAATCAGTCTGTTGGAACTGTGATTCCAATTGATTTCCATAGTGTTGCTTAGTCTCTTTTACGGCTCAACAGATGTTATATTGTGCAGCTTTGTATTTGTCCATGTTCCCAGTAGCAAGCCCTGTGGTATCTGTGGCTGTGCAGGCCTTCAGAGCATCACAAATGTTGTGATCCACCCATAGCTTCTGATTTGGAAAGGTCTTAATCATCACCTTAGGAACAATATTGTCCACTAATGTCCCAATAAATCTCATATTGATGTTGTTATCAGAGCTGCTCCAGAAAATATCCCAGTCTGCATCACAGAGAGTGTCCTGAAGAGGGACCTCTGGTCGGTCCAACATATGACTTCCCTCTGAACTGGAACTTCCTGTTTGAGCTGCTGATTAAATTTTGGTCTGGCAGAATGGTCTTACTTGCCAAAAGCAGGAAGAAACTATGCTTTGTGGCCATTCTTAAACTGTGTGAAGCAGTGGTCCAGAGTTCGTTCACATCTGGGGGGCATATGATGTGTTGCTGAAAGTTTGGCACCATTCATTTGAGGTTGGCACTGCTGAATTTCCTGGCCATGATGAGGGCTGCGTCTCTGTGGTTGGCTTGGTAGTCAACAAGGGCATCATGCAGCTTGGGCAGAGCATGTCTGAGGTGAACTCTTAGGGAGGACAGAGAGGACAGCAGCAAATGGTCAGGAGCTCCAGGTTGGGCAAACAGGACTTTGTGAGAGACACAATGTCCCTGCAACTCCACCAGTTGGTATTTACGATGAGACTTGCTCCCCCTCCCTTTGATTTTCCAGAATCCACTGGTCTGCCCATGTGGTTAACTGAAAAGGACTCTGCTGGCTGAATGACACGGTCTGGTGAATCCGAGAGTCAAAACTGTCTGCCTCTCATATATGATAATATCTGAAATGATGGGTGCAAAGCAGTGGAATAAAATAGTGCATCAAAATAGCAACAACAACAAAAACAAAGTTTGAATGGAGAAGGCACAAAGGCTGTCGGACCCACAAGTGCCATCTTTCATGAGTCCAATTTATCGCATCTCGTCCCTCCCCGGGATGGCAGGCAGTTTGCCCCAGCTTTGAGTATGACTGTAGGTATAAACTGGAAAACTGACTGGGCAGCTTTGGTGATGTGATCCTGCATCATCAGTGCTACATGAACCCACAGAGGAAAATTGAAGTCTGGTCATTGACAGCAGGTTAAGCAGCAATTTACTAAACTTGATGTGTTTGTCTGAAGACACAAAAACCAGGATGTAACTGATTGCGTATGAGTGTTAGTAACTGAACCTTCGTCTGATTGTTTAATCCACCTAAACGAACTGAACAAAACAGAACAGGTGTGAAAGCACCCTTAAGTTTTCTGTTTCTGGCAATTACTCATGAGGATACACCATTTTTATGTGTTATTGTTGTGGAATGATTCATGTTGTATTGTTTTATCTGCATTCCTGGCTTGTGGCTTTGGTGTTGGATCAGATGGGCTGATCTGAAGTTCATTCATCTGTAATCCTCTTATGAGCGTGCGGCATATAACAATAATATCTTGTTTATTAATACAACTAAGAGAATAAAATCTGTGAAAACATATGTTTATGTAGTACATCATATCCTCAAATCAGGCATGTCCTGTTGTCCTGTTGTCCCCTCAGCTTCATATGGACTTTGGTGTGATCGTGGCTTGGCCGAGCAGCACCTGGCCGGGTTCAGACCTGTCTGTCAGTCTCAGATCCAGCTGTTCCCTGAGGCAAAGTGTCAGCCATGGTTTACATCAACATCACGGAGGCCTTCACTCCAGCCGAGTGGAAACATCTCTCCCTCGTTCTGCCTCTCTCATTAGTCCACAGTGTGTGTAGAAACCACGTTTCCACATGGGACTGCATGGAGTTGTACAGGACTCCTGACAAACAACATAACTTTGAAACCAGCGGGTACAAGGAGTGGATGATAAGACTAAAAGGTGCCCTGTAGAGTTCAATGCTAAAGCCATATGTAATACCTTTAACAATACAATGCCTATTGAGCTGAGACCTACCATGTTATAATGGTAGGAGCTCACATGGGAAATCATTTCTCAGTATTCAAATGTGAACAGGAGTCACAAGAATGGGACTTGATGGAATTTATAAAGAAGACAAAGTAATGGAAGCAGGAAAAATGAATCAGGACAGAGCAGAGCAAAATGTGACTCCAGAGTGAAGCTGGAAAAGACTTAAAGACTAAATAATTTAACATTCTATAACATCCTTATAGGTCAAGTCTCTGTATCCCTGTGTCTAACATCATCCCCCATGACTTTTAAAGGCCACATTCCCCTTCTGTACAGAGCAAGATTTGTTTAGAATAAAATCACATTCAATTATAATATTAGTGAATATTACAAGGAAAATACGCACCTGTTCTAGTGAGAGCTGGATCAGTGGTAAACATCAAAGACAGGAGGGGAAAGCTGCATTCTCATTATTCATGTGCAATGTTATCTAATCTTATGTTCTATACATCAGACCGGCATATACTTACATACGTACATGTTCCGAAATGTCAGGCTGCCTTTTGGGGGATAGAAGACTGGAAATCCCATACACATCAATGCAGTTTTACATGTTTTTAAATTACAGTTTTGACAGGTTTGTATGAATTCATGTTGCGTTAAACAAACCTTTGTTTTATAGACCTGTCTAATAATTATTCTGTGACTTTGCATGAACCTGAGCATTCGCGATATCCTAATAAATTAAGGTTAATCCCTCGGCCGTTAGGCTGCTTTGGTCCTTTATGTTCCAAGTGGATCAGTCAGTTGCCACAGCAGCCAGACACCGCTAATATTAAATTAGCAGGTATCGTTAGGCTTATTGTCATCTGTAAATAGCAAAACCTGTCAATCGACAACTGTTGATCCAAACTAGGCTGAGATTTAGTCAGAGATGACAGTCTGACGCTGCTGTACTGTAACATTATGACTGAACTCCAGCAGTCCCTCATTCAAGCTAGCGTTAGTTCTCCACCAGCAGGAATAATATGGTTCTCTGGAGGCTCAGACATTCTCACTGCTCTCTTTTTGGGATCCCTTCCTTTCCAGTTAAGATGAGGAACCAGAGATTGTTTTTTCCCCAGAAGAGGGCGTGGCCTTGTCGACTCTGGCTGAATGACGAATGACATTTAAATGTGTGCTTAAAAACAGGCTTGTCTGATACAGATACCAATTTTGGAAAATGCCTCTGATATTGCCTAAATTGCTGGTATTGGTATTGGCAAGTGTATGAGTCCATGCACCAATCTGCTGCCACAGTGCTTCTTATACGTTTTATACCGTTTACCACCTCAGAAAATATTGAGCTCTCCAAGTACAACCTCACTGTTTTGTGCTGTTTAGTGGTAGCAGGTGCTGTGAAGACTTCATTGAAGCTTTAGCCGCTAGCACAGGTTCACTGTTGTCCACTTCATTTTCAGTACCGCAGCTTGAAATATTCTCCTTCTGATCTGCACTTCTTTTTGGAATAGTTACTGTTTGGAGCCACTATTGCCATGTTTTTGAAGAATTTATTTTCGGTCTCTTCATTTCACATGCATGTGCACTACGTGCATGATTGAGACTATGTAGCAGGTTGATATTGAGATGAAAATCCAGGAAAGTCTAAACCTATTTTAACTCTGTATTTTCATTTCAAATTTTTTAGCATTTTGATAGTATTATATATTATTGAAATTATATTCCTCCACATGCCACTAGAAATAGTACCGCAGTTTGAGAATCTAGGTGCTACCACATAATTCATTAACCCTGAAACGCCATTTTCCACCTAGGAAGGTGAAGTCTACGGCATGCATTCTCTTTATGTATTTGTTCAGTTTTTACAAAGGGTTTAACCTGAGCCAGGCCATGCAACAATGATGGCAATCATATTTCATCCATACAAGGTTAGTAGTGTACAGCTGCTAAAAAAAATAATGTTTTTTCAGGTATCTGATTGGTGCTTGGTATCAGCTGATACGCTAAGTTCAGGTATCAGATTCAAGAAGCAAAAAGTGGAATCGAAACATCTCTACTAAAAGTTTTGTAGTGATAATCTTAGTTTTCTCAGCTTGTACCCATCATTGAGGTCACCAGGGTCCAGACCTCAGTATTTTCTTCGAGGTGTATATAATAAAAGTCGTGGAATAGCCATATGGCTCTAAAAATAACTGGTGTGGCAAAGATATTGCACAACATCAAGATGAGCGACTTGCTCATCTGATCACTGTCATAGCTTGTGTGTGTGTGTGTGTGTGTAGGCGGGTGGCTGGGGTGTAACGGATCACAAAAGTCACGGATTGGATCATTTTTCAGATCAGATATGAAGTGTGATGCAGTTAACTAGAGAATTTCACTTGTGGATTGCTTTTAGTTCAGTGTCATTCATCCCCAGGCATCATCTGGCGAACTGCTCCTGTGCGGTCACACTATCATAAACAGCGCCCATCCATCATTACGCCGGTGTCGACAACTGGTAACATTTACATATAAATATCAACTGACCCTGTGCGTACTTTCTGCACTGAGACAGATGAAAATGAAAATACTCCATCAGTCATAGCTCAGCTTTGGGAGGGGAAGAGGTACGGGACAAAATGAGGAAAAAGAAGGAGAGAAAGTGATGGAGATGAGAGAGGAAGAGCAGGTACGGCTCACTGTGAGCAGGACAGGATCAGCATCATGTCCCTGTGCTGTTCAACACAAACACAAACTGACCTGATCACATTCAAACTATGTAATCACAACAGAATTATATACTGTATGTTATTTGGTAATTACAGTTGAACCAATGGACTCATTTCAACAATACAAAAACATAACAGCATATAATCAACATGATTATAGTGTAATGCTATATAGCAATATGTACAAATGTATGTGGTGCTTGAGACATGTTTCTATAATTGGAATCCGTAATGATGCAAACCCAAACACTAAGATGTAATAAAGGAGGTGTACAGTATATAATTTGACTAAATTACTTTTAAGACACTTTGGCAGTGAGGAGTCACAGAGATTTAATTAGATTTCAGTGGTGTCTGTAGTGTAAATTTCCCTTGAACATTTTAATTAAACATTGTCAACATTACTTTTCAGATGTTGTGATAATTTTAGCCTCTTCTGTATTTCCAGATTGTAGCGTGGATCATTATCATATATTACTGCTTGATGGATCAAATACTGCCCACTGACATGGATTAAAGCTACTGTTATCCAGTTTTTGCTCTACAATCTTGCACGTCCATGAGTCTTACCGAGCAAGCTGAGTTTTTGGACTTCAGTGTTTCTAAAACCCTGCATACAGTCCTGATAGGTGGTAATATCTAGGGAACAAGTAATTCTAGGATCATAGCATGGTAGTTACTGCCTATGACAGAAGGCTGACATCATGGCCTTATGCCCAATTTGACTGGCTGTATCAGAAAAAAGTCTCCATCAGACTCGATGCATACCTAACAGTATTCTGTTGAATTAAAGTTAAACGAGAGGAGGCAACCACGAAAAATTATAAAACAAAAATGATCAAATCTAAATTTCTCCCTTTCAGTTTCTAATTTTTTTGTCTTAAAAAAAACACAGAACAAGTGATTTACAAAGCATCAAAAGTGGGAAGTAACTAAGTACAAATACTTTGTCACTGTGCTTTAGTAAAGCTGTCAGGTATCTGTACTTTACTTTAGTATTTCTTTTTCTGACAACTTTTCCTTTTACTCCCTGCATTTGAACACAAATATTTGTACTTTGTACTCCTTACATTTTTCAGGCTTGTTACTTTTATTTTAATGCATTTGAGGGGAATTATTGATTATTTTTATCTTGCATAATTGTGCATTACATTCCCAACGTCAACCTAAATGGATGGAACAATAACACATAGTAAGATGATTCCTTGGTGTATCCATTCGTGCAAATCACACATGACAGATGCAAGAAGATGAAAACTACGTAAAAGTCGCAACACCACAAAATGATGTAAAAGATGAGCTATGCATAAGATGTGTAACAAGATGTAAAAAATGTAACAAGACAAACACTATATATAAGACATGACAAAACGAAAACAATGTAACAAAACAAAAATGACGTAACAAAATGAACACTATGTATCAGACGTAACAAGACATAAAAGACATAAGGAGACAACATGACACAAAAGATGTAACAAGACAAACACTATGTATAAGATGTAACGACGATGTGAAAAACTTAAAGACAAAAACAATGTAAACAACGTAACAAGACGGAAACATAAAAGACAAAAAAGATGTAACAAAACAAAAAAGAAGTAATAAGAAAAAAAGATGTAACAAAACAAAAACAATGTAATGAGACAATAAGGACATAAGAAGAAAACAATTTAAGAGATGAAAAAGATGTAACAAAACAAAAATGACGTAATGAGACAATAAAGACGTCAGAAGACAAAAGATGTAACATGAGGAAACAAAGAGAGAGGGAGACTCAACCGCACAGAAAAGCTGAGGTTCAGTCAGCTTTGCATAACAGGCAGTAGAAATGTCCCTCAGAGGACAACTTTTACTTTTTTACTTTAAGTACATTTCAGAGCCTGAACTTTTTCACTTTTACAAAAGAAGTTGAATCAGTACTTCTACTTTTACCAGATTCTTCTTTTATCTGTCTTGAGAACAGACTGTGTGTACTTTTGCCTCTTCTGCAGAGCATAAACCGTCTGTACTGTAAGCTGTAGCAGACAAAAAATGTGATTCAATTTCAGTTTGACTTTAATGAATGTCAACACTTTATGTAAAATAGCAGCGTGATTTAAAAATAGAAAGCTTTAGAATGCCTTTGTCTGTCAATCCGAGCGGAGAATGCAGAGCAGAGAATTCAACATACAACATAAGCAGGTGTATTAGGCGTCTGAAGCGTCTCTCTGTATTTCTGCTTTCACAGTATTTGTGTGAGAAGCACAGACAGGACATTATAATCCAGCAACGAGAAACCTTCACAAACAACAAGGCAGAGGGAGCAGCAGGGGGTCGTCCAATCTATCAGGGAGAGGGAAGAGGGTGTGTGTGTCATTGCGTGGGAGATATGTGTGTGTGTGTGCGTGTGTGCATATTGTGTGTGTGTATATCAGAGCCGAGCTATCAAAGGCAGAGAAAAGATACACTGCGCTGGAGTGAAATTATCTGCTGCAAGTTTGATGGAGACATGGCATGAATTAAACATGAGCCCATCTCTCTTTTCTCTTTCTTTTGAAGGTGCTGTCTCGATCATGACCACTTCCATCCCTCTGCCCCTCGCTTCTGTGCCACTTAAATATTTGAGAAGGGCCAGGTGGGTGGAGGAGGGGGCGGGGCGGCTCAGATTGTGATGGAAAAAACTGAGGAAAGCTTTTAAGGCAGGAGGCACCGTGTTTGTGTGTGTGTGAGATGTATAATGTGTGTATGTGAGAATGCAGTGAGTGAGGGTTCTTCCTGTCAGTACACTGGATGTTGGTATTCAACTTACCATTTTAACATGGTTAAAAAATCTGTGTTAACCCTTGACTTTCACTCAGAGGTTTGTTTTTTTAAGTATATACTGAAAGACTTGGAAAAAAAACAAACACCTATCTTAATATAATACTACCATATGCACAATTCCTGGTTTCTGGAATCATTCCTCCTATGCTGTGTTTATTATTGTGCATTAGGTGGTCACAGCAGAGCTGCCACCTAAATGTTAGTTGCCTTTAATGGCATGACTTTTCACATGTGTTGTGTAATTAACAAAGACAGTTAATTAGGGCTGCAACTAACGCTTATTTTCAGGTTTGGGAGCTGAGTATATTTTTTTTAATCTGCTGATTATTTTCTCAGTTAATTAACTAATAGTCGTTTGGTCTATAAAATGTCAGAAAATAATTAAAAATGTTGATGAGTGTTTCCCAAAGCGTGCTATGTCCTCAAATGTTTTGTCCACAAGACAAAAATATTCAGTTTACTGTCAGAGAGGAGCAAAGAAAGCAAAAATAGTCACATTTAAGAAGCTGAAATCAGAGAAATTTGACCTTTTTTTGCCAAAAAAATTACTCAAACTGATTGATTATCAAAATAGTTGGCAAATAATTTAATAATCAATTAATCAATTAATCATTGCAGCTCTACAGAGCAATAGTTCAGAAAATAAAAAAAAAATAATAACACAAATAATTATATAGTGTATGTGAGGGATAATGTATAGTGAGCATGTTGTTATTGTGAAATAAATCCTGACAGGATGATGCAGGATGCTGCTGTCAGGATTTATTTTATTTTTATGGCTTTATTTCACAGTAGTGACCCACTCGCTGTGGATTATCCTGCTTGTTATATGGTTATGTACCAAAAAAAAAAAAATCAATAATTTGATACAAAATATTCATTTTAAAATGATGTTAGTGATTTAACAATGATTTTATTGTTCCTCCAGAGTCTATGATCAGAACTGCATCCATAGCAATGGTCTGTTCTTCATAACAACAATAACAGACTTTAGAATGCTGTAACTGACCAATCAGAATCGAGTATTTAACAAAGCCATGTAATTAAAGTAAAATAAATAACAGAGTTATTATTCAGTTAAATCAAGTACAGCAATCAGGTACAACTACAGTACAAATAACATGTACCACACAGTGGTTGTCTTCCCCCTGTAGAGACGTCACTGCACCTAACTTAATAACCACTACTGTAATAACAGGACCAAACATGCTAACACATGGAGATGGTGGTGGTATAGGTTGAATACAGTATAATTTACATTTATAAATTACTATGGGCTGTATCTGTTTCCCATTGTTTGGGGTCATTTCTAACTTGACACACCAGATGGTTTGTCACACAGAACCAGCTGTTCCAGTTCTCCCAAGAATCCATCGGTTCTCTCAAACTCTCGCCACAGCCGGTCGGGAGAAGAGCAAAAACATCTTTTCCGTGGAGAAAAGCTTTCGCTGCCGTTCTTTGCTCCTCAATCAATGAAGAAATACCACGGTGACCTCACTAAACACATTTTGGCCATAACTCAAGATTTCATACACTAATTGTGAGAAAATGACACATAAATATCTAACAGGATAAAATGATGAGGTGGTGACATTTTATGTCCAAAAGGTCAAAGGTCAACTTCACTGTGACATCATAATGTTCAGCTCTCTATCAGTCCTCTGTCCTCCTCTGTAAAAACAGTCTCTAAGTGCAGCAGACAAAACGTTACTGGAAATTACTCACTAGAATCACACATGTATAGTGAGAACTTCCATTTTGCCAAAAATACACCTTTTATTTAACACCTTCAAAGTTACAGGTCAGTATAGTGCTAAGTTCCACATTAAATTCCTTCAAAGTCTTCACTACAGACATTGTATGAGTGTGGACAGACGTGGATGTAAATTGTGAGTTGACTGGTTGGTGGAGACAAACAACTGTGAGGCAGTAATTCTATTTTTTCACTCTTCTTAACCGGCTGCAAGTGATCAACAACTGCCTCAGTTTGAAATCTTGTTTCAGCTCGAGACAACATATGTGGTGGTCATGTTGATGTTGGAGGAACTTTGCAAATCTCTGCTGGTTGCATCTGGTAGTTGTGGTGGCATTGCAGTAGGTGCTTCACAATCTGTTGCCCAGTGGGAAGTTGCACTCTACTGCGTGACCTCTTCTGGTTAGTGTATGAATTCTTGATTTATGTGTTTTGTGAGGTTACAGTGACCTTTAACCACCAAAATCTAAGCAGTTCATAGTTGAGTCCAAGTGGTCATTTGTGCCAAATTTGAAGAAAGTCCCTGTTTTGAGATACTGCGTTAAAAAAGGTTATGCTAAGTCATGCAGCCCCTTCAACATACAGTCATGAATAAACACAAATAAAAAAATTAGGCTGATGGGTCCAGTAGTATGTGAGATTAGGAAGCTCCAGGTCCACTGATTGCACGTGTATTTTTACGCACAAGCCATCACATGATCCCCTCCAGGCTCAAGCCTGGTGGAGATAAAAATCCCACAGGCATTTGTATCGTTTCTGTCTCTTTCCTCCTTCTTGGCAGCTGCCGCCTGCACCAGAGGACACTCTGAGGGTGACTTTTCACATTTGAGACAGAGGACAGATACACGGCGGACACTGATCGTGGACTGCCTCAGATTGGGTGGATATATTGGACAAATTCCCCACTATCAAGAAAAACTTTCTTTGAGCAACACCCAGTGCACCTTGTGGAGACTTTTTATCCTGGAAGTCTCGTCAGAGGAACACACTATCCAAACTGCGAGTCTGTGTGATTTGAATAGCCTGCATACCCTTATAGATTGTATATAAGCCTGTACATTGACCTAGTTAACTGGTTCATTAGTCGCATGTTGAAACCCTGCAGGCTATATGAGCCTGTGTTTTATTGTTTTCATAGAGGCAGCTGTGTATTACATCTCTTAACAGCTGTAGGCTCATTGCACTTGAATTACTGCATGAACTTGTTGGGCTGTATGCACTGAGCCCTGATACCCTCTTCATTTTATGTATGCTTCTAATCAAACATAATGGTTAATAATCATTCCTGTTATTAGCCTGCAGAGTTACAGATCTGGGCTGTAGACTAGGATAGAGGCACTCATGGTAGAGTCAGTGCATTCAGAGGTAGAGGTACAGTCAGCTACAGGCCCCTTGGGCAATCCAGCCAACACACACAAGGGATCACAGGGTGATTTTCATTTTTGGTAAGGTAAACGTACTCTAAATAGTCACTGTTCTCAGTAGGTAACGCTCTGACATAACAAGTTACTTTTTCATAAAGACAGTAACGTAACAAGTCACTTTAAAAGGAATGTTACTCAACACCAACTAACTACAAGCTATAAACTTTTTCAAATCCAAACCCTTGTCTAAAAATCACCTGATGACAAAACTATCTGTAATGATGATAGAGAAGGGGGATGGAAAAAGAGAGCAGTGAGGAGAAACAGGACAGATGCTCCCCAATGTGTTAAGATTTTATTACTGAACCAAAACGATTTGTGTGAATGTGTGAATGTTTTCACATCAAAGATGATGAACATAGACAATGAAGACACAGTTCACCCCAAAATCAAAAATACATATTGTTCCTCTGGCCTGTAGTGCTGTTTATCCATCTGTAGTGTTTTGGCTTTCTCTCCAATATAATGGCACTAGATGGCACTAGTCCTGTGGTGCTCAAAGCACCAAATAATATATTTAAAAAACTTAACAGCAGTGTCTCTTTACAGAAATCCTGACCCAGTCACTCAAGATAATCCACAGACTTTGTTGTGAGGAGTTTCATGGAGGAACTACTTTCTCTCTGCAGTAGAATCTACTGGAACTACTTTATTTATAATAGGAACTATTTTCTTTCTATTAGAAACATGAAAGATATAAGAGGTACAATAAGATATTCCTTTATTAGTCCTACAACAGGGAAACAGGGAACAGTGGTACAGCAGAAAAGTGGACAGCAAACATATAAAGAAGCATCAATAAAAAGTATAAAAATAGAAATAAAAATAAATAAAAAATATAAAAAATAAAATATAGGAATACAGCAAGATGAAATATAACAAATATGAATGATTTAAACAGAGTAAATCTAAAATAAAAATTAGAACTACACTATAAACAATTGAATTTCCACAATTGCAGGGAGAAACTGCTCACAACAAGATCTGTGGATTATCTTGAGTAACTGGGGCCATGATTTTTGGAAAGAGACGCTAGTTTTGAATCTTTTTTTTTTTTTTTTGGCTGAGTGCCATTTAGTCCCATTATACCAGAGAGAAGGCAGACATCTCTACAGCCAATATCTCCAAAACTCTGCAACCCACGCCAAAACTATTTATATGGATATATAGAGCTCTACAGGCCAGGGGAAAAAATATGTACTTTTGATTTTTGGGTGAACTGTCCATTTAAAACATGAGTCTTTGGGATAAAACATGGGACCTGAGGCTGTTCTAGGAGTTTAGTGTGGGGCGGCTGTCCTATATTTCTCAAAATTGTTTGTAAGGTGTATTGAAGACAAATCCTCAGTAATAATGTTGAGCATTTACAAAAACAAATAAAATATCTAGATAAGAAAAAGCAGTAACCACAAGCACCTGTCAGAATAAAAGTCCAATGTCCAGTGGATCCCCACAGTAAAATCAGCCACTCACAGTGATTTGGAAAACCCTGATTAGGGAGCAGCGTTTCTATAAAGTCTCTACACAATCTCTAGTCTCTTGTGGAAACCACAAGAACTGTGATTGACCAACCTCGGTTGCCTGTTTTCTGCTACAAGTTTGTGATGAAGTGTAGATTGTTGAGAGTGAAAACAACATGAAGCAGATTCAAGGAATAATCAGTAATCTGCAGAAACACAGACGTCTCCACTGCAAACCCTGTGCCCACAGAGACCCCCGCTCTCTATAGGAGGACAGAACGTAAACATGCTGATTGCACAGCCGTGTGTCTCATGTTGAGTAATCAGACATGGAGAACTGCCCCAATGTCTCTGTAAATCACTAAGTCAATAGAAGAATGTAAACACAGTAGTGTGTAGTGATGCAGTGGTGAAATCAGATGCTGAATTGTAATGGCCTTTATACGCTATTCATGAATACTTTATTGAGGAGGTTTAGAAACAGAATGAAAAGGTCAAATTCTATGGAATACAATTTTCTGGTCAATATTTAATCAATAAATAAAACAACTTATAAATATGTAAATAGATGTAGATATAAATATAAAGAAATGAGCAAATAAATAAATAAATACTTGTTTCAAATGACTACTTTTATTTATTTAGGAGGGCTCTTATTTTATAATTCCACGTCTATTTATTTCAGGGACTTTTATTTCCTGAAGCCAGATTTATTTTCCAGCTCATTTTTAAAAATTTTAATGTGTTACTTGTTGCCAGGTTGGACGGAATTATAAAATAAAAGTCCACTGAAATGAATAAATTTGGAATTAGGAAATAAAAGTAAAATGGATGAATGAATCCCAAAATAAATGAAAGTAGTGCTAAATTAAAAGCTATTTGTTTGTATGTTTTGTTTGTTTATTTAATATCGACTAAAATGGCATTCCATAAAATTCATGGTCGTTTAGTAGCAGTTATCATCTGATCAAATTCTTCTTAAATAGTTTGAGGAATACCAGGGAGTTGGCTGTTTGTTTGTGTGTCAAACATGATACGTTTTCTAATCTTTTTCCTTTTCTTTTCTTACAGTCTTACATATTCATTTAGCGGACGCTTTTATCCAAAGCAACGAACATCTGAGAGCTGATACAACACAAGCAAGGATCTAGATACCTCTGGACTTACGGTATGTAAAAGTATTATAGTTTTTTATTCATGGTATGCTGGATGCAAGTACTAGCAGGTAATGTTCTGTTTTCCTCCAACAGAAATGTTAGAGATTCCACATCTGTGCACATTTGGACAGATGTTTGCACATTTGGATGAGATGTTTTGGACACGTTTTCCTAAACCTACTCAAGTAATAGGGGTGTGCCATATCGTGTCATTCAGAATATAGTTCTATTTTTTTTCATGATTAAAAAAAAATCACATGATAACAGCAATATAACGGTGGAGAAGTTAGTTCCAAAGGGGAGAGCAACTTCAGTAGCGCGGAAGTGGTTTGCTTACAAAAGATCAGCTGCATAATGAACCATGCTAAAATATAAGTGCAAAAAACTGTAACAACAAAAGGGGGTGATACAACAAACTAATTTCACCACATCAAGCAGGAGCACCCAGTTGTGTGTGAGCAGAGCTCAACAGCTATGTGAGTTCTAAACCAAAAATATTTCTCAGTATTTTGTCATGTCGTCAGGATTATCGTTATCGCAGAATACCCTAAAATATTGTGATATTATTTTATTGCCGTATCACCTAGCCTTACCAAGTAGTTCAGCAGGCCCAAACCTACCGAAACTGCTGCCATTTAAAATATCAACCACAATTTTAACATCACGTGACTTACATAACATATTAAGGTCTAGTACACCAGTCATGGGTACTTTCTGTCAATCTGTCTGTCAATCAACCTATTCCATCGTTTATATGGTAAGATAATAAGGTATAATAAAAACATGAACCGGCTATATTGAAATTTATTAACGGATTAAAAAAAATCATATTAATTAATAAAAAAGGCATATTCTTGTGTATTTGTACTGTTAATGTTCAGAAAAGTTTAGTGTGATTTTAACGTTTAATGTTTAGTCTGAGTTATAAGTGACAGGTTACTGAAGACTCAGCATATAAGGTTTAAAGCGATATTCCACCCCAGAATGATAATCCACTCAATATGTACTCACTGCCAGTTTGCTGCCGGTTTCAGCAGAAAACAGGGCTGCAGCCTCATCCAGTACAATGGCAGTGAATGGTGACCACGGATAAAATGTAAAAAAAAACAACATAAAACAAACACAAAATCCCCCAAATCTCCATCCTGCTCGTGTGGTGTAATCCAAGTGTCCGTGAGCCGCGATTCTTAAAAATTTTAACCGCAAAAATGCCATTAGCTTTAGGTAGCATGTAAACATGGCGTTAAATTTTTATGTCGCGGCTCGCGGACACTTGGATTACACCACACGAGCAGGGTGGAGACATTTTGTGTTTGTTTTGTGTTCTTTTTTTAACATTTTATCCGTGGTCGCCATTCACTGCCATTGTACTGGATTTGGCTGCAACCCTGTTTTCTGCTGAAACTCCAGGATTGTTTTGTGAACTGAAGATCTTCACCCATCATCACATCGGCACAGAGGTGAGTACATATGAGTGGATTATCATTCTGGGGTGAAATATCGTTTTAAGTCCTGTCCTTATTATTGGGTTGCCAGGTTGCCAACTGGAACCAAAACCCTGCTGACACTAGCCGTTTTCTATGTCACTATCAACTGAACAAGAAAGACAATGCAAATTAGATGCGTTTCCATCGAATTTCCACCATATATTTTGGTCGGAAGTTGGCGGTATTGACTAGAAGAAGTTGAAGTTGCGAGCTACAAATAAAACCGGTTGTTTGCCAACCACTAACAAACCTCAGAATGAACCAAACCAAAGAAACAAACAAACCAAAGAATAATTAGAAGAAACAAAATAAGTCGCCTTGACCATCTACGAGAAAAAAATGGAGAAAGGCCTTCAGGAATTGTTTTCAGACAAGAGAGCTGTAATTATTCTTTCACATCAGCTATATTCATGACAGCAGAAACAGCTGACCAGTCATGT